>OX451738.1:1635979509-1636579509 GCA_948472305.1 Vicia faba
TTTCTAAACAGAATCTTGAAAGGATTTGGGTTGCTGAAATCTTTGTGTTTTGTCTATCTGTATGTTTGGGTATCTTTTGTGAAAGGAGCTCCCTCATTGATGTTGGGGTTTTGCTGTCTTTATACCATGATTTGCTTGTTTCACTTTGTTTTCTGATACTGACTTGAGGGAGGCTTCAGTTTGGGACTTGTCACTTTAACCTTTTTTTTCCCCTTTTTCTTCCTTTTTTCTCCCTTCCCTTTCTTCTGCACAAAGTTGATTTTGATTTGAGGGAGCTTTCCTTATCAGTACTTTTCTGAACTCTAGTATTTGTTGCTTGTTGCTTTTAGATTTTGTTGCTGATTTTGCTTGCTTTAAAGGTCGTACTTGCTTGGCTTTTGTACTTTGTTGTATTCCTGTTATATTTTGTACAGGCTTCTGTACTTTGCTGTTCACTTTTGGCCTTGGCTTGCGGATTCAACATACTGGTTACTTGTTGGATGGTTGTACTTTGAACTGAATTGCCTCTTTTTTTCATTACTGTGAACAGAAATTTGATTTTGCAGTAAACTTGGGAACATGATTTTCTTTTATCCAATGATGTATGTTAGGTATGAGGCTTTTTGTTTACTTGCTGGATTGATATTTTCTATGATGCTAGTTTTGACTTTTTCTTGATTTCCTCTTTATCTTTTGTGAACCAACTATTGAGATTTGAAAAAGAGTCCTTCCTAGCCAATGATATGAATCTGACTTTTATTGAAACAACATGTATGAGGCTTTTTTCTGTTGGGCTTGAATTGAAATTCTGTTTGAATTCTGTTGGGATGAATTCTGTTGTATTTGAACTTGTGTTTGACTTGAAATTTTATTTTCACCTTTTGTCTATTGTGAACCAATTCCTTTGAGATTTGCAATAGAAACTTGGCCTATGATAAAACTGAAATTGTTTGAGGCCTTAGAACATAAAACCCTTCTTTTCTGATTCAACAAAAACCACCCTAATGATGAATTAAAATACTTTGTATCTTTTGTTCATTTTTGGATGTTTAAGTTGCTAACAAACTTCTTTTTTTTTCATGAAACATGAGGCATAGATGGCAAGCAAAGATTGTATGGATTTCTTGAAGATGAATCAAAGAAGACTTAATGAAGTAGAACATAATTTCTTTCTTTGTAAACAAGAAATTTGTAATTCTTTGTAAACAAGACAAAAGTTTGTAATTTATTTCAATTGTAATGTAATAAACATAAAGCCTTGAATAACTTTATAAATGATGAAATTTATTGTATGAAAATTTGAGTTTTAATTTAAACTTTGCAATTCTCAATTGAATGCTTTGAATAAAACATCTTGGTTTAGCAACTTGAACTTCAAGCAATCACAAAGTGATCAAATAAACCATGCGCCTTGTACTTCAATAAAATTATTAAACAAAATAAATGTCTAAGAATTCAAATCAAAATTGGTTAACTCAAACCTAAAACAATGGTCATCCAAATGACAGTCCTAATCTTTGCCTCTTATCCAAGTTAAATTGGTATTTGAAATGAGCTCGCACGCCACGCTCGATTAAAATGGTACTTCATTGTCTAACAAATATGTTTTAAGAAAATTCGTCAATCTTGTAGAATTTAACAAACTTCAACAAATTATGGTTAAGAACATTCGAAATCAAACAAATGACTTGCGACAATTCGATAACTTTCAAAGTCTTCCAAACACAATTTTCTTTCAATCTTTGAAGATAAACTCGTGAGCGAAATCACTTATGACCATATGCAGAAATAATCGTCTCAAGATCTTATAATTTGAGGAAATCCAAATTATTAGAAATCAGACGAAAATTACTTAAAATTAGGTCAAAGTCCATGATGTGACTTCTAACGTATTCGAATTTTTGTGATCTTCTACACGTAATCAGCTCTTGATTTATGAAGATAAATTGGATATGACATAAAGGAGAATCATAAGCAAAAAGAACCGCTCAAAAATATCGAATAACGAAGAAGTTACAATTGTTTGAATTTGCTCTCACCAAAGATCGATTTTTGGGTCAATGTAATCGTTTTCCGTTATCTGACCCAACGACTGAGCAAACTTACAATGTAAAGTTTGAAAACTGGCATAAACATCCTTGAAGAGATAGGAAGACCTATGAAGACCCTTTGAAACCTTGAAAACTCAATTTTCTCTGAGAAATACCAAACCCTAATTGATGATTTGCCGCTTAGGAAAAGAATCTGTCTGATCAACATTTGAGCCAAATTGAGTATACGAGAATCCCTAGGATAGTATCTTGCATGAAAAATGGGAGGGAAAATTTTGGGGTACAACATGAGTATCCAACCCTGACATATCTTCATAAAACCAAGCAAATACTTCCACATAATCATGCAACATCTGAACCAACCTGCTCTTGACTCCGCTTTCCAAATTAACGTCGATATTGATTTCCTTCTTATCTGACTCAGTACCCAGATTGATGACTTCAACTAACTTTTCTTGCGGCTGAATAGCTTTTTCCTCTTGTAATAGAAGTCTGGCTAGTTCTCTCGGTATTTCATAATCTTCTTTGCCTTCGTCTTTGGCTTGGTTAATTGGTTATTTAAAGTCATAGTCGGCAATAGTAGAGTCATTAGCAACAAGATCCAGAGTGGATAAGGACCTGCAAGAGTGTGTGTGTGTGCATGTAAGATACATGGCTATTTTGAAAAATGTATTTGAAAGAAAAGAAAGATAATGAACACAAAGATTTGAATGCAAAAGAGTCCAATGATTTGTATTTAATGATCATATGATTAGATGAACATAAATAAAACCCTTGACAAATGGACCAAAGTTCCCCGGGCCAGGCACATGGCTAAAAAGTCATTGTTAAATATTAGAGACAAAATGTTCTTGAATTGAAAGAAAAACAATAACAAGTAGATTACTCCTCAATGAAGGAGATTGGCACGAAGTCCTTTGCATGCCAATTCTTCAGTTTCGTTGTGGTAGGATACACCCAATCTTCAAATGAAGCTTCTTCATTTGAATCACCCACAGCATTAACTTCATGGCATCCAATGCGGAGAGGTGGCTTTCCTACACAAGCATTCCTCACTTCCTTCTGAGCTTTGTCGGTGAAACCCAAACCAAACTTGTACGCTTTGAATGGGATATCAAGGAGTTTCCCCCAAGTATCACAGCTTCCTTCTTCAATTGCAGCATGAGCATCTTTGACCAAAACCATCTTTGGTACAACTTTAACAGCTTTGGATTCATCAGAGGAACATTTGGTGACAACAACCATTGGTGGCACGACTTCAAAGGCTTGACACGGGGTATAAATGAATTCTCCATCCATCTCTACGTGCTTGAACGAGTTGAGGTGACTTACCATAAACTATTCTTCTTCATAGACGGTGACAATTCTTCCCTTGACTGGATATTTAAGTTTCTGATGAAGAGTTGAGGTTACTGCCCCAACTTTATATATCCAAGTGCGACCCAACAGACAAGAATAGGCAGGACGGATATCCATAATGTAGAAGGTGAAGTTGAATATTTGGGAGCCCACCTTGATTGGAAGATCTACCTCCCCATGAACTGTCCTCGATGATCCATCGAACGCCCTTACAATGATATCACTTGGCTTTAAGACTAAACCTTCACAGTATAGACGGTCTAACACCCCCTTGGGTAGTACGTTTAGAGAAGAACCAGTGTCGACTAGAACATGTGCTAGGGTGGTCCCCTTGCACTCGATAGAAACATGTGGAGCTTTATTGTGATTCTTCCCAAGGGGTGTTAGGTCAGCATCTGAAAATCCCAAGCCATTATCAGTCGTTAAGCTAGACACGCAATTCTCAAATTGGTTTGTTGTTTTCTCATGGGGGACATGAGCTTTTTTCAAGAATTTGATTAATGTTCGAGCATGGGCATCAGAACATAGTAATGAAAACAT
Source organism: Vicia faba (assembly GCA_948472305.1). Classification (NCBI taxonomy): domain Eukaryota; kingdom Viridiplantae; phylum Streptophyta; class Magnoliopsida; order Fabales; family Fabaceae; genus Vicia; species Vicia faba. The sequence continues at coordinate 1,635,983,439 of OX451738.1, forward strand.
AGAAATCTTAGAAGGGGTTTGCCCCAACTGTTCCACAATCTTAAAGTCGCTCCTTTTTATTATCTTCAAGATCTCGTCCATCTCACGAGCGGAGGGTTCTCTATCAGCAACATCCTTTGTGGGTGTATCTGTTACGACCGACTCAACAACCTTCTCCTTCCCTCTTGTATCGGTACTTGGCTTGGCAGCAGTAATGCGGATGGGAGCCTTTGTAACAACTGGTGGTGAGATACTTGGTGAAAATATTCTCCCAGTTCTGGTTACTTTGCTTGAGCCAATTATGTTACCAACCTCATCAGCTTTTTCTTCTTCAATCCAAACGTCTTGTTTAATCCCATGGTAAAATACCTCAGCACCATAGTTCCATGGCACTGTCTTGTTTGAAGAGTAGGGAATTGGTCCGGGATTGGTAATTATTAAGGGAGCAACAATTGATTCATTTGAAATCCTAATATTACCTTTGGAGGTGATCCTAAGAGGCTTGTTTGAGATGGTAATAATGGAGAGGTCTTCACATTTGTTAGTCAAGCTTTTGGAAAGAGGAGTATTCTCAAATAGAATTTTGTGGCTATCCATCAGGCGTGGAATGCCTTTCTTCATCCTTTCACATCCATTGAGTTGTTTGGCACAACAAACACAATCTTTCACACAGCTAAGGAAGATCCCGACTTTCAACAGATTATTTTTTATGATATTCAAAGGAGTAGTCAAGTCTTCAACAAAGGCAACAAAATTGTATCTTCAACAACATTAACACCCTTGTCATGCTTCGGTATAGGCGTGGTGATTACATTTGGAGTTGGAGGAGGATCAAACTCAATAGTCTTGTTATCAATCAAATCCTGAATTTTATTCTTCAAGGCCTAGCACTGGTCAATCTCGTGCCCGAGGCTGCTTGAGTGGTAAGCACATTTAGCGTTTGGATTATACTTTGGCGAAGAGGAAACTGGGTTGGCAGATGGATCGCGTAATGTCACGAAATTAGCCTTTAACAAATGTTGAAGGGCTTGAGATAGTGACATGCCTAATCTCATGAATTGTCTTCTCGGAGTTTCAAAACATTGATGATTTGCATATGGTCTTGGAGTAGGAGTTGGATTGGAGATTCGGACATCGTTAATAGACAGATGATCATTCTTCTTGGTACGGGCCCTTACCCCGTACACAACATTGATTTTCTTCTTTGCAGCAAAAGCTTTCTTGACAGGATTTGAAGTGGAGGAACACGCCACAGAGATCTTGCCACTTTTGATGCTGCTTTCAACTCTTTCACCAGTTAAGATTAACTTGGTGAATCCGGAAGAGGAACAACCTACCAACAAGTTAAATAAAGGACTAGATAAAGTGCCCATGAACATGTCAATGTGCTCCCTATCAGTCAAGGGTGGTTGAACCCTACTGGCCAGGTCTCTCCATTTTTATGCATATTCGTTAAATCCTTCATTCTTCCCCATGGTTATATCTTGCAACTGAACCCTTGTTGGTGCCAAGTCGGTGTTATACTAGTACTGATGGTAGAAGGAATTAGCTAAATCTTCCCAAGTATTAATGTGGGAACCATCTAACTGATAAAACCATTCAAGTTATGTTCCGACCAAGCTCTCTTGGAAAAAGTGAACCCAGAGTTTCTTATCAGCAGTGTCCGGCTGTATCTTGCGCACATAAGATTTCAGGTGGTGTTTTGGATAAGAAACTCCATCGTACTTTGAAAAGACTGGTATTTTGAATTTGTGGGGAATGACAACCCCAAAGATCAAACCCAAATCATCAAAATCTAAACTGGGGACGGCTTAGATTTCAAAACCTTTCAATATGTCTTCTAACTGCTTATACTTGACATCGACGGGTGGATACTGCTCGTCAAAATAATCATCATGATAATTAACACAGTCATCCTGAGTACTCTTGACCTCACCAATCTGGTTCTCGTGTTCTTCAGATGAGTCTTCCACTACCGGGATCTGATGAACTGATTCTTTGAACCTTCTACCCATGTTGAGTAGAGCTTTCTTCTTGGGCTTCTTCTTAACTGCCAATAATGCCATCATATCTTGCTGCCCCTTGTATAGGGCTAGTAGAGTCTCTTGGAATTGAGAGTTTTGTGCCTGAAGATCCTTCATAGTTTTCTCTAAATCCATCTTGCTGAAATAAACAGCAGAAAGATAAGGAAACCCGTTATGTGAAAACTGTCATGTTATGAGTCATGGAAGATGTATATGCAAATAATTTCAAGGATTTATGGAATTTAAATTTGCATAGACAAAAGAATGAACAAACTTCAATTTTCATTAATTAATCTGGAAAGATTACAACATGCCTCTTGGGCTTACAAAATAAATTTCTAAGATAAAAAGACTGAACGCATCCTCTTCGGCGCAAGGTAGGCATTCACACTTTGTTCTTCTTGTAGCTTCTTCATAAGACCCAATACCATCTTCTCGCTAGCATAGAATTGAGCTTCGGAAGTATCTCGTTTTTTCTTTAGCCGAATCCATCCTTTTTGCAAGTCTTCGAGAGATGTAGGCATGTCGGGATGGAGGACAGTGTATGGGACATCTCCTTCAACCACAAGTTCCATGATAACTGGTAAGATGGAGGGATAAGGCATCACAAGTTTCTGGGCACGAGCTCGTACCCACTTAAGGTAAAGCTCGATGGGAATGGAATTCTTGTGTCCCAATGTCTTACTATCCACCTTGGTCACCATCCTCCAAGCTTGGATAAACCTCTGATGGTAGCTTTGATCGTCACTTTCATAGTCGAATACTACTCATTGGATAAGTATCTCATGTGGACCATCCCTTCGGGCATAACCAAATTGTCGTAAGGCTAAGCAGGGGTTGTAAGTGATACCTCCCCTAATTCCAAGTAAATGGACATTATGGAATTCACCACAACGGTCAATGATAGTAACGTTCTCCAAGGACCAGGAACACCAATGAACATTTGAATGTCGGAGCATCATTAACCTATGGGACCATCTTGAACCTTGCTCGTTCTTCAACACAGATCGGGGAAGATATGAAATAAACCATCTTTCCAAGAGAGGAGTGTAACACATGAGGATTCATCTCTTTCTCATAGTGAGAGAATGAAAATAATGAAGGATATCTTCCAACAGAGTAGGCATCGGGTTGCGAGACATGAAGATTTTGACAGTGTTTACAACTATAAGTTGGTTAGGATTTGGAAACAAAACCATCCCATAGATGAGAAGGGCCAAGATTTATTAAAAAGCTTGTAAGTCCAAAGAGTTCCAACAATCTTGAGCATTCTCAAACAAGAACTTGGCTAAGAAACCTTTGACACCACTCCTTGTTTCCCAATTAGTTGTGATATCAGATTGTTGTAAGTGCAACGCTTGGGCAATCTCTTCAGGTTTTGGATCTCTTTCCATACCATTGAAGGGTAGTTGATTGAGAATGGGAATCCTCAAGAGTTGTGAAAATTCTTCTAGAGTAGGCATAAGTTAATAATCGAGAAAAGTGAAGCAGTGGTGTAGAGGATCAAATAATTGGAACAACACCTTCATCATATCTTCATCAGTGTTAGAAGTAACCAAGTTTAGGAGGCGACCATGTCTTTCAGTGAATGGAGAATTCTCAGGAACCCTTGATGCTAACTCTTTGAGTTGAGGACGAATTCTTACGAGATTGAATTGAATACTATTTATGTGGATAGAAGCCACGCCTTACAAAACAGAACAAAGATAAATCCCAATAATCCTTGAAATGGTTAGTGAAAATGAGTATGATGTTATGATGTTTATGATGTCATGTACAAGTAAGTATATACAAACAAGCAAACAAGTCCTTAGGTTTAAGCTTGCATGGAGTCTCATAGGTAAGTACCCTCTTGAAGTTTAGTTGTCTCAAACCTGTCCTATAAATAATAATCAGATTCTAAAGGATATCAATATCACTGATTTGTCTTCTCGGGAATTGTTTCAGCGCAAGCCTCTTTTACAGGGACCGAAATATCCCGAAAATAAAACTTCAATGAGTGTAGTATCGAGTATCTACCAACTTCGGACTGCACCAAAGCCGGTCATCTCAGTACGTCCTAATGGCCAAGTTGGTCAAGTAAAGGTTCTAAAAGTCATTTAGTGTTTCATGACATCACTCAGCGGCCCCGTATTCTCCTTGACTACTAAAGGGCTACCGGTACCCACAAATATATCACACTAACGTAGCTATTGCTTAGACCATGTTGGTACACCCTGCACAATTTCCACAACATATTGCTACTTACCTGTAAGGTATCCTAAAATTCGGGTAGAGGATTAGAACAAGCCCAAACAAGGAACCAAAATGTAAAGCAAATAAGTCAAACAATGAAAACAAGTAAAGGATTAGAACTTACCTGTGTGGTTTTTGAAAGTATTTTGAAAAGGCACCTTCGTTTAGGCTAACTTTGTAATAGTTCTCATTCGTAAGAACATATACAAAGTGTTGATCTTTTGAAAATGTTTCAAGTTTGGAAAATGTTTTGAAAGTGTTTTTGAAAGTGTTGGTATTTATTTTGAAAATAAGCAAGGAGTGTTTGATTTGAAATTGAGCAAGCAACTAGGAACAATCTACCTACTCAAAAGTCTTTGTTCATTTATTCCTTTCTTTTGACATTGCTATCTTACCAATGATTGGTAAGAATATTTATTTTTGGATGTAAAGGGACGGGCGTGGGTCATCGTATAGCCATGATAGCAATGTTGTGAAATATCTTAGCAATTCTCTTTGAGGGACTAAGATCATTTTGAAAGGCAACATTTGATAGCATCATCTAGAGACTATGATCTTGTATTTTGATTGTTTTTTTTGCTAAGATACCCCATATGCATACCATGGCCATTTTTGTAAGGCAACAAAGTGGAATTATCCTAAGGGTGCAAGTGTGCAAATGTGTTGATTTACATGCTTGTTTATCCTGGATTAGGGTTTGCTAACTTGTTGATTTTATTCTTTCCATACAAACCCTAATTACTAGCATTTATATAAAGCGGTAAATTGCGGAAAGTAAAAATACTAAGCTATTACATCATTAGGGGATGGGGTGTACATATTTATAAATGGGGATTTTGTCAGAAAATTAAATCTAATTAACTATTACAACAATAATGGATAAATATACAAAATTGAAAAAAAATAATGTACAAATTCAAAAATGGAAAAAGAGATAATTTTTGTTTAGTTTTCATGAAAGGGTTTTAATCTTGACCTAATTAAGAAAATGATTAATTGAAAATTAAATAAAATTAAGTTTAAACTAATTAAGAAAGGAATTAAGTAAAAATGATTTTTAGGGTTTTTTTATGAAAAGGTTTTAAATTAATAATAATAATATGGAAATTGATTAATTAAAATAAATCTATGTTCTAAATTAATTTTAATTTAAAAGAGGATAATATAATAATTAATCCTAATTATCTAAATATTAATTATTTTAGAAAAGAAATTAATTTGTTTTAAGAAAAATGTTTTTAAGTCTTTTTCTTTTTTATAAATGAAATAAATAAGGTATGAAAATAATAATAATAATATTTTTGGATTTTTTTATTAGTAAAGATAAAAATAATATTAATAATAATAAAAATATTAAAGGAAATAAAAATGTAATGAAAATAAAAAAGAAAAATGAAATAATAAAGAAAAAATGGGTCAGGGGTGTAAAAGTAGTCAGGGGTTAGTAAAAGAAAGAAAAAAAGGAAAAATCCCATCTGTTTAGAGGCCCAGCGCCTATTTCAAACAAAAAAATGGAAAGAAAATGTGAAAAATAGGCAAAAGAGTACCACTGGGGCTCGAACCCAGGTCCCTAAGGTGACAAGCGCGCGCTTTAACCGCTGGGGTGGTGATACATCCGTTAACTTAAACAAAACAATAAATTTGTAACATAAGTTTTTCCTTGAATGAACTTCATCTTCAACCTCCAGCCAAAGTACCTGTAACTTATTCATTTTTCATCCATTCACAAGACTTCTAACATCAAACTTGTTAGAAATTTCCTCACGACTCTGAATATGTAAATAACTTAAGCTAATTCTCAAAGGTGAGCATAAATTTCTAACAGTACCAAATTCTGACCTAAATATTTTCAGAGGTTCAAACTCAAAATTCTCCCTACTCAAGCAACATAAATGAAATCTAAGGACATGTATAGTTTCAGGGCAATGATGTCTATATTTTATCTTCACAAATGAAAGCCTAACAATGCCTAAACATGAAGATAGAAGTTCAAGAAAAATACCTCAAAATTGGAAATTGTGAAATGAGTTTGAGCTTGATTCAAGGTACTGCAATGATTAGGTTAGATTCCTTGAGTCTCTAGGAAGCTAATGCAATGCTTAGCTTGAGTTAAGAGTGGCTGAAATGGCCTGGAGAAGTCAAACTGTAATACTCTGTTTTTGGTTATGGAGGATGATGGAAATGGAGTTACAGTCATGTAACAGGGACAGAGATGGTTTGTATTTGATGTGAGGAAGATTTTGAAACTAAAAGGCCAAGAAATACACGAGGGAAATGGAAGTTTGAAGTTCAAAATCAGAAATGACACAAAAATGGAGGTTTTGTGCAATTTCTGGCTTGAGGGAATTTGGGATTGCTTAAGGGTGTTCAAACTCATGTCCTAGGTTGCATAATAGTGTTTTGATATATAGGAAAAGGTTTGGAGACTTGAGATGGTCAGAAGTACAAGATCACATGTTTTGGCTTCTTGGCTTGTTTTTGAAGTAAGGTTGACAAACATGGTTTCAATGCATAGTACAAGCATGATCTGAGTATTTAGAGGCTCTAGACAAGTTTCTTATGGCTTTTATATTGTGTGTGATCAAAAGGAACAAGTGCAAAGCTCAAGACAAGTTGACTTTGTGATTAAAGCCTCTTTACTAGAATGGCAATGTTACTTTGTGCCATTAATGGAAATGCAACTTGGATAATGGCTCAAATGCTTGGATCAAAGCTCTAACAGCTGTGTAAACATTTAATTATGGAGTGACAAACAAGTTTGAGGCCTGCAAAGCAAATATTATGCAGCCTAGCATGGAGTTGGTTCATGTGTTCATCAAGAAATGTCTTGTAATTCAAGTTTGAAAACCCTAACTTCTTGTCTTCGATTCTCTTTGCTCAAACATGATCTTAATGAGCTATTGGACATTTTGAAAAGCTTGTAACATCCTATACAACCTCTATGTTGGACATTTTTGAAAGTTCCTCTTGGAACTATGTGTAAAATTTCCATGAAGTTAAGTCAAAATCCAGCCTAAACTAGGGCAAAATTTCACTAAGTTTCCAAGTTTCATGAACATGTATTCACAAAATCATAAATTGAAATACCTGCATTTTTAGGAGAATTTGTGTTCTGAAATTTTTTATATATCATTGAGATCTACAACTTTTATTTTGGAAGTTTCCTTTGAATCATCTTGCATCATGGTGAAAAATTTGCTCAAAGTTGTGAAAAAATATGAAGTTTTCAACACTTAGAAAAATTTCTAAGATTAGAAATTTTGACTTTTCAAAATGAAATCTTGATTTTTTTTTATTTCTTGATGAACAAGTTTCATATTTTGACATGTTTTGATGAATTGTGATCTTTTACACTTGATTTTGACTAAAAAGTTAAAGTTTGACTTTTCAGTGTATAGTTGACTAAAAATTTATCTGTCAATCAATTGATCTTGAGGAATGCTTTAAGCCATGTCATTAGGTCAAATTGAAACATTCGAATCCTTGAGATCATGTCTCAAACCAATCAATCATTTTCTAGGTCAAAAATCAGAAATTACACCTTCTTAGTCAAAACCCTAATTTTGACCATTTTTCCCTTTTGATGATCTGATCAAATTTCTTGAGGAATTGTGATCCGAACATGATCAAATGACATATATGAGTTCATATTGTTTATATGGACAAAAAGTTATGAAGTTTGACTGTAAATTGACCACAATTTACTTTTTCCCCAATACAACTGATTTTAGGTCAACCGATCAATTGACTGAGCAAAAATGTGATCCAAGACTTGAAACTTGACATGAGCAATCTTGAGAGTCCAAAATGATCCATGGATGTCATATGAGGCATTAAAAGTCCATTTATCCTTGTGCAATCTCAAACCCTAATTTTCAGTCATCAGTGCTTGAGGAGATGTCTTGAGTTGATCAACCCTTGTGCAGTCTTGAACCAAAAGAGATCTTGTGAGAGATTATTTGAGAAATGAGAGGGAAAATTTTAAGGTACATGGACAACTAAAGTTCTTAGACTCTATCCCCCACAGATTTTTCCTCAAACAAGAGAACAACAGAAATCAACATTCCCCAGTGGAGTCCTCCTCAGACAATAGGAACGGGAATCCCCACAAAGAGACTTTTTATGAAGTCAGCATCTACTATGGATGGAATCTTTAAGCCCATCTCCGACAACTCTCAGTCATCTTCTCCAAATGGCATCTGTAAGCCCATTCCTGATATCATCAACCAACAGCGTTACTTTATGCGAGTGCAAATTTCTGGGCACTCTAGTGTTCAATCATCTTCCACCTTCAGATCACGAAAGGCGGACAAACCAATCTACATCTTCAGGTTTAAGAAGATTGAACAGGGGAAGTTATTGCACCCCAAAATTTTCCCTCCCATTTTATTCAGGGCATGCTCATTAAGGTCCTCATTTTCTCAAGGTTGACCAAGAATTGATCAGACAAATTCTCCCCTTAAGCAATGGGTTTCCATCTAAAGTTTCACCTCTCACAAAGAATTTTGATTTGCAAGGGCTTCAAATGATTTTCATGGAACCATATAGACCTCAACATAATGGAATAGCTGAAAGAAAGAGAAGAAGTGTGCATGACAAAGTGTAGGTTGAAGGCTGAAAATATGCCTAAGGGCTTTCGGGTCAAAGCAGCTTTGACGGTAGTATGCAAGCTAATTTGAAGGATCAAAGGAAGGTTAATTTGAAGGGAAATGTGAGGAGGCTTTTAAGAAGTCTTCAATTGGAAGGGCTAATAATGAGCTTCAAAGGGTTCATTTTTGAACCACTGAAATATAAGTTATTCGAAATATCCAAGGAAGGTTGGATCGAAAGAAAGCGCGTGAGGAGGCTTTTTCTAAATCTTCCATTGGAAGATCTAGTAAAGGCATCAAAGGGTGTTGTTTTCGAATCATGGAAATATAAGCTATTCGAAGCACTACAAGAAAAGACCTTTCGATTGACACGTTTGTCTGAATGGGCACTTTGAAAAGAAGAATATTTTAGAATAAAAAAGCTTTTACTTTATCCAAAGAAACATGTGGAAGGCTAATGATTCGAAGGACATGCAGCCTTCAAATATGGCGTGATCGAAGAAAAGTTAGAAATGAGTCAGCCAGATATGAGTCATCTTGTAGTTTTAGGATCAATATGTTTAAGGCATGTGCCTGAATGTACAAGGGAGTTGGGTGATCGAAGGTGCTCATAGGTTATCCTTTGATTGGTGCAATACAAGTTGTATTCACTAATCGAAGGTAAACTAAGGGTCAATAAGGATGGCCTTGTAAACGAAAAATGAAAGGTGGGAGTAGAGTCAAAACTGTGATTCGAAGGAGGTGAGCAGCACAAACCTTCGACGCAGTCACAACAGTCAAAACTATGATTCGAAGGAGGTGAGCAACACAAACCTTCGACACAATCACAACAGTCAAAACCGTTTTCGAAGGAGGTGAACATAATGAAACTCCAAGAAAAGGAAATCAAAGAGAATAAGAATGGAGTTCGACTAGGAGAATTTTCCAGGTCAAACAACCAATGTAGATGGACTCAATCGAAGGAGCCATGTGGATGAAACCGTGAGCAAATCAAATTGAAGCCCAGAGCCATCGAAAGGAGAAATTCAGAGCCAATCGAAGAATAAGGCTTGAGGGCATTCATATGAGTCAAGATGAGAAACCTATCCAGGTTCATTCAAAACCCAAAAGGGTAGGAAATCATCAAATGGCGACTTTTTAAAGACCTTCGATTCTTCCTTCAAAGCCATGATTAATGGATGATTCTTGCCATTCTCGTTCACCATTGCGCCCCTATAAATACAAAGTTAAAGCGCAAGCGAAAGGGAAAAAAACATTTTGCATATACGCACAAATCACCCCAAAGAGCCACACGATAATTGCAAAAATAAAACATCAAAGTTGTAAAATCTAAAAACATATTTCCAGCTTCTTTTGATCCAATTCAAAGGTTCCATCACGTTCCTGGGAATATCATGAGCCTATCCCTGCCATTTCCAAAGCCCATAGCATCCTAAAATAGTTGGATCATGTATCATCGTTTGGTAAGGTTTGTTAGAATCTAAATCTCGCATGCACGCTTTGTTGATACATTTAATGGTTTGATTCATGTTCAAGGGAACCATTAGAATAAATTTTAGTTATTGTATGCAAGTTTTGACGTGTAAAACACAAACTTCCATTGTTAGGGCATCCATGGCTGTTGAGTTTTGTTCTCATTGATACAATAAGTTTCAGACCAAACTAACCCTGCCATCGGATTTGCATGGGTCCATTTAGTCTAGTAGGGTTATTAGTTTGCTTGTTTTCATTGATTTATGCAGGATTCAATTTTTTAAGCCATCGGAGAAGATAAACGGAGTTTTGACTCCGGCCTGGTCCAAAATGTTGACTCTGGCGCTACACATGTCTCTCTCCCATTGGCCCTTTTGGTCAGCGCGCGCATTTTATGTTTTCAAATATATTTGACTTATTTTCTAATATAATGTTATGATGTTGTTTATACAAACGAATGAACAAGTGGTTGAGTGGTAAGGCATGTGAGTGTGTAAGGAGGAAACCTAGGTTTGATACCAAGGTTATGCATTTTGTTTTTCTAATGTTTCATTTGCAGATCTAGTGCTGGTATGTCCCACGTGTGCATCATGAACCATCAATCTAAGCTATCAGATCACAGCTGATCCAAATCTAATGTACCCAAACGTGCAGACCACCATGCACTCTCCAAGGCATTCCTCACTAGATTCATAAGAAACCGGGGCTTCAACAACTTGGGCCTAGCGTTTTTTTTCACATCCCCGCCAATTTTTGTTTTTACCTTTATCGCCTTTCTTAATTTGATTTAATTTGTTTAATTAATATAAAATAAATATAAAAAAATCACAAAAAAAACATTAGGTTAGTTTTTTTTATTAATTAAGCTAATCTTGTAAATAAATTAATTAATTACTTTAATATTTTGTTTAATTTAAAATCAATAGACTTAAGTTTCTAATCGGTTTTTAGTTCTATTTCTTAAATAAATACCAAAAAAATCATTTTTTTAATACTTAAAGTTTCAGGACATTTTTATACTTTTTCTTATCATTTTTCTATTTATTTGCCATTTAAATTCTAGAAAGAATGTATAGGTTACATGGGAAATTTTGTAATTAGTTTAGTTTATTTTGTCCGTATTTTTCTATTATGTAACTGCCCACAGGATGTAATAGCGTAGGATTTAATTTGCGCACTTTATATTTTCTATACATATATTAACTTCTTAGATGTATGATTAATAGGATTGTATGGCAAGAAATTAAAAATAAAACGTTAGCAAACCTAACATCAAGATAAATAACATAAACACAATACAATTGCACATGCACACCTTTAGGGTACTCCCACTTTGGTTGCCTTCGGAAAACAGTCACAACTCTCGAAACGTGAGAGATATTAGTGGCTACCCTCCGGTTTAAAAGATCATAAGTCCCTCGATGACTCTCTCGACGTTGCCTCGGTAAAAATGATCTTAAAACCCTAGGGTAGTTATTAAGGTTTCTTGCCAAGTTGCCTTTGTGACTATAAAACATCCCTTCGAATGTCCCTCAAACATCCAACGGTAGGGCTACCTATTCACTAATAGTAGGATAGCACTGTCTAAAGGAAAAGAGGAAAAGAACGACCCTTTCGAGTAAAGTAGATAATTGTTGGATGCTTGCTCAAACAAATTTTTTACACTTACACAAAATAATTTTCAAAAACTTTTTCAAAACATTTTATCAACACTCTTGAGGACTGATACAAGAGTTATCATAAAGCAAACTGCCTGACTATTGGCATTTCAAAAATACTTTTCAAAAAAATACAAAGCACAAGGTATTTTTCAAAATGAGCTAAGCATCTAAGAGCCTGTAGATAACTACGGATGGAAAGGGTGCTAACACCTTCCCTTTCCATAATCTACCATCCTTACTCAGAAATAATCTCGAAAGATCTTTTTTTGTTATTTTCACAATTTCCTTTGTTGGATAAAAGAAAATTCGGTGGCGACTCTTGCTTACTGCAATATTTGCAAACACAAACGTGAAACCAGTATAACAGTCGATTCTTCCACCATATTACACCATGCCCCATACTCCGGGTACACGTGGATGAGCACGAGGACGAGGAAGAGGACGCGATAATGAGCAAGAATATATCTATTTTGCTTCTCTTCTCGTTTCCTTCTTGTTTTAAGCATTTGGACATGGCTTGTTTCAAGCTTAGGGGAGCTAGTTAGTTAATAAATCTTTTTTGTTTCCTAGGTAGATCTTTCATTTCTATTTCTTGTAATCAAGACAATCTTTGTACTTTCAACTTCATTTATGCAATTTTTCCGTTGTTATCTAATTTCCCACTTTCTTGAGCCATAACAAAAAAAAATTATGTTAGTTACTTGCATAATCTGACGCATTCGAAGAATATTTATGTTGCTCACTTTTCAAAAGATATATGAGAAGCTTTGAGTGAAACAGAAGTACGATGGATATCGTCGTAACACTCTAAATCCCCAGATTGCACTAGATCGATTTCAGTATCCTTTATACCAAAACCTTAAACTTTAGCTTTAAAATAACCCTGAGTAGTTTATCTAGCAGTCAGCACCATCTTAAACACAAACTATGTAGGGATTCGATGAATATAAGTGAATGATCCTTTGTATTTGAAAAATATACACTTCACCGTAAGAAAATAGGGAATGCACCAATTAAGTTAGGCAACCCTCACACGGTCGCTTAATCCAACAGATGCAGTACCTACGTGATATAACATAAAAAAACCTATTGTCAGTTGGTTTAGAGGTGTCTGGTACTAAACTTGGTAGGGAAGACTACGGTCCGATCCCCTACAACTTGCAATTGGGTGAATTAAAGGAGGTTACCGCATTCATGTTCCAGAACCCCGTGCTTAAAAAGATCATAGTCACTAATCGGCTACTCTACTATGTGTGTGTGAAGATAAAGGGATTAATGTGATTGCGCTAGAATAAAAACGGGTAAAATTTAGCGAAAAGAATTAGGTTGAGCTATAATGGCATGAATGGAATCGGTCTGCATAATAAGGGAACGTTTAGTGTTATTACCGTATCTTTTGTGTCATGTTAAGCTTACGTTTCTGCAAAAACTTAGGCAGCCTCTTATGATTCGAATTGTGTCATGAAAATGCATTTAATTTGTGCCTTATTAGTTTTTATATTGATTTTATTGCTTGAGGACACGCAAAGGTTCAAGCTTAGGGGAGTTTGATGACACGAAAAGATATAGAATTTTCCGCCTGAATTACATAGATTAAATTTCCGATTCTTCGATTATTATGTCACATTTTATCCCTTTTTGTAGTTTTTGAATCATATTTCATGTACTTAGCATTTGCAAGGCATAAATAATAAAAGGAAAAAAAGAATGGAAAAATGAAGAAGAAATGAATTTAAAACAGCAAAAATGCAGTTTTGTAGCCGAGAAGTGTGTCGCCCGCTACAAAGGCGTTACGACCGGCACAAGTTAATTTTTTGTGCCCCTCGGCATACTCGCGTTACGATCGGGACTAATATAGATTACGTGCCACGATCCAAGCAGTTACGAAGCCTTCGCTACTGGAGCATACTAAGTGCGTGTCACTTGGATTTTCTCTGCGCATGAAGAACGTGAATCATGGAAGTTACCTATTTTTCCTCAACAAAAATAGAATCTATAAAAAGAAGCAGTTACCAACTCTCACACTCTCGCTCCCTCTCGCATGCACCTTGAACGAAAATTGTTACGAAGTTTACTTTTCTGCTGAAAATTATTTTTATCATATTTTGCTTTTGATACTTTCGAGTTTTAGAATTCCAGTATTAATTTTCCAGTCATAGAACCACTCAGGCAATAAAAACCTCACCGTCAGAGCAGTATTTTTCCACATCGAAGAAATACTGCAACACTAGTTTGTTTCCAGACCTCCATAATTTGTTTAGGATTACTTTGATTTTATTTGAGCTATTTTTACTTAAAGTCAATCCTGCCGGCTTGTGGAGGACACACACATTATTAGAATTAACCACTTTCTTATTCACTTTCAGGTTCTTATTTTAATAAACATAATTTATTTATTTTCTACTATGCATGCGTTGTCGAATTTACATTTTAATTTTATGATATTTTGCAACAATATTATGTCTGGCTAGATTCCCGGTATAGGCATGTAAAACTTGACCGAAAGGATTCAGTAATTAATTGGCATTATTATTTTTACAAAAAAGAATACTTTTCTAGTTTTAATTTCCAATTTAATATTTAATTGTTTTTGTACGGAAGTAAGAAACAGTCCAAGGTTAAAATCAACAGAGCGGAAGTTTGAGGATTTAACCAGATAGTGATTATTAAAACATTGATTTTAAAAACAGCGGAAACGCTTTAAAGTTAATTGGACCTTGTTCGTTTTCAAAAAGTACTTTTGAGTTTTAAATGAAACAGCAGAAGCGCTCATTTCGAGCTTAATTGATATGATCTGATTCAATAGAACAGAAGTTTGAGATGAAGGTTTTTAAATGAATAGTTTCACTGAAACTGTGTTTTAATACTAAAAACAAATGTCAATGACTTACTGAATCCCATAAGTTAACGATATACATACCGGTATCCCGTCATTAATTACTAGATTTTAGTTAATTCCCGATTAAACCCAAACTCCCAAATTTTATAATTAGCCTTAGATTTACATAGTAACCTTTAGATAACAAGAGTTCTGACCATCAGTCCTTGTGGGTTCGATATCTTTTAAAACTACATGATAGACTGTGCACTTGCAGTCACTACACCCGATAGACCTACAAAGTCGCATTCAGATTGTTGCATATCAGGATGAAGAATGATGTGAGACTTGTCCCCTTGAACAATAGGTTCTAAGATCACTGGTAAGATTGCAATATATGGCATCATAAGACTTTGAGCACGAGGTCGCACCCATTTGAGGTAAGGTTCCAGATGGATTGAGTTCCTATGCCCCAAAGTCTTACTATCAGTCTTCTTAACCATGCCCCAAGCGCGGATGAACCTCTGACGATAACCTTGCACATCATTTGAGTAGTCGAACACAATACCCTGGATGAGCATATCAGGAGGGCCATCTCTCTGTGCGTAACCGAACTGATGTAAGGCTAAAGAAGGGTTATAGGTGATGCCTCCTCTAATGCCAAGGAGTGTCACATTAGGAAATTCTCTGCAGCGATCAATAAAAGAGATGTCTTCTTTAGAGCGGGGACACTAATAGATATTAGAGTGAGAGAGAGACATTAACCTTTGATTCAACCTTAAGCCTAACTCATTCTTCATTACTAGTCGAGGAAGGTGTGAAATAAACCACCTATAGAGAAAAGGTATACAACACATAAGAGTTCCTCGCTTCTTCGTAGTACGAGTATGGAGTGAATGTAGAATATCCCCGAGCAATGTAGGTACTAGATTGTGAGTAAGGAAGATGTTGATGGCATTAACGTCTATAAGTTGGTCTGAATTTGGGAACAAAACCAACCCATAAATTAAGAGAGCCAAGATATCTTCAAAAGCATGATAACTCATGGAGTCTAGTAATACCTGAGCTTTCTCCATCAGAAACTTTGCAAGAAGACTTTAACCTTACTTCTTCTTTCCCAACAGGATTCAATGTTAGGTGGCTTCAAATGCAAGGCTATGGCAACATATTCAAAAATTGGATCTTGTTCTAAACTAGTGAAAGGTATATGTTCCAATATAGGCAACCCAAGTAGCTTAGAGAATTCCTCCAACGCGGGCACCAACTGATAGTCTAGAAATGTGAAGCAATGGTGCTTAGGATCGAAGAACTGGAATAGGACGCTCATTAAAACTTCATCAAAGCTGGTATTAACCAAACTGAGCAAGTGAACATATCTTTTGTTGAATGATGAGCTTTCAGGAACTTTTAATACCAACTCCTTAAGCTTGGGAGGAATTTCTACAAAGTTTATCCGGATGGTTTTTCTGCGAGCTGAATCCATAACCTACAAAATAGAGAAGATATAAATCCACAAGTCCTTGAAATGGTTAGTGCGAATGATATGTCATGATGTTTGTGATGTTATAATTATGCTTAAAAACAAATATACCAAACACAAACAAGTCATACAAAGAACTTAGGCTTAAAGGCTTGCATGAGGTTTAAAGGTAAGTACCCCCTTGAAGTTTTAGTTGGCTCAACCTATCCTAGTAATAGTAATTGGGTTCTAAGGAGTCTCATATCATTGACCTTTCCGTCAGGCATTGTTTCAGATCAAGCACCAAAGTATTGAAGCCGAAATATCCCGAAAGTCCAATCTCAATGAGTGTAGCATCGAGTATCAACCAATCTTCAGTCGAGACCAAAGTCGGCTATCTCACTACTTTCTAATGGATAGGATGAGTCGACTAAAGCTTCTAAAGGTCAGTTAGCGTTTAATGACACTATAAGGAAGCCTAATGTTATCCTTGACTGACTCGATGAACATTATTACAAGCCAGAGTGTCACGCTAACGTAACCATCACTTTGTCTATATCGGTCTATGTCGTACAGCCTCCATGATTTATTGCTACTTACCTAAAAAGGTGCCCTAGATCCGGGTATAGGATCTTTAATAATAACCCCAGCAAAACCCTTTAAAAATAAAGCAGACAAGGAAAGCAAACAAGGAAAGCAAATTTTAAAATGATCTAACTCTAAGGTAACCCCACTTTTTTTATTCTCCCTAGTAGAGTCGCCAGTTCAATAATACGGTGGAAGAATCGACTGTTATACTGGTTTTGCATTTGTATTTGCAAATGTTGCAGTAAGCAAGAGTCGCAACCGACTTTTCTTTTATCCAACAAAGGAAAGGGTGAAAAGAACAGAAAAAGACCTTTCGAGATTATTTCTGAGTAAGGAGGGGTAGATTATGGAAATGGAAGGTGTTAGCACCCTTTCCATCTGTAGTTATCTACGGGTTCTTAGTTGCTAGCTCGTTTTGAAAATGCTTTGTGTTTGTGTGTTTGAAAAAGTATTTTAAAAATACGCCTTGGTACGACGAACTTTGTAATGTTTCTCGTGTTGTTGAAAACGTATACAAAGTGTCTTTGAAAATATTTTCAAAAAGGATTGTATGTGTGAGAAATGTTTTGTTTTCAGCAAGCATCTAAGAACTATCTACCTACTCAAAAAGGTTTGTTGTTTTCCTCTTTTCCTTTAGACATTGCTATCATACTATTAGTGAGTAGGTAGCCCTATCGTCAGATGTTTGAGGGACAATCGAGGGTCATCGTACAGTCACAAAGACAACTTAGCAAGATACTTTAGTAATACCCCTAAGGTTTTAAGATCATGTACCGAGGCAACATCAAAATGGTCATTATATGATCTTTGAGCCAGAGGGTTGCCACTAAAATCCATCATGTTCGAGAGTTGTGACTGTTATATTCTAAAATCAACCGAAGTGGGAGTACCCTAAAGGTGCGCATGTGCGAGTGCGTTGTGTTTCAAATATTTATCTTTGGTGTTATGTTTGATAACGGTTTGCTTTTAATTCTTGTCATGCAATCATGTTAGGCATACATCTAACAGTTCAATATCAGTGCGGGAAATTAAAGTGCGGAATTTAAGCTAACTATTACATGGCTCCGGGGAGGGGGACAATTACAAGTCCAAAACTGGGGGTAAAAACAGTAAATAAAAACTAATTAGTCTATTACAATCCATGGGCAGATACAATAACAAGAAAGTGATAATACGGGAAGTAAAACGAACGTGTGAGAATTAAAAAGAACGTTTGTTTAAAAACCCTAAGGAAATCTATGAAAATTAAGAAAAAATCTTTTTTGGTTGTTTTTGTTTATTTTAAGAAAATATTTGAATTAAACTTAATTAAATAATTAAACCTAATCTTACTTAATTAACAAAACAATTGATTATCAATGAAGATAAAAACTAATAAAAGAAAGTTAATTCTACATGTTTTTGTATTTATTAAGAAAAAGATTTGCAACCTAAATCTAATTGATTTTAAAATTAAATAAAAAAGTCAAAATAAATTAATTTATTAATTTATTAAAATTTAATTAAAAACCTAAATCTATATTTTTTATGATTTTTTTCTTCTGATTTTATGATTATAATTTAAAAAAAGATTACGATGGAATAAATAAATAAAAACAATAAAGAAAGAATTTGGGCCTGGTATTAGAAGCAGAAATGGGGGGTGTAACTTGGAATTCGTTAGGCCTAAATGAGGCTGAGCCCAACAACTGTGCTGGATTTGGTCTACATCATCGTTGGAGATCTATGGTGGGGATGCGCTCTGGGAAAGCTGAGTCCACTTGTCTTTGAATCCAAAGGCTCGGACGTGAGGTGCATGGTGTGTGTGTGAATATTCTTAACACCTGATTTTCAAGAACCAAATACAATAAAAACAAAATGCAAGAGGAAGGGATCGAACCCCGTCCTTACACATGCACAACACCTTAACACATACACACTCAACCGTTGGGACGGACTTACATCCCAGAGTATATCACAATCAATAATAATATAATGTAAAACAACTTAAGTTTCTAAGTTGTCAAACACGCGCGTTTTAGTGGGATCCGAATTTTTTGAATAAACCAATCAAAACATCTTGTTGGGCCACGCCAGCCTTTGAACTGAGTCCGGTAAGTCCAACCACCGGAGTTGGTGGTTTCCACCGTCTTCTCCGGTGGGACCTGTAACACGGTGGGAGAACTGACTTGGTCGTTTTATGTTTGATTGCAAATGTTGCGGTTTAGCAAGAGTCGCCACCGACTTTTCTTTTATCCAAAAGGAAAGGCTGAAAAGAATAGGAAAGACCATTGAGATGTTTTCTTGAGTTCGGGGGGTAGATTATGAAACAGGGGGTATTGTTAAGGAAAAAAGTCAGGCCTAATATTTTGGGGCCCAGGCGCTGCAAAAACCAAAGAAAGTGTAAAAATGTGGGGAAAAATGCAAAAAGGCAGCACTGAGGTTCAAACCCATGATCTCTACCAATAATGTGCGCTGCCTTACCACTGGGGTGGCTGTACATCCGTTAACTTAACTAAAATGATAAATATACAATACAAAATGAGTCATGAATATACTTAATCTTCAACCTCCAGCCAAAGAACCAGTAACTTCATCACTTCTCAACCATTCATAAAACATCCAACATCAAACTTGTTAGAAATTTTCTCACGATTCTGAATTTGTAAATAACTTAAGCTAATTCTCAAAAATGAGCATGAATTTCTAATTCTACCAAATCCTGACCTAAATATTTTCAGAGGTTCAGATTCAAAATTCTAACTACTCAAGCAACAATAATAAAATCTAAGGACATAGTTAGCTTCAGGACAATGATATCTACATTTCTTATTCACAAATGAACCATTAATGATTCTTGTATGAAGAGTTCAAAGTTAGGAAAACTTACCTCAAAACTGGAAATCGTGTTTTGAGTTTGAGCTTGTTTCAAGTGATGGTGATGATCAGGTTAGCTTCCTTGAGGTCCCAGGAAGCTAATGCAATGATTAGCTTGAGCAATGAATGGCCGAAATGGTCTAGAGAAGTCAATGTGCAGACTCTGTTTTTTGGTCATGTAAGATGGTGCAAATGGTGTTAGTCGTGTAACAGGGTGTGGGATTAGTTCTAAATGGTGTATGGAAGCTTTGTGATTGAATTTTAATAAGAACACACGAGTGAAATGTGAGTTTGGAATTCCAAGTCAGAAATGACACAAAAATGGAGTTTTTGTGCAAATTCTGATTTCAGGGAGTTTTAGGGAGTTTCTAGGCTTGTGAATTCGTCTGTTAGATTTCATATAGTTCCCTTATGTATAGTAAAGAGGTTTGGATGCTTGAGGTGGTCAGAATCACAAGATCACAAGTTATGGGATTTTGACTTGTTTTTGAAGCAAGCTTGACAAGTATGGTTTCAAGGCAAGATACAAAGCTATCTATAGTGGTTACCAACTTTAAACATGCTTATCTGGATTTTTAGAGGAATATTATGCAAAAGTAACAAGCACAAACTCAATGCAAGTTGACTTTGCATAAAGCTTGCTTTATGTAAATGGCAATGGTGCCTTTGTGCCATTAATGGAAAATTATCTTGGATAAAGCTTGAATCAAGTTGATAATAGCTCAAAAGCAAGTGCAATATTTTGATTAGGGATAGATTTTGAGGTTTAGAGGCCTGCAAAGAAAGTTTGTGCAGCATAGGCTTGAGATTTGAATTCTTGTTCATCACAAAAATGACCTATAATTTTAGTTTGAAACCGTAACTTCCTCTCTTCAATTCTCCTTGCTCAAGAATGATCTCAAGGAGTTATTGGACATTTTGGAAATCTTATAATGTGATCTATAATCCAACTTTGAATCACTTTAGCAAGATCCAAGTGGAACTATGTGAAACTTGGCCAAGAAGTTATGTCAAAATCCTGACCAAAAATGCTCAAAATTTTACTAAGTGTTTTAGTTTCATGACCATGACTTCATGGATAAATAACTTGAGATCCAAGAATTTATAGGAGAAGTTGTGTAAATAAATGTTTTATATATCATGGAGATCTACAACTTTCATGTTGAAATTATCTTTTGAATCATCTTGATTCATGGTGAAAAATTGGCTTAAAGTTGTGAAAAAGTATGAAGTTTTCAACACTTAGAAAAATTTCTAAGTTTGGAAACTTTGACTTTTCAAAATGAAATCTTAACTTTTTGATTTCTTGATGAACAAGTTTCATATTTTGACATGTTTTGATGAATTGTGATCTTTGACACTTGATTTTGACCAAAAAGTCAAAGTTTGACTTTTCAGTGTACAATTGATTTTTGATCAGTTGACTGAAAAGCAACTATCAATCAATTGATCTTGAAGGATGTTTTGAATCATTCCATTAGGTAAAAATGATACAATTGAACTCTTGAGATCATGCCTCAAACAAATTAACTATTTGCTAGGTCAAAAATCAGAAATTGCCCTTTCTCAGTCAAAACCCTAATTTTGACCATTTTGCCCTTTTGATGATCTGGTCAAAATTCTTGAGGAATTATGGTCCAAACTTGATAAAATGATACATATGAATTTATAATGTTAATATGGATCAAAAATTATGAAGTTTGACTGTAAATTGGCCACATTTGACTTTTCCCCCAATACAACTGATTTTTAGGTCAACTGCTCGATTGATTGAGCAAAAATGTGATCCAAGACTTGAAACTTGACATGAGTAATCTTGAGGGTCCATAATGATCTATGAAAGTCATATGAGGCATTAAAAGTTCAATTATCCTTGTGAAATCTGAAACCCTAATTTCAGTCATTAGTGCTTAAGGAGGTGTCTTGAGCTGATCAAACCTTGTGCAGTCTTGAACCAAATGAGATTTTGTAAGAAAATGTTTGAGAAATGAGAGGGAAAATTATGGGGTACAACAGCTGCCCCTGTTCAATCTTCTTAAACCTAACGAGTTAGATTGGCGGATTCGCCATTCGTGACTTGAAGGTGGAAGATGATTGGACACTAGAGTGCCCAGAAATTTGCACTCGAAGATGAATTGTGAATGGGCTTATATATGCCATTTGGAGGAATGATGGAGATTTTCCGGAGATGGGCTTGCAGATGCCATCCAAGGGTGACTGTTGACAGAGAATGGACTAAGTCTGAATTTGATTTCAACTGTAAAAGAATCATAATAAATCTTTGGAGCGACTTATCTGAACCAGAAGAAGTCTTTTATGTTGTTTGACTAGGAAGAATCAGAATAAATCTTGGAGCGATATATCTGAACCAGAAATTTTCCTTTTGAAAGTATCAGCATAAACCGTTGAGGGGTTTAAAACTAACCAAAAGAGATCTTGAATATTCTTTAACTTGAAAGAATCAGAGTAAATCTTTGAGCAATTTATCCAAACCAAAGAAAGTGTCCGCGGGAAAGAATCATAATAAACCGTTGAGAGATTTAAACTGAACCGGCAGGGATCTAGAGAAGAATCAGAATAAATCATTGAGAGATTTATCTGAACCAAAAAAGACATCTACAGGAAAAGAATCAAAATAAATCGTTGAGAGATTTAAACTGAACCGGCAGGGATCTGGAGAAGAATCAGAATAAACTGTTGAGAGATTTATCTGAACTAGAAAAAGTGTGTGCGGGAAAAGAATCAGAATAAACCATTGGGAGATTTAAACTGAACCGGCAGGGATCTAGAGAAGAATCAGAACAAACCGTTGAGAGACTTATCTAAACCAGAAAAAGCGTCTGCGGGAAAAGAATCAGAATAAACTGTTGAGAGATTTAAGCTGAACCGGCAGGGATCTGGAGAAGAATTAGAATAAATCGTTGAGAGATTTATCTGAACCAGAAAAAGCGTCTGCGGGAAAAGAATCAGAATAAACCGTTGAGATATTTAAACTGAACCGACAGGGATCTGGAGAAGAATCAGAACAAACCGTTGAGAGATTTATCTGAACCAGAAAAAGCGTCCGGGGGAAAAGAATTAGAATAAACCATTAAGAGATTTAAATTGAACCGGCGGGGATCTGGAGAAGAATCAGAATAAATCATTCAGAAATTTATCTGAACTAGAGATGACGTTTGCGGGAAAAGAATTAGAATAAACCGTTGAGAGATTTAAACTGAACTGGCAAGAGTCTGAAAGAAACATTTGTTATGTAGATGGTTGACCAGTCATTTCTTGGGAATTGATCTGTAATTGACTTATTGAAAAATTGACGATAATTCTCGGTTGATTGATCTTTCCTGAAAAGATGAAAGGTTAGCTGTATGCTATGTCATGATGTATGAAATGCATGGTACAAATATGTTCTCAAAATAAATGAGATTGTGTTGTATGTATATGTGTTGTCAATGTTATGGCGTATGGATGTAATGTATGAACATATTAATTGTCATTCCGCAGTATTAATGGAGTCAGGGAAAATAAATCTTTGAGCATTGCTGAGAATGAGGAGTGTAAGTATTCATGTTTTGAAGTGTTGATGAGTTTCCATTTGTTAGAGAAATAAACTATGTTGTGTAAGGGAAACGTCGTGTATTGCTTGTAGACCTCGTGAAATACTGATGGGGAATCCTGAGAAACTGGACGTCTTTAACTGGGGAATCCTAGGAGCGGTAACTAGAATTTTTGTCATGTCTGGGATGTGAGAGAGTTTGATATCATTAAGCTTTATACTGGGGATACGTTAGTGATCCTGTAGTGGGATATCCCGTTTTCCTCTCTTGCTGGAAAAGTATCTACGGGGGACTTTATGGAATAGTCTAAAGATATTATCCTATTTCTTAAAGCCATTAGTGATTGTCTTTCTATTTTGTGTTCCTTTTTTTGTTCATTTGTAAACAGTTGTCATGTTCAAATGCATATGTTCAAAAATAAATCATTGGATGTTTTCGCAAACAAAACATGGAAAAAGAAAAACAAATAGTTTTGCACTTTCGAAGGGATATCTTTGTATTATCTTGAATATGTATTTTTGTACAATGAGACGAACATTATAGTAAGAGAATGTCGTGGTAAAAAATGAGAATTTGATACAAAGAAAATATAGCTATATGAAATAATCCCATGGGATTCCCATTCTACTATAGCCTTCGTGTCTCTGAGCGTCTTGTCCACTTGCTGCCTTGTCCGAAGCTGATTGGATTGAATAGAACTGTTTGAGCTTGTCAGTCGATGCTAGAGGTTCTCTGTAAGGTGATCCAACAGGACATAGTCATACGCTTTAATTCCCTAACTTTTGCCTGGACCGCCCTTTCGGGTTTTCAGTCCACCGGGATACCTTTTTTTCCCAAGCCGCCCTTTCGGGTTTTCAGTTTGCCGGGTGTACATATTTTTTTTGTTTTATCCCTTATTTTTTCCCGAACCTTTGTGGTTCACCGGGATGCCCTTATTTTTCCTAGGTGTGTCAACCTAGAGGGTCTCTTATGCGTAGTATCTTTTGACTATGTCCACGTTCACAGGGTGTGGAAGGTCGTCACCATCCATAGTGGTTAAGATCATTGCTCCACCAGATAATATGCTTTTGATCACAAATGGTTCCTCGTATGTTGGAGTCCATTTTCCCCTGGGATCACCTTGTGGCAATATGATATGCTTGATTACCAAGTCACCAACCTGGTATACCTAACATCTGACCTTTTTGTTAAAAGCTTTGATCATACGTTTTTGGTACATCTGGCCATGACAGACATTCGTAAGCCTCTTCTCATCAATTAGGTTCAACTGGTAAAACAACTTCCATGTCGTATACCAAGGAGAAAGGAGTTGCCCCTGTTGATGTGTGTACCATGGTATGGTAACTGTGGAGAACGAATGGTAGCATCTCATGCCAGTCCTTGTAGGTTACTGTCATTTTTTGTATGATCTTCTTGATGTTCTTATTTGCGGCTTCGATAACGTCATTCATCTTTGGCCGGTAAGGGGAAGAATTATGGTGCTGGATCTTGAATTTCACGCACAGTGTGGTGATCATAGTATTATTGAGATTTGTACCATTGTCTGTGATGATTCTCTCTAGGATACCGTACCGACATATGAGATTTTGTTTGATGAATCGGGCCACAACATTCTTGGTAACGGAAGCGAAATAAGCTTCCTTAACTCACTTTATGAAGTAGTCAATGGCCACCAAGATGAAGCGGTGTCCATTAGAAGTTGTAGGTTTGACTTCTCCAATCATATCGATTCCCCACATCGCGAATGTCTAGGGAGCAGTCAGGCTGTTTAGAGGAATTGGAGGCACATGTACTTTGTCAGCATAGATCTGACACTTGTGGCAGGTTCGTGAATGCTGATAGCAATCTGCTTCCATGGTAGACCAGTAGTACCCCGCTTGTAGGATCTTTTTAGCGAACATATGCCCACTGGA
This sequence comes from Vicia faba, assembly GCA_948472305.1. Lineage (NCBI taxonomy): Eukaryota > Viridiplantae > Streptophyta > Magnoliopsida > Fabales > Fabaceae > Vicia > Vicia faba. The sequence continues at coordinate 1,636,008,588 of OX451738.1, forward strand.
ATAGGTGCCAAAAGTGCCTTCATGTAGATCAACCATGATCTTTTCTGCCTCAACCTTGTCTACGCAGCGAAGCAAAAGAGTCATGGTTGCGCTTGTAGAGAATGCCATTACTGAGGAAGAACTTAGCGGAGAATCTTCTCAAGAACTTCTTATCATTGACTGAAGCTCCTTCCGGATACTCTTGAGCCTCGAGATACCTCTTAACTTCATAGAACCAAGGCTTTCCGACTATCTCTTCAGTATCGATCTCGTGACAGTAATCCGGTTCATTCATCCGCTCAATGGTGATCTGGGGAGCCTCGTTACCCCCACTTGAGTTTAAACATGGATGGCATAGTGGCTAGCGCGTCTGCTAGTTGATTTTCCTCTCGTGGAAAATGCTCGAAGGTAATTTCCTCAAAATATGGGATTAATGTCAACACATGTTCTTTGTAGGGGATGAGGTTAGGGTGCTTCGTATCCCATTCTCCTTTGATCTGACTGATGACTAAGGCTGAATCTCCAAATACACTTAAGGAATTGATTCCCAAATCTATGGCAGCTTTGAGACTAAAAATACACGCTTCGTATTCTGCCATGTTATTGGTACAGTTGAAGCAAAGTCGTACAGTGAAGGGAGTATGACATCCTTTAGGGGATATGATTATAGCACCTATGCCATTGCCGAGTATGTTGGAGGCTCCGTCAAAAACAAGGTCTATCGGGATCCTTGTTCAGGTTCGTCATATGGTCCGAATTCTTCACAGTTGTTTACCATCATGATATCTTCATCTGGGAATTCGAATTTCATGGACTGATAGTCATCCACGACTCGATGAGCAAGGTGATCGGCTAGCACACTGCCTTTTATTGCTTTTTGGGTGATGTACTGAATGTCGTATTCATTCAGGATCATCTTCCATCTTGCTATTCTCCTAGAGAGGGCAGGTTTCTCGAATATGTATTTAATTGGATCTATCTTGGATATCAATAAGGTAGTATGGGCCAGCATATACTGTCTTAGCCGGCGATCAGCCCATGCCAGAGCGCAGCAAGTTTTCTCGAGAAGTGAATATCTTATTTCACATTCGGTAAACTTTTTTCTCAGGTAGTATAGCGTGCTCTTTTCGGTCAGACTCGTCATGCTGCCCCAGCACACACCTCATCGAATTTTCCAAGACAGTTAGATACATGATCAAAGGTCTTCCCTAGAGTGGTTGCATTAAAATATGAGGCTCTTGAAGGAACTCCTTAATCTTTTCGAAGGAAGCTTGGCATTCATCATTCCATTTGACTACTTCATCTTTCTTCAGTAATTTGAAGATTGGTTCACAAGTGGCGGTTATGTGAGAAATGAATCTGGCGATGTAGTTAAGTCATCCTAAGAATCCTCTAACTTCCTTCTCGGTGCGAGGAGCAGGAATTTCTTGTATTGCTTTCACCTTGGTAAGGTCTACTTCGATACCTTTACCGCTGACGATGAAGCCTATGAGTTTATCAGACCTCACCCTAAATGTGTATTTATTCGGGTTCAACCTTAGCTTGTATTTCTTTAGCCTTTCAAACAGTTTGTGCAAATGGTCAAGATGTTCCTCTTCAGTTTAAGATCTGGCTATCATGGTATCCACATAGACCTCTATTTCGTTATGTATCATGTCGTGAAATAGAGCTACCATGGCGCTGATAAGTTGCCCCAGCATTTTTAACCCGAATGGCATAACCTTGTAACAGAACGTGCCCCATTGTGAGACGAAGGTCGTTTTCTCCATGTCCTCAAGTGTCATTTTGATTTCATTGTAGCCTGAGAAATCATCCATGAAGGAAAACACTTTATGTTGTGTGGTGTTGTCAACCATAATATCGATGTGGGGAAGCGGGAAGTCATCCTCGAGGCTTTCCCTATTCAAGTCTCTATAGTTCACACACATATGTACTTTGCCGTCCTTTTTAGGAACTGGAACAACATTGGCGACCCATTGTGGATAGGAGGTGATGGCTAAGAATCCGGCGTTGAACTGTGTCATGACTTCAGTCTTGATCTTCTCTGACATGTCTTGCTGCATGCGACGAACTTTCTGTTTTACCGGAGGGAAGTCTTCTTTTTTCGGTAGATGATGGACCACGATATCAGCATCAAGTCCTGGCATATCTTCATATGACCAAGAAAATACCTCAACATAGTCATGTAGTAACTGATTTAAACGCTTCTTGACACTTGGTTCCAGATTGGCACCCACCTTGACTTCTTTTTTGTCCTCTTCGGTACCTAAGTTAATTGTGTCCACTGGTTCTTTGTGGGGCTGTATGGTCCTTTCTTCTTGTTGTAGTAACCTGGCTAGTTCCCATGGAACTTCATAATCTTCCTCACCTTCGTCTTTGGCTTGGTAGGTTAGATTTTCAAAGTCACAATAGGCCATAGAAGAATCGTTACCCTCGGGATCCTGAGTGGATGTAGATCTGCATTTTAATATGTGAGTGTGTGTAAGAGTATGGCTATCTATGAAAGAAATAAAAATGTATAAAAATAAAGACAAAGATGACAAAGTTTGAATGCAAAAACGTCCATGATTCATTGATGACATATGAAAATGAAGTAACAACCCTTACAAATGGACCGTTGTGCCTCGGGTAAGACACAAGGTTTTAAATGTCGGAATTGTTTAATTATTACAAGTCCGACAAAAATTTAAAGACAATTACTATTGGATAAAAGTAATTTGGACAAATTCTTTGGCTTCCCAGTTGGTGAGTACTCCATTGATAGTTGGGAAAATCCATTCCTCCAGGTCGTAACTATCATCACTATCCTCCACTGCGTTGACTCCATGGTTGCTGATCTTCAAAGGTGGTCCCCCGGCACGAGCACGACGAACAGCTTTTTGGGCTCCTGGAGTGAAACCCAAACCAAATTTGTCATATTTGTAAGGGATATCCTGGATTTGGCCCCAAATAGTACACCCACCTTCTTCGACCACTGCCTTGACATCTTTTAGTGAAGACATCTTTAGCGGAAGTCTTGTAATCTTTGGGAAACAGTCTTGGCAGCTGCCACTACTTGTGGGACTTCCTCGAAATGCTTAAACAGAGTTTCAATGAATTCACCATCCAATTCCACGTATCAGAAGGAGTTCAAGTGACTGACCATATATTCCTCTTCTACATGGACAATAATGATTTTTCCTTTGGTTGGGTATTTCAGCATCTGATGTAATGTAGAGGTGACAGCACCAGCATTATGAATCCAAGGTCGGCCCAATAAACAGGAATAGGAAGGGCAAATGTCCATCACGTAGAAAGTTGAATCAAAGGTTTGAGTTCCAACTTTAATGGGGATGTCTACCTCCCTATGCACCATTCTTTTTGAACCGTCGAAGGCCTTTACCACTATGTTGCTAGGTTTTAAGGTCAAACCTTGAAAGTCGAGTATATCCAAAGCTTTCTTATGCAGCATATTCAAAGACAAACCAGTATCAACCAGGACATGGGCCAAAGTTGTTCCCCTACATTCGACAGAGACATGCAATGCCTCGTTGTGTTTTCTCCCTCTAGGTGTAAGGTCAACATCAGAAAAGCCTAAACCATTGTCAGCGGTCAAACTGGCCACACAGTCTTGGAACTGATCAGCAGAGGTTTCTTGTGGCACATGGGCAGTTTTAAGAAATTTCACCAAGGCCTTCGCATGAGCCTCGGAGCACAATAGTAAAGCTAGCATAGAGATCTTTGATGGAGTTTTTCCTTAGCTGTTCGACTACATTGTAGTCGCTTCTCTTTATAATTTTCAAAATTTCTTCCATCTCCTTTTTGGAGGCTTCTGGGATAGATATTGATTGCACCTTCATCGGGACAGGCTCAACCAGAATGATTTTGCCCCGAGTCTCGGTCGACTCAGTGGTAGGGGTGTCAGTAGGGGTAACCATAGGGATTGTAGTAGTGGTGTCAACAGGAATAAAAGCAGGGATGATCACAGGACCGGTAACATTTTTCGGAGGAGCAATCTCTGGGGAGAATACTCTTCCACTTCGGGTTATTTTGCTGGTTCCTGCAATGTTGCCGATGTCGGGGCCTTTCCGTTCTAGGATGGTTACTCCTTTGTTGAGCAAGTGCAAGCTTAGGGATCATGACAGCCCCTACCATTGGACGGTTTTCAATTATGTCCTGATTCCTTTGAGGGTACACAGCAGCAACCTCTTTCTTCCCAATAAATGGTTTCCTCGTGGCACTGGAGGATACATCCTTTTGGATCTTCCCACTCTTAATCCAAGTTTCCACTCTTTCCCCGGTCAAGATTAATTCAGTGAAGCCTGTTGAGGAGCTTCCAATTAGATGATTAAAGAAAGGACCAAACATGGTACCCAGAAACATGTCTTCTAGCTCCCAGTCAGACAGGGGAGGCTGGACTCTTCCTGCTAAGTCCCTCCATTTCTGAGCGTAGTCTTTGAAACCTTCTCTTGAAACCTTAGCCATACTCTGGAGTTGAGTACGGGTTGGAGCAAGGCTTGCGTTGTACTGATACTATTTATAAAAAGCATTGGCAAGGTCTTACCAATTAAGGATATTGGCCCTTTATAGTTGATAGAACCAATCTAGTTGGGTCCTGGATAGACTATCCTGAAAGAAATGGACCCACAAATCTCTGTTAGCAGTGTGAGGTTGTATATTCCTCACATAAGATCATAGGTGCATCTTGGGAAACGAAACCCCTTCGTACTTAGAAAACACTGGTGCCTTGAACTTTGGTGGAATAACAATCCCAGACACCAAACCCATCTCTTCAAATTCCAGCCCGGGCACTTTCTGAATTTCCATTGCACTTAGATGTTCTTCCAGATGTTTGTATTTGTCGTTGGCCGGAGGATACTGTTCTTCAGACTTATCCTCTTCTTCTTCCTCTTCAGATTCTGGCTGGGAAATCACTTCCTTGTTTTTCCCTTCTTGGTTATCCTTTTCACCAGATGATGTTGCAAAGTCTAGGGTCCGTCTGGCTGGCCCTAGAAACCTTCTTCCTAGATTCAGAACTCTGGTTGATTTCTTTGTTTTCTTCTTCTTTTCTTTGATCAACAAAGTTTCAAATCCTCTTGTCCTTTGGCTAGAGTCAATAACATTTGTTGAAACTGAGCATTCTACGCCTGGAGTTCTTTTACTGTCTGTCCCATGTCCATCTTACTGAAATAAACAGTAGAAAGATGAGGAGACCTGTTGTAAGAAACCTGCTTAAGTTATGATGAATGGAGATGCATATGCAATGATTTCAAGGAAATTAGAGATTTAAATTTTCTTTAGACAAAAAAGGAACACACGTCATATTAATAAATCAAAGTTTAAGTACATCATGCCTCTTTGGGCTTATAAAGAAATACAAAAACTCTAAGATAAAAAAGTTGAACGCATCCTCTTTGGTGTGATGTAGGCGTTCAGACTCCGCTCCTCATGAAGATGTTTGGTAAGTTCCAGAACCTTCTTATCTCTGGCGTAGAATTGGGCCTCAAAAGTGTCTCGCTCATCCTTAAGCTTTATCCAATCCCTTTGCAAGTCTTCGAGTGAGGTGGGCATGTCAGGATGCAAGATAGTGTGTGGGATATCTCCTTCCACAACAGGCTCTATGATAAACGGGAGAATGGAGGGGTAAGGCATCATAAGACTTTGAGCACGGCCTCATACACATTTGAGATAAGGATCAAGAGGGATGGAATTCTTATGCCCCAATGTCTTGTTATCTACCTTGTTCAACATCCTCCAAGCTCGGATAAACCTCTTGCGGTAACCTTGATCGTCATTCTCGTAGTCAAATACCAACCCTTGAATAAGCATCTCATGTGGGCCATCCCTTCGAGCGTAACCAAATTGTCTTAAGGCTAAGCATTGGTTGTAGGTGATGCCTCCTCTAATTCCAAGTAAGGGGACATTAGATAATTCTCCACAACGGTCAACAATGGTAACATTCTCCATAGATCAGGAACACCAATGAATGTCTGAATGTCTGAATGTCTGAGCGTCATCAACCTATGTGACCACCTTGAACCTTGCTCGTTCTTCAATACAGATTGAGGAAGATGCAAAATAAACCATCTTGCCAAGAGAGGAGTACAATACATGAGGATACCTCTTTTCGTCATAGTGCTTGTAGGTACCCGGGTTACGAGACATGAAGATTTTGACGGTGTTTACATCTGTGAATTGGTCAGGATTTGGGAACAAAAGCATCCCATAGATGAGGAGAGCCACAATTTCCTCAAAAGCTTGCAAGTCCAAGGAGTTCCAACATTTTTGAGCATTCTCAAACAAGAACTTGGCTAAGAAACCTTTGACACCACTCCTTGTTTCCCAATTAGTTATGATATCAGATGATTGCAAGTGTAAGGCTTGAGAAATCTCTTCTAGTTTTGGATCTCTTTCCGTACCGTTGAAAGGTAGTTGATTGAGAATGGAATCCTCAAGAGTTGGGAGAATTCTTCCAAAGTTGGCACAATTTGATAATCGGGAAATGTGAAGCAATGGTGTAGAGGATCAAAGAACTGGAAGAGCACCTTTACCATGTCCTCATCAGTGTTGGGGGTAACCAAGTTTAGGAGGTGACCATGTCTTTCGGTAAGTGGATAATTTTCGAGAACCCTTGATGCTAACTCTTTAAGTTTAGGAGGGATCCTTACAAGATTGACTTGAATAGTTTTCCTGCGAATAGAATCCATGTCCTACAAAATAGAACAAATATAAATCCCAAAATCCTTGAAATTGTTAGTGAGTATGAGTATGATGTTATGATGTTTATGATGTTATGTACAAGTAAATATATATAAATAAAACAAACAAGTCCTTAGGATTAGGCTTGCATGGAGTCTCATAGGTAAGTACCCTCTTGATGTTTAGTTGGCTCAAACCTATCCTAGCAATAGTAATCGGGTTCTAAAGGAGCTCAATATCACTGGTTTGTTTTCTCGGGCATTGTTTCAGCGCAAGCCTCTTTAATGGAGACCGAAATATCCCAAAAAACCAAACCTCAATGAGTGTAGTATCAAGTATCTACCAACTTCGTACTGCACCAAAGCTGGTCATCTAACTACTAATGGCCAAGTTGGTCAAGTAAAGGTTCTAGAAGTTAGTTATGCTTCATGACATCACTTAGCGGCCCCATATTCTCCTTGACTACTCAAGGGCTACCGATACCCACAAATATGTCACACTAACATAGCTATTCCTTAGACCATGTCGGTATACCCCGCACAATTTCCACAATGTATTGCTACTTACCTATAAGGTATCCCAAATCCGGGTAGAGGATTCAAACCCAAACAAAGAACCAAAATGTAAAGCATACAAGTCAAACAATAAAAGAAAATAAATGTGATCTAGCCCTAAGGTAACCCCACATTTAAAAATTCCCCAGCAGAGTCTCCAGTTTTGTAACTCGGTGGGAGAACTGACTTGGTCATTTTGGGTTTGATCGTAAATGTTGCAGTTTAACAAGAGTCACCATCGACTTTTCTTTTATCCAAATGGAAAGGCTGAAAAGAACAGGAAAGACCTTTGAGTTGTTTTCTTGAGTTTGAGGGGTAGATTATAAAACATGGGGTATTGTTAAGGGAAAAAGTCAGGCCCAATATTTTGGGGCCCAGGCGCTGCAAAAACCAAAGAAAGTGTAAAAATGTGGAAAAAAATGCAAAAAGGCAGCACTGAGGTTCGAACCCATGACCTCTACCAATAACGCGCGCTGCCTTACCACTGGGGGTGGTTGTACATCTGTTAACTTAACTGAAATGATAAATATATAATAAAAATGAGTCATGAATACACTTCATCTTACACCTCCAGCCAAAGGACCTGTAACTTTATCACTTCTCAACCATTCATAAAACTTCCAACATCAAACTTGTTAGAAATTTTCTCGCGATTCTAAATATGTAAATAACTTAAGCTAATTCTCAAAAATGAGCATGAATTTCTAATGGTACCAAATCCTGACCTAAATATTTTCAAAGGTTCAGATTCAAAATTCTAACTACTCAAGCAACAATAATGAAATCTAAGGACATGGTTAGCTTCAGGACAATGATATCTACATTTCTTATTCACAAATGAACCATTAATGATGCTTGTATGAAGAGTTCAAAGTTAAGAAAACTTACCTCAAAACTGGAAATCGTGTTTTGAGTTTGAGCTTGTTTCAAGTGATGGTGATGATCAGGTTAGCTTCCTTGAGGTCCCATGAAGCTAATCCAATTATTAGCTTGAGCAATGGATGGTTGAAATGGTCTAGAGAAGTCAATGTGCAGACTCTGTTTTTTGGTTATGGAAGATGGTGCAAATGGTGTTACAGTCGTGTAACAGGGTGTGGGATAAGTTCTAAATGAAGTATGGAAACTTTGTGATTAAATTTGAGTGAGAATGCACGAGTGAAATGTGAGTTTGGAATTCAAAGTCAGAAATGACACAAAAATGGAGTTTTTATGCAAATCCTGATTTCAGGGAGTTTTAGGGAGTTTCTAGGCATGTGAATTCGTGTGTTAGCTTGCATATAATGCCCTTATGTATAAGCAAGAGGTTTGGATGCTTGAGGTGGTCAGAATCACAAGATCACAAGTTATGGGATTTTGACTAGTTTTTGAAGCAAGCTTGACAAGTATGGTTTCAAGGCAAGGTACAAAGCTATCTAGAGTGATTACCAACTTTAAACATGCTTATCTGACTTTGTAGAGGAAGCTTGTGCAAAAGGAACAAGTGCAAAGCTCAATGCAAGTTGACATTGCATAAAGCTTGCTTTATGTAAATGGCAATGGTGCCTTTGTGCCCTTAATGGAAAATTATCTTGGATAAAGCTTGAATCAAGTGGATAATAGCTCAAAAGCAAGTGCAATCTTCTGATTAGGGAGAGATTTTGAGGTTTAGAAGCCTGCTAAGCAAGTTTTTGCAGCATAGGCTTGAGATTTGAATTCTTGTTCATCACAAAAATGACCTATAATTTCAGTTTGAAACCCTAACTTCCTCTCTTCGATTCTCCTTGCTCAAGAATGATCTCAAGGAGTTATTGGACATTTTGGAAATCTTGTATTGTGATCTATAATCCATATTTGAATCACTTTTGCAAAATCTAAGTGGAACTATGAGAAACTTGGCTAAGAAGTTAGGTCAAAATCCTGACCAAAAATGCTCAAAACTTCACTAAGTGTTTTAGTTTCATGACCATGACTTCATGGATTAATAACTTGATATCCAAGCATTTATAGGAGAATGTTTGTAAAGCAATGTTTTAGATCTCATGGATATCTACAACTTTCATTTTGAAAGTTTCTTTTGAATCGTCTTGCATCATGGTGAAAATTTTGCTTAAAGTTGTGAAAAAATATGAAGTTTTCAACACTTAGAAAAATTTCAAAGTTTGGAAACTTTGACTTTTCAAAATGAAATCTTGAATTTTTTATTTCTTGATGAACAAGTTTCATATTTTGACATGTTTTGATTAATTGTGATCTTTGACACTTGATTTTGACCAAAAAGTCAAAGTTTGACTTTTCAGTGTATAGTTAACTTTTGATCAGTTAACTGAAAATCAACTATCAATCAATTGATATTGAAGGATGTTTTGAGTCATGCCATTAGGTAAAAATGATTAAATTGAACTCTTGATGTCATTCCTCAAACCAATTAACCATTTGCTAGGTCAAAAATCAGAAATGGCCCTTTCTCAGTCAAAACCCTAATTTTTACCATTTTGCCCTTTTGATGATCTGATCAAAATTCTTGAGGAATTGTGATCCAAACTTGATAAAATGATACATATGAGTTTATAATGTTGATATGGATAAAAATTATGAATTTTGACTGTAAATTGGCCACAGTTGACTTTTTCCCCAATACAATTGATTTTTAGGTCAACTGCTCAATTGACTGAGCAAAAATGCAATCCAAGACTTGAAACTTGACATGAGTAATCTTGAGGGTCCATAATGATCTATGAAAGTAATATGAGGCATTAAAAGTTCAATTATGCCTGTGCAATCTCAAACCCTAATTTCAGTCATCAGTGCTTAAGGAGGTGTCTTGAGCTGATCAAACCTTGTGCAGTCTTGAACCAAAGGAGATTTTGGGAGAAAATGTTTGATAAATGAGAGGGAAAATTTTAGGGTACAACATTTGCCCTTGTTCAATCTTCTTAAACCTGAAGAGTTAGATTGGCGGATCTACCATTCGTGACTTGAAGGTGGAAGATGATTGGACACTAGAGTGCCCATAAATTTACAACTTTGGACAATTTTGTGCAATTTTGGTATGGCTGGCTTATGCAACTTGTGTGTGTCTTGCAGGCTTGCAAAATTTTGCTTATATAGAGGAATGAGAGGAGAGCACAATCATGGAAAGAAATCAAACCTTTAAGGCATGGCTTTAATCATGAGAATCAATATTTGAAAAACTTCCAAAGTTACATTATTCTTGCCACTTTGGTCTTTTCATGAACCTAGACATGTTTTCACGAAATCTTACGCCCAAAACTAATCCAAACCATCAGCCCATGTGTCATAATCCATCACTCACTATTTTATGCAATTTATTTTGTATTTATTTGAATAAAAACAAAATAAATATGAATAAAATAGATAGAAATTTCAAAGCAAGGTAAGAATGAGTTTATGAGTCCTTGAGTAAGTCATAAACATATTTGAATCCCAAAAAATAGGTCTATGAATTTAAAAATTCATTTTTGCTTAGAGTTGACTTTTTGCATTTTCACCAATTTGTCCAATTTGCACTGGTCATAACTTGCTCAATTTTCATCTTTTGAAGATGATCATGGACTTTTTAGAAATCTCAAGATGTCCCCTACAATACTTATGTTGAAAATATTTGCATTTGGAGAATTTATCTTGATGTAACTTGCCTTGACAAAAAATGTCTTTTTGTTGACTTTCAAAAAAACCTGCAATGTATTGGCTCATATCTTTCCAATGACGCATTTTTTGAACTTGGGGACAAAATAAAAGTTGTAGGGAATTGAATTCTCTTAATAATTGGATTTTTTTGGGGGAAAATGGATAAAGCGTGTGAAAGTTATGCTTGGTGAAAGTTCAGTTGACTTTTCCTAGGAAACCCTAATTTTGCAATTTTGGATTCTTGATGATTTGAGAGTATTCCTTGAGGAATCATGATCAACCCTTAATAAAATGATGAATCTAACTTTAAAATGTTCATGTTAACCAAAAATATTGAAGTTTGACTATATATTGACCATAGTTGACTTTTGACCTAATACAGTTGATTTTCAATCATCTTACCAATTGACTGAGCAAACTTGTAATGCAAGGCATGAGAATTGGCATGAGAATTCTTGAGGACATGTTAGGGAACATGGAAATCACTTGAAGCCTTTGAAACCCAAACTTCCTTGTGAAAAATGAAACCCTAATTAGAGATCCATTGCTTAGGAGGAGAATTGGTCTGGTCAATTCTTGGTCAACCTTGAGCACTTGAGGACCTCTAGGAGTATGTTTTGAATAAAATGAGAGGGAAAATTTTGAGGTACAACACATGCGTTCCTCAGGGAGATTAACCAACTCTTCCTCTGACAACTTCAGGGCTTTGTCCTTATCAACCAAGGCCTTCTCTCTCGCAGCCAGCTTAGCCCGGAGATTCTTTATTTCTTCCTCCTAGGATGAACTCCCCTCGGTGTAAGCAACCTCCATCTCTAGGATCTGCATCAAGCCGCCCGCGTCCGGAGCCAGCATTGCCCTCTTCTCCAGACGGCACATTCCCTCAAGAAGTAGATATTAGGCCCGGGGAAGACGAAGAGTCGCGCCCTCGAAAAAGGACTTCTCCAGCCAACATGGAGGAAGGTCGTACGTCCCTTTCCCCGGTCAGGTCGACACTCCCATCAGCTTGCGGTCTCTTAGCCTTTGAAGAAAAGACAGTGGGAGAGAGAGCGACTATGGCCGGAACTGAGGATGAGCCACCTGATCCCGAGGCAGGAGATGGCCCTGCACCAGCCTGCGTATCCTTTAAAGCCCTCCTCGCTCGGGAAATAAGAGTCTTGGCCAAACACTCTTGGGCAGGATTCATGCTCTCTGCAAAACAAACAAAAAAGAGCAGTCAGTAAAACGAGGAGTCAAACAAACGACAATCACTTACTGCTATTAGAAATATATAACCAAGTATCTAACAGGATCCTTGCTTCTGAGAAGCTCCTTGACGTTTATGAGGCTCAGGTCGTATACGGGCTCCCCGTTCTTATCTAACATAGACCTACCCCCCGACTAACTTGCTGAATCCAAGGAATTTGGGCCATAAACACGGTCAGAGCAGCAAAACTCTCTAGATCCTCGTCTCCGTGCTCCCCCTCTCTCCAAACATAGGATCCTAATTCCCTGTCGAAATGTTTCCTCGTCCATTGGAACGGGAATTTATAAATCAGCTTCGTAGTAGGCTCCCCCAATTCTTTTAGACGGGGAGTCCCGTCCTCGTTGGGCGAGAGTGCAGTCCTAAAAACATTCAACATCGTCTTTTTCAAGGAGGGCTGCACTAAGATATACTTGTCTTTAAAGTGGCGGACAAACTCCAAATAGGCCTTGAATAACTTCCCATTTCCTTGCTTGAGGGAGACCCATCCCCACTTTCCATCGACCTTACTCCTTTGGATGTGAAAGCAGTAGAAAAATAGTGGAATGGTGGCCCCTATCTTCAGATGGTCACAGACTATCTCGAACGCTCGCACGAATACGATACTGTTTAGATGTAGTTGAGAAGGAGCCTCACGCAAATGCCAGAAAACGGCCACCTCGAAGTCAGAGAAGGGGAGGCAAAGACCCATCTCTCGAAAGACAATGTCATACTTCAGGATCCGCCTCATGTCATACTTCAAGCAGAACCTGCTCTCCTTCCCAGGAATATATAACGACCATTCCTCTGGAGCCCCCTCCTCATGAGTATATACGTCCGTAAAGACATCCTCCATGTGCTCGTAAAAATATGACTGCCACTCCCAGGGGTCATTCACGACCCAATTCTGAGGATCCTCTTCGTCTCCAGGAGGAAACAAGCTGCCATGGTCCACGAAGGTCGCCCCCACTTCATGCTCCCACATTTGCTATCCCATCTGGTTCTTCACATCCCCGGAGATTTCCAAGATGCTTGACGAGTTACTTGTCTCATCCGAGGAACTCCCGGAAGATTGTGTAAATTCGCTCAAAATAACGACCTAAGCAGTATCAGCCATGGCACCTGAAAAGCAGAAGGAAAAGATGAGCTCAACATCAATGCTAGAACCACCCTTCCACCACTAAACAAGCGAAAAGGCGCTAGGAAACGAGGATCACCTCCTCGACCAAAACCCTCACTGAGGAAAACTAACGGGCATGAATTACAGAAAAAGCCCTAAACCCTCATTGAGGCACACTAACGGGCATGAATTGCAGAAAAAGCCCTAAGCCCTAACAGAACCCTAAATCCTAACCGCATGCATCTCTAGAAGGGAAAAGGTGAAATTACCGAAGCAAACAACAATGGAGGATCAAAAACTTACCAGTAATAGAAGAAAAGATGAAAGTTAGCAGTTGCAAATAGAGAAAATCAATGAACTCTGGTGGCTAACTGTCGAGCTAATACGAGTAGTTGAGAGAGAATGTGAAAAATACTAAATGTCCCGTTCCTCTCATATTTATAGCTGAGATAATCCGCGCATGCAAGATATGCGCCTGGGAACCCTAGGATCATCATCATCACACCCTAGCCCTAGGCCATCATTGCGCCGCTTCGCGGAACGCTTTCCAAAACACGCTACCTTTCCAAATTCAAAAGTCCTAAACGATTAACTCTGCATAAGCAAGGCGCAACAGGAAACACTCATTTCCCCGTAAGATACGCCCTGCGAACAGATGTTAAAGTCATCACTCCTGCACCCAGAAGCAACGACTTAGGGGCTACTGTTCTGGACTGGCCTAAAAACTAGAATGGGCCCAGTCCAAGACATTTACTTTGGAACGGCCCGCACGACCATGATAAGGATTGTCTGCTACCTGTCGGGTGTTGTACCCCAAAATTTTCCCTCCCATATTCTTCAAGATTTGCCAAGGTCAAGGTTCAAAATCTCTCAAAGGTTGCACAGTCCAATGGCCTCCTAACAGTCAAAAATTAGGGTTTTGGTTCTGGCAAAGAAACTGAAGTTTCCAAGGGTCCAAACAAGTCCCACATACCTATAAACATTGTCAAGCATCCTCATGTCATGTTTCAAGACTCACAACACAAAATTGCACAGTCAAAAACCCTAATTGCTCAACAGTCAACTACAGGGGCAAAATGGTCATTTGACAGTCAAAAGTCCAAATTTTTGGTCAACATCTTATTTTGAAGCCACAAACATCATTTGATCAATTCTTGATCATGATTCTCAAAGCATGGCTCAAAAAGTCTCAAGATGCAAAAGTTTCTATTTTTGGACAGTTGAAAAAGTCAACTGCAAATTGACCAGGGCATAACTTCCACATGGTTTATCAGAAAAATTCCATCCAAAGCTCATCTTGAAGGGGAAGACATTTCCTACAATTCATCTTCACATTCCAAGTCCAAGAAATGCTCTCACAAAAAGTTATCAATTTCAACATTATAGGTCATTTTCAAAACTCAACAAAAAAGCACTTTAAGTCAAAGACCATAACTTGCGATTGGTAAATCAAAATGACATGGGACCAAAGACATTGGTTAGAGGACTTCAAGACCTTTCCAAAATGTCCAAGAACATGTTCATAGCTTTAAAATTGAGCAAGATATGCATTGGAGAAGTTGGGAAATTTTTGTGAAATGGCCAAAGTCAATTATCCTTGAAACTTCATTTTTGACAAAAGGGGCCCACTTTTTCCACTTGATTCAGCTTGGCCATGCCTCCCACGTGTCCCACAATTTATTTCAAGATTAAAAATTAATTTTTCCATTTTTATTTAATTTTACTTGATTTAAATCATTTTAAATCTTTAAAATTCAAATAAAAATCAAGAAAATTAATGGAGGGATATCTTTGAGTTTGAATAGCTTTGATAACCATCATTCACCTTCCAAATTCGTGCAAGGCCTATTCCAAGCAAGAAATTCAAATTTTGACAAGAATGGTAAGTTGCTTCAATGGTGGTTATGGAGGAAATCTCAAACTTCATTGCAAGGGTTAATGGCTCACATTATTGCTTGATTCTCATTCAAAGACATATATGCAAGCCTCTCATACCATTTACAAGAGAGAGAACTCTCTAAAACGAAAAAACAAAAAATTCCACAAAAAAAACCTCATATTCTCTTATACAAAATCCTGTACGGAGGCCACTCGATGGAAACACCCACTTTTCTTCTTGTTGCACTGTAAATTCACTTTTCACGTGCAATTTCCCATGAACCAACTTTAACAAAAATCTCATCAACCAAAACAGAAACCTTACACAAGCTCATGTTCATACCTTTGACACAAGCTCAAAACTGATGCAACCACAAATCATCATCCTCTTGACAGCACCACAACAACATCATTGAGTCATGATAAAGCAACACAAAATTCTAACATTTTCAATTTCATTTATTCTATTTAATTTTCTTTTTGATTGTTTGAACTTTATCCATAAAATTCTTTGTGAAGATCAGGACTGGAATTTGGCTCTCTGGATCAGAAACAGAAGAACGAGAAGCATCCAAATCGCAGTTCCGCCGCACAACCGCGGACTCAACCGCCGCTTCCAGATCCGCTTCTGCCGCGACTTCGTGCTCCCTCCTTCCTGGCCCAATACCCCCTTCCATTGGTCTTTTCTTTTCTTTTCATTTTTTTATTTTCCAATTTAATTTCTAACCCTTTTTTAATTTTTATTTCTTATTAACATAATTAACATATTTTCATAAAAAATTCAAAAAAATAGAATTAACATTATTATTATTATTATTCCCATAGTTTTTTAGGCAAGTTCAATTTATTTTCTTAATAATTAAAATAGATTTAGAATTAGGAAAAATTAACTTTTAGTTTTATTTCTTTTTATTTTATTTCATAAAAACATAAAAACACAAAAAAATATTTTCTTTTAATTAAATTAATTAATTAGTCATTAGTTAGTTTTAATTTCACTTTAATTACAAAAAAGACAAAAAAATCAATTTCTTTTCTAAAAGGGTCAACACCCTTAAGACATTCCCGATTCTTCTTTCGCGCGCACTTTAATTTTAATTCCTTATTATGGATTATTATGTAATTGCCTCCGGATGTAATAGTTAAATAGGTTTATCGCTTTATTTAATTTCAGTACTTATTTACTAAAAAACGGGTCTTTGTAATTTTTGGCGATGTATAGACCCGCGCCTTGTAATAGCGTAGGATTTATTTTTTTCCACAATTTACTTTCCGCACCCCTTTTAACTGTTAACTTGTATGAAAGAATGCATGCCCAAATAAAATCAAAGCGTAGATCACTATAATGCATGACAAGATAAAATATTAACTGAATACGACACACAAATGCACACACCACTTCTAGGGTACGCCTCACTGTTGCCTTGCCCCTCGAAACGTGGTCGTCGAGTACAGGACGTTTTAGTAAGTCCTTATGTCCATGAACATGGCATAAGGGTAGCTTCTAAGGTGTCCTACTGTTGCTCTGGTGACCACACTGTTGCCTTGCCCCTCGAAACGTGGTCGTCGAGTATAGGACGTTTTAGTAAGTCCTTATGTCCGTTGATCCATATGCCTCAAAACCAGTTGCCTCGAAACGGTTGCCTCGGAATAAAAAAGGATCAATGGCATAAGGGTAGCTTCTAAGGTGTCCTACTATTGCTCTGGTGACCACATTGTCCCTACGAACTCGAATTGACCCGAACACCTCCAACGGTGGTGCTACCTACCCCTCAATGGTGGGATGGCACTACCTTAAGGACATTTACACAGACTAATTCCTTAGGGTAGGTGGATGACTCATAGATACTTGCCCTAATTCAAAACAAATCAAAACTCTTTTCAAACCGACACTTTCAAAAAGCTTTCAAAAACAATTTTTCAAACACTCTTGAGGACTGATACAAGAGTCGATCTGAAACTTTAAACGAAACTTTTTCAAACCCACTCACACTTGTAAAGCAAACAAACATTTTGAAAACACAAATGAGCAAGTATCTAAGAGCCCATGGATAACCATGGATAGAAAGGGTGCTAACACCTTCCCTTTCTAAAAATCTACCTCCCGAACCGAGAAACATTCTCAATAAGGAATTTTGCTGTGCTTTTGTCCTTTCCATGTTGGAGAACATAAAAGACGGTGGCGACTCTTGCTTCTGTGACATTTCGCGAACCTGCGTTAAACAATCAGTTCCAGATCCACCGATCACAAAACTGGCGACTCTGCTGGGGATACTTAAAGTGAGGTGTACCTTAGGATAGTTCATAACTGTGTTTTCAATTGCTTTGACTTGTTTGCTTTAAATTGTGGGTTGCATCGGAGTTACATAGATCCTAACCCGGATCTGGGGATACCCTGTTTAGGTAGCATAAGCTGTGAGGGACCTGTCCGGCATAGACCGACACGGGTGAAGCAGTGGCTACGTTGGTGTGGCGCCTTGGTCTGTACCGATATCCCTTGTGTTGCAACGAGGAGAATATGGTTCTTTTGAGGAGTCATTAAACACCAATAGACCTTAGAACCTTAAATGACACAACTTGGCCATTAGAACAGTAGCAGTATGCTACGCCCATTGAGGCTAAACTCTCGTGATAGTTCTGGCCGCAAGAAAAGATTGCGATGCTGGAGTTATGACCGATTGAGGGTAGTCAATGATATTGGGATCCTCTAAGAACCCGGTTACTTTTGATAGGACAGGTATGAACCAACAAACTGAAAGAGGGTAATACATAGACCTCATGCTGGCCTAAACTTTAAGGGTTTGTCTTGTGTGACTTGTGTGCCTTACCATGTTTGCCTTTGTAAATATTTGTGGTGTGCTTTATCATAACATCATAACATCATGAGCATTGCATGCATCCTGCATAAGGACTGACCATTTCAAAGACAAGAGGGTTTCACCTTTGCTCTGTTTTGTAGGACATCATGATGCCTATGTGAAGGAATACTATCCGGTTCAACTTTGTTCACCCGCCTGAGTTGCTTGAAGAGTTGGTTAGCAGGATTCTAAATACTACTTCCTTCATCCAGAGGCATGGTTCTCTTCTCAGTTTAGTCACTGCAAAGCGGGATCAACAGTTGATGAGTGTCCTGACCCAGTTCTATGACCCTCTGTACCAGTGTTTCACCTTTCAAGACTTCCAGCTGGTCCCTACCCTTGAAGAGTTCTCTGATTTGCTTGGTATCCCTAACTTGGATCAGACTCCCTTCACTGGTTGGGAAAAGACCCTCAGGCTTGAGGAGGTGGCTGCAGCTCTTCCCTTGACCCATCAAGAGGTAATGGACAACTAGGTGACTAGAAGCGGAGTTAAGGGTTTCTTGGCCAAGTTTCTGGTTGGTAAAGCTAACAGTTTCTGGAATTACTTGGACTTTAGGGCATATGAAGATATCTTGGCTCTCTTAATCTATGGGTTAGTCTTGTTTCCTAATCCTAACAACTTCATCAATGTCACTGCCATAAGGATCTTCATGTCTCAGAATCCTGTGCCCACTCTCTTGGGTGTCATCCTGCAACAACTTTATGCTCGTACGGCCCGAAGACGAGGAACTCTATGGTGTTGTATCCCTTTGTTGGTGAGGTGGTTTATTTCGCACCTCCCTAAGTTCGTGCTGAAGAATCAAGAAGGAAGAGGTTGGGCTCGTAGGTTAATGTCTCTCACTGATAAAGACATCATTTAGACTTTCAGAGGTTTGGATGAGATAGCTGTTATTGATCGTTGCGGAGAATACCCTAATGTTCCTTTGATTGGTACTCAAGGAGGAATCTCTTATAATCCATGTCTAGCTCTCTGCCAGTTTAGAAGGGCTAGAAGAGCAGGGCCTCATGAGATGTTGGTGCCTCACATCAGTTTTGAGTTTCAGGTGGATAGTGACGAGTTGCGTCGTAGGTTCATCAAGGCTTGGGACAAAGTTCATAAAGCTGACCCACAAGAGTTGGGGACAAAGACTTCTCTACCTATGGAAGCCTACTACAAATGGGTCTGCATCCGTGCTCAGAAGTTAGGTATGCCATACGAAGCTGTCAGACCCGTCATTCTTGAGTATCCTGACAAAGATGGGGCTCCTCCAACTGTCCTCCCTCCTCAGATACCTACTGATTATGAGACATTAAAGAGGTCTTGGTAGCAACTGCGAGAAGAACGGGATTCGTATCGGGAAAAATTCAATGAGCAGGAATTGAAGATCCAGAAGTTGACAAAGCGGTTGGAGAATGAGCGAGCTCTGAATGACTACATCCGTACTGAGAAGAGGAGACCATGGGATCAATAAGGAGCTCTGGATGTTCTTTTACAGTTTTATTTCCCTTTTCAGTATTTCCATTTTATGTAACGCCTAAGGGCAACCTGTTGAACAATTTAAGTTTCAAAGTTGAATCTAATGAAGTGTGTTCCTTTTTGTTTACAAAGTTGATTCCCGATTGTCTTTGAAAACATAAATCATACGCATTCCATTCATCATGTGCATAGCAGGTATTCTTCTTTTCAGGTTGCTTACTGTTCTTCGCTGTTTATTTCAGCATCATGAACCCTGACTCATCATCAACCAAGATGTCTATCAAGGCCCTTCAGGCGCAGAACGCGCAATTTCAGGAGCTGATCATGGGTTTGGCTCAAGGCCAAGAAGAGCTGAAGGCTTTACTCCTGAAGAAGGAGAAGAAGAAGAAGAGAACTGTTCTTTTCAACTCGGGCCAGAGGTTTGGTAACACTCTGCAGAATGAGGAAGCTGGTTCTTCTGTAGGCAAGAGCAGTCCCCAAGGGGGAAAAGGTCCTAGTCCGGTAGTCTCTGACAACGAGACTGACTTCAATGAGGAACAGTATCCTCCGGTTGAAGACAGATACAAGCAGTTGGAAGACAGACTGAATGCAATGGAGATCCAACAAGTGCCTGGGCTGGATTTCGGAGACTTGGGCTTATCTACTGGTGTGATTATTCCTCACAAGTTTAAGGCACCATCTTTCACCAAGTATGACGGGGCGTCTTGTCCCAAGCTACACCTCAGATCTTACGTGCGGAAGATTCAGCCGTACACTGTGGATAAGAACTTGTGGATCCACTTCTTCCAGGAGAGTCTTTCAGGGACTCATCTCGAATGGTTCTATCAGTTGGATGGAACCAAGGTTCGTAACTGGGAGGAGTTGGCTACTGCTTTTTACAAGCAGTATCAATATAATGCCGACCTTGCTCCTACACGTACCCAACTCCAGGGTATGTCACTAGGATCAAGCGAAGGTTTTAAAGAGTATGCACAGAAGTGGAGGGATCTGGCTGGCAAGGTGCAGCCTCCGTTAACAGACCGTGAGCTGGTGGATATGTTCTTGGGGACCCTATCTGGGCCATTCTTTAATCATCTTATTGGAAACTCATCTGCAGTGTTCACTGACCTTATTCTGACAGGGGAGAGAATAGAGGCCGGAATGAAGTCCGGTAAAATTCAGAAAGGTGCGTCTTCAAGTGCTGAGAAGAAACCCTTTAAAAAGGAGGCTAGTGCTGTATATGGGCCTAGAAGACATGATAAACCAGAGCGCCGCCAATCAGTCAACACGGTGATGATTGCAAAGCCTGCTGCCGCTCCTCGGAAAACCAATCCACAAAGGGCTGAAAGACCCAGAAGAGAGTTTACCCGACTGAGTATGACCTTGTCGCAAATCTTGCCACAGTTGCTATCCACCAATTTGGTGACTGTTAGAGAGGCCCCGAAGGTTGTGAATACTGCCTCTCCCAAGTACAATCCAAATGCCCTCTGTGCTTATCACTCTGATAGCCCGGGGCATTCCACTGATGACTGTTGGGCCTTGAGGAATAAGGTGCAAGACCTTATTGACGCAAAGGAGATACAATTTGAAGCGCCTGAGAGGCCAAATGTGGTGACTGCTCCTATGCCCCAGCATGGAGTAAGTACCATTGATGAAGATGTGTATGCCGTTTCTGTGAATGATGTAGCTACTCCTCTGATGACTGTTAAGAGGAACCTACTGCTGGCCGGTTTATTTCCGGGTTGTAGCAAAGGTTGCCTTTTCTGTGCTGTTTCCCTTTCTGGTTGTCCTTTGCTGAAGTTGGGCATCCAAAGCCTGATGGACAGCAAAGAGATTCTGTTCAAGAAGACCGCCGTTCCGTTTGTTCCTGTGGAAGATGTCTCTGTTGTTACAATTTTTAACAATCCAATCAAGGCTCCCCCGAGGAAGCCAGTTAAAATCATGACTGTCGCACCCGTTGTTATTACTGTTCCGGGGCCTCTCCCCTATGAATCTGATAAGGCTGTCCCATGGCACTATGGGGAAGATGTATATGTACATGGTATAAATCAAGAGTTCAACACTGGCACCAGCATCAGCAATATCACTGGCCCAGCCAAAGTTACCCGCAGTGGCAGGCTCTTCTCGCCTGACATTGCACCACCAGCTATTCGAAGACCCCTCATTGTAACACCTGCAAGTGCACCTGTTCCCATTTCTGATCAAGTTGCTTCCCCTGCTACCGAGTCATCTAATGCTCGGGGCAAACGGATTGAAGATGAGCCTGCCCGGATGGAGGCACCAAAAGCTGTAAATGCTGAGGCCTCCCAACAAGAGATGGAGGAAATTCTGAAGATAATCAAGAAGAGCGATTTTAATGTTGTTGAACAGCTGGGGCATACCCCCTCCAAGATCTCTATGCTCTCCTTGTTGCTGTGCTCAGAGGCCCATGCTAAGGCCTTGATTTCATTTCTCAAGACGGCTCACGTACCACAGGAGACATCTGCAGTCCAGTTTACTGATTGCGTAGCCAATTTGACAGCCGACAATGGTTTGGGTTTCTCGGATGCTGACCTTACTGCTAAAGGAAAGAACCACAATGATGCCCTGCATGTCTCTATAGAATGCAGGGGCACTACTCTTGCGCACGTGTTGGTGGACACCGGTTCTTCCCTAAATGTGTTACCCAAGAAGGCCTTAGACCGGTTGGATTGTGAGGGCCTGGAGCTGAAACCTAGCAACATCATTGTCAGGGCCTTTGACGGTTCTAAGAGGATGGTTCATGGAGAGGTAGACATTCCTATTCGTGTGGGATCTCAAGTATTCGACTCAACTTTCTATGTGATGGATATCCGTCCATCTTATTTCTGTTTACTGGGTCGACCTTGGATTCACAAAGCTGGGGCAGTGACCTCTACCCTACACCAGAAGCTCAAGTACCCCGTCAAAGGGAAGATTGTCACTGTGCAGGGAGAGGAGGAGTATATGGTTAGTCACTTGAATTCCTTCTGATATATTGAGATGGACGGGGAGTTTATTGAAACCCCCTTTCAGCATTTTGAAGAGGTACCTCCAACATTGGCAGTGGCAGAAACAGTGGTTGAAGAGGATGTTCCTTTGAAGATGGCTTCCCTAAAGGATGCCCGGGCTGTGATCGAGAAAGGTGAATGTGCTAACTGGGGCAGGCTCCCTGATTTCACTCTTAAAACTGACAAGTTTGGACTAGGTTTTACTGCAGAGGCTCAGAGGGTTGTGCGCAAAGCTAGAACCAGAAGACCTCCTGTGCTCATCACCAATCCAGGAGTGAATGCCATTGGGGATGAATATGAAGTGGAAGAGTCAGAGTTTGATATCTGGATCTACCCGACGACTGATGGTGGATTGACCAATTGGACTGCTAAGGATCATACTCCTGTTACTATTGATACGCAGTAATAAACTCCTTTGTTTTTGTTATTTGTAATAAACAATGAATTAAAACTTTATGGCCCGGTGTCTTACCCGAGGCACCGTGGCTTCATTTGTGAGGGCATATTAATTGTCATTTCATATATCATGAATAAAGATCTTGGACGTTTTTTCGCATTTCAAATCTTATGCTCCTTTTCTTTCTTTATTTCCTTTCTTTATATATTGCAAAACAGCTGTATTTACACACACTCACTCATACAGGTTTCAATCCACTCTGGATCTCACTGGTAACGACTCTGCTACTGCCAATTATGACTTCGAAAATCCGATCAACTTAGCCGAAGACGAAGGTGAAGATGATTGCGAAGTGCCTGGCGAGCTTGCAAGACTGTTACTCCAGGAAGAGAGGGCAATTCAACCACATGAAGAGCCGGTGGAAACAATAAATCTGGGTACTGATACAGATAGGAAAGAAGTCAAGATTGGTGCCAACCTAGAGCTCAGCGTGAAGCAACGGTTGACTCAGATGTTACATGATTATGTGGAGATCTTCGCCTGGTCCTACGAAGACATTCCTGGATTAGATACCGACATTGTGGTCCATCATTTGCCTACCAAGAAGGACTGCCCTCCGGTTAAGCAAAAGGTCCGCCGTATGCGTCCAGAGATGTCTGAGAAGATCAAAGCTGAGGTTATGAAGCAGTTTGATGCCGGTTTTCTTGCAGTGACTTCTTACCCTCAGTGGGTTGCTAATGTGGTGTCGGTACCAAAGAAAGATGGTAAGGTCAGAATGTGTGTCGACTACAGGGATCTGAACAGGGCCAGCCCCAAAGATGACTTCCCTCTACCTCACATTGATGTCCTGGTTGACAATACTGCTCAGCCCAAGGTGTTCTCCTTCATGGACGGTTTTTCAGGGTATAATCAGATTAAGATGGCACCTGAAGACATGGAGAAGACTACCTTTGTTACTCAGTGGGGCACCTTCTGCTACAAGGTCATGCCTTTTGGACTGAAAAATGCTGGGGCAACCTACCATCGTGCCATGGTTGCTTTATTTCATGACATGATCCATCATGAGATAGAAGTGTATGTTGACGACATGATTGCAAGGTCCCAAACTGAGGAAGAACACCTGGATCATCTGCAGAAATTGTTTGACCGTCTGAAACTGTACAAGCTGAGGTTGAACCCGAACAAGTGCACCTTCGGGGTAAGATCTGGAAAGTTGCTAGGCTTCGTTGTAAGTGATAAGGGTATTCAAGTGGACCCTGCTAAGGTTAAAGCCATTCAAGAGATGCCAGTTCCTAAGACAGAGAAAGAGGTCATAGGCTTTTTAGGACGCCTGAATTACATTGCTCGATTCATTTCCCATCTAACTGCCACCTGTGAACCAATCTTCAAGCTGCTGAAGAAAGATCAGGTAGTACGTTGGAATGATGAATGTCAGGCCGCCTTTTACAGGATCAAAGAGTATCTCCAAGAACCACCCATCCTTATGCCACCGGTTGAAGGGAGACCTCTGATACTATACCTAACAGTGCTTGACAATTCAATGGGGTGTGTGTTGGGGCAGCATGACGAGTCTGGCCGAAAAGAGCATGCCATTTATTACCTTAGCAAAAAGTTTACCGACTGTGAGACCCGATACTCACTGCTTGAGAAAACTTGATGCGCTTTGGTATGGGCTGCTCGCCGGCTGAGACAGTATATGCTGACTCACACTACCTTGTTGATTTCAAAGATGGATCCTATAAAGTACATATTCGAAAAACCTGCTCTGTCTGGGAGAATAGCAAGATGGCAAATGATCTTGACAGAATACGACATCCAGTACACAACCCAGAAAGCCATCAAGGGAAGTGTATTGGAAGACCACTTGGCACATCAGGCAGTAGACGACTATCAGTCAATGAACTTCGAGTTTCCGGACGAGAGCATCATGATTGTGACTGATTGTGAAGTACCTGGACCGGATAAAGGACCTGAGGAAGGATCCCGATGGTCTATGCACTTTGACGGAGCCTCCAACGCTTTGGGTAACGGTATCGGCGCTGTGATCATATCCCCTCAAGGCACTCATACTCCACTTACTGCCCGGCTATGTTTCAACTGCACCAACAACATGGCGGAGTATGAGGCATGCATTATGGGTCTTCAAGCTGCGATCGAATTAAGGATCAAGTTTCTGAGTGTCTTCGGAGATTCCTCTCTCGTGATCAATCAGATCAAAGGAGAGTGGGATACGAAACATCCGAATCTTATTCCTTACAAAGAATGTGTGTTGACATTGATCCCCCACTTCACAGAGATAACCTTTGAACACTTTCCGAGAGAGGAGAATCAGCTGGCGGACGCGTTAGCTACGATGTCTTCTATGTTCAAGGTCAAATGGGACAATGAGGCTCCCCGGATCATCATCTGGAAACTGGACGAACCGGCATACTGTTGTGATCTTGAGACTGAGTTGGTGACTGAGAAACCTTGGTACCATGAGGTGAAGAGATATTTGGAAGCTCAGGAATACCCTGAAGGTGCATCTGTCAACGATAAGAAGTTTCTAAGAAGATTCGCAGCAAAGTTCTTCCTTAGCAATGGCATCCTGTATAAGCGAAACCATGATTCGACCTTACTGCGTTGTGTGGACAAGACTGAAGCAGAAAGGATCATGGCGGAGCTGCACGAAGGTACCTTCGGAACGCATTCCAGTGGACACACTATGGCAAAGAAGATCCTTCGGGCAGGGTATTTCTGGTCCACCATGGAAGCCGACTGCTACCAACACTCTCGGACATGCCATAAATGCCATATTTACGCAGACAAGGTGCACGTTCCTCCAATTTCTCTGAATGTCTTGACAGCACCTTGGCCGTTTGCAATGTGGGGCATAGATATGATCGGCGAGATTAAACCTACAGCGTCCAATGGGCATCGCTTCATCCTGGTAGCGATTGATTACTTAACGAAGTGGGTTGAAGCAGCTTCCTACGCTACGGTAACCAAGACCGTTGTGGCACAGTTCATTCGGCACAACCTGATCTGTCGATACGGCGTCCCTGAAAGAATTATTACAGACAACGGTACCAATCTTAATAACAAGATGATCACTGAGCTCTGCGAGCAGTTTAAGATACAGCACCATAACTCTTCTCCTTACCGGCCGAAGATGAATGGGGCTGTAGAAGCAGCAAATAAGAACATTAAGAAAATTGTGCAGAAGATGACAGTAACTTATAAAGATTGGCACGAGATGTTACCATTCGCTCTACATGGGTACCGTACCTCAGCAAGGACGTCAATCGGGGCAACTCCTTTCTCCTTGGTCTACAGTATGGAGGCAGTCTTACCGATCGAAGTGAAGATACCCTCTCTCCGGATAATGAAGGATGCAGATCTGAGCGAAGATGATTGGATCCAGACACGACTTGATCAGCTAAACCTTATTGATGAAAAAAGACTTGTTGCTATCTGTCATGGTCAGACGTATCAGAAACGGATGATCAGGGCATTTAACAAAAAGGTCAGACCACAAGAATATCAAGTTGGGGATCTGGTAATCAAACGCATCATCCATCCTCAGAGTGATCCAAGGGGCAAATGGACCCCTACGTACGAAGGGCCATTTGTGGTTAAACATGTGTTCTCAGGAGGAGCCATGATTCTAACCAACATGGATGGTGACGACCTTCCTCACCCCGCCAATGCAGACATAGTAAAAAGATACTACGCATAAAAAAGACCCACTAGGTTGACATACCTAGGCAAAAATTAGGGCTTCCCGGCGGACCAAAAGGGTTCGGGCAAAATGAAGGGATGAAATGAAAAAAAATCTGTACACCCGGCAAGTCGAAAACCTGAAAAGGCGGCTTGGGCAAAAAGGGGTATCCCGGTGGACTGAAAACCCAAAAGGGCGGTCCAGGCAAAAGTTAGGGATAAAGCGTAATACTATGTCTCATTGGATCACTTCGCATTCGGAATCCGGTATCAACACCAAGTTCAGACGGCATCGATCAATCAGCTTCATCTTCAGCTAGGTCATCAAGTGATGAGACGCTCGAAGATATAAAGGCGATAGCAGAGTTGGAACCCAGTGGGATTATTCTTTTCACACAGCTGTTTTATTTTCCCTTGTACAAACTTGTATAAACTCTTTTATTCGGCGGCGCTCTCTTACTAGGACGTCAGCCTCTTGTACATAAAATGCCTATTTACAGGCAATTCAAAATCAATACAAAAATCACTTTTCAGTTAAAATTGCCAATTGTTTTTCCTTTTCTATTTTTTTTTGCGAAGAACGTCCAAGGTTCAATTTGTGATATATGCATTTGACACTAATTGTTAACTCATAAATATTTGCATACGAAACAAAGGATTAATTACAGGTAACATTAGAAACAGGGGCAATAAAGAGTTGTCCAAGCGATCTAATTGCTCTGTCCGCCAAAGTATCAAGGTAGATTCAGCTGAAGAACATAACCAGTATGTCTTAATTCCCCAGAGGGTGAGCCAGCAAGTCAATGCACTCTCCCCAAGCAAAGCTATTATCATCCTTAAGGAAGTTGGGTACCCCCGCAGATCTCAACATTCCCCAGCACGATATACAAATATTCTTAACAAGCATCCCCGGCAATCTTGACCTAAAGATTGTTCCCCGGCGGTATACCAGGCATTCAGTGGAGCCACTTCCCCAATACATCTCAAAATCTCCCCAGGAGAGTCCAATCGAGATTTCCCCAGGAAAGTTTGAATCATCTCCCCAACAGGAAGCTTATCCCCAGTAGATTCTGGAAGCTTCTCCCCCGCAGAGCACGAACGCTCTCCCCCGGCTTTATTCAAAGGTTATTTCCCTACCAGGATATAACTGGGTTATCCTCAGCCAAAAGCCACAGAAAGATCGTGCCCGACGAAGTCTTCCTATCCCCAGCGGAGTCTATTAACACTTCCAACATAACAACGGTATCCCCAGTGAAGTTACCATCAACATTCCAGCAAAGTACCTCTCTCCCCACAGAGTACTGTTCCCCAGCTAGATCGCTAGAGTAATTATTCCCCGCAGAGTGATCCATTCGCCAAGTTTATTCCCCAACGGAGTTATCTTCTCCAACCGGTATTCTTGCAACTATCACCCCCGGTGAAAATAGCAAAGCAGTATTCTTCAACATCAGCCCAGGATACGACTTCCCGACACTCGTCAAGGATTTACTTTCCTAGACGAAAAAACATACATTCATAAACATCGCATTTCCATACATTATAACATGCGTATACGCATCATATCTTACAATCTCATTGTTGAGAACATCATTGCTTGATCCATATCACGCATTGCATACGACTGACCTTTACCTTTCAGGAAAGATCCAGTTAAATTCTCAGTTATTCCAAGACTTTGTCCGGTTCAGTTAAATCGACCCTAAGATTTTCCTGATTCTTATCCAGTCAAAGGCCTTCTCTGGTTCAGTCAGATCGACCCTAAGATCTCCCTGATTCTTATCCAGTTGAAGATATTTCAAGACCTAGCCTGGTTCAATTAAATCGACCCTAAGATTTTCCTGATTCTTATCCAGTCAAAGGCCTTCTCCGGTTCAGTCAGATCGACCCTAAGATCTCCCTGATTCTTATCCAGTTGAAGATATTCCAAGACCTAGCCTGGTTCAGTTAAATCGACCCTAAGATTTTCCTGATTCTTATCCAGTCAAATGCCTTCTCCGGTTCAGTCAGATCGACCCTAAGATCTCCCTGATTCTTATCCCAGTAGAAGACATCCAAGGTTCTCTCAGCATTCCTGTTGAGGTAGTAATCGCCCCAAGATTCTCTCAGCGTTCCTGTTGAGGTAGTAATTGCCCCAAGATTCTCACATCGTTCCTGTTGAGGTAGTAATCGCCCCAAGGTTCTCTCATCGTTATTGTTGAGATAGTAATCGTCTAAGGTTCTCTCATCGTCTCGTTGAGGTAGTAACCATCCCTGATTCATTCATCACCTTTTGAAGCTCCAGACTCGATTCCTGTATCTCGCCAGGGCACGTCTGAAGAGGTTGAAGATTCGATTCCTGTAACCAACCAGGGTGCGTCTATATAAAGAGTTTGAAGACCAACTCCTATAACAGGCCAGGTAATCATTTTCTTTTTCAGGTACGCAAGTTCTCGCTAAGGAAACTCTTACGCGATCGACACCCAGATGGCATCTATAAGCCCATTCACCTATCCATCACCTCTCAACATGGCATCTGTAAGCCCATCTTCCTATCCATCACCTCTCCAAATGGCATCTGTAAGCCCATTCCCACCATCACACTGTTAACATGTGAGCGCAAATTTCTGGGCACTCTAGTGTTCAATCATCTTCCACCTTCGGATTACGAAAGGCACGTCAGCCAATCTACATCCTCAGGTCTAAGAAGATTGAACAGGGGCAACTGTTGTACCCCAAAATTTGCCCTCCCATATTCTTCAAGATTTGCCAAGGTCAAGGTTCAAAATCTCTCAAAGGTTGCACAGTCCAATGGCCTCCTAACAGTCAAAAATTAGGGTTTTGGTTCTGGCAAAGAAACTGAAGTTTCCAAGGGTCCAAACAAGTCCCACATACCTATAAACATTGTCAAGCATCCTCATGTCATGTTTCAAGACTCACATCATAAAATTGCACAGTCAAAAACCCTAATTGCTCATCAGTCAACTGCAGGGGCAAAATGGTCATTTGACAGTCAAAAGTCCAAATTTTTGGTCAACATCTTATTTTGAAGCCACAAACATCATTTGATCAATTCTTGATCATGATTCTCAAAGCATGGCTCAAAAAGTCTCAAGATGCAAAAGTTTCTATTTTTGGACAGCTTGTGGTGTGTTCACCTTTTAATTTTCTGCTCGAAAGAAGCATCTGACCATAATGGTGGTGCTTAATGGAATTATGCAATGTACGAAAGAGACCTTATGGGAATTCATCGACAGCTTCACCAAAGTGGTTGTGACAATAGTAGGTGGAGAAGATGGCTTGAAGTGTTGGATCTTTAATAAGGGCTTTAGAAAAGATTTTAAATTTCAAAGCAAGTTAAAACTAGAAGTGGCGGACAACATGAACAAATTGTTGAACAAGGCCTAACTGTACATAAATTTGGAAGAGGATATCTAGTTGATTATGCGACCTTGAGTAAAAGCAATGAGTATGATAAATATTTTGAGAAAGATGTTAACTGTGTAAGAGATGACACAGAACACGGTTCTCCATCCAAAGGTTCCTCTTATACTCCTTTGAACACTTCCAGAGAAAATATTTGGTGTGAGGGCAGCAATATCATATTCAAAGAAGCAGACTAGTCAAAGTATTGACATTTCCATAAAAGTTAAAGTCATAACACCAATGACTGCATTTACCTGAAGGATGTCATTGAATAGTTGATAAAGAAGGGGTAATTGACCGAGCACACTCATAATGTTGACGTGGAAGAAAATGGGAGGGAAATGGAAACCCCAAAACTGATAAGACTCACCAAAGAGGAAGTGGTCTCTCTAGAAAGGCGAAACACCACCGTGAAAGGTCATTAAAGTTATAGCTGGTAGAAAAGAAGGGAGTCGGGGGGGAAAGAGTATGTATATTTATTTTGTAACAGGAGTTCAAAAGACGGATATCTAAGACGATGGTTGTCAGTAAAGAACAAGGAGAAGCCTCAGCCAGAAAGCTAGAGAGGTCTATCCTCTAGTTTGTAGGCACTGAAAAGGTATGGGACATTCCAAATGATATCTTCCCTCTGATCATAATGGCAAACATGGCCAACTCTGATGTCTCTAGAATTCTCATAGATGGTGGAAGCTCATTATATCATGTACGTTGAACTCTTAAAAAATCGAGGAATGAAGAAGGAAAAAAATTTGGCCATATAAAAGCCCTATTTTGTAAGCTTTCAATAGAATTGTGACCCATCCATAGAGGTACATTGCGCTAATAGTCACCCTAGGATAATGTAGAGATACTAGAACTATTAATATGTAATTCTTAGTGGTATCGTGCATAAGCATCTATAATTACATCTTGGGTGGACCCTTCGTAGCTGCGTTATACTTGATGGCTTCTCTAATGCATCTAGAGCTCAAGTATCACAATGTATCCTATGAACCAATGACTACCAGCGTCAACCTAGCCAGATCAAAGAGAATCCATAAAGCCTTATAAAGTGACCAAAGTGAAAAAGGGAAAGAAAAGTCAACGGAGACCAATGTGGAATCCCTCATAGGATAGTTAGAGAAAATGGCTATTCGACCTCCTAAAAAAATAAATGAAACTACTGGCCGCTATATTGATTATCATGCTAATGTAAGAGCTATATGAGTTAATTCCAAAGAAAAATAGTGGTCGATCTCGCTAATTCTAATAAGCAGTTGTAAGCCCGCCTAGTTATTTTTCCCTAATGTTATTTTCCCTCAATTGCCCTTTTAAAAGAATTGTAATATGAAAGTTATTTGCATCTAATAAATAAATCCATTTTCTGATAAATTATTTTTTATCTAGAAGAGAAAATTAATTGGAACGTGGGGAAAATACTCTAGAGTATTATCCAAAATGCCCAACATGCATGACTAAAGAAATTTGAACAAAGGAGAAAAGAGTTATGGGATACTGCACTAAATGCTTCAAAGTGTACGACCTAAGCAATCAAATCCCCACAAACAATGATAGAAATACTCCACTTGCTAGAGAGTGTTCTCAAAAGAACCATACACATAAGCAAGACCATTATCCATGGCTTTATAAAACTCCTTGGTCCAAGTAAGATTCTCAATGCGCAAGTTCTGAAAACTTTCTTGAGCCTTTTATAGAGATGCCTTAAGTTCTACTATCCGACTATGAGAAGTATCTTGTTCTCAACTTCCCCTGCATAGGAAGCATCGACTGCAGATAATGAATCTTGAAAAAAAATGGAAGTAGAAGCCTTCTTAAACTCTTCAAGGTACCAGTCACGCTCAATAGTAAGAGAACGAACATGATACTAGAGCGCTTCTTTTTCCTCCCAAAGTCGACAAGGTACAAAAAATTCACCTTGGTCGACTCCTCCAAAAGCTAAAATGAAAAATGCCTGGAAAGTATAATATTTCAAATTCAATAACTCATATTGTTGATTGACCTTAGTCAGACTGACAAAATAGAAGCAATTATTCTCTGAAACAGAAGCATGCACTTCCCTTGCAGTACACTAGCTTAGGAGAGCCAAGAAAACAAAAGACGAAGTCCTCGAGGCCTAAATCAGACCTCCCGAAGCACATGTTCCCCATAGGTTTCCCTTAGTAACAAGGAAGAACCAAAATAGCAAATTCCCAAACAAGGATGGAACAAGATTATCATCTATCACAACCCAAATGTTTGAAACACGGACATCTCTAGGCGTCAAAGTTGGGGTATAATGCATCGATGATCTGGAAGGGATCATCGAAGCAGATGATACCACCAGGGTGGGGTATGTGAACTTCCGACAAGATTCAAAAAGAATTGAGAGTTCTTCTTTATCTTTTGAATTGTTTCTTCAAACTTCATGGAATCTACATATGTAAATGTTATAATCAATGAAATTTCGGTAAAGATCATAAATGTTGGACATGTGACTTCATACACAAGAAGAGGTGAATTGTGTGGTTTAGAAAAATGTGGTTTTGAAAACTTTGCAGA
Organism: Vicia faba; assembly: GCA_948472305.1. Taxonomy (NCBI): domain Eukaryota; kingdom Viridiplantae; phylum Streptophyta; class Magnoliopsida; order Fabales; family Fabaceae; genus Vicia; species Vicia faba. The sequence goes on from OX451738.1 coordinate 1,636,040,980, forward strand.
TAAAAATCAGGGTTTAAAAACATTTTAAGTATTAAGCAGCGAAAAATAAATTACAGAATATAAAATGCGGAAAGTAATGAGTTTACGGAAGGAGAGAACATCAAGAATAATTGAGGTTTAGTGAAAAAATGACCTATTCCCCCCCTTAAGAATTGATCTTGAGAGTATCCAATAAACATTGAGAGGTTTTAGTAGGAAATACTCACGAACCCTCTTATACAAGGAAAACAATTGACTCTTAACTAAACTCTAAGACTAGGAATATCACATTTGAGTCTTTTCTTCCAAATGATGGATCAAAGAGGTTAGTCTTATTTCCACACAGTATATTGAAGCAGATAGTCTTCTTTCCACAAAATTATTGGAGTGGTTAGTCTTTAATATTCTAAACAAACTTTTCAAGCTTTTATCACGGGCTGAGCTCACGAACCTTAAACATTGATTTTACAAGGGCTAACATACAACCTGGGAGATTTTAATATCAGGCTAATCTCGAACTTTATCAAAGTTTTACCATGAGCTAAGCTTTAACCTAATCTTGGTTTTATCACAAACTAACCCAGAACCTAAATATATTTAACCACTGACTGATCTCGAACCTAAACAAAGGTTTGATCAAAAAATCCCCAAACTAAAGATTTTTTGGTCGGTTTAACTTCTAACTCACAAGTAATCCCTAAATGGATAATATACAACCAATATGTATACAAAAGACTCCTTTAGTGAATTTTACAATTCTACCCTTCTAGAATTACAACTTATTCTCACTCACAAAAGAACTTTCTTACAGAAGAACTTCCGCTAAAATATTAGTGAGAGGAAGTAAAAGAAAAGTTTAGAGAGGTTGGCTCAAAAAAGAATTTTAATTTAATGCTTTTTAAGACATTATAAATGATTAGCACCTAATGCCAATTTATTGAATATTCAAAATATAATCGATTATAAGTTCAAAATAGAAAATAATAGGTATCTAGTTGTTACAAATCATTAAGAGGTTGTCCTAATCATTTAGAGCTCAATTTTGAACTAATCTAATCGATTAGGTCAATGTGTGAATCGATTAGTGTAATACGGTGGGAGAACTGACTTGGGTGTTTTGCGTTTTATCGTAATTGTTGCGAATACAGAGATTCGTCAGCAACTTTTCTTTTATCCAATAAAGGGAAAGGTGAAAAGAACATGAAATACCTTTTGAGATATATTCTTGAGTTCGGGGGGTAGGTTATGAAAATGGAAGGTGTTAACACCCTTTTCATCTGTAGTTATCTATGGGATCTTAGTTGCTAGCTCACTTTGAAATGCTTTGTTTGAAATGTGTTTGTGATTGGTTTTGAAAGTATTTTTTAAAGTGTCTTTGCTTAGGAGAACTTTGTAATGATTCTCGTCTCTATAAGAATGCATACAAAATGTTGACTTTTAAAAATATTTCATTTAAAAGTGTTGGTGTGTTTTGAAAGATGTTTTGAAGATGGTTGTGAGAAAGCGACAACGAGCATTCTACCTACTCAAAAAGTCTTAGTTCTTTTCCTACTCTTTTATATATTGCTATCTTAACATTGATTGATAAGAAGCCCTATCAATGGATGTGAAGGGACATGCATGGGTCGTCGTACAGTCATAGAAGGAAACATTGTAGGATACCTTAGCAATTTTTCGTAAGGGTCTAAGATCATTTACCGAAGACAACATTTGAAGGGTCATCGAGGGGCTACAATCTTGTATTCGAGGGTCATTGCTAAAGTATCCCACGTTCGAGGGACATGACTATTTTTCTCAAGGCAACAAGTGAGGTTAACCCTAGAGGTGAAAGTGTGCAAAGTGTTTGTTTTCATGCATTTTGTCTTGAGATTGGGGTTCTCTATTGTTTTATTTTTATCATTTCCATACACACCCTAATTAGTAGAAATTATATTGAAAGCAATAAATTGCGGAAATTTAAAGTTCGACGCTATTACATCTTTTTTGGGGATGGGGATACAAGTTTATGAATGGGGGATGAGAGCAATAAAGTTCTAATTATACTATTACAACCATATTGAATATTGAATGATAATAAAAATATAAATAAATTTAAAGGCAATGTAAAAAAAGAAAATTGTTTTAAAAAAACTTTTATGTACTGACACATACACTTACGCATTGATACGAAAACTTTTTATGTATTGACACATGCACTTATGCATTGGCTCATATCTGTTTTGTATTGACACATGTCCTTATGCATCGATACATATCATCTCTTTGCTCCTGGAAATCAAAATCAACTCAGTATGAGTCGACACATAAGGGTTTGTATCGACTCATACTGCTTTGTATCGACACATGCGCATTTTGTATTGACTTATACTCATTTCTTGCACCTGGAAGTTAAAAACAACACTGTATTAGTCGACACATAAGGGTTTGTATCGACTCATAATGCTTTGTATCGACAAATACACATTTTGTATCGACTCATAACCTATTTTGTACAAAATATGTGTCGACTCATAGTGATATGCATCGACCCATACTGCTATTTTTTACTTCTAACATTGTTTTGCTACATGTAAAAAGTCAGTTCTCAACACATGGTTAGTGAAAATGAAATGAAATCATATGGTTATACTCAAGTCAATGATATCTACATTTCATCTTCACAAATGAACAACTAATGATGTTTTTATGAAGAGTTCAAAGTCAAGAAAACTTACCTAGAAACTAAAATTTGTGTTTTGATTTTGAGTTGGGGAAGTCAAGTTGCAGGTGGCTGTTTTTGAGTTTGGAAAATAGTGATGTTACATAAGTTGTTCTTGAGTTTGAACAACTTCTATATGATGTATGTGGAGTGTTTAGATGGTTTGTTTGGATAGAACTTGCAAGGTGTGAGAGGTTCAAAGATTTGGACTTCAAATCTCAAGAGTGGAGGTTTTGTGGATAGTTATGGTTTTTTGAGAGTATGAGGGGTTTTGAGTGCTATTTTCTATTTATTTTTATGGCATATTTCTCTTGTAAATACTCTCTCTATTTATAGACAAGAGGTTTGGGAACAAGAGCTTATTAGGTTTGCAAGACAGCATGTTATGGTTTGGTTGGGATGCAATTATCAAACTATGTCAATTCTCCATAGTCCCAATATGAAGTACCAAAGTTATTGGTATAGAGGGGCTACTTTCCATGATTTATGATGGAGTAAAATCCGAAGTAAACAAGGTATGTGCACAAGACAAATTTTGTACCAACAAGCTTGCTTTTCAAGAATAGCAATGGTAACTTTTTACCTTAAATGGAAAGTTATTTGGATAATGTCTTGTATCTCTTGGGTAATGGTTCAAGCTTTTATGTAAACATTAAATTATGGAGATATTTGCAAGCAATAAGGCCTGCAACATAATATTATGCATCATAGCATGTAGATTTAATCATGTGTTCTTCAACAAAAAGACTTGCAAATCAAGAATGGATGCCCAACTTCATGCCTTTGAATCTCCTAGCTCAAGTATGATAAATTCATGCTCTTGGATGTTTTGGAAAGCTTGAAACATTGCCTACAACTTTCATGTTGACCATTTTGGATAACTCAAATTGGAACTTGATTAAAATTGGCCAAGAAGTTGAGATAAAAACTGACCAAAACTTGTTGAAAATTTCTCTAAGTGTTGAATAACAATGTCATGACTTCATGGACTCATATCTTCAAATCTAAGCATTTTTTGGACATCTACCCTATAATACAAAGTTGTAGAATTCATCAAGATCTACAACTTTCAAGTTGAAAGTTTCTTTTGAATCATCTTGCACCTTGGTGAAAGAATGTCATGAAGTTATGAAATTATCATGTATGAAAACACTTAGAAAAATTTCTAAGTCTTGGAAAGTTTGACTTTTCAAATTGACTTTTGACTTTCTTGATTTCTTGATGATCAAGCTTCATATTTTTTAATGTCTTGATGAAATATGATCTTTGAAATTAAATCTTGACCCAAAAATCAAAGTTTGACTTTTTGTGCATTAGTTGACTTTTTCATCAATTGATCAAATTTCAACTATCAATCCATTGATCTTGAAGAATGTTTTGAACCATGAAATCAGGTCAACATGTTGAATTTGAATCCTTGATATAATGTTTAAAACTAATAATTCATGTATTAAGTCAAAAATCAAGAATCAGTCATTCTCAATCAAAACCCTAATTTTGACCATTTTGCCCTTTTGATGATTTGAACATTTTTCTTAAAGAATTGTGATCCAAACTTGATCAAATGATGCATATGACTTCAAAATCTTGATATTGGTCAAAAAATATTGTAGTTTGGCTGTAAGTTGACCACATTTGACTTTTTACCTAATACAATTAATTTTTAGTCACCTGGTCAATTGGCTGAGCAAAATTGTGATTTCAAGACTTGAAACTTGACATGAGCAATCTTGAAGATCCGTAATGATCCATGAAAGTAAATTGGAGTAATATAAGTCCAATTGTCCTTGTTAAAACTCAAACCCTAATTTGAGGTATCAGTGTTGAGGAGATGGCTTGACCTAGTCAATACCTGTGCAAGCTTGAGCTTTTAAAGATCTTTTGTGAGGAATATCTTGAAAAGAGAGGGAAATTTTTTGGGTACAACAGCTGCCCCTGTTAAATCTTATTAAACCTGAAGATTTAGATTGGCGAGACCTCCATTCGTGACTTGAAGGTGGAAGATGATTGAACACTTGGGTAGGGCTGCTTCGGGATGAGTCTGTGTGAAACTGCATCTGTGTAAGATATGAGAAGGAACCCGTGTAAGATTTCTTCAGGATGAGCCCGTGTGAAGCTGCATTTGGAAATTTATGAGAAGGAATCCGTGTAAGATTGCTTTAGGATGATCCAGTGTGAAGCTGCATTTGTGTAAGATATGAGAAGGAACCCGTGTAAGATTGCTTTAAGATGAGCCCGTGTGAAGCTGCATTTGGAAATTTATGAGAAGGAATATGTGTAAGATTGCTTCAGGATGAGCTCGTGTGAAGCTACATTTGGTCGCGTAGATAGTTGCTTTGTCTTGTTTCAGGAACTAATCATTGACCTGTTTAAAATTGTTGATGATAATTATCTGTTGATTGATCTTTCTTGAAAAGGTAAAGAGTTAGTTGTATGCAATGTCATGATGTATGAAATGAATTGTGTAATGGAGTTCTAAAAAATGAGGTTGTGTTATATGTGCTTCGTATGCATATGCTATGATGTCTGAAATATGAAATGTTGTCTTTGTCTGGGAAAATAAATTCCTGACTACTGTTAAGGATGAAGAGTATGTGTATCTTCAGTTTTGTCTCGAATAATTCCACTAGGGATTCCTACTGATGTTTGAGGAAACTCTGCGAGGAATGTCAATTTCTGCTTGAGGGATAGAGATCAGGAATCTTAGTCTTTGTTTCTCTACTGGGGAATTTAATTCTCATATACCTTGACGGGGGATAGAAGAGATGATTAAGCTTTTGATCTGTCTGGAGAGAGTAAAATTAACTGGTATATGGTCGGTTTTCAGGCTTTGCAACAACTCTCTGGGGAGGATGAAGTTAATTGTTATCTGGTCGGATTTCCAGGCTTCGCATCAACTTTCTAGGAGGATGAAATTAAACTGTTATCTGGTTGGATTCTAGGCTTCGCAGCAACTTACTGGGACTAGTATCAAATCTGCTAGGGACAAGGGGTTTTGTCTGTTGATTTGTAATAGTCTGAGAAAAGACTCGTGATGGGGAATCTGAAGCTTGTTGGGGAAATAAAACTTGTTGAGGAGAATATTTTGAAGACCTTATTGAGGAGATGAGTTTTTTTGGGGAGAACTCCGTAAGGTTTATTTTTTTTAGTTAAGGCCACACTCAGCTAAGGAGGGGATTGGAACTTCAGATGGAGACTGTATGAATTCAACTTTGTGGGGATAATCTTTTTGAAGTGATTATGTGGGGATATCCATGAATTTGACCTTGTGGGAGATTGTACCCTTATCCATGAAGATTATTCTGTGGGGATAACCTTATAGAGGTGGCTCTGGAGACTTCACTAGGGATCACCTTATGAAAGGGAATTTGTGGGGATTTGCAACTGTACATAGTAGTAAGTAGTATTGCCAGAAAATGTTTGATTGGTCGTATGTGACCCTTTACTGGAATTCATGTTCAATGCCCTAAGTGATTTCGATGGAGACCTTCCCCTGGCTATTCAGGACTTTATGAGAGATTTCTTGGAATCTTGAATTGACTGCCACTGATGATTTGGACAATAACATGTCATGCCCCCTTGATTATGGGAGATTTGTCATTGGAAATGTCTTCGCATTTGAAGTGATTCTGTTTCTTGAGAGAATTTTTCGTTCATTGGATATTCTTCGTGCGAATTTCTCTGTTGTCGATCAATTGGCCATATGTAAACAGCGGTATTCAAACAATGCAAAGTTTATGTTTGTCTTGAAGTTTTTTGAAAATACATTTTTAGCAAATCAAAGAATTTTGTAAGAATATGAGTTCAACTCAGGATTTACAGTAAGCCTTACAAGAGTCAGGATACCTTTCGTAACAGTATGCTTTCGAACTAACCTATGCTTCAATTAGGACTTTTAAAGGGTTGTAACATGGCCTGGTTCACGGTTTAAGTAACAAAGGATAAGGCTCAAAGTTTATTTGTACCCACCCGTTCTTCATGATGTTCTCCAGCCCTAAACTCAGTTAATTGTGCGTTTGAATTCCTATTGAATCTGGAATGATATTTTGGTGATGGTTTAGATAACTTAAGTTTATTGGAGAAGGCAGTTATTTTTTGCAACATTTTTCTGTTGTCGAGGATTTGTAGCGACCTCTTTTTGATTTATTATCCCTAATTTTTGCCTGACTATTTTTTGTTTTGAGACTACAGTTAGCGGGATGCCCTAGTTTTTCTTAAGTCTTCTTCGTAGGTTTTGACTCAGTGGGATTTCTTTTGAGGGATAACGACTACCTATTTGTTGTACCCCAAAATTTTCCCTCTCATTTTTTAAGACTTTTCTCACAAGACTTCTTTGACTCAAGACAAGATTAAGGTTTGGTCAGCTCAAGACATCTCATCTTGCACTGATAAACCAAAATTAGGGTTTGAGTTTGCACAAGGATTTTTGGATCACCAATGCTTCATGTGACTTTCATACATCATTTTGAACCCCTAAGATTGCTCATGATAAGTTTCAAGCCTTGGATTACACTTTTGCTCAATCAATTGGACAATTGACCTAAAAATCAATTGTATTAGGGAAAAAGTCAACCATGGCCAATTTACAGTAAAACTTCATAATTTTTGATCCACATCAACATTTTAGACTCATATGTACCATTTGATCAAGTTTGGATTACAACTCCTCAAGAAATTTGATCAAATCATCAAAAGGGCAAAATGGTCAAAATTAGGGTTTTGATTGAGAAAGGGCAATTTCTGATTTTTAACCTAGCCAATGACCAATTGAGTTCAATCATGATTTCAAGGATTAAATGGCATTATCTTGACTTAATTACATGGTTCAAAACATCTCAAGTTCATTGGATTGACAGATGAAATTTGCAGTCAACTAATCAAAAGTCAACTGTATACTAACAAGTTAAACTTTGACTTTTTGGTCAAAATCAAGTACCAAGAGTCATAATTCATCAAGATATGTCAAAATGTGAAACTTGTTCACCAAGTAAACCAAATTTGAAAATTAGGGTTTGAATTTGAAATTTTTCATAACTTAGAAATTTTCTAAGTATAAATATTTTCTTATTTTTTCTCAACTTTACACCACTTTTTCACCATGATGCATTTTGATTCAAGAAAAGTCTCCAACATGAAACTTGTAGACCTCCATGAAATCTACAACTTTTCTTCAAAAATTTATCCCTAAATATACTTGGATCTCAAGTTATGAATTTGTGAATACATGGTCATGAACTTCTTAACTTAATGAAATTTTGCCCTAATTTAGGCAGGTTTTAGACCCAACTTCATGGCAATTTTTCACCTAGTTCCAAGAGGTATCTCAAAATTCATTTCAAATATGGATTATATATCACATTGCAAGATTTCCAAAATGTCCAAGAACTCTCCAAGATCACTTTTGAGTAGAGAGAATCGAAGAGAGGAAATTGGCATTTTCTCACTTTTTGTTCAAGCCATTTTCATGAAGAACCAAGTTGCAAATCAATCCTATGTTGGCTATTTCATGCTTTACAGGTCCTAAACTTGCTACACACTCCTTAAATAAATGCTTACTCGGTTGACAAAGCCTCTATCCATGCTTTTGAACCTTTATCCAATTAATAACTCCACTTATGGCAAAAATGTTCCATTGCCATTTTCATAAAGGGAAACTTTTGTAAACTTTGTGATCTTGAGAATTGGACCTATCCCCTTGATAAAAGCAAGTACCACAGACCAAATGCAACTTTTAGGGAAGAAATACCAACCCTAAGCAAGCTGGTACAAACATGAGAGTTTTGTCTTGTCACTTTGCTTCAAGTGCAAGAAAAGTTGCAAAAAGGCTAAGGCTTGTACAACTGATAGAGAGCTGACTTAAAACCATTTCTATACTAATATGCAAACAATATACAACACATAAAACACCAAGCAAAGGCCTGAAACACTTAGAGCAAGAAAAGCACCAAAAACTATCTAAAACATACAGTTTTTGCACAAACATATCCAGCATCCATTTGGCTCGTGCGTTGTGTTTAGATCATTCAAACATCTTACATACTTGATACCTAGTAAATCCAAACCATCATCCCTGTTCTGTAACCTCTGTTTCACAATTTGCCATTATTAACTTTGAAGCTTGCAGTTGGACTTGGTCAGGGAGTTCTAGCCACTTTCAGAGCAAGGTAGGAGTTGGAATAGATTCAGGGAAGCTCAAGGAAGCTCAAGCAATCATCAGGCCTCCATCAAAGTCCTTGTATTTCCATACACGATTCCAGATGAAGGAGGTAATTTTTCAAACTCTATCTCCTTGTACAGGCAACCTCAGGCCACGATCTATGAATAAAAAATGTAGTTCTCATCATAACGAAGTTGTACATATCATTATCTTGCATTTATATTACTTGTGCTAAGAGAATTTGGAGGTTGAAATCTCTGAAAATTTTAGGTTAGGATTTAGGGATTTCAAAATTCTCTTTGATCTTTGATAGTTAGATTACATAATTTATATGGTTAGAATCGTGAGTTCAAATGCTACATTTTTCATGTTATAAGTTTTCATTTTTATGCAAGCAAGAGGAAGTTACAGGTTAAACCGGCCATGGCGTGAGGAAGGAGAAGGCAGGACAAAGACGAAGCTGTATTGGGCTTTTTGGCTTCCTGGGCTTTTTGTTTTTGCTAGCACTACCACTGATTTGCTATCTCACCCCCTGCTAACTCTTTCATATTTTATTTTTTTTCATTTTTATATTTAATACTTTAAATTATTTTCTTTAATGATAAAAAAACCTTAAAAATAATTTAATTATTTTTACACTTTTGTTTTATTTTTTTTATTATTTCTCACAAAAAATTTATTTATTTTGATAGGATGAATTTATTTTCTTAATAAACTCATAAATATAATTAAATATACTTAATATTTTTATTTTACATTTCATACTTACAAATACCTATTTTTTGTATATATTTATTTTTAATATTTATACACAATATTATTTATTATTTTCATACAAAACAATGCACAAAATAATAATATAGAAACATTATTTTCTTTTAAATGAAAATTAGGGTTTAATCCCTTTCAAAAGAATTAGATATTTTTCCTTGTATTTTTTAGGTTTAAATTCAATATTCTTTTACACAAAAGCAAGACATAAAACATCTTTTCTTTACATATATATTGCATTACATTTTAAATATTGTATTATATTTATCTTAATTCGCACAAGTTCGATTTGGTTGTAATAATGTATTTAGCTTTATATTTGTGCAAATCCCCATTCAAACTTGTATTCCCCCTCCCATAAAATTATTTTAATAGCTTAGTATATTTACATTACGCGATTTATTGCTTTCATATGCCATGATTAGTAATTAGGGTTTGTATGACAAGAACGAAACAAAACAAATAGAAAACCCTAAATGCAAGATCAAAAGAATTAAAATGATATACTTTGCACACAAGCACCCTTAGGGTTTCTCCCACTTAGTTGCCTAAAATAAAATGGCCATGTTACGCATGCGAAGTATCTTGGAAAAACAAAACAAATTTAAGATCATAGTCCCTCGATGACGCTATTCAAAAGTTGCCTTACAAAATGATCTTGGTCCCTCAAAAATGCTAAGATACTTGGCAACATTGCTATCATGGTTATACGATGACCCACGCCGGTCCCGTTTACATCCAAAGATAGGGTTTCTTACCAAATCAATGGTAAGTCAACAATGTCAAAGGAATAGAAAATGCACAAGAAAGATATTTGAGTAGGTAGATAGCTTCTAAGTTACTTGCTCCATTTCAAACAACAATCCTTGCTATTTTCAAAACAAACACATACACATTTCGAAAACACCTTACAAGCATTGAAAACATTTTCAAAAAGACAAACATCTTTGTATACATTCTTACGAATGAGAATCATTACAAAGATTTCCTAAATGAATGGCCTCTTTTACAAAATACTTTCAAAACCACATCAAACACCATTTCAAACAAACCAAAGCAAGTGATCTAAGCAAGTAACTAAGAGCCCATGGAAAACCATGGATGAAAAGGGTGCTAGCACCTTCCCTTTTCATAATCTACCCCCCGAACTCAAGAAAACATCTCAAAGGTCTTTCCTGTGCTTTTTCACCTTTCCTTTTGGATAAAAGAAAAGTCGGTGGCGACTCTTGCTAACCGCAACATTTGGGATAAAACGCAAAACCTCAAGTCAGTTCTCCCACCGCATCACAGAACTGGCGACTCTGCTGGGGAGTATTATAAAAGTGGGGTTACCTTAGGTTTTAGATCACATTTATTTGCTTACCTTGTTTGATTTGTTTTCTTTACATTATGGTTCTTTGTTTGGGTTTGAAATCCTCCACCCGGATTTGGGAAACATTATAGGTAAATCGCAATACGTTATGGAAACTGTGCGGGGTATACCGACATGGTCTAAGCAATAGCTATGTTAGTGTGACATATTTGTCGGTACCAGTAGTCTTTGAGTCAATCAAAGAGAATACGGGGCCGCTGAGTGATGTCATGAAGCACTAATGAACTTCTAGAACCCTTTACTTGACCAACTTGGCCTTTTAGGATGTAGTGAGATGACCGACTTTGGTGCAGTCCGAAGTTGGTAGATACTCGATACTACACTCATTGAGGTTTGGTTTCTTGGGATATTTCAGTCGCCATTAAAGAGGCTTGAACTGAAACAATGACCAAGGAAACAATCCAGTGATATTGAGCTCCTTAGAACCCGAGTACTATTGTTAGGACAGGTTGAGCCAACTAAACTTCAAGAGGGTACTAACCTATAAAACCCCATGCAAGCCTAAACTAAGAACTTGTTTGTTTTGCTTGTATATGCATACTTATACATAACATCATCGACATCATAAAAATCATATGCATCCACTAACCATTTCAAGGATTTTGGAGATTCATCTTTGTTTTTGTTTTATAGGATATGGATTCACTTCGCAGGAAAACTATCCAAATCAACCTTGTAAGAATTCCTACACAACTCAAAGAGCTGGCTTCAAGGATCCCTGAGAACTCTCCATTCACCGAGAAACATGGTTGTCCACTCAACTTGGTCACCTCCAACACATAGGAGGATATGATGAAGGTTCTCTTCCAATTCTTTGACCCGTTGCATCATTACTTCACATTTCCTGACTATCAACTTGTGCCCACTTTGGAAGAATTCTCTCAACTTTTGAGGATTCCTATTCTCAATCAACTACCTTTCAACGTTACGGAAAGAGATCCAAAGCCAGAAGAGATTGCTCAAGCCCTGCACTTGCATTCATCTGATATCACAACTCATTGGGAAACTAGAAGTGGTGTCAAAAGCTTCTTGGAAACGTTTCTGTTTGAGAAAGCCCAAAGCTGTTGGAATTCCCTAGATTTACAAGCTTTTGAGGAGATTGTAGCTGTTCTCATCTATGGGATGGTCTTGTTCCCCAATCCTGACTAACTCATAGATGTAAGCGCTATCAAAATCTTCATGTCACGCAACCGGGTGCCTACATTGCTTGGGGATATCTTACACTCTTTTCACACTCGTACGATGAGGAAAAGAGGTGTTCTTATGTGTTGCACTCCTCTCCTGTCAAGATGGTTTATTTCTCATCTTCCCCAATCATTCTTAAAGAATGAGCAAGGTTTGAGGTGGTCACAAAGGTTAATGACGCTCAAACATTCAGATATTCATTGGTGCTCTCGATCCAAAGAGAATGTTATCATCGTTGACCATTATGGGGAATTCCCTAATGTCCCTCTACTTGGAATTAGGGGAGACATCACCTACAACCCATGCTTAGCTCTAAGACAGTTTGGTTATGCCTGAAGGGATGGCCCACATGATATGCTGATTCAAGGTTTGGTTTTCGACTATGACAACGACGATCAAGGACTTCTCCAGAGATTCATCCGAGCTTGGAGGATGCTAAACAAGGTGGATAGCAAGACTTTGGGACACAAGAATTCCATCCCTGTTGAGCCTTACCTCAAGTGGGTACGAACCCGCGCTCAAAGTCTTATGATGCCTTATCCTTCCATTCTCCCAGTGATTATTGAACCTGTTAAGGAGGGAGAAGTTCCATACACTATCCTACATCCTGACATGCCCACATCTCTTGAAGACCTACAAAGGGATTGGATACAGCTCAAAGGAGAGCGTGATACTTTCGAAGCCTAATTCTACGCAAGCGAGAAGAAGGTTTTGGAACTCACTCAGCTACTTCATGAGGAGCAGACTCTAAATACCTACATTGCACCAAAGAGGATGCGCAATATCTTTTTATCCTAGAATTTTGTATTATTTTGCCTAAGGGGCATTGATGTACTCAAATTCTATCTTATTAATATAACGTGTGTTTCTTTTTGTTTAAAACAAATTTGAATTTTTAAATCCTTGAAGGCATTGCATGTATACATATCATTCATCATAAACATAACAGGTCTTTGCAACAAGTTTCCTCATCTCTCTACTGTTTATTTCAGTAAGATGGATCTCGAACAGACGGTCAAAGACCTTCAAGCTCAAAACACACAATTTCAACAGTTACTCATGACCTTAGCCAAGGGGCAAGAGGAGATGAAGACTCTGTTAGCAAAAGAGAAAGAGAAAGAGAAAAAGAAGAAAGAGAAGAAATCAGTTGGTGTGGTAATCATGGGCAGAAGGTTTCAGGGACAAGCCATAAGAACCTTAGATTTTCCAGCAACATCTGATGAAGGGGAAAGAAAAGGAAAAGAAATGACAGTTCTGACAGACTCTGAAGAAGAGGAGGAAGAGGAGGACTACTCTGAAGAACAGTACCCTCCAGCTGATGATAAGTACAGACACCTGGAAGAGCGTTTAACTGCTATGGAAATACAGAGGGTACCGGGTCTAGATTTTGAAGAATTGGGGTTAGTGTCAGGAATTGTGATCCCACCAAAGTTTAAAGTGCCCCTATTTGCAAAATATGATGGAGTATCGTGTCCTAAAATGCACCTCTGATCGTATGTCAGGAAGATTCAGCCGCACTCTGCCTACAAAGACTTATGGGTCCATTTCTTCCAAGATAGTTTATCCGGAATGCAACTTGATTGGTTTTACCAATTAGAAAGTGCTGATGTCCATAATTGGGAAGACCTTGCCGCAGCTTTCTATAAACAATACCAGTACAATGCTGATTTGGCGCCTACCCGTACTCAACTTCAGAGTAGGGCTATGGTTTCAAATGAGGGCTTCAAAGATTACGCGCAAAAATGGAGAGATCTAGCCGGAAGAGTGCAACCCCCTCTGTCTGAAAGGGAGTTGGTGGACATGTTCTTGGGAACTCTATCGGGCCCTTTCTTCAATCATCTGATTGGGAGTTCCTCTGCAGGGTTTACTGAATTGATATTAACCGGCGAGAGGGTGGAAGCTGGTATAAGAAGTGGGAAGATTCAGAAGGATTCGTCTGCCTCTACAGTTGTGAAGAAACCCTTCATGGGGAAGAAGGAAGTATCCGCTGTTTATTCACAAAGGAATCAAGGGAGAACTAAACGCCGACCAGTGGTGGGGGCCGTTATGATCCCAAAGCCCGCATCTGACCAGCCTAGAAATAACTAGCCAAGGGTTGAAAGGCCAGTCCGGCAATTCACCAGGATTAATATGACTCTAGCCTAGGTTCTACCACATCTTCTGAAATTGAATCTGGAAACTTTAAAAGAGGCCCCAAAGAATCCCAATACTGCGTCCCCTCATTATCACCCAAATGCCAGATACGCATACCATTCTGAAAGTCCAGGGCACGACACAAACAACTGTTGGGCTTTGAAGAACAAAATTCAGGACCTTATAGATGCAAAGGAAGTTGAGTTTGATGCGCCTGAGAAACTGAATGTCATTTCCGCTCCGATGCCTAGGCATGGTCACAATGCCAACGCTGTTGAGGAAGATTTGTTTGTTGCCACAGTGGATGAACTTTTGACTTCGCTCCCGATCATTAAGATTAACTAGTTGAAAGCTGATATATTCCCAGGTTGTAATAAAGACTCCCATCTGTGTTTGTCCTCACCCGCCGATTTCCCTCTGTTGAAGATAGGTATCCAACGCCTGATTGATAACCAAGAAATTCTATTTGAGAATGCTCCCGTTTTACCCGTTCCTGTTAAATACATTTCAATCATAACCATCTCCGGCAATCCTTCCAAGGCCCCCAAAAGACCCGTTAGGATTACACCTGCTCCAAAAACTACTCCACTTAAGATCACAATGCCCGGGCCGGTCCCATACAAATCAGATAAAACAGTACCATGGAATTATGGTGGAGATATCTACTACCATGGTATCAAACAAGATGAATTGACTATCGAAGAGGAGAGCTCCGAAGAAGAAAACTTCGACATTAGAAATATTGCCGAAACTAGAAAGATTACCCACAGTGGTAGAATCTTCTCTCCAGAGATTGCCCCTCCAAAGGCAGTTTTTGGACCCGTGGCCGTTCCGAAGATTACCTCTGCACTAGTGATTATACCTGTAAGAGTACTTACCGACAAAGACAACACAATCCCTATCCCTACCAATAATTCCACTACTGAGAATAAAGGAAAAAGCATTCAAGCAGAGCCTGTCCAAACGAAGGCTCAATCACTAGCTATCCCCGAAACATCCAAGAAGGAAATGGAAGAGATCTTGAGGATAATAAAGAAGAGTGATTATGATGTGGTTGAACAGTTGGGGCAAACCCCCTCCAAGATCTCTATGCTAGCATTGTTGTTATGCTCTGAAGCACATGCAAAAGCTCTGGTAAAATTTCTGAAGACAGCTCATGTGCCACAAGAGACGTCTGCTGACCAATTCCAAGATTGTGTGGCCAGTTTGACAGCTGATAACGGCATGGGCTTCTCTGATGCTGATTTGACACCCAAAGGGAGAAAACATAACGAGGCATTACATGTCTCTATAGAGTGTAGAGGAACAACCATAGCCCATGTCTTGGTAGACACTGGTTCATCTTTAAACGTCTTACCAAAGAAAGCTCTTGACATATTGGATTGCAAAGGGTTGACGTTGAAACCCAGTAACATAATTGTGAGAGCATTTGATGGCTCGAAGAGGATGGTCCACGGAGAGGTGGACATCCCGATAAAGGTGGGAACTCAAACTTTCAATTCAACCTTCTATGTGATGGACATCCGTCCCTCTTACTCTGCTCTGTTAGGACGGCCTTGGATCCACAATGTCGGTGCTGTCACCTCCACATTTCACCAGATGCTGAAATACTCGGTCCAAGGAAAGATCATAACTGTCCACGGGGAGGAGGAGTACATGATTAGTCATCTGAATTCTTTCCGATATGTGTAGTTGGATGGTGAGTTCATTGAAACTCCTTTTCAACATTTTGAAGAGGTCTCTCAAGAAGTAGCGGCAACCAAGGCAGTATCCTTGATTCCCAAGATCACAAGACCTCCGCTTCGGATGTCATCACAAAAGGACGCCAAGGCAGTAATAGAGGAGGGTGGATGCACCATCTAGGGTCAGCTTCCAGACATTCCGTATAAGTCAGACAAGTTTGGCTTGGGGTTTACTTCAACTACTCAGAAGGCTGTGCACCGTGCCCGTACCGGAGGGCCACCTTTGAAAATTAGCAACCAAGGGGTCAATGCAGTAGAAGACAATGAAGAGGATGGAAGCTTGGAAGATTGGATATTTCCTACTGTCAACGGAGGACTTCGCAACTGGGAAGCCAGAGACTTTGTCCCAATAACTTTCATCTCTCAGTAATTTATCTTTTACATTTCTGTTAGACTTGTAATATTCACGAACAATTCACACTTTAAAAACCTTATGTCTTGCCCGAGGCACAATGGTCGATTTGTAATGGTTTTTATTTCATCTTCATATGACATTCAATGAATCATGGATGCTTTTTCACATATAAACCTTTTGTGCTCATTATCTTTCTTTTACATTTTATTGTTTAAAGATGGCTATACCCTTACACACACCCACACTCACAAATGCAGGTACCCCTCCATTCCGGATCCCATGGGTAACGATATTGCTATAGCCTTCAGTGACTCTGAAGATCTGATCTACCAAGCCGAATACGAAGGTGAGGAAGATTGTGAGGTACTAGGGGAATTGGCCAGACTACTACAACAAGAGGAAAGAGCTATTCAGCCTCATGAGGAGCTGTTGGATACAATCAATTTGGGTACCGAGGAAGATAAAAAGGAAATTAAAGTGGGTGCCAATTTAGAGTCGAGTGTCAAGGAGCGCCTAATTCAGTTATTGCATGATTATGTTGAGATCTTTGCCTGGTCATACAAAGACATGTCGGGACTTGATACAGACATCGTGGTACATCGTCTACCCACAAGAGAAGATTGTCCACCAGTGAAACAAAAAGTTCGTCGCATGAGACCTGACATGTTAGAGAAGATCAAAGCGGAAGTCATGAAACAGTTCAATGCTGGATTTCTGGATGTTACTTCTTATCCTCAATGGGTTGCCAAAATTGTTCCCGTGCCTAAAAAGGATGGTAAAGTGCGGATGTGCATGGATTATAGAGATTTAAACAGGACCAGCCCTAAATATGATTTTCCACTTCCCCACATCGACATCCTGGTTGATAATACGGCCCAACACAAAGTTTTTTCCTTCATGGACGGATTCTCAGGCTATAACGAAATCAAAATGGCACCTGAGGACATGGAGAAAACTACGTTTTTCACACAGTGGGGCATGTTCTGCTACAAAGTGATGCCATTCGGACTGAAGAATGTCGGGGCAACCTATCAACGCGCCATGGTAGCTTTATTTCATGATATGATACATCATGAGATAGAGGTCTACGTAGATGACATGATAGCCCGATCACAAACTGAAGAGGAGCACCTGGATCACTTGCAAAAGTTGTTTGTAAGATTGAAGGAGTACAAACTAAGGTTGAACCCGAACAAGTGCACATTCGGAGTCCGGTCCGGTAAACTCTTAGGTTTCATTGTCAGCAACAAAGGCATCGAGGTTGATCCTGCCAAGGTTAAAGAAATACAGGAAATGCCTGCTCCTCGTACTGAGAAGGAAGTCAGAGGATTCTTGGGACACCTGAACTACATTTCCAGATTCATTTCTCACCAAACATCTACTTGTGAACCAATCTTCAAACTGTTGAAGAAAGATCAAGTAGTCAGATGGAATGATGAGTGTCAGATTGCTTTTGACAAAATCAAAGAGTATTTACAAGAGCCTCCTTTCTTGATGCCACCAGTCGAGGGAAGACCACTGATCATGTATCTGACCATTTTAGAGAACTCAATGGGGTATGTACTGGGGCAGCATGACGAGTCTGGCCGAAAAGAGCATGTTATTTATTACTTGAGCAAAAAGTTTACCGACTGTGAAACCATATATTCACTGCTCGAGAAAACTTGCTGCGCTCTGGTATGGGCTGCTCGCCGGCTAAGACAGTATATGTTGACTCATACCACTTTGCTGATATCTAAGATGGATCCAATAAAGTACATCTTTGAGAAGCCTGCTCTGTCTGGGAGGATAGCTAGATGGAAGATGATCCTAACAAAATATGACATACATTACACTACCCAAAAGCTATAAAGGGCAGCGTGCTAGCAAATCATCTTGTTCATCAAGCTGTAGAAGATTATCAATCCATGAAGTTTGAATTCCCAGACGAAGACATCATGTCATTAAACGATTGTGAAGAAATCAGACCATATGACGGACCTGGACAAGGATCCTGATGGACCCTGTTCTTTGATGGGGCCTCCAATGCACTTGGTAATGGTATCAGCGTTGTACTCATATCTCCGGAAGGGTGTCACACTCCCTTTACTGCAAGACTTTGATTCAACTGTACGAACAACATGGCGGAATACGAAGCATGCATCTTTGGTCTCAAGGTTGCCATAGACTTGGGAATCAAATCTTTAGTTGTATTTGGAGATTCAGCTTTGGTAATCAGTTAGATCAAGGGAGAATGGGACACTAAGCATCCAAACCTTATCCCTTACAAAGAACATGTTTTGACATTGTTACCACATTTCGAGCAGATTACCTTCGAGCATTTCCCGCGAGAAGAAAATCAGCTAGCAGATGCTGTAGCCACAATGTCATCTATGTTTAAACTTAATTGGGATAACGAGGCTCCCCAGATCACCATTGAATGAATGGACGAACTAGCACACTGTCACGAGATTAATACTAAAGAAGTAGTGGACCAGCCTTGGTTTCATGAAGTCAAAAGGTATCTTGAAGCTCAAGAATATCCAGAAGGAGCTTCAATCAATGATAAAAAGTTCCTAAGGAGATTCTCCGCTAAGTTCTTCCTAAGTAATGGCATCCTGTACAAACGTAATCATGATTCTATTCTGCTCCGTTGTATGGATAAGATTGAAGCTGAAAAGATTATGGCTGAATTACATGAAGGTACCTTTGGCACTCACTCTAGTGGGCATACGATGGCGAAGAAAATCCTACGGGCAGGCTATTATTGGTCTACCATGGAAGCAGACTGCTATCAACACTCCCAGACCTGTCATAAGTGTCAAATCTATGCAGACAACGTGCACGTGCCTCCGGTTACTCTAAATGTCTTAATAGCTCCTTGGCCCTTCGCTATGTGGGGAATCGATATGATTGGGGAGATCAAGCCTACAACCTTCAATGGACACCGCTTCATTCTAGTGGCCATTGACTATTTCACAAAGTGGGTCGAAGCAGCTTCCTTCGCATCCGTTACTAAGAATGTTGTTGCCCGCTTCATAAAGCAGAGTCTTATTTGCCAGTACGGTATCCCAGAAAGGATCATCACTGATAATGGTATGAACCTTAATAATACTATGATTACCCCCTTGTGTGAATAGTTCAAGATTTAACATCACAATCCATCCCCATATCGGCAAAAGATGAATGGTACCGTCGAAGCTGCAAATAAAATCATTAAAAAGATCATACAAAAAATGACAGTCACCTATAAGGACTGGCATGAAATACTACCGTTTGCTCTCCACGGGTACCGTACCATAGCTCGCACATCAACTGGGGCAACACCCTATTCTTTGGTTTATGGCATGGAGGTTGTCTTACCTATCGAGGTTCAAATCCCCTCCTTGAGAATTATGAAGGATGCAGGTTTGAGTGAGGAGGATTGGATCCAGACCCGGCTTGATTAACTGAACTTAATTAATGAAAAGAGACTTACTGCTGTTTGCCATGGTCAGATGTATCAAAAACGGATGATCAAGGCTTTCAACAAGAAAGTCAGACGCCAAGTATATCAAGTTGGAGATCTGGTGATCAAGCGCATCATCTTGCCACAAAGTGATCCTAGGGGTAAATGGACTCCTACCTATGAAGGACCATTTGTAATCAAGAACATCTTCTCCGGTGGGGCAATGATCTTAACCACCATGGACGGCGACGATTTGCCACACCCTGCGAACGCAGACATAGTCAAAAGATACTACGCATAAGAGACCCGCTAGGTTGACACACCTAGGCAAAACAAGGGCATCCCGGCGAACCAAAAGGTTCGGGCAAAAATTAGGGATAAAATATAAAAAAATCTGTACACTCGGCAAGTTGAAAACCCGAAAGGGCGACTTGGGAAAAAAAGGGTTTCCCGGTGGATTGAAAACCCGAAAGGGCGGTCCAAGCAAAAGTTAGGGAATTAAAGTGTATGACTATGTCTCATCGAATCACTTTGAGGACAATGTCTTCAATGACAAACTCGGAGCTTCTGATCAATTCAATCATCTTCGGACGAAGCAACAAATAGACAAGATATTCGGAGATACGGAGGCTATAGCAGAAGGGGAACCCCATGGGATTATAAAACATAGCTATCTTTATTTGTATAAATTTTTCTTATTTTTATGACACCATCCTCTTACTAGGATGTCTGTCTCCTTTGTACAAAATACTTATTCAAAGTGAATACAAAGATATCTCTTTAAAGTACAGAAAACTATTTGTCCTTTTCTTTTTACACTTGTGTTTTATTTTCAAAAACGTCCAATGATTCATTAATGAACATATGCATTTGAACATAATTACTGTTTACAAATAAACAAAATGAAAAAGGACAATTACTGACAGGTTAAAAGAATAGGAAAACGTCTTTAGGCTATTCCATGAGCAATCCCTACAATACGTTATTAAGATCCCCAGCGGAGCTGAAACTTCAAACTATTAATCCCCGGTGGAAAACATCCAGTTTCTCCAAGTTCCCCAGCAAGTTGTCTTGAAGCCTGAAAATCAACCGGATAATGGCTAACTTCTATTTCTCCCTAACCTAGGATAATTCCCCGGTGGAGTGGTAGACGACCGAAACTCCTGAAATTTTTCGCAAACAGGAATAAGCTTTTTCCCCATAGAGTTTTCTCTGCTCCCCAACAGAATGAAGATTCCCATTGTTAAATCCCCAATAGAAGTCATCAAGATTCTCTGGATTCCCCAAGCAAATTACTCAAGCAGTATATGGCATTGCTCACAACAGATTTTTTGTCAATACCCCAAGAATCCACATATCCTCAGTAGCAGTCAAGGATTTATTTTCCTCAGCAATACAGCAAATCAGCTTACATGCGCATACATTACATCCACATATCATAAACATTGATAAAACACGTATATTGCATCATACATTTCATGCAACATAACTTTGTGTTTCACCTAACATTTTACCCTTTTCAGGATAAGATTAATAAGCTACCGCTAACAATATGCAATCATGATACATTTCAGATACGCTTCAGACATGGAAGCCATTCTGTTACTTATTCAAATTCAGCTTTCAGATATAGTACAGATACGCTCCAGACACGGATGCCATTCTGACACTTATTCAGATTTCAAGTTCATGATACAGTTCAGATACGCTCCAGACATGGAAGCCATTCTGTTACTTATTCAAATTCAGCTTTCAGATATAATACAGATACGCTCCAGACACGGATGCCATTCTGACACTTATTCAGATTTCAAGTTCATGATACAGTCCAGATACGGCCCAGACACGGAAGCCATTTTGTTGCTCATTCAGATTCAAGTTCATGATACAGTACAGATACGCTCCAGACATGATTTCCATTCTGTTACTTATTCAGACTTCAACATTCATGATACAGTCCAGATACGCTCCAGACACGGAAGCCATTATGTTGCTCATTCAGATTCATCTTTCAGATACAGTTCAGATACGCTCCAGACACGGATGCTATCCTGATACTCATTCAGATTTCCAAAGTTCATATATGCTCCAGACACTGATGCCATTCTGATACTTATTCATATTTCAAGTACAGATACAGCTCAGATACGTTCCAGACACGGACATCATTCTGATACTCATTCTTTCAGCTTGAAAGTTGCAATTCAATAAACATCCTTGGATGGCATCTACAAGCCCATCTCCTCAACAAGATTTTATCACCTCTCCAAATGGCATCTTTAAGCCCAATTCCTCAATTACACTTTGTCGAGTGCAAATTTACGGGCACTCTAGTGTCCAATCATCTTTTACCTTCGAGTCACGAATGACAAAGCTCGCCAATCTAACTCTTCAGGTTCAAGAAGATTGAACAGGGGCAGATGTTGTACCCCAAAGTTTGCCCTCTCATTTTTTAAGACTTTTCTCACAAGACTTCTTTGACTCAAGACAAGATTAGGGTTTGGTCAGCTCAAGACATCTCATCTTGCACTGATAACCCAAAATTAGGGTTTGATTTTGCACAAGGATTTTTGGACCACCAATTCTTCATGTGACTTTCATACATCATTTTGAACCCCTAAGATTGCTCATGATAAGTTTCAAGCCTTGGATTACACTTTTGCTCAGTCAATTGGACAGTTGACCTAAATATCAGTTGTATTGGGGAAAAAGTCAACCATGGCCAATTTACAGTCAAACTTCATAATTTTTTATCCACATCAACATTTTAGACTCATATGTACCATTTGATCAAGTTTGGATTACAACTCCTCAAGAAATTTGATCAAATCATCAAAAGGGCAAAATGGTCAAAATTAAGGTTTTGACTAAGAAATGGCAATTTCTGATTTTTAACCAAGCCAATGACCAATTGAGTTCAAGCATGATTTCAAGGATTCAATGGCATTATCTTTACTTAATTACATGGTTCAAAACATCTCAAGTTCATTGGATTGACATATGAAATTTGCAATCAACTGATCAAAAGTCAATGTATACTGAAAAGTCAAACTTTGACTTTTTGGTTAAAATCAAGGACCAAGAGTCATAATTCATCAAGATATGTCAAAGGGTGAATCTTTTTCACCAAGAAAACCAAATTTGAAAATTAGGGTTTGAATTTGAAATTTTTCATAACTTAGAAATTTTCCAAGTATAAAAATTTTCTTATTTTTTCTCAACTTTAAACCACTTTTTCACCATGATGCATTTTGATTCAAGAAAAGTACCCAACATGAAAGTTGTAGACCTCCATGAAATCTACATCTTTTCTACACAAAGTTTTCCCTAAAGATGCTTGGATCTCAAGTTATGAATTTGTGAATACATGGTCATGAACTTCTTAACTTCATGGCAATTTTTCACCTAGTTCCAAGAGGTATCTCAAAATGCATTTCAAAGATGGATTATATAGCACATTACAAGCTTTCCGAAATGTCCAAGAACTCTCCAAGATCATTTTTTAGTAGAGAGAATCGAAGAGAGGAAATTGGCATTTTCTCACTTTTTGTTCAAGCCATTTTCCTGAAGAACCAAGTTGCAAATCAATCCTATGCTGGCTATTTCATGCTTTACAGGTTCTAAACTTGCTACACACTCCTTAATTAAATGCTTACTCAGTTGACAAAGCCTCTATCCATGCTTTTGAACCTTTATCCAATTGATAATTCCACTTATGGCAAAAAGGTTCCATTGCCATTTTCATAAAGGGCAACTTTTGCAAACTTTGTGATCTTGAGCATTGAACCTGTCCCCTTGATACAAGCAAGTACCACAGACCAAAGGCAACTTGTAGGGAAGAAATACCAACCCTAAGCAAGCTGGTACAAGCATGAGAGTTTCTTCTTGTCACTTTGCTTCAAGTGCAAGAAAAGTAGCAAAAAGGCTAAGGCTTGTACAGCTGATAGAGAGCTGACTTAAAACCATTTCTATACTAATATGAAAAAAATATACAACACATAAAATACCAAGCAAAGGCCTGAAACACTTAGAGCAAGAAAAGCACCAAAAACTGTCCAAAACATACAATTTATGCACAAACATATCCAACATCCATTTGGCTCGTGCGTTTTGTGTTTAGATCATTCAATCATCTTACATACTTGATACCTAGTCAATCTAAACCATCATCCATGTTCTGTAACCTCTGTTTCACCATTTTCCATTGCTAACTTTGAAGCTCGCAGTTGGACTTGGTCAGGGAGTTCTAGCCACTTTCAGAGCAAGGTAGGGTTTGGAATAGATTCAGGGAAGCTCAAGGAAGCTCAAGCAATCATCAGGCCTCCATCAAAGTCCCTGCATTTCCATACACGATTCCAGCTGAAGGAGGTAATTTTTCAAACTCTATCTCCTTGTACAGGCAGCCTCAGGCCACTATATGTGAATAAAAAATGTAGTTCTCATCATAACGAAGTTGTACATATCATTATCTTGCATTTATATTACTTGTGCTAAATTTGGAGGTTGAAATATCAGAAAATTTTAGGTTAGGATTTAGGGATTTCAAAATTCTCTTTGATCTTTGATAGTTAGATTACATAATTTATATGGTTGGAATCATGAGTTCAAATACTACATTTTTCATGTTATAAGTTTTCATTTTTATGCAAGCATGAGGAAGTTACAGGTTGAACCGGCCATGGCGTGAGGAAGGAGAAGGCAGGACAGGGACGAAGTTGTATTGGGCTTTTTGGCTTCCTGGGCATTTTGTTTTTGCTAGCACTACCATTCATTTGCTATCTCACCCCCTGCTAACTCTTTCATATTTTATTTTTTTTCATTTTTATATTTAATACTTTAAATTATTTTCTTTAATGATAAAAAAACCCTAAAAATAATTTAATTATTTTTACACTTTTATTTTATTTTTTTATTATTTCTCACATAAAAAATTAATTTATTTTGATAGGATGAATTTATTTTCTTAATAAACTCATAAATATAATTAAATATACTTAATATTTTTATTTTACATTTCATACTTACAAATACCTATTTTTTGTATATATTTATTTTTAATATTTATACACAATATTATTTATTATTTTCATACAAAAAAATGCACAAAATAATAATATAGAAACATTATTTTCTTTTAAATGAAAATTAGGGTTTAATCCCTTTCAAAAGAATTAGATATTTTTCCTTATATTTCTTAGGTTTAAATTCAATATTCTTTTACACAAAAGCAAGACATAAAACATCTTTTCTTTACATATACATTGCATTACATTTTAAATATTGTATTATATTTATCTTAATTCGCACAAGTTCGATTTGGTTGTAATAATGTATTTAGCTTTATATTTGGGCAAATCCCCATTCAAACTTGTATTCCCTCCTCCCATAAAATTGTTGTAATAGCTTAGTATATTTACATTACGCATTTTATTGCTTTCATATGCCATGATTAGTAATTAGGGTTTGTATGACAAGAACGAAACAAAACAAATAGAAAACCCTAAATGCAAGATCAAAAGCATGAAAATGATATACTTTGCACACAAGCACCCTTAGGGTTTCTCCCACTTGGTTGCCTAAAATAAAATGGCCATGTTACGCATGCGAAGTATCTTGGCAAAACAAAACAAATTTAAGATCATAGTCCCTCGATGACGCTATTCAAAAGTTGCCTTACAAAATGATCTTGGTCCCTCAAAAATGCTAAGATAATTGGCAACATTGCTATCATGGTTATACGATGACCCACGCCCGTCCCGTTTACATCCAAAGATAGGGTTGCTTACCAAATCAATGGTAAGTCAACAATGTCAAAGGAATAGAAAATGCATAAGAAATATATTTGAGTAGGTAGATAGCTTCTAAGTTACTTGCTCTATTTCAAACAACAATCCTTGCTATTTTCAAAACAAACACATACACATTTCAAAAACACCTTACAAACATTGAAAACATTTACAAAAAGACAAACATCTTTGTATACATTCTAACAAACGAGAATCATTACAAAGATTTCCTAAACGAATGGCCTCTTTTACAAAATACTTTCAAAACCATATCAAACACCATTTCAAACAAACCAAAGCAAGTGATCTAAGCAAGTAACTAAGAGCCCATGGAAAACCATGGATGAAAAGGGTGCTAGCACCTTCCCTTTTCATAATCTACCCCCCGAACTCAAGAAAACATCTCAAAGGTCTTTCCTGTGCTTTTTCACCTTTCCTTTTGGATAAAAGAAAAGTCGGTGGTGACTCTTGCTAACCGCAACATTTGCGATAAAACTTAAAACCTCAATTCAGTTCTCCCACCGCATCACACTATTTTACAAAGAACCATCGCCTTCTTTTGATTTAGAAGGATTTTTTGATGTCATTCGTTGTGTATGAAGTGAAAGCTTGCGACTGAACACACATTTGAAATAACTGAGAAACTACCCTACCCCAGGTTATGATTAAAGGTTTCAATTTGTGCGAAAAAGAAAACTCCTACTTTTTTGGCTCAAAGGGGTTGACTAGGGATTATCTTCCTTATAACTCCACTGTTTTAGGAATTGAAAGAACGCCTGTACATCGTCAGCAAGGTCTGTCCAAAAGCATATTGTATGAGATTATGGTATTGTTTTCGTCATCCTCCCTCTAAAGACTTATAACTTTTAACGAGAATTGAATATCACAAAAAGGGAATAAAAAGCACAGTTTAAATATAGTGAAAACAAATAGATTAATTCAAGTAAACATGTGAAATGCAAATGAAATGAAGTTTGACATAATAGATAAGTGTTCGAACAAACAAAAGAAATTACAATTGAAAATTCAAAATGAACTGGTCGCTCTCAATGATTTGGCATGGGAGCCGTGATCACGTTGGGAGTCTCAGGAGGACCGAATTCAATCTCCTTGGCATCAATCATATTTTGAATCTTGTATTTCAGTGCCCAAAAATCATTAGTATCATGCCCAGGACTGCTAGAATGATGGGTACATCTTGCATCGAGATTGTAGTTAGGAGAAGAAGTTTTGGGGTTTGGATGGGATTCTATCAACGTAATCATATTCATCCTCAACATGTGTTGCAATGCCTGAGACAGTGGTATGTTGATTTTGGTAAATTTTCTCTTGGGCTCGTCTTGCCTTCATTGATTTCCCTGTTGTTGTTGTCGTACCGATGCAGGATTAGAGATCAGGACTGCCCCAACAGAATGGTCGTGGTTATTCTTATTACAACCCTGTTGGCCGTTGTGATACGGTGGGAGAACTGACTTGATTTTTTTGCATTTGATCGCAAATGTTGCCGTTAGCAAGAGTCGCCACCGACTTTTCTTTTATCCAAAAGGAAAGGTGAAAAAGCACAGGAAAGACCTTTGAGATTGTTTCTTGAGTTCGGAGGGTAGGTTATGAAAAGGGAAGGTATTATCACCCTTTTCATCCATGGTTTTTCATGGACTCTTAGTTAATTTCTAGATCACTTGCTTTTGTTTGAAATTGTGGTTTTTGCGGTTTTGAAAGTATTTTGTAAAAGAGGCCATTGTTTAGGCAATCTTTGTAATGATTCTCGTTCGTAAGAATGTATACAAAGATGTTTGTCTTTTTGAAAATGTTTTCAAGTTTGTTAGATGTTTGGAAATGTGTGTGTTTGTTTTGGAAATAGCAAGGATATTTACTTTGAAATGGAGCAAGTAACTAGGAGTAATCTACCTACTCAAATGTCTTTCTTGTTCATTTTCTTTTCCTTTGACATTGTTGTCTTACCATTGATTTGGTAAGAAACCCTATCTTTGGATGTAAACGGGATGGGCATGGGTCATCGTATAGCCATGATTAGCAATGTTGCAAAGTATCTTAGCATTTTTTCTTAGAGACTAAGATCATTTTGTAAGGAAACTTTGAATAGCGTCATCGAGGGACTATGATCTTGTGTTTGCTTGTTTTTTGCTAAGACACCTCACATGTGTAATATGGCCATTTTGTATAAGGCAACCAAGTGGGATAACCCTAAGGGTGTCTTGTGTGCAAGTGTGTCATTTTCATGCTTGATTTTGTCTTGGATTAGGGTTTTCTATTTGATTGATTTTATCTTGCCATACAAACCCTAATTACTAACATGTTATGTAAAGCGATAAATTGTGAAATTTAAAGATTACTACGCTATTACAACATTTTGTGGGAGGGGGTATACAATTCATGAATGGGGATTGCGATAATATAAACCTAATTAATATATTACAACCAAATTGAATTTATATAAGTATTGGAATAAATAATTTACAAGATAATTTAAATATGCAAAGATATGTAAATGCAAAAGAAGGTTTTGTTTTGTTCCTTTCTTTTATGTGAAAAAAGTTTTAAGCTAAGCCTAATAAACAAATCAAGATTAAACTTAAATCAATTAAGGAAGGAAATTATTTTTTAGAAAAGATCTTGATTAAACCCTAATTCTAATTTATTAAAAGGAAACAAATTTCTTTAAGTATTTTTGTATTTTTGTATTGAAAATATTATATGGTATTTATGAAATATTATTGTCTTTTTATATGTTAAAATAAATATTAATAGGTGTGAAGAAAAATAAATATTTAACCTAATTTCTATTTTAATTTACAAATTTATTTAACAGAAATAGATAATATATAACTAAATAAAAATATTTTTTATGAGAAAATAAAATAAAATAAAGCAAAATATAATATTGATCATTTTATATTTTTTATGATTTTTATTATTAAGGAAAATATATTTAATAAAATAGAAATGAAAATAAAATGAATAATAAAAATATATGGGCCAGGGGTGCCATGAGTAAACTGGAGGTAAGAAGTTAGCAAAAATATAGGGCCCAATGTCCAGAAGCCCATGCTGCAAACAAACCAAAAAAAAGTGGAAAAAAGTATGAAAAATTGCAAAAGACAGCGCCAAGGCTCGAACCCGTGACCTAGGGCATTTTTGTGCGCTGCCTTACCACTGGGGTGGTTATACATCCGTTAGTCTAAATGAAAGCAAAAATACATAACATATAACGCTTCCTTGCCCTGTACTTCATCTTCAACCTTTGTCCAGCCGGACCCCCTGTAACTTTTTCATTTCTCAATAAAAATGGAAAGTGATAACATGAACATTATAGCATTTTACCTCACGATTCTAACCATGTGCATAATTAAAACTATAAGTCCAAGATCAGAGATAATTTTGTTGGCCCTAATTCTTAAACTAATTTTTTCAGAAACTTCAAACTTAGAATTCTCTAAACTCAGGCCAAATAAATGCAAGTTATGGATATGTACAGCTTCATAGCAATGATGTCTATATTCTATATTCACAAATGGAAAGCTAACTATGCATGTATCAAGAGTTAGAAAAACAAAAAACTCACATTGAAAATGGAAATCGTGTTTTGAAAATGAGCTTGCTTTAGGATGTTGTGATTATCAAGTTAGCTTCCTTGAGCCTCTAGGAAGCAAATGCAATGCTTAGCTTGTCTTGAGGGTGGCTGGAATAGTCTGGAGAAGTCCACTTTTGTTACTCTGTTTTTGAACTTCAACAGTGGGGAAGATGGAGTTACAGTGATGTTTCAGTGTGTGGGATGGTTTACTTGTATGGTAAGGAAGCTTGGAAAAGCAGAAGGCCTGAAAACGCACGAGTGTAATGAAAGATTCAGTTCTTAAGTCAGAAATGGCAAGTTTGGAGGCTTGGTATGCAATTTTTGATTCTAAGGTGTTTCGAGGCTTGGGCATGCGTGGTTTTAGTTGCAAAATGATGGCTTTATATAGAGCAAGAGGTTAGAGGACTTGTGCTTGCTCAGAAGTACAAGATCACATGTCTTGCTACATTTCTTGTTTTTGAAGCAAGTGTCAGAAGTGACTTCTTAAGGCATCAATCTGAGCTTATAGGGTGGCTTGAAGCTCTAAACACGTTTTTCTCAGGTTTAGAGACTTGGTTTGTGCAGAAAGAACAAGTTCAAGGCTCAAGAAATGAAAAAAATGCAAAAAGCATGCTTTTCTAAAATGGCAATGTTGCCTTTCTTCCAAAAATGGTTATTTCTTTGTACAATGCATTGAATGCTTGGCTTTAGGGAATGAAACATTGTGCAATTCATTAATGGTGGAGTGACAAACGAGTTTGAGGCCTGAAAAGTGAATATTGTACAGCCAATTTTCAAATTTGAAAACTTGTTCTTCATGAAATGGTTTGAAATCAAAGTGAGAAATTCCCAACTTCATCTCTTCGATTCTCCCTACTCAAGAATGATATCAAGAAGTTCTATGACATTTTGGAAATCTTGTAATGTGATCTACAATCCATCTTTGAAATTATTTTTAGAATTACTCTTATAACTAGGTGAAAAGCTTCCATGAAGTTAGGTCAAAAACCTGCCTAACTAGGGCAAAATTTCACTAAGTTATTTTAGTTCATGAGCATGTATTCACAAAATTATATTTTGAGATCCAAGCATCTTTAGGAGAAATTGTGTGAAGAAAAGTTGTATATTTCATGGAGATCTACAACTTTCATGTTGGGAAATTCCTTTGAATCATTTTGTATCATGGTGAAAAATTGGCCTAAAGTTGAGAAAAAAATAAGAAATTTTCTATACTTAGAAAATTTTCTAAGTTAGAATTTTTCAACTTTTCAAATCCAAATCTTAAATATTTGGTTTCTTGATGAAAATTTTTTACATTTTGACATGCTTTGATGAATTATGATCCTTGGCACTTGAATTTGACCAAAAAGTCAAAGTTTGACTTTTCAATGCACAGTTGACTTTTGATCAGTTGACTGAAAAATTCATCTGTCAATCCAATGGATTTGCAATGTTTTGAACCATATCATTGGGTCAAGATGATTCAATTTAACTTTTCAAATCACGCCTTAAATCAATTGACCATTTGCTAGGCCAAAAATCAAATATTGCCCTTTTCTCAATCAAAACCCTAATTTTGACCATTTTTCCCTTATGATTTGATCAAATTTCTTGGGGAATTGTGGTCCAAACTTGATCAAATGATACATATGAGTCTAAGATGTTGATGTGGATCAAAAATTATTAAGTTTGACTGTAAATTGGCCATAGTTGACTCTTTCCCCAATATAGTTGATTTTTAGGTTAACTGTCCAATTGACGGATCAAAAATGTGATTCGGAGGTTAAAACTTGACATGAGTAGTCTTGGGGGTCCATAATGATCCTTGAAAGTCATATGAAGCATTTATAGTCCAAAATTCCTTGTGAAAACTCAAACCCCAATTTTGATCATCAGTGTATGAGGACGTGTCTTGAGTTGATCAAACCTTAGTGCAGTCTTGAGTCCAAGAGATCTTGTGAGGAAATTATTGACAAGTGAGAGGGAAAATTTTGGTGTACAACAGCTGCCCCTGTTCAATCTTCATAAACCTGAAGAGTTAGACTGGCGAGTTTTTCCATTCGTGACTCGAAGGTGGAAGATGATTGGACACTAGAGTGCCCAGAAATTTGCACTCGGCGATGTGATGGTAGAGGGAATGGGCTTAAATATGCCATTTTGAGAGGTGATTGAAAGTTTTAGGAGATGGGCTTAAAGATGCCATCAAAGGTGATTGTTGAATTGTAATTTGTAAGCTGTAAGAATGAGTATCAGAATGGGGTCTGTGTCTGGAGCATATATGTATTGTATCTGAAAGTCGAATCCGAATGAATATCAGAATGGCATCCGTGTTTGGAGCGTATCTGTGTTGTATCTGAAAGTTGAATCTGAATGAGTATCGGAATGGCATCCGTGTCTGGAATGTATCTGAACTGTATATGAAAGTTGAATCTGAATGAAAGTTATCCCTAATTTTTTCCCGAACCCTTTTGGTTCGCAGGGATGCCCTTGTTTTGCCTAGGTGTGTCAACCTAGTGGGTCTCTTACGCGTAGTATCTTTTGACTATGTCTGCGTTTGCAGGGTGCGGCAGGTCGTCACCATGCATGGTGGTTAAGATCATTGCCCCACCAGAGAAAATGTTTTTGATTACAAATGGTCCTTCATAGGTAGGAGTCCATTTTCCCCTGGGATCACTTTGTGGAAATATGATACGTTTGATCACTAGATCCCCAACTTGATACACTTGGCGTCTGACTTTCTTGTTGAAAGCCTTGATCATCCGTTTTTGATACATTTGACCATGGAAAACAGCAGTAACTCTCTTTTCATCAATCAAGTTCAGTTGATCAAGACGAGTCTGGATCCAATCGTCTTTGTTCAATCCTGCATCTTTCATAATTCTCAGAGAGGGAATCTGAACCTCAATAGGCAGGACGACTTCCATGCGGTATACCAAAGAATAGGGTGTTGCCCCAGTTGATGTGCGAGACGTGGTACGATACCCGTGGAGAGCGAATGGTAGCATCTCATGCCAGTATTTGTATGAGACTGTCATTTTCTGTATGATCTTTTTAATGTTCTTGTTTGCAGCTTCTAAAACACCATTCATCTTCGGCCGATAGGGAGAAGAATTGTGATGTTGAATCTTGAATTGTTCGCATAAGGCGGTGATCATAGTGTTGTTGAGATTTGTACCGTTGTCAGTGATGATCCTTTCGGGGATACCGTACCGGCAAATGAGATTTTGCTTGATGAAGCGGGCAACAACGTTCTTAGTGACTGAAGCGAAGGAAGCTGCCTCCACCCACTTTGTAAAATAATCAATGGCAACTAAGATGAAGCGGTGTCAATTGGAGGATGTCGGCTTAATTTCCCCAATCATATCAATTTCCCACATAGCAAAGGGCCAGGGAGCCGTTAAGACATTCAGAGGAACCAGAGGTATGTGCACCTTGTCAGGATAAATTTGGCACTTATGGCAGGTTCAGGAGTGTTGATAGCAATTTTCCTCCATGGTAGACCAGTAATAGCCTGCCCGTAAGATTTTCTTTGCCATTGTATGCCCACTGGAATGGGTTCCGAAAGTTCCTTCGTATAATTCGGCCATGATCCTTTCCGCTTCAACCTTATCTACGCACCGAAGTAAGACAGAGTCATGATTGCGTTTATACAGGATGTCATTACTAAGGACGAACTTAGCAGAGAATCTTCTTTAGAACTTCTTATCATTGATTGAAGCTCCTTCTGGATATTCTTGAGCCTCGAGATACCTTTTGACTTCATGAAACCAAGGTTGGTCCATTACTTCTTCAGTATTAATCTCGTGACAGTGTGATGGTTCATCGATTCGTTCGATGGTGATCTGGGGAGCCTCTTTATCCCAATTAAGTTTAAACATAGATGACATTATGGCTAGAGCGTCTGCTAGCTGATTCTCTTCTCGCGGGAAATGCTCGAAGGTAATCTTCTCAAAATGTGGTAGCAATGTCAAAACATGTTCTTTGTAAGGGACAAGGTTTGGGTGTTTGGTGTCCTATTCCCCTTTGGTCTGACTGATGACCAAAGTTGAATCTCCAAATACATCCAAGGATTTGATCCCCAAGTCTATGGCAGCTCTGAGACCAAAGATGCACGCTTCGTATTCCGCCATGTTATTTCTACAGTTGAAGCAAAGTCTGGCGGTAAAGGGAGTATGACACCCTTCCGGAGATATGAGTACAGCATGGATACCATTACCAAGTGCATTAGATACTCCATCAAAGAACAGGGTCCATCGGGATCCTTGTTCAGGTCCGTCACATGGCCTGAATTCTTCACAGTTGTCTAATGTCATGATGTCTTCTTCCGGGAATTCAAACTTCATGGACTGGTAGTCTTCCAAAGCTTGGTGAGCAAGGTTTTCGGCTAGTACACTGCCCTTTATAGCTTTCTGAGTAGTATAATGTATGTCGTACTCTGTCAGGATCATCTACCATCTAGCTATTCTCCCAGAAAGAGCATGCTTCTCGAAGATGTACTTTATCGGATCCATCTTAGATATCAACAAGGTAGTATGAGTCAATATATACTGTCTTAGCCGACGAGCAGCCCATGCCATAGCACAGCAAGTTTTCTCGAGCAGTGAATATCT
The DNA here is from genome assembly GCA_948472305.1 of Vicia faba. Taxonomy (NCBI): domain Eukaryota; kingdom Viridiplantae; phylum Streptophyta; class Magnoliopsida; order Fabales; family Fabaceae; genus Vicia; species Vicia faba. The sequence goes on from OX451738.1 coordinate 1,636,074,766, forward strand.
GGTTTCACAGTCGGTAAACTTTTTGCTCAGGTAGTAGATAGTGTGCTCTTTTCGGCCAGACTGGTCATGCTGCCCCAATACACACCCCCATTGAATTCTCTAAAACAATCAGATACATAATCAATGGTCTTCCCTCGATTGGTGGCATCAACACAGGAGGTTCTTGTAAGTACTCTTTGATTTTATCAAAAGCAGCTTGGCATTCATCATTCCATTTGACTACTTGATCTTTCTTTAATAGTTTGAAGATTTGCTCACAAGTAGTTGTCAGGTGAGAAATGAATCTGGTGATATAATTCAAACTCCCCAAGAATCGTCTAATTTCCTTCTCAGTACGAGGAGCAGGCATCTCTTGTATTGCTTTAACTTTGGCAGGATCGACCTCAATACCTTTGTTGCTGACAATAAAACCTAGGAGCATACAGACTGTACCCCGAATGTGCACTTGTTTGGATTCAACCTTAGCTTGTACTTCTTCAGTCTCTCAAACAGTTTTTGTAAGTGATCAAGGTTTTTCTCTTCTATTTGCGATCTGGCTATCAAATCATCCACTTAGACTTCTATTTCATGATGTATCATGCGTGAAATAAAGCTACCATGGCACACTGATAGGTTGCCCCAGCATTCTTCAGTCCGAATGACATCACCTTGTAGAAGAATGTGCCCCCACTGTGTGACAAATGTTGTTTTCTCCATGTCCTCAGGTGCCATTTTGATTTGGTTGTAACCTGAGAATCCTTCCATGAAGGAAAACACTTTCTGTTGTGGCGTATTGTCAGCTAGGATATCAATGTGGGGGAGTGGAAAGTCATCCTTAGGGATTTCCCTATTCAAATCTTTGTAATCTACACACATTCGCACTTTGCCGTCCTTTTTGGGCACGGGAACAACATTGGCAACCCATTGGGGGTAAGAGGTGACAGCCAATAATCCAGCGCTAAATTGCTTCATGACCTCTGCTTTAATATTTTCTGACATATCTGGCCTTATTCGACGTATCTTTTCCTTTACTGGCAGACAATCTTCCCTTGTAGGCAGATGATGTACCATAATATCTCCATTAAGTCCTAGCATATATTCATATGACCAGGCAAAGACTTCAACATAATCATGCAATAACTGAATCAAACGCTTCTTGACACTGGGTTCTAGATTGGCGCCCACTTTGACCTCTTTTTTAACTTCTTCGGTACCCAGGTTGATTGTATCTACGGGTTCCTCGTGAGGTTGAATTGTTCTTTCTTCTTGTTTTATCAATCTGGCCAGTTCCCCTGGTAATTCACAATCTTCCTCACCTTCGACTTTAGCTTGGTAGATTAGATTCTCAGAGTCACAAAAGGCCATAGCAGTATCGTTACCCCTGGGATCCAGAATGGATGGATATCTGCATTATGAGTGTGGGTGTGTGTAAGGGTATAGCTATCTTTGAAAAAAAATGTAAAAGAAAAACAATGAGCACAAAAGTTTGAATGTGAAAACGTCTATGATTCATTGATTTCATATGAATGTGAAATAATAACCCTTACAAATGGACCATTGTGCCCCGGGTAAGACACAAGGTTTTAAGAGTGCGAATTGTTTTGAATATTACAGATCCAATAAAAATGTAAAGATAAATTAATGAGGGATGAAAGTGATTGGGATGAAGTCTCTGGCCTCCCAGTTGTTGAGCCCTCCATTGACAGTCGGAAAGATCCATTCCTCCAGGTTGCAATCATCTTCACCATCTTCTACCGCGTTGACCTCACAATTGCTAATCTTCAAGGGTGGCCCTCCAGCACGGGCACGGCGTACATCCTTTTGAGCACTTGAAGTGAAACCTGGGCCAAACTTGTCAGACTTACACGGGATATCCGAAAGTTTCCCCCAGATGGTGCATCCACCTTCCTCTACCACTGCTTTGGCGTCCTTTAGTGATGACATCTGGAGTGGGGGTATTGTAATCTTGGGAATCTGGGACACAGTTTTGGTCACTGCCACCTCTTGGGGGACCTCTTTGAAGTGTTGCAAAGGAGTTTCAATGAATTCTCCATCCAATTCCACATATCTGAAGGAATTGAGATGGTTGATCATGTATTCTTCCTCTCCATGTACGATGATGATTTTCCCTTGGACCGGATACTTCAGCATCTGGTGCAGTGTAGAGGTAACAGCGCCAGCATTATGGATCCATGGCCGGCCTAGCAAGCAGGAGTGAGAAGGGCGGATATCCATTACATAAAAGGTTGAATTGAAAATTTGAATTCCAACCTTTATGGGGATATCCACTTCCCCGTGCACCATCCTCTTCGAACTGTCAAAAGCCCTTACCACTATGTTGCATGGCTTCAAAGTCAACCATTCATAGTCAAGTCTGTCGAGAGCTTTTTTGGGTAATACATTCAGGGATGAGCCAGTATCCACCAAAACATGGGCCAGAGTTGTTCCCCTACATTCCACTGAGACATGTAATGCCTCATTGTGCTTTCTTCCCCTTGGTGTTAGATCAGCGTCCGAGAAGCTTAGGCCGTTATCTGCAGTTAGGCTGGCCATGCAGTCTTGGAATTAATCAGCAGATGTCTCTTGAGGCACATGGGCTATTTTTAGAAACTTCACCAAGGCTTTTACGTGTGCCTCGGAACACAGTAGTAATGCCAGCATGGAGATTTTGGAGGGAGTATGCCCCAATTGTTCAACTACATCGTAGTCGCTCCTCTTTATAATTTTTAGGATCTCCTCCATTTCTTTCTTGGATGTCTCAGGGATAGTAATTGATTGAGCCTTCGTCCGAACAGGCTCCACTTGAATACTCTTTCCTTGAGTTTCAAAAGGATGAGTGTTAGTAGGAATGATAACAGGGGTTGTAACATATTTGTCAATAGGAGCACTTGCAGAGATGATTATGGGTACAAAAGTAACCTTTGGAGCAGCCACAGAGATGATCATGGGTCCAGAAACTGCTTTTGGGGGAGCAATTTTTGGAGAAAAGATCCTACCGTTTCGGGTAATTTTACTAGTTCCGGTAATATTGCTGATGTCGACATCTTATTTTTCAGAATTTATCTCTTTGGCGGCCGGCCAGTCTTGTTTGATGCCATGGTAGTAAATGTCCCCTCCATAATTCCACAGCACGGTCTTGTCTGATTAATATGGGACTGGCCCAGGCATTGTGATTATTAGAGGAGCTGCTTTCGGAACCGATTTAATTCTAACGGGTCTTTTGGTGGAGACCCTGGAAGAATTGGCGGAAATGGTAATTATTGAAATATCTTCAACAGGAATAGGCTAAACAGGAGTACTTTCAAACAAAATCTCTTTGTTATCTATCAGGCGTTGAATGCCTTCTTTCAACAAAGGACAATCAGTTGGTGAGGACAAGCAGAGATGGCAAACTTCATTACAACCCGGGAATACATCGGCTTTCAACAAGTTTATCTTAATGGTTGGAAGTGGAGTCATGAGTTCATCTATTGTGGTAACAAACAAATCTTCTTCAATAGCATTGGTATTGTGACCATGTCTAGGCATAGGAGCAGAAATGACATTTGGCTTCTCGGGCGCATCAAACTCAATTTCTTTTGCTTCAATGAGGTCTTGTATTTTGTTCTTCAAGGCCCAACAGTTATTAGTATCATGACCAGGACTTTCAGAGTGATATGCGCAACGGGCATTGGAGTGATAATGAGGGGATGTTTTATTAGGGTTTTTCGGAGCTTCTTTTAAGGTTGCGAAGTTGGATCTCAGAAGATGCGGTAATACTTGAGACAGAGTCATGTTGATTCTGGTGAATTGCCTGACTGGCCTTTCCACCCTTGGTTGATTACTTCTTTGTTGATCAGATGTAGGCTTGGGAATCATAACAGCCCCCACCATTGGTCGGCGTTCGACCCTATCTTGGTTCCTTTGCGGATATACAACGGCTACCTCTTTCTTCCTGATGAAAGGTTTCCTTACAACTGTAGAAGAAGATGAATCCTTCTGAATCTTTCCACTTTTATGCCAGCTTCCACCCTTTCTCCGGTTAATATTAGTTCAGTAAAGCCTGCAGATGGACTTCCGATTAAATTATTGAAGAAGGGACCAAATAAAGTGCCTAAAAACATGTCTACCAATTCTCTCTCAGACAGAGGGGGTTGAACTCATCCATCCAAATCTCTCCATTTTTGTGCATAGTCCTTGAAACCTTCATTGGAGGCCATGGCCATACTCTGGAGTTGAGTACGGGTAAGCGCCAAATCAGAATTGTATTTATATTGCTTGTAGAAAGTTGCGGCAAGATCTTCCCAATTATGAACATTAGCCCTTTCTAGTTGGTAGAACACGTCAAGTTGAGTACCAGACAGACTGTCTTGGAAGAAATGTACCCATAAGTCTTTATCAGCAGTGTGGGGTTAAATTTTCCTCACATATGACCGGAGATGCATTTTAGGGCAAGACACTCCATCATATTTTGCAAACATAGGCACTTTGAATTTCGGAGGAATCACAATCCCCGACACTAGTCCCAATTCTTCAAAGTCTAAGCCCGACACCTTTTATATTTCCATCGCGCTCAAACGCTCTTCGATATGCCTGTACTTGTCATCAGCCAGAGAATACTGTTCCTCGGAGTAGTCTTCCTCTTCTTCCTCCTCTTCTTCTGATTCTGACGGGACAGCTGTTTCCTTGCCTTTCCCTTCTCCTTCACCGGATGTTGCTGCAAAATTCAAAGTTCTTCTTGTTTGTCCCTGAAATCTTCTCCCCGTGTTTAAGACTCCGGTCACCTTCTTTGTTTTCTTTTTCCTCTCTTAAGCTAGCAGAGTCTTCAATTCTTCTTGCCCCTTGGCTAGGGTCATGAGCAACTGTTGAAACTGTGTATTTTGAGCTTGGAGATCTTTCACTGTTTGCTCGAGATCCATCTTACTGAAATAAACAGTAGAGAGATGAGGAGACTTGTTGCAAAAACCTGCTTATGTTATGGTGAATGGTATATGCATATGCAATGTTTTCAAGGATTTCAAAGATTCAAATTTGTTTTATACAAAAACGAAATACACGTTATATTAATAAGATAAATTTTGAGTACATCAATGTCCCTTGGGCAAAATAATACAAAAGCTCTAAGATAGAAAATTAGTGCGCATCCTCTTTGGTGCAATGTAGGCATTCAGAGTATGCTCTTCCTAAAGTAGCCTAGTGAGCTCCAAAAACTTCTTCTCGCTTGCGTAGAATTGGGCTTCAAAAGTATCTCGCTCTCCTTTGAGTTGTATCTAATCCCTTTGGAGGTCTTCAAGAGATGTGGGCATGTCAGGATGTAGGATAGTATATGGAATGTCTCCCTCCATGACAGGCTCAATGATTACCGGGTGAATGGAGGGGGTAAGGCATCATAAGACTCTGAGCGCGAGTTCATACCCATTTGAGGTAAGGCTCAAGAGGGATGGAATTCTTGTGCCCTAAAGTCTTGCTATCCACCTTGTTTAGCATCCTCCAAGCTCGGATAAATTTCTGGCGAAGACCTTGACCGTCGTTGTGGTAGTCGAATACCAAACCTTGAATCAATATCTCGTGTGGGTCATCCCTTCGGTCATAACCAAACTGTCTTAAGGCCAATCATGGGTTGTAGGTGATTCCTCCCTTAATTCCAAGTAAAGGGACATTAGGGAATTCTCCACAACGGTCGACAATGATAACATTCTCTTTAGAACGGGAGCACCAATGAATGTCTAAATGCTTGAGCGTCATCAACCTTTGTGACCACCTTGAACCTTGCTCATTCTTTAAGACTGATTGGGGAATATGAGAAATAAACCATCTTGCAAAGAGAGGAGTGCAACACATAAGGACGCCTCTTTTCCTCATTGTGCGAGTGTGAAAAGAGTGTAGGATATCCCCTAGCAATCTAGGCATCGGGTTACGTGATATGAAGATTTTGACGATGTTGACATCTATGAGTTGGTCAGGATTCGGAAACAAAACCATCCCATATATGAGGAGAGCCACAATTTCCTCAAAGGCTTTCAAATCTAGGGAATTCCAACAACTTTGGGCTTTCTCAAACAGGAACTTTGCTAGGAAACCTTTGTCACCACTCCTTGTTTCCCAATGAGTTGTGACATCAGATGAGTGAAAGTGTAGAGCTTGAGCAATATCTTCTGGATTTGGATCTCTTTCCGTACCGTTGAAAGGTAGTTGATTGAGAATGGGAATCCTCAAGAGTTGGGAGAATTCTTCCAAAGTAGGCACAAGTTGATAGTCGGGAAATGTGAAGCAATGGTGCAAAGGATCAAAGAACTGAAAGAGCACCTTCATCATATCCTTATCTGTGTTGGAGGTGACCAAGTTGAGTAGACGACCATGTCTCTCAGTGAATGGAGAGTTCTCAGAAATTCTTGAAGCTAGCTCCTTAAGCTGTGGAGGAATTCTCACAAGGTTGACTTGAATAGTTTTCCTGCAAAGTGAATCCATTTCCTACAAAACAAGAACAAAGATGAATCCCAAAATCCTTGAAATGGTTAGTGGATGTATATGATGTTCATGATGTCCATGATGTTCTGTACAAGTATGCATATACAAGTAAAGCAAACAAGTCCTAGGTTTAGGCTCGCATGGAGTTTTATAGGTAAGTACCCTCTTGAAGTTTAGTTGGCGCAAACCTGTCCTAGTAATAGTAAATGGGTTCTAATGAGCTCAATATCACCGGATTGTTTCCTTAGTCATTGTTTCAGCTCCAGCCTCTTTAATGGCGATCGAAATATCCCAAGAAACCAAACCTCAATGAGTGTAGTATCGAGTATCTACCAACTTCGGACTGTACCAAAGCCGGTCATCTCACTACATCATAAAGGCCAAGTTGGTCAAGTAAAGTTTCTAAAAGTTCATTAGTGCTTCATGACATCACTCAGCAGCCCTGTATTCTCTTTGATTAACTTAAAGGCTATCGGTACCCACAAATATGTCGCACTAACATAGCTATTGCTTAGACCATGTCGGTATACACCGCACAGTTTCCATAACGTATTGCTACTCACCTATAATGTATCCCAAATCCAGGTAGAGGATTCAAACCCAAACATAGTACCATAATGTAAAGCATACAAATCAAGCAATGTAAGCAAATAAATGTGATCTAAACCATAAGGTAACCCCACTTTTAAAATTTTCCCCAGCAGAGTCGCCAGTTCTGTGATACGGTGGGAGAACTGACTTGATTGTTTTGCGTTTGATCGCAAATGTTGCGGTTAGCAAGAGTCGCCACCGAATTTTATTTTATCCAAAAGGAAAGGTGAAAAAACACAGGAAAGACCTTTTATATTTTTTCTTGAGTTCGGGGGGTAGGTTATGAAAAGGGAAGGTATTAGCAACCTTTTCATCCATGGTTTTCCATGGGCTCTTAGTTACTTGCTAGATCACTTGCTTTTGTTTGAAATTGTGCTTTGTGCGGTTTTGAAAGTATTTTGTAAAAGAGACCATTTTTTAGGCAATCTTTGTAATGATTCTCGTTTGTAAGAATGTATACAAATATGTTTGTCTTTTTGAAAATGTTTTCGAGTTTGTAGATGTATGGAAATGTGTGTGTTTGTTTTGGAAATAGCAAGGATATTTGCTTTGAAATGGAGCAAGTAAATAGGAGTAATCTACCTACTCAAATGTCTTTCTTGTTCATTTTCTTTTCCTTTGACATTGTTGTCTTACCATTGATTTGGTAAGCAACCCTATCTTTGGATGTAAACGTGATGGGCGTGGGTCATCGTATAGCCATGATTAGCAATGTTGCAAAGTATCTTAGCATTTTTTTTTAGGGAATAAGATTAATTTGTAAGGCAACTTTGAATAGCATCATCGAGGGACTATGATCTTGTGTTTGCTTGTTTTTTGCTAAGACACCTCACATGCGTAATATGGTCATTTTGTATAAGGCAACCAAGTGGGATAACCCTAAGGGTGTCTTGTGTGCAAGTGTGTCATTTTCATGCTTGATTTTGTCTTGGATTAGGGTTTTCTATTTGATTGATTTTATCTTGCCATACAAACCCTAATTACTAACATGTTATGTAAAGCGATAAATTGCGAAATTTAAAGATTACTACGCTATTACAACATTTTGTGGGAGGGGGTATACAATTGATGAATGGGGATTGCGATAATATAAACCTAATTAATCTATTACAACCAAAATAAATTTATACAAGTATTGGAATAAATAATGTACAAGATAATTTAAATATGCAAAGATATGTAAATGCAAAAGAAGGTTTTGTTTTGTTCCTTTCTTTTTATGTGAAAAAAGTTTTAACCTAAGTCTAATAAACAAATCAAGATTAAACTTAAATCAATTAAGGAAGGAAATTATTTTTTAGAAAAGATCTTGATTAAACCCTAATTCTAATTTATTAAAAGGAAACAAATTTCTTAAGTATTTTTGTATTTTTGTATTGAAAATAATATATGGTATTTATGAAATATTTTGGTCTTTTTATATGTTAAAATAAATATTTAATAGGTGTGAAGAAAAATAAATATTTAACCTAATTTCTATTTTAATTTACAAATTTATTTAACAGAAATAGATAATATATAACTAAATAAAAATATTTTTTATGAGAAAATAAAATAAAATAAAGCAAAATATAATATTGATCATTTTATATTTTTTATGATTTTTATTATTAAGGAAAATATATTTAATAAAATAGAAATGAAAATAAAATGAATAATAAAAATATATGGGCCAGGGGTGCCATGAGTAAACTGGAGGCAGGAAGTTAACAAAAATATTGGGCCCAATGTCCAGCAGCCCATGCTGCAAACAAACAAAAAAAAAGTGGAAAAAAGTATGAAAAATTGCAAAAGGCAGCGCCAAGGCTCGAACCCGTGACCTAGGGCATTTTTGCGCGCTGCCTTACCACTGGGGTGGCTATACATCCGTTAGTCTAAATGAAAGCAAAAATACATAACATATAACGCTTCCTTGCCCTGTACTTCATCTTCAACCTTTGTCCAGCCGGACCCCCTGTAACTTTTTCATTTCTCAATAAAAATGGAAAGTGATAACATGAACATTATAGCATTTTACCTCACGATTCTAACCATGTGCATAATTAAAACTATAAGTCCAAGATCAGAGAGAATTTTATTGGCCCTAATTCTTAAACTAATTTTTTCAGAAACTTCAAACTTAAAATTCTCTAAACTCAGGCCAAATAAATGCAAGTTATGGATATGTACAGCTTCATAGCAATGATGTCTATATTCTATATTCACAAATGGAAAGCTAACTATGCATGTATCAAGAGTTAGAAAAACAGAAAACTCACATTGAAAATGGAAATCGTGTTTTGAAAATGAGCTTGCTTTAGGATGTTGTGATTATCAGGTTAGCTTCCTTGAGCCTCTAGGAAGCAAATGCAATGCTTAGCTTGTCTTGAGGGTGGCTGGAATGGTCTGGAGAAGTCCACTTTTGTTACTCTGTTTTTGAACTTCAACAGTGGGGAAGATGGAGTTACAGTGATGTTTCAGTGTGTGGGATGGTTTACGTGTATGGTAAGGAAGCTTGGAAAAGCAGAAGGCCTGAAAACGCACGAGTGTAATGAAAGATTCAGTTCATAAGTCAGAAATGGCAAGTTTGGAGGCAAGGTATGCAATTTTTTATTCTAAGTTGTTTCGAGGCTTGGGCATGCATGGTTTTAGTTGCAAAATGATGGCTTTATATAGAGCAAGAGGTTAGAGGACTTGTGCTTGCTCAGAAGTACAAGATCACATGTCTTGCTACATTTCTTGTTTTTGAAGCAAGTGTCAGAAGTGACTTCTTAAGGCATCAATCTGAGCTTTTAGGGTGGCTTGAAGCTCTAAACACGTTTTGCTCAGGTTTAGAGACTTGGTTTGTGCAGAAAGAACAAGTCCAAGGCTCAAGAAATGAAAAAATGCAAAAAAGCATGCTTTTCTAAAATGGCAATGTTGCCTTTCTTCCAAAAATGGTTATTTCTTTGTAAAATGCATTGAATGCTTGGCTTTAGGGAATGAAACATTATGCAATTCATTAATGGTGGAGTGACAAACGAGTTTGAGGCCTGAAAAGTGAATATTGTACAGCCAATTTGCAAATTTGAAAACTTGTTCTTCATGAAATGGTTTGAAATCAAAGTGCGAAATTGCCAACTTCATCTCTTTGATTCTCCCTACTCAAGAATGATATCAAGAAGTTCTATGACATTTTGGAAATATTGTAATGTGATCTACAATCCATCTATGAAATGATTATGAAAATTACTCTTGTAACTAGGTGAAAAGCTTCCATGAAGTTAGGTCAAAAACCTGCCTAACTAGGGCAAAATTTCACTAAGTTATTTTAGTTCATGAGCATGTATTCACAAAATTATATCTTGAGATCCAAGCATCTTTAGGAGAAATTATGTGAAGAAAAGTTTTATATTTCATGTAGATCTACAACTTTCATGTTGGGAACTTCCTTTGAATCATTTTGTATCATGGTGAAAATTTGGCCTAAAGTTGAGAAAAAAATAAGAAATTTTCTATACTTAGAAAATTTTCTAAGTTAGAATTTTTCAACTTTTCAAATCCAAATCTTAAATATTTGGTTTCTTGATGAAAAATTTTCACATTTTGACATGTTTTGATGAATTATGATCCTTGGCACTTGAATTTGACCAAAAAGTCAAAGTTTGACTTTTCAGTGCACAGTTGACTTTTGATCAGTTGACTGGAAAATTCATCTGTCAATCCAATGGATTTGCAATGTTTTGAACCATATCATTGGGTCAAGATGATGCAATTTAAATTTTGAAATCGTTCCTTAAATCAATTGACCATTTGCTAGGCCAAAAATCAAATATTGCCCCTTTCTCAATCAAAACCCTAATTTTGACCATTTTTCTCTTATGATTTGATCAAATTTCTTGGGGAATTATGGTCCAAACTTGATCAAATGATACATATGAGTCTAAGATGTTGATGTGGATCAAAAAGTATGAAGTTTGACTGTAAATTAGCCATAGTTGACTCTTTCCCCAATATAGTTGATTTTTAGGTTAACTGTCCAATTGACGGATCAAAAATGTGATTCGGAGCTTGAAACTTGACATGAGTAGTCTTGGGGGTCCATAATGATCCTTGAAAGTCATATGAAGCATTGATAGTCCATAATCCTTGTGAAAACTCAAACCCTAATTTTGATCATCAGTGCATGAGGAGGTGTCTTGAGCTGATCAAACCTTAGTGCAGTCTTGAGTCCAAGAGATCTTGTGAGGAAATTATTGACAAGTGAGAGGGAAAATTTTGGGGTACAACAGCAGCCCCTGTTCAATCTTCTTAAACCTGAAGAGTTAGACTGGCGAGTTTTTCCATTCGTGACTCGAAGGTGGAAGATGATTGGACACTAGAGTGCCCAGAAATTTGCACTCGGCAATGTGATGGTAGAGGGAATGGGCTTAAATATGCCATTTGGAGAGGTGATAGAAAGTTTTAGGAGATGGGCTTAAAGATGCCATCAAAGGTGATTGTTGAATTGTAATTTGTAAGTTGGAAGAATGAGTATCAGAATAGGGTCTGTGTTTGGAGCATATATGTACTGTATCTGAAAGTCGAATCCGAATGAATATCAGAATGGCATCCGTGTTTGGAGCGTATTTGTGTTGTAACTGAAAGTTGAATCTGAATGAGTATCAGAATGGCATCCGTGTCTGGAGCGTATCTGAACTATATCTGAAAGTTGAATCTGAATGAATATCAGAAGCATCCGTGTCTGGAGCATATCTGAACTGTATCAAAAGGTTTGAATCTGAATGAGTATCAGGATGGCATCCGTATCTAGAGTGTATCTGAACTGTATCAAAAGGTTTGAATCTGAATGAGTATCAGGATGGCATCCGTATCTGAAGCGTATCTGAACTGTATCAAAAGGTTTGAATCTGAATGAGTATCAGGATGGAATCCGTATCCGGAGTGTATCTGAACTGTATCTGAAAACTCTGAACATTGTTAATGATAGTTGTTAATCTTATCCTGAAAAGGGTAAAATGTTAGCTTAAAAAGCCAAGTCATGATACATGAAATATGTGCATAATGGGATTATGTTGTATGCATTCGTGTTTATCAATGGTTACGATATATGAATGCGATGTATGCGTATGTGAGCTAGTTTGCTGTATTGTTGTTGGATTGGGGAAAATAAATCCCTGACTGCTGCTGAGGATATGGAGTGTAAATATTCATGTTGATGAATTTCTGTTTTGAGAAATAAACTCTGTTGTAAATGCCATGTGCTGCTTGTAAAACCTGTTGGGGAGCCCTGAGAAATTTGACAACTTCTACTGGGGATCAATAATTTGAAACTTCGTTCCATTGGGGATTTAAACGACGCACTGCCTGGGATTACTTATGGAATAGCCTAGAGACATTTCTCTATCCTTTCAACCTATCAGTAATTGCCTCTTTTCATTTTGTTTATTTGTAAATAGTAATTATGTTCAAATGCATATGCTCAACAATGAATCATTGGATGTTTTTGTAAACAAAACAAGCGTAAAGAAAAGACAAATAGTTTTTTGAACTTTCAAAGAAATATTTTGTATTGATTTTGAATAAGTATTTTTTGTACAAGGAGAAAAACATTTTAGTAAGAGAATGATGTCGTAAAAATGAAAATTTTGATACAAAGAAAAGATAGCTATGTGTATAAAAAATCCCATGGGGTTTCCATTCTGCTATAGCCTTCGTATCTCTGCGTGTCTTGTCTATTTGTTGCCTTGTCTGAAGATGATTGAATTGATCAGAACCTCTGAGTTTGTCAGTGGAAGCCAAAGTTTGTCCATAAAGTGATCCAACGGGACATAGTCATACGCTTTAATTCCCTAACTTTTTCCTGGATCGCCCTTTCAGGTTTTTACTCCACCGGGAAACCCTTTTTTGCCCAAGTCGGCCTTCTGGTTTTCAACTTGCCGGGTGTACAGATTTTTTTTGTTTTATCCCTAATTTTTTCCCGAACCCTTTTGGTTCGCAGGGATGCCCTTGTTTTGCTTAGGTGTGTCAACCTAGTGGGTCTCTTATGCGTAGTATCTTTTGACTATGTCCGCGTTTGCAGGGTGCGGCAGGTCGTCACCATCCATGGTGGTTAAGATCATTGCCCCACCAGAGAAAATGTTTTTGATTACAAATGGCCCTTCATAGGTAGGAGTCCATTTTCCCCTGGGATCACTTTGTGGAAAGATGATACGTTTGATCACTAGATCCCCAACTTGATACACTTGGCGTCTGACTTTCTTGTTGAAAGCCTTGATCATCCGTTTTTGATACATTTGACCATGGCAAACAGCAGTAAGTATCTTTTCATCAATCAAGTTCAGTTGATCAAGACGAGTCTGGATCCAATCGTCTTTGTTCAATCCTGCATCTTTCATAATTCTCAGAGAGGGAATCTGAACCTCAATAGGCAGGACGACTTCCATGCGGTATACCAAAGAATAGGGTGTTGCCCCAGTTGATGTGCGAGACGTGGTACGATACCCGTGGAGAGCGAATGGTAGCATCTCATGCCAGTATTTGTATGAGACTGTCATTTTCTGTATGATCTTTTTAATGTTCTTGTTTGCAGCTTCTAAAACACCATTCATCTTCGGCCGATAGGGAGAAGAATTGTGATGTTGAATCTTGAATTGTTCGCATAAGGCGGTGATCATAGTGTTGTTGAGATTTGTACCGTTGTCAGTGATGATCCTTTCGGGGATACCGTACCGGCAAATGAGATTTTGCTTGATGAAGCGGGCAACAACGTTCTTAGTGACTGAAGCGAAGGAAGCTGCCTCCACCCACTTTGTAAAATAATCAATGGCAACTAAGATGAAGCGGTGTCAATTGGAGGATGTCGGCTTAATTTCCCCAATCATATCAATTCCCCACATAGCAAAGGGCCAGGGATCCGTTAAGACATTCAGAGGAACCAGAGGTATGTGCACCTTGTCAGGATAAATTTGGCACTTATGGCAGGTTCGGGAGTGTTGATAGCAATTTGCCTCCATGGTAGACCAGTAATAGCCTGCCCGTAAGATTCTCTTTGCCATTGTATGCCCACTGGAATGGGTTCCGAAAGTTCCTTCGTATAATTCGGTCATGATCCTTTCCGCTTCAACCTTATCTACGCACCAAAGTAACACAGAGTCATGATTGCGTTTATATAGGATGTCATTACTAAGGAAGAACTTAGCAGAGAATCTTCTTTAGAACTTCTTATCATTGATTGAAGCTCCTTCTGGATATTCTTGAGCCTCGAGATACCTTTTGACTTCATGAAACCAAGGCTGGTCCATTACTTCTTCAGTATTAATCTTGTGACAGTGTGCTGGTTCATCGATTTGTTCAATGGTGATCTGGGGAGCCTCGTTATCCCAATTAAGTTTAAACATAGATGACATTATGGATAGAGCGTCTGCTAGCTGATTCTCTTCTCGCGGGAAATGCTCGAAGGTAATCTTCTCAAAATGTGGTAGCAATGTCAAAACATGTTCTTTGTAAGGGACAAGGTTTGGGTGTTTGGTGTCCCATTCCCCTTTGGTCTGACTGATGACCAAAGTTGAATCTCCAAATACATCCAAGGATTTGATCCCCAAGTCTATGGCAGCTCTGAGACCAAAGATGCACGCTTCGTATTCCGCCATGTTATTTGTACAGTTGAAGCAAAGTCTGGCGGTAAAGGGAGTATGACACCCTTCCGGAGATATGAGTACAGCACGAATACCATTACCAAGTGCATTAGATACTCCATCAAAGAACAGGGTCCATCGGGATCCTTGTTCAGGTCCGTCATATGGCCTGAATTCTTCACAGTTGTCTAATGTCATGATGTCTTCATCCAGGAATTTAAACTTCATGGACTGGTAGTCTTCCAAAGCTTGGTGAGCAAGGTTGTCGGCTAGTACACTGCCCTTTATAGCTTTATGGGTAGTATACTGTATGTCGTACTCTGTCAGGATCATCTACCATCTAGCTATTCTCCCAGAAAGAGCAGGCTTCTCGAAGATGTACTTTATCGGATCCATCTTAGATATCAACAAGGTAGTATGAGTCAACATATACTGTATTAGCCGGCGATCAGCCCATGCTAGAGCACAACAAGTTTTCTCGAGCAGTGAATATCTGGTTTCGCAGTCGGTAAACTTTTGGCTCAGGTAGTAGATAGCGTGCTCTTTTCGGCCAGACTCGTCATGCTGCCCCAATACACACCCCATTGAATTCTCTAAAACAATCAGATACATAATCAACGGTCTTCCCTCGATTGGTGGCATCAACACAGGAGGTTCTTGTAAGTACTCTTTGATTATATCAAAATCAGCCTGGCATTCATCATTCCATTTGACTACTTGATCTTTCTTTAATAGTTTGAAGATTTGCTCACAAGTAGTTGTCAGGTGAGAAATGAATCTGCTGATATAATTCAAACTCCCCAAGAATCCTCTAATTTCCTTCTCAGTACGAGGAGCAGGCATCTCTTGTATTGCTTTAACTTTGGCAGGATCGACCTCAATACCTTTGTTTCTAACAATAAAACCTAGGAGCTTACCAGACCGTACCCCGAATGTGCACTTGTTTGGATTCAACCTTAGCTTGTACTTCTTCAGTCTCTCAAACAGTTTTTGTAAGTGATCAAGGTTTTCCTCTTCTGTTTGCGATCTGGCTATCATATCATCCACGTAGACTTCTATTTCATGATGTATCATGTCGTGAAATAAATCTACCATGGCACGCTGATAGGTTGCCCCAGCATTCTTCAGTCCGAATGACATCACCTTGTAGAAGAATGTGCCCCCACTGTATGACAAATGTTGTTTTCTCCATGTCCTCAGGTGCCATTTTGATTTGGTTGTAACCTGAGAATCTGTCCATGAAGGAAAACACTTTCTATTGTGCCGTATTGTCAGCTAGGATATCAATGTGGGGGAGTGGAAAGTCATCCTTAGGGCTTTCCCTATTCAAATCTCTGTAATCTACACACATTCTCACTTTGCCGTCCTTTTTGGGCACGGGAACAACATTGGCAACCCATTGGGGGTAAGAGGTGACAGCCAAGAATCCAGCGTTAAATTGCTTCATGACCTCTGCTTTAATCTTTTCTGACATATCCGGCCTCATTCGACGTACCTTTTGCTTTACTGGCAGACAATCTTCCCTTGTAGGCAGATGATGTACCATAATATCTCCATTAAGTCCTAGCATATATTCATATGACCAGGCAAAGACTTCAACATAATCATGCAATAACTGAATCAAACGCTTCTTGACACTGGGTTCTAGATTGGCGCCCACTTTGACCTCTTTTTTGACTTCTTCGGTACCCAGGTTGATTGTATCTACGGGTTCCTCGTGAGGCTGAATTGTTCTTTCTTCTTGTTGTATCAATCTGGCCAGTTCCCCTGGTAATTCACAATCTTCCTCACCTTCGACTTCAGCTTGGTAGATTAGATTCTCAGAGTCACAAAAGGCCATAGCAGTATCGTTACCCCTGGGATCCAGAATGGAAGGATATCTGCATTATGAGTGTGGGTGTGTGTAAGGGTATAGCTATCTTTGAAAAAAAATGTAAAAGAAAAACAATGAACACAAAAGTTTGAATGTGAAAACGTCCATGATTCATTGATTTCATATGAAGATGAAATAATAACCCTTACATATGGACCATTGTGCCTCGGGTAAGACACAAGGTTTTAAGAGTGCGAATTGTTTTGAATATTACAGATCCAATAAAAATGTAAAGATAAATTAATGAGGGATGAAAGTGATTGGGATGAAGTCTCTGGCCTCCCAGTTGTTGAGCCCTCCATTGACAGTCGGAAAGATCCATTCCTCCAGGTTGCAATCATCTTCACCATCTTCTACCGCGTTGACCTCACAGTTGCTAATCTTCAAGGGTGGCCCTCCAGCACGGGCACGGCGTACAGCCTTTTGAGCACTTGAAGTGAAACCTAGGCCAAACTTGTCAGACTTATGCGGGATATCTGAAAGTTTCCCCCAGATGGTGCATCCACCTTCCTCTACCACTGCTTTGGCGTCCTTTAGTGATGACATCCGGAGTGGGGGTATTGTAATCTTGGGAATCTAGGACACAGTTTTGGTCACTGCCACCTCTTGGGGGACCTCTTCGAAGTGTTTCAAAGGAGTTTCAATGAATTCACCGTCCAATTACACATATCTGAAGGAATTGAGATGGTTGATCATGTATTCTTCCTCTCCATGTACGGTGATGATTTTCCCTTGGACCGGATACTTCAGCATCTGGTGCAGTGTAGAGGTAACAATGCCAGCATTATGGATCCATGGCCGGCCTAGCAAGCAGGAGTGAAAAGGGCGGATATCCATTACATAAAAGGTTGAATTGAAAATTTGAATTCCAACCTTTATGGGGATATCCACTTCCCCGTGCACCATCCTCTTCGAACCGTCAAAAGACCTTACCACTATCTTGCATGGCTTCAAAGTCAACCATTCATAGTCAAGTCTGTCGAGAGCTTTTTTGGGTAATACATTCAGGGATGAGCCAGTATCCACCAAAACATGGGCCAGAGTTGTGCCCCTACATTCCACTAAGACATGTAATGCCTCATTGTGCTTTCTTCCCCTCGGTGTTAGATCAGCGTCCGAGAAGCCTAGGCTGTTATCCGCAGTTAGGCTGGCCATGCAGTCTTGGAATTGATCAGAAGATGTCTCTTGAGGCACATGAGCTATTTTTAGAAACTTCACCAAGGCTTTTATGTGTGCCTCGGAACACAGTAGTAATGCCAGCATGGATATTTTGGAGGGAGTCTTCCCCAATTGTTCAACTACATCGTAGTCGCTCCTATTTATAAATTTTAGGATCTCCTCCATTTTGTTTCTTGGATGTCTCAGGGATAGTAATTGATTGAGCCTTCGTCCGGACAGGCTCCACTTGAATACTCTTTCCTTGAGTTTCAAAAGCATGAGTGTTAGTAGGAATGATAACAGGGGTTGTAACATATTTGTCAATAAGAGCACTTGCAAAGATGATTATGGGTACGAAAGTAACCTTTGGAGCAGCCACAGAGATGATCATGGGTCCAGAAACTGCTTTTGGGGGAGCAATTTTTGGAGAAAAGATCCTACCGCTTCGGGTAATTTTACTAGTTCCGGTGATATTACTGATGTCGACATCTTCTTTTTCGGAATTTATCTCTTCGGAGGTCGGCCAGTCTTGTTTGATGCCATGGTAGTAAATGTCCCCTCCATAATTCCACAGCACGGTCTTGTCTGATTAATATGGGACTGGCCCAGGCATTGTGATTATTAGAGGAGTTGCTTTCGGAACCGACTTAATTATAACGGGTCTTTTGGTGGAAACCCTGGAAGAATTGGCGGAAATGGTAATTATTGAAATATCTTCAACAGGAATAGGCTAAACAGGAGTACTTTCAAACAAAATCTCTTTGTTATCTATCAGGCGCTGAATGCCTTCTTTCAACTAAGGACAATCAGTTGGAGAGGACAAGCAGAGATGGCAAACTTCATTACAACCCGGGAATACATCGGCTTTCAACAAGTTTATCTTAATGGTTGGAAGTGGAGTCATGAGTTCATCAACTGTGGTAACAAACAAATCTTCTTCAATAGCATTGGTATTGTGACCATGTCTGGGCATAGGAGCAGAAATGACATTTGGCTTCTCGGGCGCATCAAACTCAATTTCTTTTGCTTCAATGAGGTCTTGTATTTTGTTCTTCAAGGCCCAATAGTTATTAGTATCATGACCAGGACTTTCAGAGTGATATGCGCAACGGGCATTGGAGTGATAATGAGGGGATGTTGTATTAGGGTTTTTCGGAGCTTCTTTTAAGGTTGCGAAGTTGGATCTCAGAAGATGCGGTAATACTTGAGACAAAGTCATGTTGATTCTAGTGAATTGCCTTACTGGCCTTTCCACCCTTGGTTGATTACTTCTTTGTTGATCAGATGTAGGCTTGGGAATCATAACAGCCCCCACCATTGGTCGGCGTTCGGCCCTATCTTGGTTCCTTTACGGATATACAGCAGCTACCTCTTTCTTCCTGATAAAATGTTTCCTTACAACTGTAGAAGAAGATGAATCCTTCTGAATCTTTCCACTTTTTATGCCAGCTTCCACCCTTTCTCCGCTTAATATTAGTTCGGTAAATCCTGCAGATGAACTTCCGATTAAATTATTGAAGAAGGGACCAGATAAAGTGCCTAAAAACATGTCTACCAATTCTCTCTCAGACAGAGGGGGTTGAACTCATCCAGCCAAATCTCTCCATTTTTGTGCATAGTCCTTGAAACCTTCATTGGAGGCCATGGCCATACTCTGGAGTTGAGTACGGGTATGCGCCAAATCAGCATTGTATTTATATTTCTTGTAGAAAGTTGCGGCAAGATCTTCCCAATTGTGAACATTAGCCCTTTCTAGTTGGTAGAACCAGTCAAGTTGAGTACCAGACAGACTGTCTTGGAAGAAATGTACCCATAAGTCTTTATCAGCAGTGTGGGGTTAAATTTTCCTCACATATGACCGGAGATGCATTTTAGGGCAAGACACTCCAACATATTTTGCAAACATAGGCACTTTGAATTTCGGAGGAATCACAATCCTTGACACTAGTCCCAATTCTTCAAAGTCTAAGCCCGACATCTTTTGTATTTCCATCGCGCTCAAACGCTCTTCGATATGCCTGTACTTGTCATCAGCCAGAGAATATTGTTCCTCGGAGTAGTCTTCCTATTCTTCCTCCTCTTCTTCTGATTCTGACGGGACAGTTGTTTCCTTGCCTTTCCCTTCTCCTTCACCGGATGTTATTGCAAAATTCAAAGTTCTTCTTGTCTGTCCCTAAAATCTTCTCCCCATGTTTAAGACTCCGGTCACCTTCTTTGTTTTCTTTTTCCTCTCTTCAGCTAGTAGAGTCTTCAATTCTTCTTGCCCCTTGGCTAGGGTCATGAGCAACTGTTGAAACTGTGTATTCTGAGCTTGGAGATCTTTCACTGTTTGCTCGAGATCCATCTTACTGAAATAAACAATAGAGAGATGAGGAGACTTGTTGCAAAAACCTGCTTATGTTATGGTTAATGGTATATGCATATGCAATGTTTTCAAGGATTTCAAAGATTCAAATTTGTTTTATACAAAAACGAAACACACGTTATATTAATAAGATAAATTTTGAGTACATCAATGTCCCTTGGGCAAAATAATACAAAATCTCTAAGATAGAAAATTAGTGCGCATCCTCTTTGGTGCAATGTAGGTGTGATACGGTGGGAGAACTGACTTGAGGTTTTGCGTTTGTATTCGCAAATGTTGCGGTTAGCAAGAGTCGCCACCGACTTTTTATTTTATCCTAAGGAAAGGCTAAAAAGCACAGCAAAAACCTTTTGAGATGTTTTCTTGGGTTCGGGGAGTAGATTATAGAAAGGGAAGGTGTTAGCACCCTTTCTATCCATGGTTATCCATGGGCTCTTAGTTACTTGCTTAGATCACTTGCCTTTTTGTTTTCCATTATTTTAAATGGTGCTTGAGTGTGTGGGTTTTGAAAATGTTTTGAAAAGATGCCAATGTGGTGGCAACCTTTGTAATGATCCATGTGGGGATGTATACAAAGATGTATGTCTTTTGAAAAGGTTTTCATTTGTTTTTGAAAGTTGTTTTGAAAGTGTAATGATGTGTGATTTTGAAATTAGGCAAGTGTTTTGCTTTGCAAGTTTGATTCAAGTAACTAAGAGATTATCTACTCCTAAATTTCTCAAAAGACTATTGCTATGTTTTAACCCTTTTAACAAGTTTGTTCCACCATTGTATTTGGTGGACAATCTTGTGTTAGGAGGTGAGAGGGACAGGCGCGGGTCATCGTTTAGACCATAATTGCAACGGCGTTAAATGTCTTTGGGCAATTTTCTTTTAAGGGACTTGATCATTTGTTTTTGTTTGTTTTGAAAAGTTTTGTCGAGGGACTATGATCATTCAAATTGTTTGCTTTGCCCAAAGAAGTTCAACATACAATATGGCCCATTTATTTGAAGGCAACAAGTGGAATACCCTAGGGGGTGCAAGTGTGATTTGTGTGTCCATTTTCATGCTTGTTTATCTTGTATTAGGTCAAACTATTTTTTATCGTTTTTTCGCATACAAACCCTAATTCTAACATGTTATCATTAGAAAGCAATAAAGTGCGAAATTAAAATTACTAAGCTATTACAAAACCAAATATGGGAAGGGGGGTACAAATGTTCAAATGGGGATATTGACAAGAATTTAAACCTAAATTATTACATCATTTTGAATATTTGCAATGTAAATAATGTACAAAAATTAGATAAGAATGCAAGATGCAAAAAATGTTTTGTATATGTATGAAAAAGATTATTTATGTAAAAGAGAAAAGAAAATAAAAATATATTATTTTTTTGGAGTATTTTGAATTTAGGGCAAAAACCCTAATTTTAAAGAAAATGCATTATTATCTAATTTAATACAACTATTTATTTATTATTTATAAAAATAAAATAAAATGAAGTATATTATGGAAAAAGTATTTTTGTATCAAATATTAATAAAAATAAAAATTCAAGTATTTTTATATTTTTAACTTAAATATATTGATAAACATATATATATATATATATATATATATATATATATATATATATATATATATATATATATATATATATATATATATATATATATATATATATATATATATATATATATATATATATATATATATATATATATATATATATATATATATATATATATATATATATATATATATATATATATATATATATATATATATATATATATATATATATATATATATATATATATATATATATATATATATATATATATATATATATATATATATATATATATATATATATATATATTAATTTCTTAAATATACATTATATACAAAATAATATATATATTTAATATTTTAATAAAATAAATAAAAAAAGTATTTTTTATGTGAAATATTTTCAGAAGGTAAAAAAAAAATAATAAAATGTATTTTCACTATTTTTCTATTTATTCTAATAATAGTATATATATAATATTTATGTTCAAACAAAAGAAATAAACAAATAAATATGCAATAAATACAAAAAATGATGGAACAAATATTTTTAATTTTTTAATGTCATGAGAAAAAATAAACAAAGTCAACCAAAAAAGAAAAAGTCAAAAATGTTAAAAAATGAACAAATGGGCTCAGGGGGGTGTGAATCAAAAAAAAAGTGGTGTGAAGAGCAAAATAACACAGGCCCAGCCCACTCCACTTCTTCTTCAACCTTTGGCCAAAACGCGCACCTTGTTTCAGAGATTCAAACATCCTGATTCTTTGAGAATTTGCACAAACTTTCAACACAAAACATGTCAAGCATTGAATCACGATTCCAAATATATAAAAAACTCATCCTAACTCTCAGAAATGAGAGAGAATTTTATCAAGCCCAAATCTTGACCTAAACTTTCTGCCATTTTCAAAGCTTAAATTCTCTCTACTCATGCAAAAGAAATGAAATGTAAAGATATGTATATGTTCAGGGCTATGAGTAGAACCTTGTTTCTTCACAAACTTAAGACTAAAAATGCATGATAAGAGAGATATGAGTTCAAAGTTTTACCTGTGCAGCTGAACTTCTATCTGGAGAATGAGGAACTTCTAGTGCAAGGTAATGATTGGAAAAGCTTCCTTGAGGTCCAGGGATGCTGTTTCAATGCTTACTTTGTCTTGAAAGCTTCTGAATCAAGCTGTAGAACTTCACCTGCAAGTCAAAGATGTGAAAATGGTGGAAGTGGTTAGAGCAACTACAGATCGTGCCTTAGCTTCTGGATAGCTTGCATAGGTTGTAAGGAAGGTAGAGGAACAAGTTTGGACAAAAATGCTTGAAGGGATTGAGAGATAGCACTCAATCTGCAGGGGTTCCCCTGTTTGTGCAGTTTTGTGGTGTTTCTGAGATGGAGAGTGCTTGAGAAGCAAATGGCTCGTGAAAAAGCTTGGTTGGGTAGTTTGGAATGTGTTTGATAGCTTTTGTGTTGTGTTTCTATGCTGAGATTCAAGTTGTCACAAGTTATGCAATGTTACTTGAAAATGAAGCAAGCAATGGTCACTTTGTGTTTTAGGTTAGTAGGGGGCCTCTAATCCTGCTGCATAAGCCTCTCTTGATAAGAGCAACTTGCCCATAATCTTGTGCCATAAGGATCTTGCTTGTACCTTCTTGGATTTCAATTTGACATAAAGCTAGTTTTTTACAAAAATGGATAAAGCACTTTATCTAGTTTAGGATTAATCCACTATGCAATGTTAGAACACAAAGAACATGGTCTTAACACATTGAATATGCATTAAATTATTGAGTATGGAATGGTTCAAGGACCTGTAATCAAGCATAAAGCAAGCTAAGTTCAGATTTGCAAGTTCATGAACATGTTTTGATGAAGATCAAAAGTGAATTTTTGCCAACTTGTGAAATTCGAATCTCTCAAGTTATGAGGTTGTTTGATGAGTTCTTGGACATTTTGGAAAGCTTGGAATGTGTACTACAATCCATCTTTGAAATGCAAATTAAAATTCCAAGTGGAAGGGTATGAAAAGTGGCCTTTAAGTGGGGTAGAAAACCTTGTCAAAATAGGTTAAAATTTCACTAAGTTAAAAATGGTTTAGTGCCCTTATTCAAAAAATTGTAACTTGAGATACAAGCTTCAAATGAGAAAACTTTGTGAATCAAAGTTGTAGATTATGCAACAAGCTACAACTTTCATGTTTTGACTTTTGTTTGAATCCAAATGGATCTTGGTGAAAAGATGGGGCAAAGTTGGGAAAAAATTAGGGTTTTTCATAACTTAGAAAAATTCTAAGTTATGAAAAATTCCATTTTCTAACCCTAATTTGCATTTTGTGATTTCTTGGTGAACAAGTTTCATGATTTGGCATGTTTTGATGAAAAATGAATCTTGACTCTTGATTTTGACCAAAAAGTCAAAGTTTGACTTTTCAGTATACAGTCAAAATTGATCAATTGACTGGGAAATTCAACTATCAATCTTGTGTACTTGGGATCTTTTGAGCTTGATGAATGTGTCAAGACCATTTCATGGGGTCCTTGAGTCCATATGTGAGCTTGGTTTGCCATTGGTTAGGTCAAACAGTCAAAAATTGCCTTTGTGCAGTCAAAACCCTAAAAATGACCATTTTGCCCTTTTGGTGATCTGATCAAATTTCTTGTGGAATTGGGATCCAAACTTGATCAGATGGTCCATATGAGTTCATAATGTTGATGTGGATCAAATTTCATGAGATTTGACTGTCAATTGGCCACAGTTGACTTTTTTTCCAATACAGCTGATTTCTAGGTCAACTGTCCAATTGACTGGGCAAAACTTGGAATCAAGACTTGAAACTTGGTATAGGTAAACTTGGGAGTCCAATATGAAGCATGAAAGTCACCTTAGGCATTTTAGGTCAAAACATCCTCAGGCAAACACAAACCCTAATTTGAGTCCACAGTGCAAGGAGAAGTCTTGAGCAGAGGAAACCCTAACTGAATCTTGATCTTCAAAGGTCTTGTGATGAGAAAATATTGAGGAAATGGGAGGGCAAATTTTGGGGTACAACAGTTGCCCCTGTTCAATCTTCCTGAACCTGAAGAGTTAGATTGGCAAGTTTTCCTTTCGCGACTCGAGGGTAAAAGGAGATTGGACACAAGAGTGCCCGGAAATTTGCACTCGCATGTTGAAGTGTCAGCAATGTGATGTCAGGAATGGACTTATAGATGCCATTTGGAGAGGTAGTAGATAGGGAGATGGGCTTATAGATGCCATCTGGAGACGTGACAGAACCTTGTCGGGAATGGGCTTATAGATGCCATTTGGAAGTGTCGATCGCATAAGAGATTCCTTAGCGAGAACTTGTGTATTTGAGAAAGAAGGATGTTTTCCTGGCTTGTTACAGGTGTTTGATCCTCAGTCTCCTCATGCAGATATGCCCTGGCTGGATACAGGTATTGAATCTACAATTGGTTTCTCACAGATGTGCCCTGGCTGGATACGGGAGTCGAATCTGGAAATAGTCGTTAATAGATGTGCCCTGGCTGGATACAGGAATCGAATCTTCGAACTCTTCAGACGTGCCCTGGCTAGATACAGGAATCGAGTCTGGGAACGTGGTCAACAGATATGCCCTGGCTGGATACAGGAATCGAATCTGGAGATGTTGTAGTTGATAGATGTGCCCTGGCTGGATACAGGAATCGAATCTTTGAACTTTTCAGACGTGCCCTGGCTAGATACAGGAATCGAGTCTGGGAACGTGGTCAACAGATATGCCCTGGCTGGATACAGGTATCGGATCTGGAATTGCGACAGTTGAAGGTAATCGTTTTTTTTGGGATTGTCTTTTTCCTGAAAAGGCAGAACGTAAGTTGTATGCAATGTCATGATGTATGATATGCATGGTGTTATGATGTTCAATCATGAGATAGTGTTGTATGCGCTTCATCATGTATGTAAGCAAGATGTATGAAAACGTGAAATGTTTATGAATGCAATTTCGCCTTAGGAAAATAAATCCTTGCCGAACGGCCGGGGAGTTGCTCTGTGGAAGAGGTACTTGGCCGAAGTTTGGATAAGAGGCCCGTTGAGGGCTTTAAAGATGGATTCCGCTGGGGATAATGATGATAAACTCCGCTGGGGATTTGAAGGAACTTTGCCGAGGGCGGTCTTCCGTGGTTTTTAGCTGAGGATAACCCAGTTATAAGTCCTTGTGAGGAAATAACTCTAAATAAAACTCGGGAGAGACGTCCGTGCTCCGCAGGGGATAAGCTTCCAGAATCTACTGGGGATGAGCTTTAAGACCTGCCGGGGAATGCTGTGCTTTTTCAGGATCGACAGGGAATCAACTCCGCTTGGGGAAAGTATTGCTGAATCTTGTTTTACTCTGCGGGGAGTTGAGATGATCTGGCCACATTCTTCAGTTGAACCTACCTTGGTGCCTTGGCGGACAAAACAACCAGACTGCATTAGACAACTTCAATTGCCCCTGTCTCTGATGTCACATGTAATCAATCTCTCGTTTTATATGCAAATATTTATGAATTAGCAATTTTAATGTCAAATGCATATATCAAAAATGAACATTGGACGTTCTTCGCAAGACAAAACAGAAAAAAGGAAAACAATGGTAATTTGTATGGACAAGTGAATTTGTATTGATTTAAATTTTGCCTGTGAATAGGCGTTTTTGTACAAGAGGCTGACATCCTAGTAAGAGGACGCCGCCAAATAACATAGAGTTTACAAAAAAAGAAATAAAACAGCTATGTGAACAATCCCACTGGGTTCCAACTCTGCTATCGTCTTTATATCTTTGAACATCTCATCGCTTTGCTGCCTAGTTGAAGATGAAACTGATTGGTCGATGCCGAAACCTGGAACCAGATAGTTGATGCCGAATTCTGGATGCGAAGTGATCCAATGAGACATAGTGTTACGCTTTCATCCCTAACTTTTGCCTGGACCGCCCTTTCGGGTTTTCAGTCCACCGGGATACCCATTTTTGCCCAAGCCGCCCTTTCAGGTTTTCGACTTGCCGGGTGTACAGATTTTTATTCCTTTCATCCCTTATTTTTGCCCGAACCCTTTTGGTTCGCCGGGAAGCCCTTATTTTTGCCTAGGTATGTCAACCTAGCGGGTCTTTTATTTATGCGTAGTATTTTTTCACTATGTCTGCATTGGCGGGGTGAGGAAGGTCGTCACCATCCATGGTGGTTAGGATCATGGCTCCTCCTGAGAACACACGTTTAACCACAAATGGCCCTTCGTAAGTAGGGGTCCATTTGCCCCGGGGATCACTTTGAGGAAGGACGATGCGTTTGATTACCAGGTCCCCAACTTGATACTCTTGCAGTCTGACTTTCTTGTTAAATGCCCTGATCATCCGTTTCTGATACGTTTGACCATGACAGATAGCAGTGAGCCTCTTTTCGTCAATCAGATTTAATTGATCAAGTCGAGTCTGGATCCAATCATCTTCATTCAAGTCTGCATCCTTCATTATCCGGAGAGAGGGTATCTGGACTTCAATTGGCAAGACTGCCTCCATGCCATAGACTAAGGAGAAAGGAGTTGCCCCGGTTGACGTCCTTGCTGAGGTGCGGTACCCATGAAGAGCAAACGGTAACATCTCGTGCCAATCCTTATAGGTCACTGTCATCTTCTGCACAATTTTCTTGATATTCTTATTGGCTGCCTCTACAGCCCCATTCATCTTCGGCCGGTAGGGAGAAGAATTGTGGTGCTGTATCTTGAATTGTTCACAGAGTTCAGTGATCATTTTGTTATTGAGATTGGTACCGTTGTCCGTAATTCTTTCAGGGACGCCGTACCGACAGATCAGGTTATGCCGGATGAAACGTGCCACGACGCTCTTGGTTACTGTGGCGTAGGACGCTGCCTCAACCCACTTCGTGAAGTAATCGATTGCCACCAAGATGAAGCGATGCCCATTGGATGCCGTCGGTCGGATCTCACCGATCATATCGATGCCCCACATTGCGAAAGGCCAAGGTGCCGTCAGGACATTCAAAGGAACCGGAGGGATATGCACCTTGTCAGCATAGATCTGGCATTTATGACAAGTTCGGGAGTGTTGGTAACAATCGGCTTCCATTGTGGACCAGAAATATCCTGCCCGAAGGATTTTCTTAGCCATGGTGTGCCCACTGGAATGTGTTCCGAATGTACCTTCATGCAGCTCCATCATGATTTTCTCTGCTTCTGCCTTACCCACACAACGTAGCAGAGTTGAATCATGATTCCGTTTGTAGAGAATGTCGTTGCTGAGGAAGAATTTTGCAGCAAACCTCCTCATGAACTTCTTATCATTGACAGACGCACCTTCAGGGTATTCCTGAGCTTCCAAGTACCTTTTCACCTCATGATACCAGGGTTTTTCAATAACCTTCTCAGCCTCGAGCTCGCAGCAGTATGCCGGTTCATCCAACTTCCAGATTATGATTCGGGGAGCCTCATTGTCCCATTTAACTTTGAACATTGAAGACATCGTAGCTAGGGCGTCCGCTAGCTGATTCTCCTCTCTAGGGAAGTGTTCGAAAGTTATCTCTTCAAAGTGGGGAAGCAAGGTCGACACATACTCCTTGTAAGGAATAAGATTTGGGTGTTTCGTATCCCACTCGCCTTTGATCTGATTGATCACGAGAGCGGAATCTCCGAAGACACTTAGAAATTTTATCCTTAAGTCGATTGCAGCTTGTAAACCCATGATACATGCCTCATATTCTGCCATGTTGTTGGTGCAGCTGAAACATAATCGGGCGGTGAGGGGAGTATGAGTTCCTTTGGGGGATATGATTACAGCGCTGACGCCGTTACCCAAAGCATTGGAGGCTCCATCAAAATGCATAGACCATCGGGATCCTTCCTCAGGTCCTTCATCCGGTCCAGGTACTTCACAGTCAGTTACCACCATGATGTCTTCGTCCGGAAAATCAAAGTTCAATGATTGGTAATCGTCCACAGGTTGGTGTGCCAAATGATCTGCCAGTACACTTCCTTTAATTGCTTTCTGGGTTGTATACTGGATGTCATATTCTGTCAAGATCATTTGCCATCTCGCTATTCTTCCAGACAGAGCGGGCTTTTCAAATATGTACTTGATGGGATCCATCTTTGAAATCAATAAAGTAGTGTGAGTCAGCATATACTGTCTCAGCCGGCGAGCAGCCCATACAAGAGCGCAGCAAGTTTTCTCAAGCAGTGAGTAACGAGACTCACAGTCGGTAAACTTTTTGCTCAAGTAATAAATAGCATGCTCTTTTCGGCCAGACTCGTCATGCTGCCCCAGCACACACCCCATTGAATTATCAAGCACTGTCAAGTATAATATCAGAGGTCTTCCTTCCACCGGTGGCATAAGAATGGGTGGCTCTTGGAGGTATTCCTTTATCCGTTCAAAGGCAGCCTGACATTCATCATTCCAACGTACTACTTGATCTTTCTTCAGCAATTTGAAGATTGGCTCACAAGTAGCAGTCAGATGTGAGATGAATCGGGCAATGTAATTCAGTCGTCCTAGGAAACCTCTGACTTCTTTCTCTGTTCTTGGAGTCGGAATCTCTTGTATGGCTTTTACCTTGGCAGGGTCCACCTGAATACCTTTATCACTTACAATGAAACCTAGCAATTTTCCGGATCTTACCCCAAAGGTGCATTTGTTGGGATTCAACCTTAGCTTGTATAACTTGAGTCGGTCAAACAGCTTCCTCAGATGGTCAAGGTGCTCCTCCTCAGTTTGAGACCTTGCAATCATGTCATCAACGTATACCTCAATCTCATGATGGATCATATCATGAAATAAAGCAACCATGGCACGTTGATAGGTTGCCCCAGCATTTTTCAATCCGAATGGCATGACCTTATAACAGAAGGTTCCCCACTGAGTCACGAAGGTAGTCTTCTCCATATCCTCTGGAGCCATCTTGATCTGGTTATACCCCGAAAAACCATCCATGAAGGAGAACACCTTGTGTTGAGCTGTATTGTCAACAAGGACATCAATGTGAGGTAGGGGGAAGTCATCCTTGGGGCTGGCCCTGTTCAGATCCCTGTAGTCAACACACATTCTGACTTTACCGTCCTTCTTCGGTACTGGCACTACATTGGCAACCCACTGAGGGTAAGAAGTCACTGCAAGGAACCCGGCATCAAACTGCTTCATAACCTCGGCCTTGATCTTCTCAGACATCTCTGGACGCATCCGTCGGACTTTTTGCTTTACCGGAGGGCAATCTTCCTTGGTTGGCAGGTAGTGAACTACAATGTCGGCATCCAAACCAGGCATATCTTCATAGGACCAAGCAAAAATTTCCATGTAATCTTGTAGCATTTGGATCAATCGTTGCTTCACGCTGAGCTCTAGATTGGCACCAATCTTGACCTCTTTCCTATCTGTCTCGGTACCCAGGTTAATTGTCTCCACCGGCTCTTCATGTGGTTGAATAGCCCTCTCTTCCTGGAGTAGCAGTCTTGCGAGTTCACCAGGCACTTCGCAATCATCTTCACCTTCGTCTTCAGCCAAGTTGATCGGATTTTCGAAGTCATAACTGGCGGTAGCAGAGCTGTTACCAGTGAGATCCAGAGTGGACTGAAACCTGTATAAGTGAGTGTGTGTAAATATAGCTGTTTTGCAATATGTATAACACAGAAAGGAAAAGAGCACAAGATTTGAAATGCAACAAACGTCCAATGTTTTGATTGATGATATATGAAAATGTCATACAAAAAGCCCTCACAAATGGAGCTACGATGTCCCGGGTAGGACACCGAGCCAACAAAGTTTTAACATATTGTTTGTTACAAATTGGAAATCAAAAGAAATCAATTACTGTGTGACAAATGTGATAGGGGTAAAATCCTTTGTCGTCCAGTTGCTTGGTCCGTTGCTGGTAGTCGGGTAGATCCAACTGTCAAACTCTGCTTCCTCCACATCCTCCTCGATATCATTCACCCTCGAGCTGGAAATAAACACCGGAGCCTTTCTGATCTTCTCTTTGCGCACAGCCCTCTGAGCCTCTGCAGTAAAGCCTAGCCCAAACTTGTCGTTCTTCTGAGTGAAGTCAGGAAGCTGACCCCAGTTTGCATAATTGCCTTTCTGAACCACAGCCCGGGCATCCCTTAGGGAAGCCATCTTCAAGGAAACATTCTCTTCGACCGCTGTCTCTGCTGCTGCTGAAATTGGATGTACCTCCTCGAAATGCTGAAAGGGGGTTTCAATAAACTCCCCGTCCATCTCAATGTACCTGAAGGAATTCAAATGGCTCACCATATACTCCTCTTCTCCTTGCACAGTGACGATCTTCCCCCTGACGGGATACTTCAGCTTCTGGTGCAAGGTGGAGGTCACTGCCCCAGCTTTATGGATCCAAGGTCGACCCAGTAGACAAGAGTACGATGGACGTATATCCATCACATAAAACGTAGATTCGAACACCTGAGAGCCCACACGAATAGGGATGTTAACCTCTCCATGAACCATCCTTTTTGAACCGTCAAAGGCCCTGACGATGATATTGCTGGGCTTCAATTCCAGGCCTTCATAATCCAGACGGTCTAAAGCCTTTTTTGGTAGGATATTCAAGGAAGAACCAGTATCCACCAATACATGCGCCAGAGTAGTGCCCCTGCATTCGATAGAGACATGCAGGGCATCATTGTGGTCTCTTCCTTTCGCGGTCAGGTCAGCATCTGAAAAACCCAAGCCATTGTCTGCTGTCAGATTTGCTATGCAATCAGTGAACTGGACTGCAGATGTCTCCTGCGGCACATGGGCCGTCTTGAGAAATGAGATCAAGGCCTTAGCATGGGCCTCGGAGCATAGCAATAAGGAGAGCAGGGAGATCTTGGAGGGCGTATGCCCCAGCTGCTCGACAACATTGAAATCACTTTTCTTTATTATTTTCAGAATCTCCTCCATTTCTTGTCGGGAGGCCTCAGCATTTATGGGTATTGGTGCCTCCATCCGGGCAGGCTCTTCTTCAATCCCTTTGCCCCGAGCATTTGATGACTCGGCAGCAGGGGAAACAACTTGATCAGCAGCAGGAACAGGTAAACTTGTAGGTTTTATAAGGAGGGGTTTTCGAATAGCGGGCGGTGCAATGTCAGGCGAGAAGAGCCTGCCACTGCAGGTGACCTTGGCTGGACCAGTGATATCGCAGATACTGGCGCCAGTGTCGAATTCTTGTTTGATTCCATTTACGTACACGTCTGCCCCATAATGCCAGGGGACAGCTTTATCAGATATGTAGGGGAGAGGCCCCGGGACAGTAATAATCACAGGTGCAACAGTCATGATTTGAATAGGCTTCTTCGGGGGAGCCTTGATTGGATTATTGAAGATGGTAACCACAGAAACTTCTTTTATCGGAACCAACTGAACAGCAGACTTTTTGAATAGAATTTCCTTGCTATCCATTAGGCCTTGGATGCCTAACCTCAGCAAGGGACAATCAGATAGGGAAACAGCACAGAACAGGCAACCTTCACCGCAACCCGGAAATAAACCGGCCCGCAGTAGGTTCTTCTTAACAGTCTTCAGAGGGGTGACAACTTCATCTACCGAAACAGCGTACATTTCTTCCTCAACGGCATTTACTCTATGCTGGGGCATAGGAGCAGTTACAACATTTGGTCTCTCCGGCGCTTCAAACTGAATTTCCTTTGCGTCGATCAGATCTTGCACTTTGTTTCTCAAGGCCCAGCAATCATCAGTAGTGTGCCCGGGACTATCAGAATGATAAGCACACCGGGCATTTGGGTTATACTTAGGAGACGCAGTGTTGACGACCTTAGGAGCTTCTTTGAGGGTCACCAGGTTGGTGGATAACAGTTGGGGTAAAATTTGAGATAAGGTCATACTCAGCCGAGTATACTGCCTCTTGGGCCTTTCGCTTCTTTGTTGATTGTACTGCTGAGGAGCAGCAACAGGTTTGGAGATGACCAAAGCATTGACGGCTTGGCGACTTTCGGGCTTGACTCGTCTTCTAGGGCCATAGACGGCACTTGCTTCTTTCTTAAACGGCCTCTTCTCAGCACTTGTGGAGGCATCCTTTTGTATCTTGCCTGACCTGATGCCAGCTTCAATTCTTTCTCCCGTCAATATTAAATCTGTAAACCCAGCGGAGGAGTTACCAACCAAATGATTGAAAAACGGACCGGACAACGTCCCTAGAAACATATCAACCAGCTCTCGATCAGTTAACGGAGGTTGCACCCTGCCAGCCAAATCTCTCCATTTTTTAGCGTACTCTTTGAACCCTTCACCCGTTCCTAGAGACATACCCTGAAGTTGGGTACGCGTAGGAGCGAGATCAGAATTGTATTGGTATTGTCTGTAGAATGCGGTTGCCAAATCTTCCCAGTGTCGGATGCTAGCTCCATCCAATTGGTAGAACCATTCAAGCTGTGACCCCGAGAGACTATCTTGGAAGAAGTGAATCCAGAGGTTCTTATCTGCCGTGTAAGGTTGGATTTTCCTTACGTACGACCTTAGATGTAGCTTTGGACAGGAGACCCCATCATACTTGGCGAAGGCAGGTGCCTTAAACTTGTGTGGAATTACTACTCCAGAAGATAACCCCAAATCTCCGAAATCCAGCCCCGACACATTTTGAATTTCCATGGCGCTCAAGCGGTCCTCTAATTGCTTGTATCTGTCAGCAGCAGGTGGGTATTGTTCGTCGTTATAGTCCATCTCGTTGTCGGAGACTGCGGGACTAGGAGCCCCTCCCCCTTGGGGACTGTTTTTCTCAGCAGAAGAAGTGGTTGGATCAGCTTCATTGTGGAGTGTGTTCCCAAATCTGCGTCCGGTGTTGAACAATGCAGTCCTCTTTTTCTTCTTCTTCTTTATGAGTAGAGTCTTCAACTCTTGCTGACCTTGGGCTAGGCTTAGGACCATCTCTTGAAACTGTGCACTTTGGGCCTGAAGGGCCTTGATTGCTTGCTCACTGGAGGAGTCTGGATTCATGATGACTGTGCAAAATAAACAGCGAAGGAGATTAAGCAACCTGTGAAATAGGGTACCTGCTATGCATATGGTGCAATGGAATGCGTATGTTTTATGTTTTCAAAGACAAACAAGATTCAACTTTGTAGACAAAAAGGGAAACATACTTCATTAGATTAAAATTTCAATTGTTCAACAATTTGCCCTTAGGCATTACAGGAATGAAAAATACTGGAAAGGAAATAAAACTACAAAAGGAAACATCCAAAGCTCATCAATGCTCCCATGGCCTTCTCTTCTCAGTGCTGATGTAGTTGTTCAGGACCCGTTCTTCTTCCAATTGCTTAGTCAGCCTCTGGATCTTCCGTTCCTGCTCGTTGAATTTCTCCCGATAGAAATCCCGTTCTTCCTTTAGCTGTGCCCAAGATCTCTTCATGGTGTCAAAATCAGTAGGTATCTGAGGAGGGAGGACAGTTGGAGGAACCCCATCTTCATCAGGAGATTCAAGAATGAGAGGTCTAACAGCTTCGTAGGGCATACCTAACTTCTGAGCACGGATGCGGACCCATTTGCAATAGGGCTTTAATGGCAGAGAGGTCTTTGGTCCCAACTCATGTGGGCTGGCTTTGTGGATTCTGTCCCAAGCTCTAATGAATCCCTGGCGTAGCTTGTCACTGTCTGCCTGAAATTCAAAATGGAAGTGAGGAACCAGCATTTCATGAGGCCCATCTCCTCTGGCTCTTCCAAACTGACGGAGAGCTAAACACGGATTGTAAGAGATTCCTCCTTGGATACCAATCAATGGAACATTAGGGTATTCTCCGCAACGGTCAATAACAGCTTCCTCATCCAAACCTCTGAGAGTCCAAGTGATGTCATTATCAGTGAGAGACATTAACCTCCGAGCCCAACCTTTTCCTTCTTCATTCTTCAGCACGAACTTAGGAAGGTGCAAAATAAACCACCTTATTAGCAAAGGAGCACAACACCACGGAGTTCCCCGTTTTCGAGCAGTACGAGCATAGAGTTGTTGTAGAATGTCACCCAAAAGAGTGGGTACCGGATTCCGAGACATGAAGATCCTTATGACATGGATACTGATAAAAGTGTCAGGATTTGGAAACAGTACCAGACCATAGATCAAAAGAGCCAGAATATCCTCGTATGCCTTGAAGTCCAAGTCATTCCAGAAATCATTAGCCTTGCCAACCAGAAATTTGACCAAAAAGCCCTTGATCCCATTTCTAGTCTCCCAGTTGGATAATACCTCTTCTTTGGTCAAGGGGAGAATTGCAGCAATCTCTTCAGGCCTAGGAGTCTTTTCCAAACCAGTGAATGGAGTTTGTTCCAAAACAGGGATCCCAAGCAGATAAGAGAATTCTTCTAGGGTAGGAACCAGCTGGAAGTCTTGAAAGGTGAAACAATGATACAGAGGGTCATAAAACTGGGTCAGAACACTTATCAGTTGTTGGTCCCATTTTGCAGTGATCAAGCCAAGGAGAGAACCATGTCTGCTGATGAAGGAAGAAGTGTTTGGAATCCTACCAACCAAATCCTTGAGTAAAACTGGTGGTTGAACAAAGTTGAGTCGGACGGTATTTCTACACACGGGCATCATGATGTCCTACAAAACAGAGCAAAGATGAAACCTTTTTGTCTTTGAAATGGGTTAGTCCTTTATACAGGATGTATGCAATGGTATGATGGCATGATGCTATGATGAAGCACACCACAAGTATTCACATAGGCAAATAAGGCACGCAAGTCACACAAGACACCCTTAGGTTTCAGGCCAGCATGAGTTTCAGGTATTACCCTCTTCTGGTTTTGTTGGTTAAAAACCTGTCTTATCAGAAGTAACCGGGTTCTAGAGGATCTCAAATCATTGGCTACCCTCAATCGGTCATAACTCCAGCATCGCAATCTTTTCTCGCGGCCAGAACCATCTCGAGAGTTTAGCCTCAATGAGTGTAGCATATTGCTACTGTCCTAATAGCCAAGTTGGTCAATTTAGGGTTCTAAGGTTGGTTGGTGTTTAATGACCCCTTAGAAGACCTATATTCTCCCCGTTGCAACACAAGGGATACAGGTACAGACTAAGATGCCACACCAACGTAGCCACTGCTTCACCCATGTCGGTCTACGCCGGACAGGTCCCTCACAGATTATGCTACCTAAAAGGGTATTTCCCAGATCCGGGTTAGGATCTATAAAACTCTGATACAAGGCCCATAAATGTAAAAGCAAACAAGACAATCAATTGAAAACAAAGGTGATCTAAGCCCTAAGGTTACTCCACTTTTATATAATTATCCCCAGCAGAGTCGCCAGTTCTGTGATACGGTGGGAGAACTGACTTGAGGTTTTGCGTTTGTATTCGCAAATGTTGCGGTTAGCAAGAGTCGCCACCGACTTTTTATTTTATCCTAAGGAAAGGCTAAAAAGCACAGCAAAAACCTTTTGAGATGTTTTCTTGGGTTCGGGGAGTAGATTATAGAAAGGGAAGGTGTTAGCACCCTTTCTATCCATGGTTATCCATGGGCTCTTAGTTACTTGCTTAGATCACTTGCCTTTTTGTTTTCCATTATTTTAAATGGTGCTTGAGTGTGTGGGTTTTGAAAATGTTTTGAAAAGATGCCAATGTGGTGGAAACCTTTGTAATGATCCATGTGGGGATGTATACAAAGATGTATGTCTTTTGAAAAGGTTTTCATTTGTTTTTGAAAGTTGTTTTGAAAGTGTAATGATGTGTGATTTTGAAATTAGGCAAGTGTTTTGCTTTGCAAGTTTGATTCAAGTAACTAAGAGATTATCTACTCCTAAATTTCTCAAAAGACTATTGCTATGTTTTAACCCTTTTAACAAGTTTGTTCCACCATTGTATTTGGTGGACAATCTTGTGTTAGGAGGTGAGAGGGACAGGCGCGGGTCATCGTTTAGACCATAATTGCAACGGCGTTAAATGTCTTTGGGCAATTTTCTTTTAAGGGACTTGATCATTTGTTTTTGTTTGTTTTGAAAAGTTTTGTCGAGGGACTATGATCATTCAAATTGTTTGCTTTGCCCAAAGAAGTTCAACATACAATATGGCCCATTTATTTGAAGGCAACAAGTGGAATACCCTAGGGGGTGCAAGTGTGATTTGTGTGTCCATTTTCATGCTTGTTTATCTTGTATTAGGTCAAACTATTTTTTATCGTTTTTTCGCATACAAACCCTAATTCTAACATGTTATCATTAGAAAGCAATAAAGTGCAAAATTAAAATTACTAAGCTATTACAAAACCAAATATGGGAAGGGGGGTACAAATGTTCAAATGGGGATATTGACAAGAATTTAAACCTAAATTATTACATCATTTTGAATATTTGCAATGTAAATAATGTACAAAAATTAGATAAGAATGCAAGATGCAAAAAATGTTTTGTATATGTATGAAAAAGATTATTTATGTAAAAGAGAAAAGAAAATAAAAATATATTATTTTTTTGGAGTATTTTGAATTTAGGGCAAAAACCCTAATTTTAAAGAAAATGCATTATTATCTAATTTAATACAACTATTTATTTATTATTTATAAAAATAAAATAAAATGAAGTATATTATGGAAAAAGTATTTTTGTATCAAATATTAATAAAAATAAAAATTCAAGTATTTTTATATTTTTAACTTAAATATATTGATAAACATATATATATATATATATATATATATATATATATATATATATATATATATATATATATATATATATATATATATATATATATATATATATATATATATATATATATATATATATATATATATATATATATATATATATATATATATATATATATATATATATATATATATATATATATATATATATATATATATATATATATATATATATATATATATATATATATATATATATATATATATATATATATATATATATATATATATATATATATATATATATATATATATATATATATATATATATATATATATATATATATATATATATATATTAATTTCTTAAATATACATTATATACAAAATAATATATATATTTAATATTTTAATAAAATAAATAAAAAAAGTATTTTTTATGTGAAATATTTTCAGAAGGTAAAAAAAAAATAATAAAATGTATTTTCACTATTTTTCTATTTATTCTAATAATAGTATATATATAATATTTATGTTCAAACAAAAGAAATAAACAAATAAATATGCAATAAATACAAAAAATGATGGAACAAATATTTTTAATTTTTTAATGTCATGAGAAAAAATAAACAAAGTCAACCAAAAAAGAAAAAGTCAAAAATGTTAAAAAATGAACAAATGGGCTCAGGGGGGTGTGAATCAAAAAAAAAGTGGTGTGAAGAGCAAAATAACACAGGCCCAGCCCACTCCACTTCTTCTTCAACCTTTGGCCAAAACGCGCACCTTGTTTCAGAGATTCAAACATCCTGATTCTTTGAGAATTTGCACAAACTTTCAACACAAAACATGTCAAGCATTGAATCACGATTCCAAATATATAAAAAACTCATCCTAACTCTCAGAAATGAGAGAGAATTTTATCAAGCCCAAATCTTGACCTAAACTTTCTGCCATTTTCAAAGCTTAAATTCTCTCTACTCATGCAAAAGAAATGAAATGTAAAGATATGTATATGTTCAGGGCTATGAGTAGAACCTTGTTTCTTCACAAACTTAAGACTAAAAATGCATGATAAGAGAGATATGAGTTCAAAGTTTTACCTGTGCAGCTGAACTTCTATCTGGAGAATGAGGAACTTCTAGTGCAAGGTAATGATTGGAAAAGCTTCCTTGAGGTCCAGGGATGCTGTTTCAATGCTTACTTTGTCTTGAAAGCTTCTGAATCAAGCTGTAGAACTTCACCTGCAAGTCAAAGATGTGAAAATGGTGGAAGTGGTTAGAGCAACTACAGATCGTGCCTTAGCTTCTGGATAGCTTGCATAGGTTGTAAGGAAGGTAGAGGAACAAGTTTGGACAAAAATGCTTGAAGGGATTGAGAGATAGCACTCAATCTGCAGGGGTTCCCCTGTTTGTGCAGTTTTGTGGTGTTTCTGAGATGGAGAGTGCTTGAGAAGCAAATGGCTCGTGAAAAAGCTTGGTTGGGTAGTTTGGAATGTGTTTGATAGCTTTTGTGTTGTGTTTCTATGCTGAGATTCAAGTTGTCACAAGTTATGCAATGTTACTTGAAAATGAAGCAAGCAATGGTCACTTTGTGTTTTAGGTTAGTAGGGGGCCTCTAATCCTGCTGCATAAGCCTCTCTTGATAAGAGCAACTTGCCCATAATCTTGTGCCATAAGGATCTTGCTTGTACCTTCTTGGATTTCAATTTGACATAAAGCTAGTTTTTTACAAAAATGGATAAAGCACTTTATCTAGTTTAGGATTAATCCACTATGCAATGTTAGAACACAAAGAACATGGTCTTAACACATTGAATATGCATTAAATTATTGAGTATGGAATGGTTCAAGGACCTGTAATCAAGCATAAAGCAAGCTAAGTTCAGATTTGCAAGTTCATGAACATGTTTTGATGAAGATCAAAAGTGAATTTTTGCCAACTTGTGAAATTCGAATCTCTCAAGTTATGAGGTTGTTTGATGAGTTCTTGGACATTTTGGAAAGCTTGGAATGTGTACTACAATCCATCTTTGAAATGCAAATTAAAATTCCAAGTGGAAGGGTATGAAAAGTGGCCTTTAAGTGGGGTAGAAAACCTTGTCAAAATAGGTTAAAATTTCACTAAGTTAAAAATGGTTTAGTGCCCTTATTCAAAAAATTGTAACTTGAGATACAAGCTTCAAATGAGAAAACTTTGTGAATCAAAGTTGTAGATTATGCAACAAGCTACAACTTTCATGTTTTGACTTTTGTTTGAATCCAAATGGATCTTGGTGAAAAGATGGGGCAAAGTTGGGAAAAAATTAGGGTTTTTCATAACTTAGAAAAATTCTAAGTTATGAAAAATTCCATTTTCTAACCCTAATTTGCATTTTGTGATTTCTTGGTGAACAAGTTTCATGATTTGGCATGTTTTGATGAAAAATGAATCTTGACTCTTGATTTTGACCAAAAAGTCAAAGTTTGACTTTTCAGTATACAGTCAAAATTGATCAATTGACTGGGAAATTCAACTATCAATCTTGTGTACTTGGGATCTTTTGAGCTTGATGAATGTGTCAAGACCATTTCATGGGGTCCTTGAGTCCATATGTGAGCTTGGTTTGCCATTGGTTAGGTCAAACAGTCAAAAATTGCCTTTGTGCAGTCAAAACCCTAAAAATGACCATTTTGCCCTTTTGGTGATCTGATCAAATTTCTTGTGGAATTGGGATCCAAACTTGATCAGATGGTCCATATGAGTTCATAATGTTGATGTGGATCAAATTTCATGAGATTTGACTGTCAATTGGCCACAGTTGACTTTTTTTCCAATACAGCTGATTTCTAGGTCAACTGTCCAATTGA
Source organism: Vicia faba (assembly GCA_948472305.1). Taxonomy (NCBI): domain Eukaryota; kingdom Viridiplantae; phylum Streptophyta; class Magnoliopsida; order Fabales; family Fabaceae; genus Vicia; species Vicia faba. The sequence goes on from OX451738.1 coordinate 1,636,114,786, forward strand.
CTGGGCAAAACTTGGAATCAAGACTTGAAACTTGGTATAGGTAAACTTGGGAGTCCAATATGAAGCATGAAAGTCACCTTAGGCATTTTAGGTCAAAACATCCTCAGGCAAACACAAACCCTAATTTGAGTCCACAGTGCAAGGAGAAGTCTTGAGCAGAGGAAACCCTAACTGAATCTTGATCTTCAAAGGTCTTGTGATGAGAAAATATTGAGGAAATGGGAGGGCAAATTTTGGGGTACAACAGTTGCCCCTGTTCAATCTTCCTGAACCTGAAGAGTTAGATTGGCAAGTTTTCCTTTCGCGACTCGAGGGTAAAAGGAGATTGGACACAAGAGTGCCCGGAAATTTGCACTCGCATGTTGAAGTGTCAGCAATGTGATGTCAGGAATGGACTTATAGATGCCATTTGGAGAGGTAGTAGATAGGGAGATGGGCTTATAGATGCCATCTGGAGACGTGACAGAACCTTGTCGGGAATGGGCTTATAGATGCCATTTGGAAGTGTCGATCGCATAAGAGATTCCTTAGCGAGAACTTGTGTATTTGAGAAAGAAGGATGTTTTCCTGGCTTGTTACAGGTGTTTGATCCTCAGTCTCCTCATGCAGATATGCCCTGGCTGGATACAGGTATTGAATCTACAATTGGTTTCTCACAGATGTGCCCTGGCTGGATACGGGAGTCGAATCTGGAAATAGTCGTTAATAGATGTGCCCTGGCTGGATACAGGAATCGAATCTTCGAACTCTTCAGACGTGCCCTGGCTAGATACAGGAATCGAGTCTGGGAACGTGGTCAACAGATATGCCCTGGCTGGATACAGGAATCGAATCTGGAGATGTTGTAGTTGATAGATGTGCCCTGGCTGGATACAGGAATCGAATCTTTGAACTTTTCAGACGTGCCCTGGCTAGATACAGGAATCGAGTCTGGGAACGTGGTCAACAGATATGCCCTGGCTGGATACAGGTATCGGATCTGGAATTGCGACAGTTGAAGGTAATCGTTTTTTTTGGGATTGTCTTTTTCCTGAAAAGGCAGAACGTAAGTTGTATGCAATGTCATGATGTATGATATGCATGGTGTTATGATGTTCAATCATGAGATAGTGTTGTATGCGCTTCATCATGTATGTAAGCAAGATGTATGAAAACGTGAAATGTTTATGAATGCAATTTCGCCTTAGGAAAATAAATCCTTGCCGAACGGCCGGGGAGTTGCTCTGTGGAAGAGGTACTTGGCCGAAGTTTGGATAAGAGGCCCGTTGAGGGCTTTAAAGATGGATTCCGCTGGGGATAATGATGATAAACTCCGCTGGGGATTTGAAGGAACTTTGCCGAGGGCGGTCTTCCGTGGTTTTTAGCTGAGGATAACCCAGTTATAAGTCCTTGTGAGGAAATAACTCTAAATAAAACTCGGGAGAGACGTCCGTGCTCCGCAGGGGATAAGCTTCCAGAATCTACTGGGGATGAGCTTTAAGACCTGCCGGGGAATGCTGTGCTTTTTCAGGATCGACAGGGAATCAACTCCGCTTGGGGAAAGTATTGCTGAATCTTGTTTTACTCTGCGGGGAGTTGAGATGATCTGGCCACATTCTTCAGTTGAACCTACCTTGGTGCCTTGGCGGACAAAACAACCAGACTGCATTAGACAACTTCAATTGCCCCTGTCTCTGATGTCACATGTAATCAATCTCTCGTTTTATATGCAAATATTTATGAATTAGCAATTTTAATGTCAAATGCATATATCAAAAATGAACATTGGACGTTCTTCGCAAGACAAAACAGAAAAAAGGAAAACAATGGTAATTTGTATGGACAAGTGAATTTGTATTGATTTAAATTTTGCCTGTGAATAGGCGTTTTTGTACAAGAGGCTGACATCCTAGTAAGAGGACGCCGCCAAATAACATAGAGTTTACAAAAAAAGAAATAAAACAGCTATGTGAACAATCCCACTGGGTTCCAACTCTGCTATCGTCTTTATATCTTTGAACATCTCATCGCTTTGCTGCCTAGTTGAAGATGAAACTGATTGGTCGATGCCGAAACCTGGAACCAGATAGTTGATGCCGAATTCTGGATGCGAAGTGATCCAATGAGACATAGTGTTACGCTTTCATCCCTAACTTTTGCCTGGACCGCCCTTTCGGGTTTTCAGTCCACCGGGATACCCATTTTTGCCCAAGCCGCCCTTTCAGGTTTTCGACTTGCCGGGTGTACAGATTTTTATTCCTTTCATCCCTTATTTTTGCCCGAACCCTTTTGGTTCGCCGGGAAGCCCTTATTTTTGCCTAGGTATGTCAACCTAGCGGGTCTTTTATTTATGCGTAGTATTTTTTCACTATGTCTGCATTGGCGGGGTGAGGAAGGTCGTCACCATCCATGGTGGTTAGGATCATGGCTCCTCCTGAGAACACACGTTTAACCACAAATGGCCCTTCGTAAGTAGGGGTCCATTTGCCCCGGGGATCACTTTGAGGAAGGACGATGCGTTTGATTACCAGGTCCCCAACTTGATACTCTTGCAGTCTGACTTTCTTGTTAAATGCCCTGATCATCCGTTTCTGATACGTTTGACCATGACAGATAGCAGTGAGCCTCTTTTCGTCAATCAGATTTAATTGATCAAGTCGAGTCTGGATCCAATCATCTTCATTCAAGTCTGCATCCTTCATTATCCGGAGAGAGGGTATCTGGACTTCAATTGGCAAGACTGCCTCCATGCCATAGACTAAGGAGAAAGGAGTTGCCCCGGTTGACGTCCTTGCTGAGGTGCGGTACCCATGAAGAGCAAACGGTAACATCTCGTGCCAATCCTTATAGGTCACTGTCATCTTCTGCACAATTTTCTTGATATTCTTATTGGCTGCCTCTACAGCCCCATTCATCTTCGGCCGGTAGGGAGAAGAATTGTGGTGCTGTATCTTGAATTGTTCACAGAGTTCAGTGATCATTTTGTTATTGAGATTGGTACCGTTGTCCGTAATTCTTTCAGGGACGCCGTACCGACAGATCAGGTTATGCCGGATGAAACGTGCCACGACGCTCTTGGTTACTGTGGCGTAGGACGCTGCCTCAACCCACTTCGTGAAGTAATCGATTGCCACCAAGATGAAGCGATGCCCATTGGATGCCGTCGGTCGGATCTCACCGATCATATCGATGCCCCACATTGCGAAAGGCCAAGGTGCCGTCAGGACATTCAAAGGAACCGGAGGGATATGCACCTTGTCAGCATAGATCTGGCATTTATGACAAGTTCGGGAGTGTTGGTAACAATCGGCTTCCATTGTGGACCAGAAATATCCTGCCCGAAGGATTTTCTTAGCCATGGTGTGCCCACTGGAATGTGTTCCGAATGTACCTTCATGCAGCTCCATCATGATTTTCTCTGCTTCTGCCTTACCCACACAACGTAGCAGAGTTGAATCATGATTCCGTTTGTAGAGAATGCCGTTGCTGAGGAAGAATTTTGCAGCAAACCTCCTCATGAACTTCTTATCATTGACAGACGCATCTTCAGGGTATTCCTGAGCTTCCAAGTACCTTTTCACCTCATGATACCAGGGTTTTTCAATAACCTTCTCAGCCTCGAGCTCGCAGCAGTATGCCGGTTCATCCAACTTCCAGATTATGATTCGGGGAGCCTCATTGTCCCATTTAACTTTGAACATTGAAGACATCGTAGCTAGGGCGTCCGCTAGCTGATTCTCCTCTCTAGGGAAGTGTTCGAAAGTTATCTCTTCAAAGTGGGGAAGCAAGGTCGACACATACTCCTTGTAAGGAATAAGATTTGGGTGTTTCGTATCCCACTCGCCTTTGATCTGATTGATCACGAGAGCGGAATCTCCGAAGACACTTAGAAATTTTATCCTTAAGTCGATTGCAGCTTGTAAACCCATGATACATGCCTCATATTCTGCCATGTTGTTGGTGCAGCTGAAACATAATCGGGCGGTGAGGGGAGTATGAGTTCCTTTGGGGGATATGATTACAGCGCTGACGCCGTTACCCAAAGCATTGGAGGCTCCATCAAAATGCATAGACCATCGGGATCCTTCCTCAGGTCCTTCATCCGGTCCAGGTACTTCACAGTCAGTTACCACCATGATGTCTTCGTCCGGAAAATCAAAGTTCAATGATTGGTAATCGTCCACAGGTTGGTGTGCCAAATGATCTGCCAGTACACTTCCTTTAATTGCTTTCTGGGTTGTATACTGGATGTCATATTCTGTCAAGATCATTTGCCATCTCGCTATTCTTCCAGACAGAGCGGGCTTTTCAAATATGTACTTGATGGGATCCATCTTTGAAATCAATAAATTAGTGTGAGTCAGCATATACTGTCTCAGCCGGCGAGCAGCCCATACAAGAGCGCAGCAAGTTTTCTCAAGCAGTGAGTAACGAGACTCACAGTCGGTAAACTTTTTGCTCAAGTAATAAATAGCATGCTCTTTTCGGCCAGACTCGTCATGCTGCCCCAGCACACACCCCATTGAATTATCAAGCACTGTCAAGTATAATATCAGAGGTCTTCCTTCCACCGGTGGCATAAGAATGGGTGGCTCTTGGAGGTATTCCTTTATCCGTTCAAAGGCAGCCTGACATTCATCATTCCAACGTACTACTTGATCTTTCTTCAGCAATTTGAAGATTGGCTCACAAGTAGCAGTCAGATGTGAGATGAATCGGGCAATGTAATTCAGTCGTCCTAGGAAACCTCTGACTTCTTTCTCTGTTCTTGGAGTCGGAATCTCTTGTATGGCTTTTACCTTGGCAGGGTCCACCTGAATACCTTTATCACTTACAATGAAACCTAGCAATTTTCCGGATCTTACCCCAAAGGTGCATTTGTTGGGATTCAACCTTAGCTTGTATAACTTGAGTCGGTCAAACAGCTTCCTCAGATGGTCAAGGTGCTCCTCCTCAGTTTGAGACCTTGCAATCATGTCATCAACGTATACCTCAATCTCATGATGGATCATATCATGAAATAAAGCAACCATGGCACGTTGATAGGTTGCCCCAGCATTTTTCAATCCGAATGGCATGACCTTATAACAGAAGGTTCCCCACTGAGTCACGAAGGTAGTCTTCTCCATATCCTCTGGAGCCATCTTGATCTGGTTATACCCCGAAAAACCATCCATGAAGGAGAACACCTTGTGTTGAGCTGTATTGTCAACAAGGACATCAATGTGAGGTAGGGGGAAGTCATCCTTGGGGCTGGCCCTGTTCAGATCCCTGTAGTCAACACACATTCTGACTTTACCGTCCTTCTTCGGTACTGGCACTACATTGGCAACCCACTGAGGGTAAGAAGTCACTGCAAGGAACCCGGCATCAAACTGCTTCATAACCTCGGCCTTGATCTTCTCAGACATCTCTGGACGCATCCGTCGGACTTTTTGCTTTACCGGAGGGCAATCTTCCTTGGTTGGCAGGTAGTGAACTACAATGTCGGCATCCAAACCAGGCATATCTTCATAGGACCAAGCAAAAATTTCCATGTAATCTTGTAGCATTTGGATCAATCGTTGCTTCACGCTGAGCTCTAGATTGGCACCAATCTTGACCTCTTTCCTATCTGTCTCGGTACCCAGGTTAATTGTCTCCACCGGCTCTTCATGTGGTTGAATAGCCCTCTCTTCCTGGAGTAGCAGTCTTGCGAGTTCACCAGGCACTTCGCAATCATCTTCACCTTCGTCTTCAGCCAAGTTGATCGGATTTTCGAAGTCATAACTGGCGGTAGCAGAGCTGTTACCAGTGAGATCCAGAGTGGACTGAAACCTGTATAAGTGAGTGTGTGTAAATATAGCTGTTTTGCAATATGTATAACACAGAAAGGAAAAGAGCACAAGATTTGAAATGCAACAAACGTCCAATGTTTTGATTGATGATATATGAAAATGTCATACAAAAAGCCCTCACAAATGGAGCTACGATGTCCCGGGTAGGACACCGAGCCAACAAAGTTTTAACATATTGTTTGTTACAAATTGGAAATCAAAAGAAATCAATTACTGCGTGACAAATGTGATAGGGGTAAAATCCTTTGTCGTCCAGTTGCTTGGTCCGTTGCTGGTAGTCGGGTAGATCCAACTGTCAAACTCTGCTTCCTCCACATCCTCCTCGATATCATTCACCCTCGAGCTGGAAATAAACACCGGAGCCTTTCTGATCTTCTCTTTGCGCACAGCCCTCTGAGCCTCTGCAGTAAAGCCTAGCCCAAACTTGTCGTTCTTCTGAGTGAAGTCAGGAAGCTGACCCCAGTTTGCATAATTGCCTTTCTGAACCACAGCCTGGGCATCCCTTAGGGAAGCCATCTTCAAGGAAACATTCTCTTCGACCGCTGTCTCTGCTGCTGCTGAAATTGGATGTACCTCCTCGAAATGCTGAAAGGGGGTTTCAATAAACTCCCCGTCCATCTCAATGTACCTGAAGGAATTCAAATGGCTCACCATATACTCCTCTTCTCCTTGCACAGTGACGATCTTCCCCCTGACGGGATACTTCAGCTTCTGGTGCAAGGTGGAGGTCACTGCCCCAGCTTTATGGATCCAAGGTCGACCCAGTAGACAAGAGTACGATGGACGTATATCCATCACATAAAACGTAGAGTCGAACACCTGAGAGCCCACACGAATAGGGATGTTAACCTCTCCATGAACCATCCTTTTTGAACCGTCAAAGGCCCTGACGATGATATTGCTGGGCTTCAATTCCAGGCCTTCATAATCCAGACGGTCTAAAGCCTTTTTTGGTAGGATATTCAAGGAAGAACCAGTATCCACCAATACATGCGCCAGAGTAGTGCCCCTGCATTCGATAGAGACATGCAGGGCATCATTGTGGTCTCTTCCTTTCGCGGTCAGGTCAGCATCTGAAAAACCCAAGCCATTGTCTGCTGTCAGATTTGCTATGCAATCAGTGAACTGGACTGCAGATGTCTCCTGCGGCACATGGGCCGTCTTGAGAAATGAGATCAAGGCCTTAGCATGGGCCTCGGAGCATAGCAATAAGGAGAGCAGGGAGATCTTGGAGGGCGTATGCCCCAGCTGCTCGACAACATTGAAATCACTTTTCTTTATTATTTTCAGAATCTCCTCCATTTCTTGTCGGGAGGCCTCAGCATTTATGGGTATTGGTGCCTCCATCCGGGCAGGCTCTTCTTCAATCCCTTTGCCCCGAGCATTTGATGACTCGGCAGCAGGGGAAACAACTTGATCAGCAGCAGGAACAGGTAAACTTGTAGGTTTTATAAGGAGGGGTTTTCGAATAGCGGGCGGTGCAATGTCAGGCGAGAAGAGCCTGCCACTGCAGGTGACCTTGGCTGGACCAGTGATATCGCAGATACTGGCGCCAGTGTCGAATTCTTGTTTGATTCCATTTACGTACACGTCTGCCCCATAATGCCAGGGGACAGCTTTATCAGATATGTAGGGGAGAGGCCCCGGGACAGTAATAATCACAGGTGCAACAGTCATGATTTGAATAGGCTTCTTCGGGGGAGCCTTGATTGGATTATTGAAGATGGTAACCACAGAAACTTCTTTTATCGGAACCAACTGAACAGCAGACTTTTTGAATAGAATTTCCTTGCTATCCATTAGGCCTTGGATGCCTAACCTCAGCAAGGGACAATCAGATAGGGAAACAGCACAGAACAGGCAACCTTCACCGCAACCCGGAAATAAACCGGCCCGCAGTAGGTTCTTCTTAACAGTCTTCAGAGGGGTGACAACTTCATCTACCGAAACAGCGTACATTTCTTCCTCAACGGCATTTACTCTATGCTGGGGCATAGGAGCAGTTACAACATTTGGTCTCTCCGGCGCTTCAAACTGAATTTCCTTTGCGTCGATCAGATCTTGCACTTTGTTTCTCAAGGCCCAGCAATCATCAGTAGTGTGCCCGGGACTATCAGAATGATAAGCACACCGGGCATTTGGGTTATACTTAGGAGACGCAGTGTTGACGACCTTAGGAGCTTCTTTGAGGGTCACCAGGTTGGTGGATAACAGTTGGGGTAAAATTTGAGATAAGGTCATACTCAGCCGAGTATACTGCCTCTTGGGCCTTTCGCTTCTTTGTTGATTGTACTGCTGAGGAGCAGCAACAGGTTTGGAGATGACCAAAGCATTGACGGCTTGGCGACTTTCGGGCTTGACTCGTCTTCTAGGGCCATAGACGGCACTTGCTTCTTTCTTAAACGGCCTCTTCTCAGCACTTGTGGAGGCATCCTTTTGTATCTTGCCTGACCTGATGCCAGCTTCAATTCTTTCTCCCGTCAATATTAAATCTGTAAACCCAGCGGAGGAGTTACCAACCAAATGATTGAAAAACGGACCGGACAACGTCCCTAGAAACATATCAACCAGCTCTCGATCAGTTAACGGAGGTTGCACCCTGCCAGCCAAATCTCTCCATTTTTTAGCGTACTCTTTGAACCCTTCACCCGTTCCTAGAGACATACCCTGAAGTTGGGTACGCGTAGGAGCGAGATCAGAATTGTATTGGTATTGTCTGTAGAATGCGGTTGCCAAATCTTCCCAGTGTCGGATGCTAGCTCCATCCAATTGGTAGAACCATTCAAGCTGTGACCCCGAGAGACTATCTTGGAAGAAGTGAATCCAGAGGTTCTTATCTGCCGTGTAAGGTTGGATTTTCCTTACGTACGACCTTAGATGTAGCTTTGGACAGGAGACCCCATCATACTTGGCGAAGGCAGGTGCCTTAAACTTGTGTGGAATTACTACTCCAGAAGATAACCCCAAATCTCCGAAATCCAGCCCCGACACATTTTGAATTTCCATGGCGCTCAAGCGGTCCTCTAATTGCTTGTATCTGTCAGCAGCAGGTGGGTATTGTTCGTCGTTATAGTCCATCTCGTTGTCGGAGACTGCGGGACTAGGAGCCCCTCCCCCTTGGGGACTGTTTTTCTCAGCAGAAGAAGTGGTTGGATCAGCTTCATTGTGGAGTGTGTTCCCAAATCTGCGTCCGGTGTTGAACAATGCAGTCCTCTTTTTCTTCTTCTTCTTTATGAGTAGAGTCTTCAACTCTTGCTGACCTTGGGCTAGGCTTAGGACCATCTCTTGAAACTGTGCACTTTGGGCCTGAAGGGCCTTGATTGCTTGCTCACTGGAGGAGTCTGGATTCATGATGACTGTGCAAAATAAACAGCGAAGGAGATTAAGCAACCTGTGAAATAGGGTACCTGCTATGCATATGGTGCAATGGAATGCGTATGTTTTATGTTTTCAAAGACAAACAAGATTCAACTTTGTAGACAAAAAGGGAAACATACTTCATTAGATTAAAATTTCAATTGTTCAACAATTTGCCCTTAGGCATTACAGGAATGAAAAATACTGGAAAGGAAATAAAACTACAAAAGGAAACATCCAAAGCTCATCAATGCTCCCATGGCCTTCTCTTCTCAGTGCTGATGTAGTTGTTCAGGACCCGTTCTTCTTCCAATTGCTTAGTCAGCCTCTGGATCTTCCGTTCCTGCTCGTTGAATTTCTCCCGATAGAAATCCCGTTCTTCCTTTAGCTGTGCCCAAGATCTCTTCATGGTGTCAAAATCAGTAGGTATCTGAGGAGGGAGGACAGTTGGAGGAACCCCATCTTCATCAGGAGATTCAAGAATGAGAGGTCTAACAGCTTCGTAGGGCATACCTAACTTCTGAGCACGGATGCGGACCCATTTGCAATAGGGCTTTAATGGCAGAGAGGTCTTTGGTCCCAACTCATGTGGGCTGGCTTTGTGGATTCTGTCCCAAGCTCTAATGAATCCCTGGCGTAGCTTGTCACTGTCTGCCTGAAATTCAAAATGGAAGTGAGGAACCAGCATTTCATGAGGCCCATCTCCTCTGGCTCTTCCAAACTGACGGAGAGCTAAACACGGATTGTAAGAGATTCCTCCTTGGATACCAATCAATGGAACATTAGGGTATTCTCCGCAACGGTCAATAACAGCTTCCTCATCCAAACCTCTGAGAGTCCAAGTGATGTCATTATCAGTGAGAGACATTAACCTCCGAGCCCAACCTTTTCCTTCTTCATTCTTCAGCACGAACTTAGGAAGGTGCAAAATAAACCACCTTATTAGCAAAGGAGCACAACACCACGGAGTTCCCCGTTTTCGAGCAGTACGAGCATAGAGTTGTTGTAGAATGTCACCCAAAAGAGTGGGTACCGGATTCCGAGACATGAAGATCCTTATGACATGGATACTGATAAAAGTGTCAGGATTTGGAAACAGTACCAGACCATAGATCAAAAGAGCCAGAATATCCTCGTATGCCTTGAAGTCCAAGTCATTCCAGAAATCATTAGCCTTGCCAACCAGAAATTTGACCAAAAAGCCCTTGATCCCATTTCTAGTCTCCCAGTTGGATAATACCTCTTCTTTGGTCAAGGGGAGAATTGCAGCAATCTCTTCAGGCCTAGGAGTCTTTTCCAAACCAGTGAATGGAGTTTGTTCCAAAACAGGGATCCCAAGCAGATAAGAGAATTCTTCTAGGGTAGGAACCAGCTGGAAGTCTTGAAAGGTGAAACAATGATACAGAGGGTCATAAAACTGGGTCAGAACACTTATCAGTTGTTGGTCCCATTTTGCAGTGATCAAGCCAAGGAGAGAACCATGTCTGCTGATGAAGGAAGAAGTGTTTGGAATCCTACCAACCAAATCCTTGAGTAAAACTGGTGGTTGAACAAAGTTGAGTCGGACGGTATTTCTACACACGGGCATCATGATGTCCTACAAAACAGAGCAAAGATGAAACCTTTTTGTCTTTGAAATGGGTTAGTCCTTTATACAGGATGTATGCAATGGTATGATGGCATGATGCTATGATGAAGCACACCACAAGTATTCACATAGGCAAATAAGGCACGCAAGTCACACAAGACACCCTTAGGTTTCAGGCCAGCATGAGTTTCAGGTATTACCCTCTTCTGGTTTTGTTGGTTAAAAACCTGTCTTATCAGAAGTAACCGGGTTCTAGAGGATCTCAAATCATTGGCTACCCTCAATCGGTCATAACTCCAGCATCGCAATCTTTTCTCGCGGCCAGAACCATCTCGAGAGTTTAGCCTCAATGAGTGTAGCATATTGCTACTGTCCTAATAGCCAAGTTGGTCAATTTAGGGTTCTAAGGTTGGTTGGTGTTTAATGACCCCTTAGAAGACCTATATTCTCCCCGTTGCAACACAAGGGATACAGGTACAGACTAAGATGCCACACCAACGTAGCCACTGCTTCACCCATGTCGGTCTACGCCGGACAGGTCCCTCACAGATTATGCTACCTAAAAGGGTATTTCCCAGATCCGGGTTAGGATCTATAAAACTCTGATACAAGGCCCATAAATGTAAAAGCAAACAAGACAATCAATTGAAAACAAAGGTGATCTAAGCCCTAAGGTTACTCCACTTTTATATAATTATCCCCAGCAGAGTCGCCAGTTCTGTGATACGGTGGGAGAACTGACTTGAGGTTTTGCGTTTGTATTCGCAAATGTTGCGGTTAGCAAGAGTCGCCACCGACTTTTTATTTTATCCTAAGGAAAGGCTAAAAAGCACAGCAAAAACCTTTTGAGATGTTTTCTTGGGTTCGGGGAGTAGATTATAGAAAGGGAAGGTGTTAGCACCCTTTCTATCCATGGTTATCCATGGGCTCTTAGTTACTTGCTTAGATCACTTGCCTTTTTGTTTTCCATTATTTTAAATGGTGCTTGAGTGTGTGGGTTTTGAAAATGTTTTGAAAAGATGCCAATGTGGTGGAAACCTTTGTAATGATCCATGTGGGGATGTATACAAAGATGTATGTCTTTTGAAAAGGTTTTCATTTGTTTTTGAAAGTTGTTTTGAAAGTGTAATGATGTGTGATTTTGAAATTAGGCAAGTGTTTTGCTTTGCAAGTTTGATTCAAGTAACTAAGAGATTATCTACTCCTAAATTTCTCAAAAGACTATTGCTATGTTTTAACCCTTTTAACAAGTTTGTTCCACCATTGTATTTGGTGGACAATCTTGTGTTAGGAGGTGAGAGGGACAGGCGCGGGTCATCGTTTAGACCATAATTGCAACGGCGTTAAATGTCTTTGGGCAATTTTCTTTTAAGGGACTTGATCATTTGTTTTTGTTTGTTTTGAAAAGTTTTGTCGAGGGACTATGATCATTCAAATTGTTTGCTTTGCCCAAAGAAGTTCAACATACAATATGGCCCATTTATTTGAAGGCAACAAGTGGAATACCCTAGGGGGTGCAAGTGTGATTTGTGTGTCCATTTTCATGCTTGTTTATCTTGTATTAGGTCAAACTATTTTTTATCGTTTTTTCGCATACAAACCCTAATTCTAACATGTTATCATTAGAAAGCAATAAAGTGCAAAATTAAAATTACTAAGCTATTACAAAACCAAATATGGGAAGGGGGGTACAAATGTTCAAATGGGGAATATATATATATATATTACTATATATAATATATATATATATATATATATATATATATATATATATATATATATATATATATATATATATATATATATATATATATATATATATATATAAATATATATATATATATATCTATATATATATATATATATATATATATATATATATATATACTATATATATATATATATATATATTATATATATATTATATATATATATATATATTATATACTATATATATATATATATATATTATATATATATATATATATATATATATATATATATATTGTATCAAATATTAATAAAAATAAAAATTCAAGTATTTTTATATTTTTAACTTAAATATATTGATATATATATATATATATATATATATATATATATATATATATATATATATATATATATATATATATATATATATATATATATATATATATATATATATATATATATATATATATATATATATATATATATATATATATATATATATATATATATATATATATATATATATATATATATATATATATATATATATATATATATATATATATATATATATATATTAATTTCTTAAATATACATTATATACAAAATAATATATATATTTAATATTTTAATAAAATAAATAAAAAAAGTATTTTTTATGTGAAATATTTTCAGAAGGTAAAAAAAAAATAATAAAATGTATTTTCACTATTTTTCTATTTATTCTAATAATAGTATATATATAATATTTATGTTCAAACAAAAGAAATAAACAAATAAATATGCAATAAATACAAAAAATGATGGAACAAATATTTTTAATTTTTTAATGTCATGAGAAAAAATAAACAAAGTCAACCAAAAAAGAAAAAGTCAAAAATGTTAAAAAATGAACAAATGGGCTCAGGGGGGTGTGAATCAAAAAAAAAGTGGTGTGAAGAGCAAAATAACACAGGCCCAGCCCACTCCACTTCTTCTTCAACCTTTGGCCAAAACGCGCACCTTGTTTCAGAGATTCAAACATCCTGATTCTTTGAGAATTTGCACAAACTTTCAACACAAAACATGTCAAGCATTGAATCACGATTCCAAATATATAAAAAACTCATCCTAACTCTCAGAAATGAGAGAGAATTTTATCAAGCCCAAATCTTGACCTAAACTTTCTGCCATTTTCAAAGCTTAAATTCTCTCTACTCATGCAAAAGAAATGAAATGTAAAGATATGTATATGTTCAGGGCTATGAGTAGAACCTTGTTTCTTCACAAACTTAAGACTAAAAATGCATGATAAGAGAGATATGAGTTCAAAGTTTTACCTGTGCAGCTGAACTTCTATCTGGAGAATGAGGAACTTCTAGTGCAAGGTAATGATTGGAAAAGCTTCCTTGAGGTCCAGGGATGCTGTTTCAATGCTTACTTTGTCTTGAAAGCTTATGAATCAAGCTGTAGAACTTCACCTGCAAGTCAAAGATGTGAAAATGGTGGAAGTGGTTAGAGCAACTACAGATCGTGCCTTAGCTTCTGGATAGCTTGCATAGGTTGTAAGGAAGGTAGAGGAACAAGTTTGGACAAAAATGCTTGAAGGGATTGAGAGATAGCACTCAATCTGCAGGGGTTCCCCTGTTTGTGCAGTTTTGTGGTGTTTCTGAGATGGAGAGTGCTTGAGAAGCAAATGGCTCGTGAAAAAGCTTGGTTGGGTAGTTTGGAATGTGTTTGATAGCTTTTGTGTTGTGTTTCTATGCTGAGATTCAAGTTGTCACAAGTTATGCAATGTTACTTGAAAATGAAGCAAGCAATGGTCACTTTGTGTTTTAGGTTAGTAGGGGGCCTCTAATCCTGCTGCATAAGCCTCTCTTGATAAGAGCAACTTGCCCATAATCTTGTGCCATAAGGATCTTGCTTGTACCTTCTTGGATTTCAATTTGACATAAAGCTAGTTTTTTACAAAAATGGATAAAGCACTTTATCTAGTTTAGGATTAATCCACTATGCAATGTTAGAACACAAAGAACATGGTCTTAACACATTGAATATGCATTAAATTATTGAGTATGGAATGGTTCAAGGACCTGTAATCAAGCATAAAGCAAGCTAAGTTCAGATTTGCAAGTTCATGAACATGTTTTGATGAAGATCAAAAGTGAATTTTTGCCAACTTGTGAAATTCGAATCTCTCAAGTTATGAGGTTGTTTGATGAGTTCTTGGACATTTTGGAAAGCTTGGAATGTGTACTACAATCCATCTTTGAAATGCAAATTAAAATTCCAAGTGGAAGGGTATGAAAAGTGGCCTTTAAGTGGGGTAGAAAACCTTGTCAAAATAGGTTAAAATTTCACTAAGTTAAAAATGGTTTAGTGCCCTTATTCAAAAAATTGTAACTTGAGATACAAGCTTCAAATGAGAAAACTTTGTGAATCAAAGTTGTAGATTATGCAACAAGCTACAACTTTCATGTTTTGACTTTTGTTTGAATCCAAATGGATCTTGGTGAAAAGATGGGGCAAAGTTGGGAAAAAATTAGGGTTTTTCATAACTTAGAAAAATTCTAAGTTATGAAAAATTCCATTTTCTAACCCTAATTTGCATTTTGTGATTTCTTGGTGAACAAGTTTCATGATTTGGCATGTTTTGATGAAAAATGAATCTTGACTCTTGATTTTGACCAAAAAGTCAAAGTTTGACTTTTCAGTATACAGTCAAAATTGATCAATTGACTGGGAAATTCAACTATCAATCTTGTGTACTTGGGATCTTTTGAGCTTGATGAATGTGTCAAGACCATTTCATGGGGTCCTTGAGTCCATATGTGAGCTTGGTTTGCCATTGGTTAGGTCAAACAGTCAAAAATTGCCTTTGTGCAGTCAAAACCCTAAAAATGACCATTTTGCCCTTTTGGTGATCTGATCAAATTTCTTGTGGAATTGGGATCCAAACTTGATCAGATGGTCCATATGAGTTCATAATGTTGATGTGGATCAAATTTCATGAGATTTGACTGTCAATTGGCCACAGTTGACTTTTTTTCCAATACAGCTGATTTCTAGGTCAACTGTCCAATTGACTGGGCAAAACTTGGAATCAAGACTTGAAACTTGGTATAGGTAAACTTGGGAGTCCAATATGAAGCATGAAAGTCACCTTAGGCATTTTAGGTCAAAACATCCTCAGGCAAACACAAACCCTAATTTGAGTCCACAGTGCAAGGAGAAGTCTTGAGCAGAGGAAACCCTAACTGAATCTTGATCTTCAAAGGTCTTGTGATGAGAAAATATTGAGGAAATGGGAGGGCAAATTTTGGGGTACAACAGTAGGCATTCAGAGTATGCTCTTCCTAAAGTAGCCTAGTGAGCTCCAAAAACTTCTTCTCGCTTGCGTAGAATTGGGCTTCAAAAGTATCTCGCTCTCCTTTGAGTTGTTTCCAATCCCTTTGGAGGTCTTCAAGAGATGTGGGCATGTCAGGATGTAGGATAGTGTATGGAACGTCTCCCTCCATGACAGGCTCAATGATTACCGGGAGAATGGAGGGGTAAGGCATCATAAGACTCTGAGCGCGAGTTCATACCCATTTGAGGTAAGGCTCAAGAGGGATGGAATTCTTGTGCCCCAAAGTCTTGCTATCCACCTTGTTTAGCATCCTCCAAGCTCGGATAAATTTCTGGCGAAGACCTTGACCGTCGTTGTGGTAGTCGAATACTAAACCTTGAATCAATATCTCGTGGGAGTCATCCCTTCGGGCATAACCAAACTGTCTTAAGGCCAATCATGGGTTGTAGGTGATTCCTCCCCTAATTCCAAGTAAAGGGACATTAGGGAATTCTCCACAATGGTCGAAAATGATAACATTCTCTTTAGAACGGGAGCACCAATGAATGTCTCAATGCTTGAGTGTCATCAACCTTTGTGACCACCTTGAACCTTGCTCATTCTTTAAGACTGATTGGGGAATATGAGAAATAAACCATCTTGCAAAGAGAGGAGTGCAACACATAAGGACATCTCTTTTCCTTATTGTGCGAGTGTGAAAAGAGTGTAGGATATCCCCTAGCAATGTAGGCATCGGGTTACGTGATATGGAGATTTTGACGATGTTGACATCTATGAGTTGGTCAGGATTCGGAAACAAAACCATCCCATATATGAGGAGAGCCACAATTTCCTCAAAGGCTTTCAAATCTAGGGAATTCCAACAGCTTTGGGCTTTCTCAAATAGGAACTTTTCTAGGAAACCTTTGACACCACTCCTTGTTTCCCAATAAGTTGTGACATCAGATGAGTGCAAGTGTAGAGCTTGAGCAATCTCTTCTGGATTTGGATCTCTTTCCGTACCGTTGAAAGGTAGTTTATTAAGAATGGGAATCATCAAGAGTTGGGAGAATTCTTCCAAAGTAGGCACAAGTTGATAGTCGGGAAATATTAAGCAATGGTGTAAAGGATCAAAGAACTGAAAGAGCACCTTCATCATATCCTCATCTGTGTTGGAGGTGACCAAGTTGAGTAGACGACCATGTCTCTCAGTGAATGGAGAGTTCTCAGAAATTCTTGAAGCTAGATCCTTAAGCTGTGGAGGAATTCTCACAAGGTTGACTCGAATAGTTTTCCTGCGAAGTGAATCCATTTCCTACAAAACAAGAACAAAGATGAATCCCAAAATCCTTTAAATGGTTAGTGGATGTATATGATGTTCATGATGTCCATGATGTTATGTACAAGTATGCATATACAAGTAAAGCAAATAAGTCCTAGGTTTAGGCTCGCATGGAGTTTTATAGGTAAGTACCCTCTTGAAGTTTAGTTGGCTCAAACCTGTCCTAGTAATAGTAACTGGGTTCTAATGAGCTCAATATCACCGGATTGTTTCCTTAGTCATTGTTTCAGCTCCAGCCTCTTTAATGGCGACCGAAATATCCCAAGAAACCAAACCTCAATGAGTGTAGTATCGAGTATCTACCAACTTCGGACTGCACCAAAGCCGATCATCTCACTACATCCTAAAGGCCAAGTTGGTCAAGTAAAGGTTCTAAAAGTTCATTAGTGCTTCATGACATCACTCAGCAGCCCCGTATTCTCTTTGATTAACTCAAAGGCTATTGGTACCCACAAATATGTCGCACTAACATAGCTATTGCTTAGACCATGTCGGTATACACCGCACAGTTTCCATAACGTATTGCTACTTACCTATAATGTATCCCAAATCCAGGTAGAGGATTCAAACCCAAACATAGTACCATAATGTAAAGCATACAAATCAAGCAATGTAAGCAAATAAATGTGATCTAAACCATAAGGTAAACCCACTTTTAAAATTTTCCCCAACAGAGTCGCCAGTTCTGTGATACGATGGAAGAACTGACTTGATTGTTTTGCGTTTGATCGCAAATGTTACGGTTAGCAAGAGTCCCACCGAATTTTATTTTATCCAAAAGGAAAGGTGAAAAAACACAGGAAAGACCTTTTAGATTGTTTCTTGTGTTCGGGGGGTAGGTTATGAAAAGGGAAGGTTTTAGCACCCTTTTCATCCATGGTTTTCCATGGGCTCTTAGTTACTTGCTAGATAACTTGCTTTTGTTTGAAATTATGCTTTGTGCGGTTTTGAAAGTATTTTGTAAAAGAGACCATTTTTTAGGCAATCTTTGTAATGATTCTCGTTTGTAAGAATGTATACAAAGATGTTTGTATTTTTGAAAATGTTTTCAAGTTTGTAGATGTTTGGAAATGTATGTGTTTGTTTTGGAAATAGCAAGGATATTTGCTTTGAAATGGAGCAAGTAACTAGGAGTAATCTACCTACTCAAATGTCTTTCTTGTTCATTTTCTTTTCCATTGACATTGTTGTCTTACCATTGATTTGGTAAGCAACCCTATCTTTGGATGTAAACGTGATGGGCGTGGGTCATCGTATAGCCATGATTAGCAATGTTGCAAAGTATCTTAGCATTTTTTTGAGGGAATAAGATTAATTTGTAAGGCAACTTTGAATAGCATCATCGAGGGACTATGATCTTGTGTTTGCTTGTTTTTTGCTAAGACACCTCACATGCGTAATATGGTCATTTTGTATAAGGCAACCAAGTGGGATAACCCTAAGGGTGTCTTGTATGCAAGTGTGTCATTTTCATGCTTGATTTTGTCTTGGATTAGGGTTTTCTATTTGATTGATTTTATCTTGCCATACAAACTCTAATTACTAACATGTTATGTAATGCGATAAATTGCGAAATTTAAAGATTACTACACTATTACAATATTTTATGGGAGGGGGTATACAATTGATGAATGGGGATTGCGATAATATAAACCTAATTAATCTATTACAACCAAAATGAATTTATACAAGTATTGGAATAAATAATGTACAAGATAATTTAAATATGCAAAGATATGTAAATACAAAAGAAGGTTTTGTTTTGTTCCTTTCTTTTTATGTGAAAAAAGTTTTAACCTAAGCCTAATAAACAAATCAAGATTAAACTTAAATCAATTAAGGAAGGAAATTATTTTTTAGAAAAGATATTGATTAAACCCTAATTCTAATTTATTAAAAGGAAACAAATTTCTTTAAGTATTTTTGTATTTTTGTATTGAAAATAATATATGGTATTTATGAAATATTTTTTTCTTTTTATATGTTAAAATAAATATTTAATAGGTGTGAAGAAAAATAAATATTTAACCTAATTTCTATTTTAATTTACAAATTTATTTAACAGAAATAGATAATATATAACTAAATAAAAATATTTTTTATGATAAAATAAAATAAAATAAAGCAAAATATAATATTGATCATTTTATATTTTTTATGATTTGTATTATTAAGGAAAATATATTTAATAAAATAGAAATGAAAATAAAATGAATAATAAAAATATATGGGCCAGGAGTGCCATGAGTAAACTGGAGGCAGGAAGTTAGCAAAAATATAGGGCCCAATGTCCAGAAGCCCATGTTGCAAACAAACAAAAAAAAGTGGAAAAAAGTATGAAAAATTGCAAAAGGCAGCACCAAGGCTCGAACCCGTGACCTGGGGCATTTTTGCGTGCTGCCTTACCACTGGGGTGACTGTACATCCGTTAGACTAAATGAAATCAAAAATACATCATATAACGCTTCCTTTCCATGTACTTCATCTTCAACCGTTGGCCAGCCGGACCCCCTGTAACTTTTTCATTTCTCAATAAAAATGGAAAGTGATAACATGAACATTATAGCATTTTACCTCATGATTATAACTATGTGCATAATTAAAATTATAAGTCCAAGATCAGAGAGAATTTTGTTGGCCCTAATTCTTAACCTAATTTTTTCAGAAACTTCAAACTTAAAATTTTCTAAACTCAGGCCAAATAAATGCAAGCTATGGATATGTACAGCTTCGTAGCAATGATGTCTACATTCTATATTCACAAATGGAAATCTAACTATGCCTGTATCAAGAGTTAGAAAAATAGAAAACTCACCTTGAAAATGGAAATCGTGTTTTGAAAATGAGCTTGCTTTAGGATGTTGTGATGATCAGGTTAGCTTCCTTGAGCCTCTAGGAAGCTAATGCAATGCTTAGCTTGTCTTAAGGGTGGATGGAATGGTCTGGAGAAGTCCACCTGTGTTACTCTGTTATTGAACTTCAACAATAGGGAAGATGGAGTTACAGTGATGTTTCAGTGTGTGAGATGGTTTACTTGTATGGTAAGGAAGCTTGGGAAATCAAAAGGCCTGAAAACGCACGAGTGAAATGAAAGATTCAGTTCATAAGTCAGAAATGGCAAGTTTGGAGGCAAGGTATGCAATTTCTGATTTTAAGGTGTTTCAAGGCTTGGGCATGCGTGGTTTTAGTTGCAAAATGATGGCTTTATATAGAGAAAGAGGTTAGAGGACTTGTGCTTGCTCAGAAGTACAAGATCACATGTCTTGCTACATTTCTTATTTTTGAAGCAAGTGTGAGAAGTGACTTCTTAAGGCATCAATTTGAGCTTATAGGGTGGCTTGAAGCTCTAAACACGTTTTTCTCAGGTTTAGAGACTTGGTTTGTGCAGAAAGAATAAGTCCAAGGCTCAAGAAATGAAAAAAATGCAAAAAGTATGCTTTTCTAAAATGGCAATGTTGCCTTTCTTCCAAAAATGGCTATTTCTTTGTAAAATGCATTGAATTCTTGGCTTTAGGGCATGAAACATTGTGCAATTCATTAATGGTGGAGTTAAAAACGATTTTGAGGCCTGAAAAGTGAAGATTGTACAGCCAATTTTCAAATTTGAAAACTTGTTCTTCATGAAATGTTTTGAAATAAAAGTGAGAAATTTCCAACTTCATCTCTTCGATTCTCCCTACTCAGGAATGATCTCAAAGAGTTCCTTGACATTTTAGAAAGCTTGTAATGTGCTCTACAATCCATATTTGAAATTATTTTGAAAATTCCTCTTGGAACTAGGTGAAAATTTGCCATGAAGTTAGGTCAAAAACCTGCCTAACTAGGGCAAGATTTCACTAAGTTATTTTAGTTCATGAGCATGTATTCACAAAATTATATCTTGAGATACAAGCATCTTTAGGAGAAATTGTGTGAAGAAAATTTGTAGATTTTATGGAGATCTACAACTTTCATGTTGGGAACTTCCTTTGAATCATTTTGTATCATGGTAAAAATTTGGCCTAAATTTGAGAAAAAAATAAGAAATTTTCTATACTTAGAAAATTTTCTAAGTTAGAATTTTTCAACTTTTCAAATCTAAATCTTAAATCTTTGGTTTCTTTATGAACAAGTTTCACATTTTGACATTTTTTGATGAATTATGATCCTTGGCACTTGAATTTAACCAAAAAGTCAAAGTTTGACTTTTTAGTGCACAGTTGACTTTTGATCAGTTGACTGAAAAATTCATCTGTCAATCCAATGGATTTGCAATGTTTTGAACCATATCATTGGGTCAAGATGATGCAATTGAACTCTTGAAATCATGCCTTAAATCAATTGACCATTTTCTAGGCCAAAAATCAAAAATTACCCCTTCTCAGTCAAAACCCTAATTTTGACCATTTTGCCCTTTTGATGATTTGATCAAATTTCTTGGGGAATTGTGGTCCAAAATTGATCAAATGATACATATGAGTCTAAGATGTTGATCTGGATCAAAAATTATAAATTTTGGCTGTAAATTGGCCATAGTTGACTTTTTCCCCAATACAGTTGATTTTTAGGTTAACTGTCCAATTGTCTGATCAAAAATGTGATTCAGAGCTTGAAACCTGACATGAGTAATCTTGGGGGTCCATAATGATCCTTGAAAGTCATATGAAGAATTGATAGTCCAAAAATCCTTGTGCAAACTCAAACCCTAATTTTGATCATCAGTGCATGAGGAGGTGTCTTGAGCTGATCAAACCTTAGTGTAGTCTTGAGTCCAAGAGATCTTGTGAGGAAATTCTTGACAAGTGAGAGGGCAAATTTTGGGGTACAATAGTCGTACACGGAATTGGACTGTTTCTTCCCATTATATGGCTTCTTCTGAGTATCGGATAATGCAGTTATTTAGATCTTTCCGCTTCTGATTCAATTTTCAACATGTTCCCCAGTTAGAATCAGCTTGGTGAATCGGGCCGAAGAGCTTCCGATTAGGTGATTGAAGAAAGTTCCTGTCAAAGTTCCCATAAAGATATCAATCAGCTCCCTGTCAGTTAAGGGTGGTTGCACCCTGCCAGCCAGGTCTCTCCACTTTTGGGCTTATTCTTTGAAGCCCTCATTGGAACCCATGGTCATTCCTTGTAATTGCACTCTAGTTGGCGCCAGATCGGAATTGTACTGATATTAACGGTAGAAGGAGGTTGCCAAGTCCTCCCAGGTATGGGTGTTGGAACCTTCTAACTAGTAAAACCACTCCAATTGAGTCCCAAATAGACTTCCTTGAAAGAAGTGCACCCATAACTTCTTATCAGTGGTATGAGGTTGAATTTTACGGATGTAAGATCTCAAGTGAAGCTTAGGGCACGAGACACCATCGTACTTGGCAAAGATTGGAATCTTGAATTTGTGGGGAATGACTACCCCAGGCACCAAACCCAAATCACCAATATCCAAGCCAGGCACAACTTGAATTTCCACAGCCTTCAATATGTCTTCTAGTTGCTTATACTTGTCTTCAGTCGGTGGATATTGTTCATCAAAATAGTCCTCATCCTTAGAGATTAGATTGTTACCACCCCCAGCATGGGTGCTTCTTGCATCTTTAACCTGATTCTCATCCTTCTCGTAGGGGTCTTCTACCACTTGAAATTGTCGGACGGGGTCCTTGAATCTCTTCCCCATGTTGATCACGGCCTTCTTCTTGGTCTTTTTTTTTTGTAACCAGAAATTTCGTCAGTTATTGCTGCCCCTTTGCTAAGTTAAGCAAAGTTTCTTGAAAATAAGAGTTTTGTGTCTGCAAGTCCTTCACAGTCTGCTCGAGATCCATCTTATACTAAAATAAACAGTAGAAAGATGAGGAAACATGTGTCGGAAACCTGCTTACATTATGATGCATGTAATGTGAATGCAAATATTTTCAAGGACCTCGCAGGGTAAGCACAAGAAGATGTTAGAAGTTAAATTTTGACTACAACTTTGATTGAAGAACTTTGTATCATTGAAATGTACTTCTATGAGAATCAAGCTCACCATGTTAAGTGGGTTATAGCCCTTGACTCTTTGGCTTTTTGACAGCATTTGGCTAGAGGAAAATAAATCCTCTTTCCCCTTGATAGACGTCTGATTCAATATAATCCTGCATCACAACCCCTTGAGATCCTTTAAATGGTTATTGAAAATGCTATGGTATGATGTCAGGATGTTATGTACAAATAAACATATACAAGCAAAGCAAACAAATCCATAGGTTTAGGCTTGCATGGGGTTTATAGGTAAGTACCCTCTTGAAGTTTAGTTGGTTTAACCTGTCCTAAAAAGTAATCAGGTTCTAGGGAATCTCAATATCATTGATCTTTCTTCATCGGGAATTGTTTCAGCGTAACCCTCTTTATTTGCGACTGAAATATCCCTAAAGTATGATCTCAATGAACATAGCATCGAGTATCAACAAACTTCAGACTGCGCTAAAGCCGACTATCTCACTACTTCCTAATGGACAAGTTGTTCAATTTAAGGTTCTACGGTCAGTTAGTGCTTCATGACACCACACATCGGCCCCGTATTCTCCTTAACTGGACTCAAGGGATACCAGTACCAATAAATGTGTCACACTAACGTAGCCATCGCTTCAAACATGTCGGTATACCCCGCACAATCCCCATGATCTATTTCTACTTCCCTAATGATGTTTCCAGACCTTGGTAAAGGATCTATACAAGAAACCCAAACATAGGACCAAAAAAATGTAAAGTAAACAAGTCAAACAAATGAAAGCATTTTAAATGTGATCTAGTCTCTAAGATAACCCCACTTTTAAGTATGTCCCTAGTAGAGTCGCTGGTTCTGTAATACGGCGTGAGAACTGACTTGGGTGTTTTGCGTTTTATCGTAATTTTTGCGGACACCAAGAGTCGCCACCGACTTTTCTTTTATCTAATAAAGGAAATTGTGAAAAGAACATGAAAGGCCTTTTTAGATGTTTTCTTGAGTTCGGGGGGTAGGTTATGAAAAGGGAACATGTTAAGACCCTTTTCATCCGTAGTTATCTACGAGATCTTAGTTGCTAGCTCACTTTGAAATGCTTTGTTTGAAATGTGTTTGTGATTGTTTTTGAAAGTATTTTTGAAAGTGCCTTTGCTTAGGAGAACTTTGTAATGATTTTCGTCTCTATAAGAATGCATACAAAGTGTTGGCTTTTGAAAATATTTCATTTGAAAGTGTTGGTGTGTTTTGAAAGATGTTTTGAAGATGGTTGTGAGCAAGCGACTACGAGCGTTCTACCTACTCAAGAAGTCTTATTTATGTTCCTCCTCCTTTAGATATTGCTATCTTACCATTGATTGATAAGAAGCCCTATCATTGGATGTGAAGGGACAGACGTGGGTCGTCGTACAGTCATGGAAGGCAACATTGTAGGATACCTTAGCAATTTGTCATAAGGGTCTAAGATCGTTTACCGAAGGCAACATTTGAAGGGTCATTGAGGGACTACGATCTTGTATTCGAGGATCATTGCTAAAGTATCCCACATTCGAGGGACGTTACTATTTTTCTCAAGGCAACAAGTGAGGTTAACCCTAGAGGTGCAAGTGTGCAAAGTGTTTGTTTTCATGCATTTTTATTGAGATTAGGGTTCCCTATTGTTTGATTTTTAATCTTACCATACATACCCTAATTACTAGCAATTATATTGAAAGCGGTAAATTGTGGAAATTTAAAGTTCTACGCTATTACATCTTTTTTGGGGATGAGGATACAAGTTTGTGAATGGAGGATGAAAGCAATAAAGTTCTAATTATACTATTATAACCATATTGAATATTGAATGATAATAAAAATATAAATAAATATAAAGATAATGTAAAAAAAATAAAATTGTTTTAAAAAAACTTTATGTATTGACACATACACTTACGTATTGATACGAAAACTTTTTAGGTATTGACACATGCACTTATGCATTGACTCATATCTGTTTTGTATTGACACATGTCCTTATGCATCGACGCATATCATCTCTTTTCTCCTGGAAATCAAAATCAACTCAGTATGAGTTGACACATAAGGGTTTGTATCGACTCATACTGTTGTGTATCGACACATGCGCGTTTTGTATTGACTCATACTCATTTCTTGCTCCTGGAAGTCAAAAACAACTCAGTATGAGTCGATAAATAAGGGTTTGTATCGACTCATATTTATTTGTATCTAAACATACGCGTTTTGTATCGACTCATAACCTATTTTGTACATAATATGTGTCGACTCATAGTGATATGCATCGACTCATACTATTGTTTTTTACTTCTAACGTTGTTCTGCTACATGTAAAAGTCAGTTCTCAACACATGGTTAGTGAAAATGGAAAGAAATCATAGGATTAGATTTAAGGTAAAGATATCTATATTTTATCTTCACAAATGAACCACTAATGATGTTTGTATGAAGAGTTCAAAGTCAAGAAAACATACCTTGAAACTTAAATTTGTGTTTTGATTTTGAGTTGGAGAAATCAAGTTATAGGTGGCTATTTTTGAATTTGGAAAATAGTGATGTTACAGAAGTTGTTCTTGAGTTTGAACAACTCCTATATGATGTATGTGGAGTGTTTGGATGGTTTGTTTGGACAGAACTTTCAAGGTGTGAGAGGTCCAAAGATTTGGAATTCAAATCTCAAAAGTGGAGGTTTTCTGGATAGTTATGGTTTTTTGAGAGTATGAGGGGTTTTGAGTGCTAGTTTCTCTTTATTTTTCTGTCCTCTTTCTCTTGTAATTGTTGCCTTTATTTATAGGCAAGAGGTTTAGGATCAAGAGCTGATTAGGTTTGCAAGACAGCATATTATGGTTTGGTTGGGATGCAAATATCAAACTATGTCAATTCTACATAGTCCTAAGATGAAGTACCAAAGTTGTTGGTATAGAGGGGCTACTTTCCATGATTTAAGGTGGAATAAAATCATAAGTAAACAAGGTATGGGCTCAAGACAAATTTTGTACCAACAAGCTTGCTTTTCAAGAATAGCAATGGTAACTTTTTACCTTAAATGGAAAGTTATTTGGATAATGGCTTGTATCTCTTGGGTAATGGTTCAAGCTTTTGTGTAAACATTAAATTATGGAGAGATTTGCAAGCAAGAAGGCCTACAATATAAGATTATGCATCATATCATGTAGATTGGATCATGTGTTCTTCAACAAAAAGACTTGTAAATCAAGAATGGATGTCCAACTTCAAGCCTTTGAATCTCCTAGCTCAAGTATGATAAACTCATGCTCTTGGGCATTTTGGAAAATTTGAAACATTGTCTACAACTTTCATGATGACCATTTTGGATAACTCAAATTGGAACTTGATTAAAATTTGCCAAGAAGTTGAGATGAAAATTGACCAAAACCTGTTGAGAATTTCTCTAAGTATTGGATAACAATCTCATGACTTCATGGACTCATATCTTCAAATCTAAGCATTTTTTGGACATCAAACCTCTAATATAAAGTTGTATAATTCATCAAGATCTACGACTTTCATGTTGAAAGTTCCTTTTGAATCATCTTGCACCTTGGTGAAAGAATGTCATGAAGTTATGAAATTATCATGTATGAAAACACTTAGAAAAATTTCTCTGTCTTGGAAAGTATGACTTTTCAAATTGACTTTTGACTTTATTGATTTCTTGATGATCAAGCTTCATATTTTTTAATGCCTTCCTGAAATATGATCTTCGAAATTAAATCTTGACTAAAAAATCAAAGTTTGACTTTTTGTGCATCAGTTGACTTTTTCATCAATTGATCAAATTTCAACTATCAAACCATTGATCTTGAAAAATGTTTTGAACCATGAAATTAGGTTAACATGTTACATTTGAATCCTTGATATCATTTTTAAAACTAATACGTCATGTATTAATTCAAAAGTCAAGAATCAGTCATTCTCAGTCAAAACCCTAATTTTGACCATTTTGCCCTTTTGATTATTTGAACATTTTTCTTGAGGAATTATGATCCAAAATTGATAAATTGATGCATATGACTTAAAAATGTTGATATTGATCAAAAATATTGAAGTTTGGTTGTAAGTTAACCACATTTGACTTTTTACCCAATTGGCTGAGCAAAATTGTGATTTCAAGACTTGACATGAGCAATATTGAAGGTCCATAATGATACATGAAAGTAAATTGGATTATTAGAAGTCCAATTGTCCTTGTGCAAACTCAAACCCTAATTTGAGGTATCAGTGTTGAGGAGATAGCTTGACCTAGTCAATACTTGTGCAAACTTGAGCTTTTGAAGATCTTTTATGAGGAATGTCTTGAAAAAGAGAGGGAAAATTTTGGGGTACAACAATTAGAAAACACAAGATTTAGCCTAGAGTTATCATGATAGCTCCAAATTCCTCTAGTACAACTGCACGACATCTTTGAATATATTTTTCTTGATAAAATCAGTGTTAAAAGATGTTTTAGTGTCTGCGTGCTTTAGCCATGTACTTTTATGAGAACCCCCTTATATTTTACAAAGTATTCACTCATACTAATAGAAGTAGGGATTTATTGCACTTCAAGACTTTGTATGATACTTACTTTTGTAGACACTTGCTTGAGTTCTCTTGAAATGAGACTGAAGTTATATTCCATTTGATTGTTATCATCAGATAGTCAAGCCCATCAATTCCAAATACTTAGGTTTACATCTTTATCTGCTTAACCGCTTATGCTTGACTTTTTAGAAAACATTTGTCATTATTAATTAGTTGTCATCATAAAAATTTATTGTCCATGCAAAATAAGATTCCACAATAAAAACTATCATACTCACCAAAAATGGCTTTCCTCTCTTCTTTAGTGTTGACACCCACAAACAAATGAGTCTCAATTCTTCAGTCGTTTATTTGTTGTTGCATATTTGGAGGTGACATCGTCGATGTAACCAAATCCTTGGAGAAGTCCAACAAATTCTTCCTCAAATAAAGTTCTTCCCCGGTGTTGTACCCCAAAATTTGCCATCTCATTTCTCAAATAATCTTTCACAAGATCTCCTTTTTGGTCAAAATCAAGTGTCCAAGATCACAATTCATCAAAACATGTCAAAATATGAAAAAATTTCAACAAGAAATCAAAGAGTCAAAATTTCATTTTGAAAAGTCAAAATTTCTAAACTTAGAAATTTTTCTAAGTGTTTGAAATTTCATATTTTTTCATAACTTTGAGCCAAATTTTCACCATGATGCAAGATGATTCAAAGGAAACTTTTAACGTGAAAGTTATATATCTAAATGAGATCTAAAACATTGTAGAACACAACTTCTCCTAGAAATGCATGGATTTCAAGTTATGATTTTGTGTGTACATGTTCATGGAACCTGGAAACTTAGTAAAATTTTGCCCTAGTTTAGGCAGGATTTTGACCCAACTTCATGGCAATTTTTGACATAGTTCCAAGATGAATTTTAAAAAATGTCCACCATAGAGTTTGTAGAGTATGTTACAAGCTTTATAAAATGTACAATAACTCATTGAGATCATACTTCAGTAAGGAGAATCGAAGGCAAGAAGTTAGGGTTTCATTCTTGAATTACAAGTCATTTCTTGATGAATACATAATTGAATTTCAATGCTAGGCTGCAATATTGCTTTGCAGGCCTTCTAACTTGTGTATATATCCATCATTAATGGATTACACAAACTTTTGAGCTATAATCCAAGTGATTTAAGCTTTATCCAATTCACATTTCCATTTTGGGAAGAAAGTGAAGAATGCCATTCTTGAAAAGCAAGCTTTATGCACAAAGTCAATTCTTGAGCCTCTAACTTGTTCCCTCTGATCGCACTACATCTACAAAGTATGAAGCAAGTGTGTTTAAAGCATAACCACTCTATCTTAGCAAGTACACAAGACTTTGAAACTTGGATTTCTCAAAAATCACATGTTATGCTTAAACTTGTGATTTTGAATTCTGATCAACAATAAGCTTCCAAACTTGTTGCTTAAAAATAAAGGCATTATTTGTGAGCTAGAAAACGAGCTTGAACACCATGAAACACTCACAAACTCCCTCAAATCAGAAATTGCCCAAAAACTCCATTGTTGCACAGTTTCTGACCTTGACCTCCAAACTCATATTTCCCCCGTGTGTTCTTTGGCCTTTTAGTTCCTAAAGCTTCCTTACATCAAATACAAGCCATCCCACACCCTGTTACACGATTGTAACATCATCTTTATCAACTTTCATAACCAAAAACAGAGTATTGCACATTGACTTCTCCAAGCCATCCCAGCAATCCATTGCTCAAGCTAACCATTGCATTAGCTTCCTAGAGACTCAAGGAAGCTAACCTGATCATTACAGCACCTTGAATCAAGCTCAAACTCATTTCATGATTTCTATTTTTGAGGTACATTTTATGACTTTTCATCTCATTATTTAGGCATTATTAGGCTTACATTTGTGAACATAAAATATAGACATCATTGCCCTAAAACTATACATGTCCATAGATTTCATTTATTTTGATTGAGCTAGGATAATTTGGAGTTTGAACTTGCTGAAATATTTAGGTCAGAATTTGGTACTTTTAGAAATTCATGTTCATCTTTGATTTATAGCTTTAGTTATTTATATGGTTGGATTCGTGAGAAAAAATGGAACAACTTTTATGTTTACATTTTCCATTTTGGTTGAGAGATGAAGAAGTTACAGATTTTAAAAATCATGTTCAGTTTGTTGGCGCGAGGAAGAATATGAAGTTGGCCTCCTGACTTGTTTTCAATTATATATTTATGGTTTTGTATTAATGAACGGATGTATAGCCACCCCAGTGGTAAAGCGTGCACATGTTAACCTTTAGAACCTGGGTTCGAGCCCCAGTGGTACCATTTTGCTCTTTTTTTCACATTTTTCTTCCATTCTTTTGTTTCAGCGGGCGCATGGGCTTCCCCCCCCTTTGGGCTTTTATTTTTTGCTGACCTCTAACCTCTGTTTACTTTTGCACCCCTGGCCCTTTTTTTTCCTTTATTATTTCATTTTTCTTTTTATTTATTTTATTTTCATTTCATATTATTTTTATTATTTTTATTATTATCATTATTATTATTATTACTAAAAAATATAAAAATATTTTTATTTACTATTTACACTTATACATTTTTTATTTTTCTTTATAAAACAAAAAAACTAAAAACATTTTCTTAAACAAATTAATTTAATTTCTTAAATAAATATTTAGACTTAGGTTTAATTATTATATTATTTTCTTGTAAATTAAAATTAACTTAGAATCTAGGTTTCTTTTTTAATTAATTAATTTTCATATTATTTTTATTAAGATAAAACCTTTTCATAAAAAACCCTAAAAATACTTTTTAATTTGATTTCTTTTTGAACTAGTTTAAGTTTAATTTTGCTAAATTTTAATTAATCACTCTCTTAATTAGGTTAAAACCCTTTCATGAAAACCAAACAAAGATCATTTCTTTTTCCATTTATATTCTTGCATTTTTTTCTTTTCAATTTTGTACAATATTCAATATGGTTGTAATAGATGATTAGATTTAATTTTCTTGCAAAATCCTCATTTGTAAGTTTGTATACCCCCTCCCCTAATGATGTAATAGCTTAGTAATTTTACTTTCCGCAATTTATCACTTTATATAAATGCTAGTAATTAGGATTTGTATGGAAAGACTAAAATCAACAAATTAGCAAACCCTAATTCAAGATAAACAAGCATGTAAATCAAACACACTTGCACACTTGCAACCTTAGGGTGATTCCACTTTGTTGCCTTACAAAAATGACCATGTTATGCATATAGGATATCTTAGCTAAGCAATCAAAAAATACAAGATCATAGTCCCTCGATGACGCTATCAAAGTTGCCTTTCAAAAATGATCTTAGTCCCTCAAATAGAAATGCTAAGATACCTTACAACATTGTTATCGTGGCTATACGATGACCCACGCCCGTACCCTTACATCCAAAGATAAAGCTTCTTACCAAATCAATGGTAAGATAGCAATATCAAATGAAGGAAGAAATGAACTAAGACTTTTGAGTAGGTAGATTGTTCCTAGTTGCTTGCTCAATTTCAAATCAAACATTCTTGCTTATTTTCAAAACAAACACCAACACTTTCAAAAACACTTTCAAAACATTTTCCAAACTTGAAACATTTTCAAAATATCAACACTTTTTATATGTTCTTATGAACGAGAACTATTACAAAGTTTGCCTAAACGATGTCTCCTTTTAAAAATACTTTCAAAAACCACACAAAGCACATTTTCAAATAAAAGCAAGTGATCTAGCAAGAAACTAAGAGCCCATAGATAAGTATGGATGAAAAGGGTGTTAACACCTTCCCTTTTCATAATCTACCCCTCGAACTCAAGAAACAATCTCAAAGGTATTTCCTGTTCTTTTCAGCCTTTCCTTTTAGATAAAAGAAAAGTCAATGGTGACTCTTACTAAACGCAACATTTGTGATAAAACACAAAACACTCAAGTCAATTCTCCCACCGTATCACACTCGGACAAGTCATTTTCCTTGTAGACATAAGACTCGTTCCCCTTTATAAAGTAACCTTGACACCCTATTTTACAAACAAATTCATACATTTGTAGTCTGAATTGGATTCTATGGAACAAACCTTTTCATGGGTTTTCTCACTACAAAGAATGAACAAAAAGAATCTATCCTTGAAATTCTTTAT
This sequence comes from Vicia faba, assembly GCA_948472305.1. Taxonomy (NCBI): domain Eukaryota; kingdom Viridiplantae; phylum Streptophyta; class Magnoliopsida; order Fabales; family Fabaceae; genus Vicia; species Vicia faba. The sequence goes on from OX451738.1 coordinate 1,636,146,594, forward strand.
GCTATCAAAGTAGACACCGAAAAAAATAGTTATCCATTCCCAATGAAATCAAACCTTAGCCATGTTTGTGGTTTGTTGTGGTATGACAATCCTTGAAAAATTGAAATAAAAGCCTGGAAGACCTTGATAAATGTCCAACCCACTGGGTGCAGCTCTGAGGGAGTAATCATCAAATGATTCAATACCTCAACCTCAAAATCATTGAATAAAAGAAAAAACCAAAGATGAAAAATAAACACTCATAAAAGTAAATGACACACCCTTCATGTTCACTACATATCCCCATATCCTTGTCTGGAGTCAACACCCCCGATAAGAGTAAGGTTCAACCTTACTAAATGCATGATCAAGACCACCTTTGTAATTAATAGTGGAAACGATACCCAAAATCTAAGGATCCACTCAGACAACTAATTTGTCATTATTTTCCTTCTGGCGTAAGGTAAACGCCATATCTATAATAAGAAATCCTCCAAATAAGAAATTAGAAAGGGTGAAAGATGAAGGAAATTGTAATATAAATAAAGGCAAAGTGTAGTAAAGATCCCAAACATTTTTATGATATTCATAGGTAAAGTGGAGAGAAAGAAGAACTCTTCAGAAATTTAAGGGATGAAAGAGTAGAAAAATAAACAAATAGGCTTTTATGGTTACTCCTAACACAAGAATAATGTAATCTCCTACATCTAGGAGAGAAGAGAGCACTACCAATAGTCTAGATCTTCTTGAAAGTCATCCCATATAATCTAGTGTCATAGGATTAGAAGGTCATCATTATTGGCATGTGAGTGGGCACAATATTAGGCAAGTAACTTCAAGTACAAGAGGGGGTGAGTTGTTGTATTTAAAATTTATGATTATTTAAATATTTTCTTACTTGAAAACAACTATTTGTGTTAGTAAAGAGACAACGAGAAAAGCAGCAAAAGTAATTTGAAATAATAAAGCAAGTGACAACAATTAAAGAGATAGAGTTAGAGAGATGGCACCGAGATTTATATAGGTTCATCCGAACGTTGGCCTAATTTTGTCTCCATGAGATATTTTTAATATTTTTAATAAGAATCTTGAGCTTTTAGAGGTTATGCCCACAAACATATGTGTACCATGGTGGGAGAACCGACTTATTGGTTTTGCGTTTGATCGCAATTGTTGCGGATAGCAAGAGTCGCAACTGACTTTTATTTTATCCAAAAGGAAAGGTTGAAAAGAAAAGGAAATACCTTTTGAGATTATTTTCTTGAGTTCGGGGGTAGGTTATGAAAATGGAAGGTGTTAGCACCCTTTTCATCCGTAGTTATCTACGGGCTCTTAGTTGCTTGCTAAATCACTTGCTTTTGTTTGAAAATGTGCTTGTGGTGTGGGTTTTGAAAGTATTTTGAAAAGGAATATCTTTTTAATGGTTCTCGTCTCTATAAGAACGCGTACAAAGTGTTTTGTCTTTTGAAAATGTTTCAAAGTGAAAGTGTTTGTGTATAAAATGTTTTTTGTTGTAAGCAAGCAAGCAACTAGAAGCATTCTACCTACTTAAAAGGTTTAATGTTCTTTTCCTCTTCCTTTAGATGTTGTTATCTTACCATTCATTTGGTAAGAAACCCCGTCATTGGATGTGAAGGGACGGGCGTGGGACGTTTGTATAGTCATAGAAGGTAACATATGAGGCGTTTTAGCAATCTTCATTTAGGGACTAGATCATTTACCAAAGGAAACATCAAGGGACATCGAGGGACATCGAGGGACTACGGTCTTTTACAGAAGGTCTTTGCTAAAACGCCCATATTCGAGGGACATGACTATTTTCCGAGACAACAAAGTGAGATTACCCTAGAGGTGCATGTGTGAATGGTGTGTTTGATTGCATGCATTTAGTCTTTGATTAGGATGGTCTACTTGTTGGTTTTATATTGCCATACACCCTAATTACTAACATTTATGAAAGCAATAAAAATGCGGAAAATAAAAGTCGTACGCTATTACATGCTTTTTGAGGGATGGGGTATACAAGTGTACAAATGGGGATTGCAAGAATTTAAATCCTAATTATCTATTACAACCATATTGAATTGTACAATACAAGAAAAGGAAAGGATTTATTTTGAAAAGGGTTTTTTTGTCTTAATAAATTAAAATAAAAATAATTAGTTAATAAAAAGAAAATATTTTTTATGTCTTTTTTATATTAATAAAAATAGTATTAATGCAAAAAATAATAAAAATAATAAAGAAAAGGAAAAATAACGAAAACAGGATCAGCATGTTGCTGAAAACAAAAATGAGAGGGACCAGAAGTTCTGATGCTAGGCACGCTGTAGTTCAGAAAGAAATGTTAGAGAAAACCAGAAGTTATGGGTTGCTGCGCGCTGAAGTTCTTGGTGTTAAAACAGTGTGGAAAACCTAGAAGGTTTGTGTGTTGTGTTACAACAGTGAGAAAGACCTAGAAGTTCTATGTGTTGTGATACAACAGTGAGAAAAACCTAGAAGTTTTGTGTGTTGTGTTACAACAGTGAGAAAAACCTAGAAGTTCTGTGTGTTATGTTGCAACAGAGAGAAAACCCTAGAAGTTTTGTGTGCTGTGTTACAACAGTGAGAAAAAACCTAGAAGTTCTAATCATAATTTTGAGCCTAGTTTTCTTCAAGAAGTTTGGATCCACAGTTTTCTACTTAGGCAATGATATGTACAGTCTCAACACTATGATATCCACATTTTTAATGATATTCTGAATGAAAAGTTCAAAGTCAGGATGACTTACCTTGAATCTGAAGCATGTGCTTGGGAGTTGAGTTGCTGCCTTCGAATGTTCTAGGGTTAGCAAGAAACGGAACAAGAATGTTATATTCTTTGATTCGAAGGGGAGAACAAGGGTATTGTTTTGAGAACTCTGGGTTTAAGAGTGTTTGAGTGTTTTCTTCTCTCTCTTTTTGTATTCAATAACTCTCTCCCAAAAAGCCAGCCCCTTAGATGTGTGGTGGAACAATTTATTTATAGATGAGTTGGTTGTGGTTTTGGGGGGGAAAACAAATGGGATTTGAAACATTTTGGCATACTGTTTCATTGCTTTTTAAATACAACTTTTATGTGCTAAGTTTGTGTAAATATAGGGTTTAAGAAAATGCAGGCATGGACTAGGTCAGCAGTAGTTTTTGAGTGTTATGGAAGCTGGATGCAGGACTGTGTCATAGCAGTATAGCAGACTATTCAAAACGAGGTTTTCGAGCTTGGTGATGTTCTAATCAAAGAGTGGAAAGACCAGAGTGTGATTTGAAGGCTGGTGTTCTGATCGAAGAGTAGAACATAGTCTCCATATGCTGAAGAATGAGATTTGAAGGGTCATGTTTTGATCGAAGAACACAACTTCCATACGTTGAAGAATGAGATTCGAAGGGTCATGTTCTGATCGAAGAGTAGAGCTTCTATATGTTGAAGAGTGAGATTCGAAGGGTCATGTTATAATCAAAGAGTGGGACGAAGCAAACTTCTGACCTTTGATTCTCCCTGCTCCAGCATGATCTGAAGGAGTTCTCTAGAAAGCTTGTAACATGTTCTGCCATCCCTTTTTGAATCACTTTTGCAAATTTTGATTGTACTTGGGTGAAAACTGGTCCAGAAGTTCTATCCAAATTCTGACTTAAAAATGCTCAGAATTTACTAAGTGTCTTAGCTTCAAGGATGTCTTCATGGATTTATAACTTGAAATCCCAGCCTTTCTAGAAGAAGTTATGTTCTGCAATGTTTTAGATCTCATTAATATCTATAACTTTCATGTCAAAATTTCCGATTGAATCATCTTGCATCATGATGAAAATCTGACCCAAAGTTATGAAATTATCATATTTTCTTAATGTGATACGGTGGAAGAACCGACTGTTTAATACTGGTTTGCATTTTGCGCTTTTTGTTTGCAAAATGTCACGGTAAGCAAGAGTTCCCACCGACTTTTATTTCATCCAATCGGAAAGGAAAAAAGTACAAAAAAAATCCTTTTTCGAGATATTCTGAGTACGGGGGGTAGATTATAGAAAGGGAAGGTGTTAGCACCCTTTCTATCCATGGTTTTCCATGGGATCTTAGGTACTTGCTCATCTTTTTAAAATTGCTTGTGTATGTGCTTTGTTTTTTTTTTGAAAAGTTTGACTTCGTGATAACCATTGCATCAGTCCTCAAAGGTGTGATGAAGTTGTTTTGAAAATTTGTTTGAAAAGTGTAAGTGTGAAAAGTTTTAATTTGAGCAAGTACCTACTAGCATCTACCTACGCAGAAAAAAAATTGTTTCTATTCTTGTTTCCTTTAGACAGCGCTATCCTACTATTGAGAAATAGGTAACACCGTCGTTGGAGTTGTAAGGGTCAATTTGAAAGGGACGTACGATCATTAAAGCAATGTTAGGACATTTTAGTAATAACCCTAGAGTCTTAAGATCATATTCGAGGTAACATTTCCGAGGCAACATTTCTGAGGCAACATTCGAACGGGACATTTGATCTTTTTAGACATGAGGGCAACCACTAAGACACCCTATACTTAATGATTTCTTACCGAAGACAACTGAAGTGAGAGTATACCCTAAGAGTGATATGTGCGAGTGATTTGTTTTCAGTTATTTATCTTTGCACATCAGGGTTTTCTAACTGTATTAATTTGTCATGCATTCTTGTCATACAATCCTATTAGCATACATCTAAACAGTTTAAATATTTGCAGAAATTAAAAGTGCGAGAAAGTAAATCTACGCTATTACAAGGCTTCGGGGAGGGGGATTATTTACATAGCCAAAAACCCGGGGAAAAGCGATAAGTAAAAAGTCCTATATTAAACTATTACAAACCATGAACAGTTACAAAAATATTGGCAAAAATAAATAACATGCGCGCGATGAATCAAATACGAGACAACTAGGGTTTTGACCCTTGCCTAAACCTATTCGCTATTAAAAAAATGTTTTTGTCATGTTTTTGTTATTTTAAGAAAATAATGAAAAAATTAAATTAAAGAAAAGAAATTATTAAGTTCTAATTAATTTTAAATGAAAATACATTAATTTATTCTAAAACCTATTTTTTGTATTTTTATGTATTTGATAAAAAAATAAAATAAAATTAAATCAAGAGTTTTAACCTAATTTCTATTTGATTTTATTTGCAAAAATAAATTACAATTTCCCTAAGTTAAACTAAATTGAATTAATTTTGATAATAATAAAAAAATTAATCCTAATTTTTATGAAGTCTTGATTTTATGATTTTATGGAAAATAGTTAATTTGACAATTAAAAAGATTTAAAAGAAAATTAAAGGAATTAAAGAAAAGAAATAAATAAAAAAAAGGTTAGAGATGGGCCTAATAGCAATGCTGGGGGTGTATTGTTGAAATTCTGAGTCCAAATGATCCAAGCCCGTTTGACTTTGCTGGATCTGGTGTGTAGGTTGACTTGAGGCGCATGGTAGTCCTTCAGGCTGGAACGCGTACACCTGGCTGACTGCTGCATCCACTGGTTGATTGTTGAAGGTGCATGGTAGGCGTGTGAAAGAGATTTTCACTGAATCTGTGGAAGGAAAAGAACCCAGGTCCTTATGCCTTTTGTCCATGCCATGTTTCCATCTGTGCTGCAATTGTTATTTGTGTATACAATAAAAGTAAAATATAATATAATGAAAACAAAAACGCTGAAACCCAAACGCACAAAAATTTGAATGGCCGAGTGGTTGGCTGACACGCATCTTCTTCTCCAAGGAACCGTCGTCTTATGTTCCTGGACTTTTACCTACAGACACTTGCTGTAACTACAGCCCTATGTCACTCAAAAATTATCCACAAGCAAGATAAATGAAATTCAATGGTACCAATCAACTTGTCTCATCCTCACGAGTATCATGGTACCAGAATCCAAGCCCAATTTAACATGTACTGCAAAGCCCTAAAACTAACCAAGAAACCCTAACCATGGCAGTTTTACATAGAGTCATCAAAAATGCAATTGAATAGAATGATTAGCTTACAAACTAAATAATGAACAAGAATATATAATCAAAACATGAAAATGATGTATAAATCATGATAATCGAATTCCAAGAAATAGGGAAAACAGTGATGCTCCTACAAAGTGTTTCAGGACGTGGGGAGGCTTGCTAGTGACTGGAACATGTTCCTGAGACGTCCAGCAACCGATTGGTAAGGTTAGGATGGCTTGAGATGGCCTGTAGCTTGGAATTTGATCTGCACTTTTTCTTTGAAATTTTGAAGTTTGTTATGCCTCTTTCACGACTTCTCAAGCTCTTCTCTTGCCTTGGATTCCTTCTGTATATGTAGTGCAACACATTAGGTCAACAAAAACGAATTGAATCTTACCCATTATGAAGATTTGATTTGGTCTTTCATGGCATATGATATCTTTCCAAATTTGCTTCAATCCAATCTTTTTTCAACCCAAATCAATCTTGTACGAATTGGTCATCCTGCTAGCTATACATAGACTCAAAAGATGCACAAAAAATCCAAGATTTGATTTGATTTTATTATTTTACCATTTTAATTTGATTTATTTTGTTTTAAATGAATAAAACATCAAAATAAATGATAAAAATAATAAAATAAAAGGTGGAAAACTTGAGGGATCGTGGGTCCTATTAGAAACATGTTTCAAACAAGAAAACATGGGCCCCTTTAGAAAAAATACAAATTTGATCAATGTTGACTTTTGGCAATTTTGCAAAAAAGGTCAACTTGGACAACGCATAACTCTCTCAATTTTGACCCTAGAGAGGTGTTCTTGGACTTTTTAGAAATATTAGGATGTCCCCTAAGCAACCCTTTTGGTCTTATCTCAATTTAGTCTTCCATGTTCATGCATGAAGCTTTGACCCAAAAGGTGTTTTTGTTGACTTTCCAAAATTACGTATTATGTCAAAATTCATATCTTTTTGTGAGTGCATATTTTGAACTTGGGAGCTGAATATTAATTGTAGGGAATTGCATCCTCTTCAAAATGAGCTTTGGATAGGTCATTTATGATAAATTATGAGAAAGTTATGCTTGGTCAAAGTTGAGTTGACTTTTCCTACAAAACCCTAATTTAGCAACTTTTGGGTTTTGATGAATTGTGAGCAATACTTGATGAATCATGATCAACCCTTGATCAAATGATGAATGATACTTCAAAATGAGGATGTTGACCAAAAATCTTAAAATTTGACTGTATGTGGGCCACAGTTGACTTTTGACCTAGCACAATCAATTTTTAAGTATTTGAGTAATTGACTGAACAAACTTCTTCTGCAAGGCTTGAAACTTGACATGGATGATATTGATAACATATTAGTACAATTGTGAGAATTTGAGTCCTTTGTGGTTCACATATCCTGATAAAAAATGAAACCCTAATTTGACGTATGCTGCCTTAGGAGAGAGTTTGTCTGGTCAACTCTTGAACTTCCTTGAGCAATTTGGGGACCTCACTTTCATGTATTGAGAAATATGAGAGGGAAAATTTTGGGGTACAACACTTAACACTTACAAAATTTTCTAAGTGTTTAGAAATTTGACTTTTCAAAGTAATCTTTGACTTTTTATTTCTTGATGAACCAACTTCATGTCTTGATGAAATATGATTTTTGGAACTATATTTTGATCAAAAAGTCAAAGTTTGACTTTTCAGCGTGCATTTGACCATTTTTCCCTTGTGAATGACTTTCTTCGAAAATTGTAATCCGAGACTTGAAACTTGATAGAAGCAATCCTGAGGGTCCAGAATGATCCCAGAAAGTCATTTGAAAATGTTTGGAGTCCAACTGTCTTTATGCAAACTCAAACCCTAATTTGAAGCATCAGCGTGAGGAGACGTCTTGACCTAGTCAGTACTTTGCACAAGCTTGAGTCATCAAAGATATTTGTGAAAAATACCTTGAGAAATGAGAGGGCAAATTTTGGGGTACAACGGTTGCCCCTGTTCAATCTTTTTAAATATGAAGAGTTAGATTGGTGGATCCGCCATTCGTGACTTGAAGGTGGAAGATGATCAAATACTAAAGTGACCATAAATTTTCACTCGATGATGTGTTAGTTGATTGTGTCAGGAATGGGAATCAAGATTCCATTTGGAGAAATTATGACAAGTTGTCAGAGATGGGCTTGTAGATTCCATCCAAAGGTGATTATTTATAGCAATTAGACTAAGTTTAAGCTTGACTTCAACTGGGACAAGAATCAGGATAAACCTTTGGTCGGTTTAAAACTGAACCTAGCAGAAGTCTTGAATAATCTTTAACTGGAAAGAATCAGGATAAATCTTTAGAGTGATTTATCTGATCCAGGGAAAGCATCTACTGGGAAAGCATCAGGATAAACCATTGAGATATTTAAACTGAACCAGAGAAAATGTCTACGGGAAAGAATTAGGATAAACCATTGAGTGATTTAAATTGAACCAGCAGAGGTCTTGAATATTCTTTAATTGGAAAGAATCAGAATAAATCTTGGAGCGATTTATCTGAACCAGAGAAGATGTCTATGGGAAAGAATCAGGATAAACCGTTGAGAGATTTAAACTGAACCAGCAGAGGTCTTGAATGTTCTTTAACTGGAAAGAATCAGAATAAATCTTGGAGCGATTTATCTGAACCAGAGAATATGTCTACAGAAAAGAATCAGGATAAACCATTGAGAGATTTAAACTGAACCAGCAGAGGTCTTAAATGTTCTTTAACTGGAAAAAATCAGAATAAATCTTGGAGCGGTTTATCTGAACCAGAGAAGATGTCTACGGGAAATAATCAAGATAAACCGTTGAGATATTTAAACTGAACCAGCGGAGGTCTTGAATTTTCTTTAACTGGAAAGAATCAGAATAAATCTTTGAGCGATTTATCTGAACCAGAGAAGATGTCTACAGGAAAGAATCAGGATAAACCGTTGAGAGATTTAAACTGAACCAGTAGAGGTCTTGAATGTTCTTTAACTGGAAAGAATCAGAATAAATCTTGGAGCGATTTATCTGAACCAGAGAAGATGTCTATAGGAAAGAATCAGGACAAACCGTTGAGAGATTTAAACTAAACCAGCAGAGGTCTTGAATGTCCTTTAACTGGAAAGAATCAGAATAAATCTTGGAGCGATTTATCTGAACCAGAGAAAATGTATACGGGAAAGAATCAAGATAAATTGTTGAGAGATTTAAACTGAACCAGTAGAGGTCTTGAATATTCTTTAACTGGAAAGAATCAGAATAAATCTTGGAGCGATTTATCTGAACCAGAGAAGATGTCTACGGGAAAGAATCGGGATAAACCGTTGAGAGATTTAAACTGAACCAGCAGAGGTCTTGAATGTTCTTTAACTAGAAAGAATCAGAATAAATCTTTGAGTGATTTGAAAGAACAAGATTAGTTCTGACCTATCCCAAGTGTTTTGATGATAACTAAATTATATTTAAGATAATTTATGCTCTAATGAATGTGTTTTGAATGTCTTAGTTAATGTTCTGACAAGAAACATTCCAAACTGCTAAGCAAAGATTATGAAGAAGTTCTTTGATAAAAGAACCTCTTATTCAAACGCATCTGCTGACTCTAGTAAGAACACTCATTTGTTAAATGTATCTTCTAACTTCTAGCAGGCTTCTTAATTCTGAAGATAACTTGAAAGCAAGCGTTGTTCAAAGATCTTTGCAAACAACGCTCTAACCAGAAATTGAATGAAGCATGTTCTGAGATAAAGCAACAACGTCTTAATCAACGTGTCTTGTCAAAGCAAAGGAAACACGTTCTTACATTCTGACGTTTGCTAATTAATGCAAAGACGGCTGAAAGCACTCAAGTGCCTACAACTTGTTTCTTGGAGAATGGAATTTTGCAAGGATACACGCAAAGCATTTAATGCTCTCCATTTCCTCTGAAGGCAGCAATGATCTTATTACTCCTACTGTAAATAGATGGACATTTATTGCAAGCTAAATAGAACGAAAAAAACAAGAAACTACGTGAAAGATTCAAAAGCTTACAAACTCATAGTTCATACATTTTTGTGTATTACATTCTAAGAAAAATCACAGTTGTGAGATAGCTTGATTAGAAGCAAACTCTATTTCAATTATCTGTAAAGATTATACTTCTGTATTTGTTCCTTGAGAGACCAAGTTTGGTCAGATTTCTCAAGAAGACTAGGACTAGATTTAAGTCTTAGTGTGGTTAGTCACTTGTAAGATTACTTGTGCATTGTTAGTCACAACAGTTGTTGTGTATTTGTAATCAGTTGATTATAGTGGATTAAGTCCTTGTTGAGAAAGGCGAAATCACCTTGGCGGGTGGACTGGAGTAGTTTGAGTTCAAAAGAACCAGGATAAAAATAACTGTGTTATTCCATTATTGTTTGAGCTTTGTTTTGAAAACAAAAAGAGTCACTTATTCAACCCCCCCCCCCCCCCCCCCCTTCTAAGTGTTTTCTTACCCCTTCATGATTTATCTGAACCAGAGAAGATGTCTACAGGAAAGAATCAAGATAAATCGTTGAGAGATTTAAACTGAACCAGCAGAGGTCTTGAATGTTCTTTAATTGGAAAGAATCAGAATAAATCTTGGAGCGATTTAACTAAACCAGAGAAGATGTCTACGGGAAAGAATCAGGATAAATTGTTGAGAGATTTAAACTGAACCAGCAGAGATCTTGAATGTTATTTAACTGGAAAGAATCAGAATAAATCTTGGAGTGATTTATCTGAACCAGAGAAGATGTCTACGGGAAAGAATCAGGATAAACCATTAAGAGATTTAAATTGAACCAGTAGAGGTCTTGAATATTCTTTAACTGGAAAGAATCAGAATAAATCTTGGAGCGATTTATCTGAACCAAAGAAGATGTCTACGGGAAATAATCAGGATAAACCATTGAGATATTTAAACTGAACCAGCAGAGGTCTTGAATATTATTTAAATGGAAAGAATCAGAATAAATCTTGGAGAGATTTATCTGAACCAGAGAAAATGTCTATGGGAAAGAATCAGGATAAACCGTTGAGAGATTTAAACTGAACCATCAGAGGTCTTGAATATTCTTTAACTGGAAAGAATTAGAATAAATCTTAGAGCGATTTATGTGAACCGGAGAAAGAGTCTACCGGAAAGGAATCGGGATAAACCATTGATCGATTTAAATTGAACCAGCAGAAGTCTGGAGGAATTATTTGTCATGTAGTTAGTCACCCTGTCATGTTTCGGGAATTGATTTACCATTGATTTGTTCACATATAATTGCCTTATTTTGTTGAAAATTTGATGATAATTTTGTATTGATTGAACTTTCCTGAAAAGGTAAATATTTAGTTGTATGTAATGCCATGATGTAAGAAATGCATGGTGTAATGATGTTTCTAAAAATAAATGAGATTGCAATATATGCATTTGTGTTGTCGATGTTTATGATGTTTGAATGCAATGTATGCACATATTAGTTGTTCTGCTGCAGTGCTGTTTAGATTGGGGAAGATAAATCCCTGACTGTTGTTGGGAATGTGGAGTGTAAGCCTTCATATTTTATTGAAATTGAAGTATTGATAGATAGGTTTCCATCATTACAGGAGTAAACTTTGTTGGGGAAGGGAAATGTCATGCATTGCTTGTGGACTTGGTGAAATCCTACTGGGGAATTCCTGAGCAGCTGGGCGACTTTCACTGGGGAATCTTTGGAGAGGTAATTGGAAGTTTTGCTCTGTCGGGGATATGAAAGCAAAAGATACCATTAGGCTGCATACTGGAGATACTCCAGTGATCCTGTAGCAGGTTATCCTTGCTTCTGCTACATTAGAGAAAGTACCTGCGGGGATTTTATGGAATGACCTATAGATATTATCCTTTTTCTTAAAGCCATCAGTAATTGTCTTTCTGTTCAGTTTTCCTTTTTTATGCGTTCATTTGTAAATAGTAATTACGTTCAAATGTATATGTTCAAAAATAAATCACCGGACGTTTTTGCAAACAAAACAGGAAGGTAAAAGAAAAACAAATAGTTTTGTACTTTTAAAGGAATATCTTTTTATTAACTTGAATAAGTATTTTTGTACAAAGAGACGAACATCCTAGTAAGAGAATGTCGTATTGAAAATGAAAACTAATACAAAGAAAGACAGCTATGTGAAATAATCCCATGGGGTTTCCATTACGCTATAGCCTTCATGTCTTTGAGCGTCTCATCCACTTTCTGATTTATCCGAAGCTGATTGGATTGATTAGAACCGTTTGAGTCTAATGATTGATACTGTAGATTGACTGTAAGGTGATCCAACGGGACATAGTCATACGCTTTAAATCCTTAACTTTTGCATGGACCGCCCTTTTGGGTTTTCAGCCCACCGGGATACCCTTTTTTGCCCAAGCCGCCTTTTCAGGTTTTCAGCTTGCCGGGTGTACAAATTTTTTTGTATTTTATCTCTAATTTTTTCCTAGGCCAGTCGACCTAGCGGTTCTTTTCATGCGTAGTATCTTTTAACTATGTCCGCGTTTACAGGGTGCGGAAGGTCGTCGTTGTCCATAGTGGTTAAGATCATTGCTCCACCAGAAAACATTTTTTTAATCATAAATGGTCCTCCGTATGTAGGAGTCCATTTTCCCCTGGGATCACCTTGTGGCAGTATGATACGCTTGATTACCAAGTCACCAACCTGATATACCTAACGTCTAACCTTCTTGTTAAAAGCTTTAATCATGTGTTTTGGTACATCTGGCCAAGGCAGACAGCCGTAAGCCTCTTCTCATCAATCAAGTTCAACTGGTCAAGTCGAGTTTGAATCCATTCATCTTCATTCAACCCTACATCCTTTACGATTCTCAGAGAAGGTATTTGGACTTCAATTGGTAGGACATCTTCCATGCCATATACCAAAGAGAAAGGATTTGCCCATGTTGATGTGCGCGTCGTGGTACAGTAACCGTGGAGAGCCAATGGTAACATCTCATGCCAGTCCTTATAGGTCACTGTTATTTTTTGTATGATCTTCTTAATGTTTTTATTAGCGGCTTCTACAGCGCCATTCATCTTTGGCCGATAAAGAGAAGAGTTATGATGCTGGATCTTAAATTACGCGCATAGTACGGTGATCATAGTATTATTGAGATTGGTATCATTATCTATAATGATTTTCTTTGGAATACCGTACTGACAGATAATATTTTGTTTGATGAATCAGGCCACAACGTTCTTGGTAACAGAAGCGAACGAAGTTGCCTCGACCCACTTCGTGAAGTAATCAATGGCAACTAGAATGAAGCGGTGTCCATTAAAATTTGTAGGTCTGATCTCTCCAATCATGACAATGCCCCACATTGCGAATGACCAAGGAGCAGTCAGGACCTTCAGAGGAACTGGAGGCACATGTATTTTGTCAGCGTAGATCTGGCACTTGTGACAAATCCGTGAATGCTGATAATAGTCCGCTTCCATGGTAGACCAGTATGATCCTGCCCGTAGGATCTTTTTATCCATTGTATGTCCACTAGAATGAGTTCCAAAGGTACCTTCGTGTAAATCAACCATGATCTTTGCTGCCTCACTCTTATCTACGCACCGAAGCAAAGTAGATTCGTGGTTGTGCTTATAGAGGATTCTGTTACTGAGGAAGAATTTAGTAGAAAACCTTCTTAGGAATTTCTTATCATTGACTGAAGCTTCCTCAGGATATTCTTAGGCCTCGAGATATCTTTTAATTTCACGGAACCAAGGTTTGCCCACTACTTTTTCAGTATCAATCTCATGAAAGTATGCTGGTTCGTCCATCCTCTCAATAGTGATCTGAGGAGCCTCACTATCCCACCTGATTTTGAACATGGATAACATAGTAGCTAGCGCATCTTCCAGTTGATTTTCCTCTCGTGGAAAATGCTCAAAGGTAATTTCCTCAAAGTGTGGGATTAGTGTCAACACATGTTCTTTGTAAGGGATGAGATTAGGATGCTTCGTGTCCCATTTTCCTTTGATCTGACTGATTACTAAGGCTGAGTCTCCAAATACACTTAAGGATTTGATCCCCAAATCTATGGCAGCTTTGAGACCCATAATGCACACTTCATATTCAGCCATCAGGAGATATGATCACAGTGTCGATGCCATTGTTGAGTGTGTTGGAAGCTCCGTTAAAATCCATGGTCCATCAGGATCCTTGTTCAGGTCCATCATACGGTCCGAGTTCTTCACAGTCATTCACCAACACGATGTCTTCATCCGGGAAGTCGAAATTCATGGATTGGTAGTCATCCACAGCCTGATGAGCCAAATGATCAGCTAGTACACTCCCCTTTATTGCTTTTTGGGTAGTGTACTGAATGTCGTATTCGGTCAGGACCATATGCCATCTTGTTATTCTTCCAGAGAGAGCGGGCTTCTCGAATATGTATTTAATTGTATCCATCTTGGATATCAATAAGGTAGTGTGAGTCAGCATATATTGTCTTACCGGTGATCAGCCCATGCCAGAGCGCAACAAGTTTTCTCGAGCAGTGAATATCTGGTTTCACAGTCGGTAAACTTTTTTCTCAGGTAGTATATTGCATGCTCTTTTCGGCCAGACTCGTCATGCTTCCCCAGCACACACACCATTGAATTTTCCAAAAATTTTAGGTACATGTCTTCCCTCAACTGGAGGCATTAAAATGGGAGGCTCTTGAAGGTATTCTTTGACCCTGTCAAAGGCAGCCTGACAGACGTCGTTCCATTCCAACACTTGATCTTTATTCAGTAATTTAAATATTGGTTCACAAGTAGCGATTAGATGGGAAATGAACCTGGCGATGTAGTTAAGCCGTCCTAAGAATCCCATAACTTCCTTCTAAGTGCGAGGGGAAGGCATTTCTTGTATTTATTTTACCTTTGCAGGGTCCACTTTGATACCTTTTCCGCTAACAACGAAGCCTGAGAGTTTTCCTGACCTTACTCCAAAAGTGCATTTATTCGGGTTCAGCCTTAGTTTTTATTTCTTCAGTCTTTCAAATAGTTTTTGTAGATGGTCAAGGTGTTTCGCTTCAGTTTGAGATCTATCTATCATGCCATCCACGTAGACCTCTATCTCGTGATGGATCATATCATGAAACAAAGCTACCATGGTACGCTGATAGGTTTCCCTGGTGTTCTTCAGCCCAAATGGCATAACTTTGTAACAAAACGTGCCCCACTGTGTGACGAAGGTCGTTTTATCCATGTCCTCAGGTGCCATTTTGATCTGGTTGTATCCGGAGAAACTATCCATGAAGGAAAATACTTTATGTTGTGCGGTGTTTTCAACCAGAATATCGATGTGGGGAAGCGGGAAGTCTTCCTTGGGGCTTTTCCTATTCAAGTTTCTGTAATCCACATACATACGTACCTTACCGTCCTTTTTAGGCACTGGAATAACATCGGCGACCCATTGTGGATAGGAGGTGACAGCTAAGAATCCGGTGTTGAACTGCTTCATGACTTCATTCTTGATTTTATCTGACATTTATGGCTGCATGCAACAGACCTTTTGTTTTACCAGAGGGCAGTCTTCTTTTATCAGCAGACGATTGACCACGATATCAGTGTCGAGTCCTGCCATGTCTTCGTATGACCAAGCTAAGACTTCAACATAGTCATGTAGTAACTGAGTTAAGCGCTCCTTGACCCTAAGCTCCAAGCTGGCACCTGCCTTGACTTCTTTCTTGTCCTCTTCAGTACCTACGTTAGCTGTTTCAACCGGCTCTTTGTGGGGTTGTAGGGTCCTTTATTCCTATTGCAATAACCTAGCTAGTTCCCCTAGTACCTCACAATCTTCCTCACCTTCATCTTCGGCTTGGTAGATCGTATTTTCAAAGTCACAATAGGCCATAGCAGAATCGTTACCCATAGGATCCTGAGTGGATGTGTGTCTGCATTTCGATATGTGAGTGTGTGTAAGAGCATAGCTATCTTTGATAAAATAAAAAGGTAGAAAAAGAAAAACAAAGGGCGTAAAATTTTGCATGCAAAAACGTCCATGATTTATTGATGACATATCAAGATGAAGTAACAACCCCCATAAATGGATCATTGTGCCTCGGGTAAGTCACAAGGTTTTAAAGTGTAAATTGTTTAAATATTACAAGTCCGAAAAAATTTAAACGACAATTACTCTTGAATAAAAGTAATAGGGACAAATTCTTTGGCCTCCCAATTGCTGAGTCCTCCGCCGATGGTTGGGAAAATCCACTCATCCATGTCACAGCTGCCATGATTGTCTTCCAATGCATTGACTCCTTAATTTCTGATGCATAAAGGTGGTCTCCCAGCGTGAGAACGTCAAACAACTCTTTGGGCTTCCGCAGTAAAACCCAAACCAAATTTGTTGGATTTGTAGGGAATATACGGAAGTTGACCCCATATGGTACATCCACCTTCCTCAACTATTGCTCTAGCATATTTCAGAGAGGCCGTTTGCAATGGAGATCTGGTAGCCTTCGGAGTCTTGGTAGTAGTCTTGGTTATCGCAACTGTTTGTAGGACCTCCTCAAAATTCTGACATGGGGTCTCAATGAACTTACCGTCCATTTCAACATACTTGAAAGAGTTCAGATGGCTAACCATGTACTCCTCCTCCCCATGGACTGTGATAATCTTTCCCTTGACTGGGTACTTCAACATGTGGTGTAGGGTAGAAGTGACGGCACCAGCGCCATGGGTCCAGGGTCGGCCCAATAGATAGGAATAGGAAGGGCGGATATCCATCACATAGAAAGTTGAATCAACAGTCTGAGTTCTAACTTTGATATGGATCTCTACTTCTCTGTGCACTGTTCTTTTAGAACCATCAAAGGCCCTCACTACAATGTTGCTAGGATTTAAAGTGAGTCCTTCGCAATCTAGCTGGTCAAGAGCATTCTTGGGCAAGACATTCAGCGATGAACCCGTATCCACCAGAACGTAGGCTAATGTAGTTCCCCTGCACTCAATGGAAACATGCAAGGAATCATTGTGTTTCCTTCCTTTGGGAGTTAAATCAGTGTCAGAAAAACCCAGTCCATTATCAGCAGTTAGACTGGCCACATAATTCTCAAATTGATTAATGGAAGCCTCTTAGGGCACGTGGGCAGTCTTCAGAAATTTTACTAAGGCTTTGGCATGGGCCTCAGAGCATAAAAACAGAGCCAACATTGATATTTTTGAAGGGGTCTGCCACAACTTCTCTACGATGTTGTAGTCACTCTTGATCATCTTTAGTATCTCTTCCATCTCCTTGCTAGAAGCTTCAAAAATGACCTCTAGATGTGCCTTCTTCTGGACAGGCTCAAACAATACCTCTTTGCCCCTTGTCTCGATAGTAGGGATAACAGTAGGACTAACAACGGGAGTATCACTGACAGGAGCGGTAGCAGGAATAATTACAGGTGTAGCAATGGTCTTTGTAGAGATATCAGGGAAGAAAACCCCTCCACTTCTTGTTATCTTACTGGTCCCAACGATATTGTCAACGTCAGGATCAGTACCTTCAGCAACTTTGTCTTTGATAGCCAGTAGATATTGCTTGACACCATGGTAATAGACGTCATCCCCATAGTTCCAGGGAACAACTTTATCCGAAGAATATGGTATTGGCATCGGCATGGTGATGATTAGGGGAAATGGTATTGTCGGAAATGGTGATTATTGAAACATCTTCACAGGAATTTCTAGTAAGAGGAACTTTCTCGATCATGATTTATTTGTTAACCATCAGGCGCTGGACACCCATCTTCGGTAACAAATAACCATCTGGTAGAGACATACATAAGCGACAACTTTCATCACAACTCGGAAATAGACCGTCTTGCAATAGATTCCATTTAACAGCCAAAAGTGGAGTAGTTAAATTATCCAGGGAGGAAAAAAAACAGTCATCATCAACAGCATTGACACCTTGTCCATGTTTGGGCATTGGCGCTGTTATTACATTAGGTGTTTCTGGGGGGTCAAACTCAATCTCTTTCGCCTCGATAAGGTCTTATACCTTATTCTTCAAGGCCCAAAAATCGTTTGTATCATTCCCTAGACTTTCATAATGATAGGCACATCGAGCATTTGGGTTGTAGCAGGGAGAAGCAGTATTGGGGTTCTTGGGAGCTTCCTTTAGAGTCACCAGATTGGATTTCAATAGATATGGAAAAACTTAGGACAAGGGCATGTTGATCCGGGTGAATCGTCTCATGTGCACCTCGGGCCTGCATTGATAGTTTCACTGTTGATTTAGTACAGGATTGGAAATCATAACAGCCTCTACCGTCGGGTGACGATCAGTTTTTTTTATTCCTGTGGTCATAAGCAACGCTGACTTCTTTCATTCCGGTAAAGGGTTTCTTCATCGTACTCGAGGATACATCTCTTTGAATTTTGCAACTCTTTATACCCGTTTCTACCCGCTCACCAGTCATGATTAGTTCAGTAAATCCAGCCGAAGAACTTCTGATCAGATGGTTGAAGAATGGACCAGACAACGTGCCTAAGAACATATCCACCAATTCTCTGTCAGATAAAGGGGTTGGACTCTTCCCGCGAGATCTCTCCATTTTTGGGCATAAATTTTGAAACCTTCACCGGTACCCATAGACATACCTTGCAACTGTGTTCGAGTTGGAACTAGGTCAGTATTATACTGGTATTGCTTGTAAAAAGCGACAGTCAAATCTTCCCAATTGCGAATATGGGTTCCTTCTAACTGATAAAACCAATCCAACTGCGTCACTGACAAACTCTCTTGGGAGAAGTGTACCCATAGGTTCCTATCAGCAGTATGGGGTTGAATCTTCTTGACGTAAGACCTTAAATGCATCTTAGGACAAGAGACATCGTCATATTTAGCGAAAGTGGGGACCTTGAATTTCTGCGGGATGACAACCCCTGAGACCAGTCCTAGCTCTTCAAAATCCAACCTGGGTACCCTCTAGATCTCCATAGCATTGAGGCGATCCTCCAACTGCTTGTATTTATCGTCAGCCGAGGGATACTGTTCTTTAGAGTAGTCTACCTCTTCCTCTTCTTCAGACTCTAGGTGGTCATTTCCTTCCTTGTTTTTCCTTCTTGATTATCTCCTTCACCCGACGAGGTTGCAAAATCTAGAGTTCGCCTGGCTGGTCCTTTGAACCTTCTTCCCAGATTCAAAACACTGACTGGTTTCTTCTTTTTCTTCTTCTTGTCTTTGATCATCAAATCCTTCAAGTCCTCTTTCCCTTTGTACAGAGCCAAGAACATTTGTTGGAATTGAGCGTTTTGCGCTTGAAGATCCTTTATTGTCTGTTCAATATCCATCTCACTGAAATAAACAATAGAAAGATAAGGAGACTTGTTGTAAGAAACCTGTTTGTGTTATAATGAACGAAAATTCATATGCAAAGGATTTAAAGGAAATTAGATATTTAAATTTGCTTAGACAAAAAGGAAACACGCGTTGTATTAGTAAATTCAAGTTCGAGTACATCATGCCTCTTTGGGCTTACAATGAAAGAAATAAAATACAAAAACTCCAAAGATAAAAAGGTTGAACGCATCCTCTATGGTGCGATGTAGGCGTTCAAACTCCGCTCTTTAAACTGCTTGGTGAGTTCCATAACTTTCTTCTCACTGGCGTAGAATTGGGCTTCGAAGGTGTCTCGCTCTTCCTTTAGTTGAATCTAACCCTTTACAAGTCTTCAAGAGAGGTAGGCATGTTGGGATGAAGGATAGTATACGGGACATCTCCTTCGGAAATAGGCTCCATGATAACGAGGAGGATTGAGGGGTAAGGCATTACGAGACTCTGAGCACGAGATCGCACCCACCTAAGATAAGGCTCAAGGGGAATAGAGTTTTTATGTCCCAATGTCTTATTACCCACCTTATTTACCATCCTCTAATCTCGTACAAACCTCTGACGGTAACCTTGATCATCGCTCTCGTAGTCGAACACCAAACCTTGGATGAGCATATCATGAGGACCAATTCTTCGGGCATACCAAAACTGTCATAAAGCTAAGCAAGGGTTGTAAGTGATACCTCCCATAATGCCAAGCAGAGGGATATTAGGGAATTCCCCACAATAATGAATGATAGAAGTATCTTCCAAGGATCGAGAACACCAATAAATGTCAGAGTGGGTGAGGGACGTCATCCTTTGAGACTATGTGAATCCTTGCTCGTTCTTCAATATTGATCGAGGTAGGTGCGAAGTAAACCACTTGGCGAGTAGGGGAATTCAACACAAGAGAGTACCTCTTTTCTTCATGGTGCGAGTATGGAAACAATGTAAGATGTCTCCAAGCAAAGTAGGTATAGGATTACGAGAGAGGAAGACTTTGATGGCATTCACATCTATGAATTGGTCCGAATTGGGAAATAGAACCAAACCATAGATTAGAAGGACCAGGATATATTCAAAGGGTTGAAAATCCATATCTTCCCAGAATGAACGAGCTTTCTCCAATAGAAACTTGGCTAGGAATCCTTTAACTCCACTTCCTGTCTCCCAATTTGCTATAATGTCGGCTCTCTTCAGATGCAGGTCTTCGACAATGACTTCAGGTTTCGGAATCCCTTCTAAACTGGTGAATGATATTTGATCAAGCACGAGCATTCCTAATAGTAGAGAGAATTCTTCTAGTGTAGGAACTAACTGATAGTCGGGAAAGGTGAACCAATAATGTATGGGATCAAAGAATTGGAAGAGCACACACATCATTTCTTCTTGGAAATTGGAGGTATTCAAACTGAGGAGTCGACCATATTTCTTGGTAAAAGGAGAATCTCCGGGAACCCTTGATGCTAAGTCTTGGAGTTGAGGGTACGCTTTCACGAAGCTGGTTCGGATGGTATTCCTTCAGACGGGATTCATGGCCTACAAAACAAAGCAAAGATAAATTCCTAAATCTTTGAAATGGTTAGTGAGAATTTATAAACAAAACAGACAAGTCCTTAGGTTTAGGCTTGCATGGAGTTTGTAGGTAAGTATCCTCTTGAAGTTTAGTTGGCTAAACTTGTCCTAGAAAGTAATCGGTTTCTAGGGGATCTCAATATCACTGACCTTTCTTTTAGGCATTGTCTCAGCATAATCAATCTTTTCTTTTCGCAAAGATATCTCAAAAGTCCGGTCTCAGTGAGTGTAGTATCGAGTATCAACCAATTTTCAGCTTTCCACCGAAACCGGCTATCTCACTACTTCCTAATGGACAAGTTGTTCAATTAAGGTTCTAAAGTCAGTTAGTGCTTCATGACGCCTCTCAGCAGCCTTGTATTCTCCTCGATTCAACATAAGGGATACCGGTACCAACAAATGTGTCACACTAATGTAGCCATTGCTTCAACCATATCGGTATATGCCATATAGTTTCCATAATCTATTGCTACTTACATAAAAAGGTTCCCTCGATCCGGGTAGAGGGTCAAAACAAACCCAAAAAAGGAACCATAATGTAAAGCAAACAAATCAAACAAAGGAAAGCAAGTAAAGATGATCTAGCCCTAAGGTAACCCCCACTTTTAAGTAATTTCCCCAGTAGAGTCGCCAGTTCTGTAACAGGGTGAGAGAACTGACTTGTTGGTTTTGCATTTGATCGCAATTGTTGCGGATAGCAAGAGTCGCCACCGACTTTTCTTTTATCCAAAAGGAAAGGTTGAAAAGAACAGGAAATACCTTTTGAGATTATTTTCTTGAGTTGGGGGGTAGGTTATGAAAAGGGAAGGTGATAGCACTCTTTTCATCCGTAGTTATCTACGGGATCTTAGTTTCTTGCTAGATCACTTGCTTTTGTTTGAAAATGTGCTTGTGGTGTGGGTTTTAAAAATATTTTGAAAAGGAATGTCTTTGTAATGGTTCTCGTCTCTATAAAAACGCGTACAAAGTGTTTTGTCTTTTGAAAATGTTTCAAAGTGAAAGTGTTGGTGTATAAAATGTTTTTTGTTGTGAGCAAGCGAGCAACTAGGAGCATCCTACCTACTCAAAAGATCTAATGTTCTTTTCCTATTCCTTTAGATGTTGATATCTTACCATTGATTTGGTAAGAAATCCCATCATTGGATGTGAATGAACGGGCGTAGGATGTTTGTATAGTCATAGAAGGCAACCTATGAGACGTTTTAGCAATTTTTGTTTAGGGACTAGATCGTTTACCGAAGGAAACATCGAGGTACATCGAGGGATTATGATCTTTCAACAAAGGTCTTTGCTAAAACGCCCATATTTGAGGGACATAACTATTTTCCGAGGCAACAAAGCGAGATTACCCTAGAGGTGCATGTGTGAATGGCATGTTTGATTGCATGCATTTAGTCTTTGATTAGGGTGGTCTACTTGTTGGTTTTATCTTCCGATACACCCTAATTACTAACATTTATGAAAGCAATAAAAATGTGGAAAATAAAGGTCCTACACTATTACATGCTTTTTGAGGGATGTGGTATACAAGTGTACAAATGGGGATTGCAAGAATTTAAATCCTAATTATCTATTACAACCATATTGAATTGTACAATACAAGAAAAGGCAAGGATTTATTTTGAAAAGGGTTTTTTGTCTTAATAAATTAAAAGAAAAATAATTAGTTAATAAAAAGAAAATATTTTTTATGTCTTTTTTATATTAATAAAAATAGTATTAATGCCAAAAATAATAAAAATAAGAAAGAAAACGAAAAATAACGAAAACATGATCAGCATGTTGCTGAAAACAAAAATGAGTGGGACCAGAAGTTCTGATGCTAGGCACGCTGTAGTTCATAAAGAAACGTTAGAGGAAACCAGAAGTTCTGGGTTGCTACGCGCTGAAGTTCTGGGTGTTAAAACACTGAGGAAAACCTAGAAGTTCTGTGTGTTGTGTTAAAATAGTGAGAAAGACCTAGAAGTTTTGTGTGATGTGTTACAACAGTGAGAAAAACCTATAATTTTTGTATGTTGTGTTACAACAGTGAGAAAAACCTAGAAGTTATGTGTGTTATGTTGCAACAGTGAGAAAAGCCTAAAAGTTTTGTGTGATGTGTTACAACAGTGAGAAAAAACCTAGAAGTTCTAGTCATAATTCTGAGCCAAGTTTTCTTCAAGAAGTTCTGATCCACGGTTTTTCTACTTAGGAAATGATATGTACAGTCTCAACACTATGATATCTACATTTTTAATGATGTTCTGAATGAAAAGTTCAAAGTCAGGATGACTTACCTTGAATCTGAAGCGTATGTTTGGGACTTAAGCAGCTGCCTTCGAATGTTCTGGGGTTAGCAAGAAACAGAACAGAAATGTTATGTTCTTTGATTCGAAGGGAAGAACAGGGGTATTGTTTTGATAATTCTGGGTTTAAGAGTGTTTGAGTGTTTTCTTCTCTCTCTTTTTGTATTCAATAACTCTCTCCCCAAAAGCCATCCCCTTAGATGTATGTTGGAACAATTTATTTATAGATGATTTTGTTATGGTTTTGGGGGGGGAAACAAATGGGATTTGAACCATTTTGGCATACTGTTTCATTGCTTTTTAAATACAGCTTTTATGTGCTAATTTTGTGCAAATATGGGGTTTGAGAAAATGCAGGCGTGGACTGGGTCAGCAGTAGTTTTGGAGTGTTGTGGCAGCTGGATGCAGGACTGTGTCATAGTAGTACATCAGACTGTTCAAAACGAGGTTTAGGGGCTTGGTGATGTTCTGATCGAAGAGTGGAAAGAACAGAGTGAGATTTGAAGGGTGATGTTCTGATCGAAGAGTAGAACATGGTCTCCATATCCTAAAGAATGAGATTTGAAGGGTCATGTTCTGATTGAAGAACACGGCTTCCATACGTCGAAGAATGAGATTCGAAGGGTCATGTTCTGATCGAAGAGTAGAACTTCTATATGTTGAAGAGTGAGATTGGAAGGGTCATGTTCTGATCGAAGAGTGGGGTGAAGCAAACTTCTGACCTTTGATTCTCCCTGCTCCATCATGATCTGAAGGTATTCTCTAGAAAGCTTCTAACATGTTCTGCCATCCCTTTTTGAATCACTTTTTCAAATTCTGATTGTACTTGTGTGAAAACTGGCCCAGAAGTTCTGTCCAAATTCTGACTTTAAAATGCTCAGAATTTACTAGGTGTCTTAGCTTCAAGGATGTCTTCATGGATTTATAACTTGAAATCCCAGCCTTTCTAGAAGAAGTTTTGTTCTGCAATGTTTTAGATCTCATTAAGATCTATAACTTTCATGTCAGAAGTTCTGATTAAATCATTTTGCATCATGATGAAAATCTGGCCCAAAGTTATTAAATTTCATATTTTCTTAACACTTAGAAAATTTTCTAAGTGTTTAGAAATTTGACTTTTCAAAGTAATCTTTGACTTTTGATTTCTTTATTAACCAACTTCATGTCTTGATGAAATGTGATTTTTGAAACATGATTTTGATCAAAAAGTCAAAGTTTGACTTTTCAGTGTGCATTTGACCATTTTGCCCTTGTGAATGACATTCTTGGAAAATTGTAATCTGATACTTGAAACTTGACAGAAGCAGTCTTGAGGGTCCAGGATGATCCCTGAAAGTCATTTGAAAATGTTAGGAGTCCAACTGTCTTTGCACAAACTCAAACCCTAATTTGAAGCATCGGCGTGAGGAGCCGTCTTGACCTAGTCAGTACTTTGCACAAGCTTGAGTCATCAAAGATATTTGTGGAAAATAACTTGAGAAATGAGAGGGCAAATTTTGGGGTTCAACAATATGTTACAAGTGAATCGACAAATCTTACACTATATTATTCCCCCAACTAAAGAAGAGGTTTTTCCAAAGGCTAATATCACAAACTAAATATATATTTTACTGACTAATCTCAATAACCGAATAAAAATTTTACCTAAGTTCTAGAACCAAACAAAGATTTTCACGAGTTTACCTCAAGAACCCTACATGAACCTTCAATAGAATCACACTCTTCAAATAAAAAATGGCACGACACTAATACAATACTTTCCTCGCAAGTATTTTTCACTCACAAGACACTAAAACAACTTTATTTAAGAGAAAATATAAAAGAGAGAAGAAGAGAGTAATAAAATATTAAGAAATAGGAAAACTTAGAATTCTTGTGTATTTTGAAATGAAGAGATGCCTCCTTTATATATGATAAAATTAGGCTAAAAAGGAAATAATCCATGAGTTAAATCAGTGTCATAATCGATTAGGATAATCGATTGTTGACCTTAAATAATCAATTATTCAAGCCACAAATGAAAGGTTTTGATATATGGTCATTACTAATCATTAAGAAATTGTCCCAATTGATTTTAGAGTCAACTTAGCCAAAATAATTGATTGCGTCATTAGGTCTAATAGATTATTTAGTTGAAAAAGTCTTCCAATCAATAGAAAATTCTGCTAATTAGTTGGTTAAGCCCTAAAAAACATTTTAATGTGATTTTATCAAATAGAGAGATGCTTTAAAAATATTTTTGGTGTGAATGTGAGAGTTGCCTTAGTATATTAGGAATTATTCTCCTACTTTCACGAGGTTGTGGTCACTCAGGAAGACACGATAAAGAAAGCTTTCACACTTCCTCTCTTTCATAACTTTGAAGCTTTCAAGTTTATTTTCTAGATACACTAATCATATAAGCACTTCAATAGAACCTTGAATATTCTACTTGATGAGGTTGGATATATATTCAATTTATCAACATCATTAAAGAGTTGGAAAGATATTACCATCAATTTCAACAGGCATCAATGTAACACCCAATATTTAATTAATTATTTAATTAAATATTTTCGAATATTTTCTGATTAAATTTTCGAAGTTGTGAAATGTCGATTTAAGTTGTTTTATGGTTATTTGATAAATTGGTTGATTTAAGTTGTAGAAATAATATTATTAATAATATTATAATTATATAAGACTATTTATTTAGTGGGCTTAGTTGTTGTGTTGGTTATAGTAAAAAGTGGGGGTGTTAACTAGTAGGCCCAATAAGACTAAGTAGAATAATAATAATATTATTATTATTATAAGAAAATAGGAAATATAGAAAATTAGAGTTATAAACTAAATTGGAAAACTAGGTTAGAAAGGAAGTAGCGGAAGAGCAAAATAAGGGCTTGGAGAAGTAAGAGCTACGTGAAATTTCAAGCTAAAGAGGAAAATCTAGGAGTCAATTGGAGAGTTAGAGAAACCTTCAATCCAAGGTAAGGGTGGGATTTTGACTCTATAATAGAGTATGTGATGAATGATATTCTGGATTGGGTTGAAAATTTGTTTCTATTTGTGTTTGAAATTGTTATATTATTGAAATTGAGAGATGATTGAGAATCCAATTTAACTTATATATACATATATAAGTACCTTAGTGTTATTTGTTTCAATTTCATAGCATATAGGTTGTCTACTATAGCGGAAAAGAAGATTGTAAGTAGTACATATGTTGTATACTGTGACACTTAGTAGTATAGCAAAAATAAACAAGTATTTTGGCTGACACTGTAGTGGTAACATCAGAATGCAAATGCCTTACGCTCACACTGTAGTGGAAATTGAAAAATTGAGTTTAATAACCTTACTGAGTCATATGCTATTTTTTTTATAATACTCCCTTTGGTATAATAATCTTACTGAGTCATATTATGCTAATTATTAATAATAATAATAATAATAATAATAATAATAATAATAATAATAATAATAATAATAATAATAATAATAATAATAAATGTAATTATATTAATAATTTAGTATTATTAATATAGTGATTTTTAAGAGTTCTGAGTTAGAAATAAGTATTTGAATAAATAGTTAATTTGGGTTAATTTCTATTCTAATAGAATGTCAATTGAGTTGTCAACAGGATTGTGAGAGTTGTCAATAGTGTTGTTAAAATTATCAATAGAGTTGTTTTGCATCATTAAAAGTCACTTTTATTTGTTTTGCGTAATTCCGACATGTTTAGAGTTGTCAGTAGGGTAAGTTGAAGTTTCCAAATAAGAATACATATTTAATAAATTATTGATATTTTTTTTAGTTATGAATTTTAGTTAAATGTAGTAGCAGGAAATTAAGAATTCGTGTAATTACATAGTAGACTCCATCAATTATTTAGTCTAACATACTTAGTGAATATTTGATAGTATTTCCAATAGCACTTTTGTATATTGCAGTAAATAGCAGGATTTAGTAGTGAGTAGCATAAAGTAGTATGTTTGACAATTAACAAGTAACTATTAGATTGAAACTAATATGTATGTAGTAGGACAATAAAAATTGACAACTACTGTACTTGTAGCAGAAAGTAATAAATAGAAATCTGGTAGTTTTTGACAAAAAACAACATTTGTAGTATAGACTATTCAATAGCAGTGTAGTATTAATTTAACCGAGTTGTAATAAGAAATTTAGTATAAAGTAGAAATACTAAAAAATTTGCCGATAATTAGTTAACCGGTTTTATTCGAAATAGTCTGAATAATTACGCGGTTTTATTTGTAGTAAATTTTGGTTGATTCGTTGTATTGTGTTCTTTGTTAAAGAATGTGAATTTGCAAGTGATGTTATTGCCTCTATTTGTTGGCCAAAACTAAGTTGTAGGCTTTTGGCCAATGTTGAATTGAGTTGAACTATTATTGTTGTTGGTGTTATTACGTTCATGTTGGTAATGCATACATAGCATATCATGTTGGAGCTGATACTCGTTAAGTTGGTCTAGATTGGCAAATATAAAGTTGAAGGCTTATGTCTTGTTGATGCCTCTATTTATTGGCAAATTGCAGAATGAAAAGGTAGTTGCTTATGCGTCAAGGCAGTTGAGAACTAATGAAAAGAATTATCCCACGCATGATTTAGAGCTTACTGCAGTTGTTTTTGTGTTGAAGATTTTGAGGCATTTTCTTTATGGTTCTAGATTTAAAGTATTTAGCGACCATAAGAGTTTAAAGTATCTATTTGATCAGAAGGAATTAAATATGAGACAACGAAGATGGTTGGAGTTGTTAAAGGATTATGATTTCGGTTTGAATTATCATCCAGGAAAAGCGAATGTGGTGGCTGATGCGTTAAGTCGAAAGACTTTACATATGTCAGCAATGATGGTTAAAGAGTTGGAACTAATTGAACAATTCGGAGATATGAGCTTAGTTTGCGAGGTGACACCGCAAAGTGTCATGTTGGGGATGTTGAAGATTAACAATGATTTTCTGGATAATATCAAAGAAGCTCAGAAGTTGGATGTGAAACTAGTAGATTCGATGGTTGGGATCAATCAGTCTGAGAATAGTGATTTCAAGTTAGATGCGCAAGGTGTGTTGAGATTCTGTAATCAAATTTGTATTCCTGATGATGTGGAAATGAAGAAAGTGATTCTTGAGGAAAGTCATAGAAGTAAGTTGAGTATTCATCCAGGAGCTACGGAAATGTATCAAAATTTAAAGAATTTGTTTTGGTGGCCTGGAATAAAGAGCGGTGTGGCTCAGTTTGTGTATGCATGTTTAACTTGTCAGAAGTCGAAGGTTGAACATCAGAAGCCTGGAGGGTTGATGCAACCGTTAGAAGTTCCTGAATGGAAATGGGATAGCATTTCAATGGACTTTGTAACAGGATTACCTAATATTTCAAGAGGACATGATTCGATTTGAGTGATTGTTGATAGGCTTACAAAGTCGGCTCATTTTATTCCTATTAACATCAGTTTTCCAGTGTCGAAGCTGGAAGAGATTTATACTAGTGTAATTGTAAAGCTGCATGGTGTTCCTTTGTGCATTGTGTCAGATAGAGATCTGAGGTTTACTTCATATTTTTGGAGGAATTTGTAAGAGGCGTTGGGTTCTAAGTTGAGGTTGAGTTCGGCGTATCACCCTCAAACAGATGGTCAGACAGAGAGGACTATTCAGTCGTTGGAAGATTTACTGAGAGCATATGAACTTGAGCAGGGAGGTTTGTGGGATACTTACCTTCCGTTGATAGAGTTCACTTATAATAACAGTTACCATTCTAGTATTGGGATGGCACCTTTTGAAGCGTTGCATGGTCGAAGATATAGAACTCCTCTATGTTGGCATAAGTCTGGAGAAAGTGTAGTGCTTGGACCTGAAATTGTTCGAGAGACTACCGAGAAGGTGAAGTTAATTCGAGATAGGATGAGAGCTTCTCAAAGTAGACAAAAGAGTTATCATGACAAGCGAAGGAAATATTTAGAATTTCAAGTAGGTTACCATGTGTTTTTGAGAGTTACACCTGTAACTGGTGTTGGGCGAGCATTGAAGTCTAAGAAGCGCACTTCTCTTTCATTGGTCTGTATCAGATTTTGGAAAGAGTGGGGAATGTTACCTATAGAGTGGCTTTACCATCTAATCTTTCGAATTTACATGATGTGTTTCATGTTTCGCAACTCCAGAAGTATATTTCAGATCCATCTCATGTGATTCATATGGATGATATTCAAGTACGGGATAATCTTACGGTGAAGACGATGCCTGTACGGATCACGGATCATGAAATGAAGACTCTGAGAGGCAAGGAGATTGCTTTAGTGAAAGTAGTTTAGCTGGGAGCTGCCGAAGAAAGTATGACGTGGGAGTTGGAGAGCAAGATGTGAGACTCCTATCTTGAGTTCTTCGAATCAGGTAAATTTTCGAGCACGAAAATATTCTAAGTGGGGGAGAGTTGTAACGCCCAATATTTAATTAATTATTTAATTAAACATTTTCGAATTTTTTCCGATTAAATTTTTGAAGTTGTGAAATGTCAGTTTAAGTTGTTTTATGGTTATTTGATAAATTGCTTGATTTAAGTTGTAGAAATAATATTATTAATAATATTAGAATTATATAAGACTATTTATTTAGTGGACTTAGTTGTTGTATTGGTTATAGTAAAAAGTGGGGGTGTTGGCTAGTATGTCCAATAAGACTAAGTAGAATAATAATAATAATTTTATAAGAAAATAGGAAATATAGGAAATATAGAAAATTAGAGTTATAAACTAAATTGGAAAACTAGGTTAGAAAGGAAGTAGCAGGAAGAGCAAAATAAGGGTTTGGAGAAGGAAGAGCTACGTGAAATTTCAAGCCAAAGAGGAAAATCTATGAGTCAATCGGAGAGTTAGAGCAACCTTCAATCCAAGGTAAGGGTGGGGTTCTGACTCTATAATAGGGTATGTGATGAATCATATTCGGGATTGGATTGAAAAATTGTTTCTATTTATGTTTGAAATTGTTATATTGTTGAAATTGAGAGATGATTGAGAACCCAATTTAATTTATATATACATATATAAGTACCTTAGTGCTATTTGTTTCAATTCTATAGCATATAGGTTGTCTATTGTAGCGGAAAAGAAGATTGTAAGTACTATATATGTTGTATATTGTGACACTTAGTAGTATAGCAAAAATAAATAAGTATTTTGGCTGGCATTGTAGCGGTAACATCAAAAATGCAAGTGCCTTACGCTCACACTATAACGGAAATTGAAAATTTGAGTTTAATAACCTTACTGAGTCATATGCTATTTTTTTTATAATACTCCTTTTGATATAATAACCTTACGGAGTCATATTATGCTAATTATTAATAATAATAATAATAATAATAATAATAATAATAATAATAATAATAATAATAATAATAATAATAATAATAATAATAATTTAGTATTATTAATATAGTGATTTTTAAGGGGTCTGAGTTTGAAATATGCATTTGAATAAATAGTTAATTTGGGTTAATTTATATTCTAATAGAATGTCAATTGAGTTTTAATAGGATTGTAAGAGTTGTCAATAGTGTTGTTAAAATTATCAATAGAGTTGTTTTGTATCATTAAAAGTCACTTTTATTTATTTTTGCGTAATTCTGACATTTTTAGAGTTGTCAGTAGGATAAGTTGAAGTTTCTAAATAAGAATGCATCTTTAATAAATTATTGATTTTTTTTAGTTATGAATTTTAGTTAAATGTAGTAGTAGGAAATTAAGAATTCGTGTAATTACATAGTAGACTCAATCAATTATTTAGTCTAACATACTTAGTGAATATTTGATAGTAGTTCTAATAGCAGTTCTGTATATTCACTTGAATTTATTATAACTTATGTGAAATGCTTATTTTACCAACTGCTCATTAAACATATAAATTTTCAATCTTATTTAGATATTAATAATATGACAAATTAAATTATATTAGAAGTACAAATTATACTAATTAATATTTTCTGAGCTTTATACAACTCATTATCTGTATCTTGCTCTTTAACTATTAGAATTTATTTTAATAATTCTAATTCTTCAACCAACACTTCCTTCTCTAGTAGTTCATTCTACAAAGTATTTATTACTATACAGTAAGAACTAGTAGAGAAAAAAGTGATGACATAAGAACTAGAAGTATTTAATCAAATTCTAACTGTTAAAAAGCGAGATACATATAATGGATTGTAGAAAGCTTGTAAAATATTGATCAAAATTAGTTGTTTTCTATTATAACTAAAATTTTCATATTATTATTTTCTATTTCAAAAAGGTTATATATTTAGTGAAGGGTTGGTAAAATTATTTTCTAATTCAAAAAGGTTATATATTTAGTGAAGGGTTGGTAAAACACTCAAACCACATATGATATAATAAATTCATCTTCTATGATATGTTGGCTGAATGAAATGAAAGTTTCAATGTACAAGAAATAACATTAACAATAATATAAACAATAACATACATATACAGACACATCATACAATAACACAAACAAAAATATTTATCAACAAAAAACAACAACCAACTTTAACAAAACAACAACATACCTAAAAATAAACATCAACATAATTCAACAAAAACATCTAAAATAACACAAACAACAACCTTTATCAACAAAATACAACAACTTACCTTAACAAAACAATAACATATCTCAACAATAACATCAAACATACTTCAACAAAAATATCTAAAATAACACAAACAACAA
Source organism: Vicia faba (assembly GCA_948472305.1). NCBI lineage: Eukaryota > Viridiplantae > Streptophyta > Magnoliopsida > Fabales > Fabaceae > Vicia > Vicia faba. The sequence continues at coordinate 1,636,178,451 of OX451738.1, forward strand.
TATTTAATAACAAACTTACTTTAACAAAACAACAATATACCTCAACAAAAATATCAACGTACCTAATAAAAAACATCTACAATAACACAAACAGCAATATTTATCAACAAAAACAACAACTTACATTAACATAAAAGTTAACTTACCTTAACAAAACAACTACATACCTCAATAATAACTTGTACCCTTTTCTTATCTCAAAAAAGAAAACAATATAAATCTATAATCTCATCTTAACAATAAGAAAACAATAAACCCTATGTTGGACCAAGAAAAATGTTTCACGAATATTTTAAACAAGAAAAACAAGAAAATCTAGAAAAACAATACAAATATTTTGAACAACAAAAAGATCATAACTCATAAAATGTTTCACGTGCGTACCTTTCCTTGAAAATATTTATGGAAAATGAAGACAAAGATATGAGCTACTTATTTCGTCTTGAAAGGATTCGTGATACATTTCCTCGATTCATACTAGTTAGAGAAGTTATGTTAAATTTTTGTAAAGATATGATAGAGTTTCAAGAAATTTGGATAAGGCGAGAGAAGTTAGGGTTTCACTTTGAGCACAGTCATTTCTGATGTGAATTAAGTTAGCTTATATATGTAAAATATTTCACCACGGTTGATAAAACAAATTGTAGTAAATTGTCCTGATATTTAACTAAGGTTGTCAATATGGACCGTGGTGAAAAAAGTATTTTATTTTTATTTATAAATAGAAATTAAGGGAACACACATTTTTTTAACGAAAAAACAAAAAAAATTGGGTGTTGAGATTCGAAGCATGTCACTCCTTCACATATCAATATGGTTGTTTAGTTGGATCATGATTATATGTGATTTTAAAAAATGAAAGTCACCTAAAGAATATATATATATATATATATATATATATATATATATATATATATATATATATATATATATATATATATATATATATATATATATATATATATATATATATATATATATATATATATATATATATATATATATATATATATATATATATATATATATATATATATATATATATATATATATATATATATATATATATATATATATATATATATATATATATATATATATATATATATATATATATATATATATATATATATATATATATATATATATATATATATATATATATATATATATATATTACTTTGTTTGGTAAAGTGGTTGTTGTAAGAAATTGCCACGAAATGTCCTTTTTCTAGTAGTGAAATCCATATTGAAACTATGAACACACTTCATTAGATTTCTATTATATAGTTCCATCATCGCACACTCACTGAGATGACCCAGACATATATGTCTGAGTTTAGTTGCAACATTATCAGAATCAACAGATGTAACATCACCTAGAATAGTTTCCCAACATTTATAGTTGTTACTTATTTCCCTCCTTGATCTTATCATAGTCAAGACACCTTTGTTAACCTTCCTAATGTTGCTATCTCCACCAGACTTGTAGGATAACCCATTTTATTATAGAGTACCTAGGGAAATAAAGTTCTTTCTTAATTGTGGAACATATTTGACATTGTTCAGTGTTTGCACGACACCATCATCCATGAAAATATTAATTTGTCTTATTCCACTAATAGTACATGCTTTATCATCACCTAGACAAAAATAAAATAGAATTACATGACTTGAATATAGTGAATCATTCTTAGTGAGACTTCACGTGGAAAGAGTAACAAGAGTCAAGAATCCACTCAATTATGCATTTGTTAGATGAAACATACAATATATCTGCATCACTTCCAAAATCATCGATTTGAATCGTATTATAGAACTGGATGATCCTGATTTATGTTTGAATAGTCCCTCTTTAGATGCCTAATATGTTTGTTGTAACACACGAGGCCAACGAGGGAGGGGAGTGGTTGTCGGTGCACGAGGCATGAAAAGGAGACACTTATGAGACTGAAGAGGGTGGGGAGTGGTCACTGAAATCACATCAGAATGAGAAGGATCCTGAGGATATGCAGATATGTGACTGCACGATTGAAGCAATGCTTATAAGGATTGATTAGTACTACGTATACCAATAAGATACATCTTCTTTTCGGTAGCCCATTCTATAAAACTCCACAGTTAAGCGTGCTTGACTTGGAAAAAATTTGGGATGGGTTACCTTCCTTAACCTTCCCAAAACCAAACGTGACAATTTCCGCCTTAGCTAAACTAGCATTACTTTCCTGCACTAGAGTGATTACAAAGTCCCTGTGGATTCGACAATCTTTTATTACTACCGCGATAGGCTGTGCGCTTGCAGTTAAGATACCGTTAGACATTAGGTCGATCGCAGACACATCAAGTTTTTGGCGCCATTGCCGGGGACTTTAGTTTAGTCACTAGTGTAATCTGAAAACAACGCTGTCTAGACTAAGGCAACTTTCTATATTTCCCTTTGTTGTATGCCAAACACTCGTTCTCGAAGCGAGTCTTTGCATCTACGAATCTTGTCCCAATTACTATGTATCACCCAAATTATTTCTACAACCCCCACTCTGAGTATTTCGAGGAATCACAAGGATCCCATAAATCCGACCTCGAAATACTATTGGAGAATTTCAATGCATCACAAAATCATTCTCACCCGAATTACCTTTCCAACCACCAATCCCAATGTTTTGAGGAATCGCAAGAATATTATTATTCCAACCAAACTTATCCTCAACCAAATTTCCCCTACAATCACTACACCCAATATTTCGAGGAGACGCAAGTATCCTATAAATCCGACCTCGAAATATTAATGGGAAATTTTAATGCAATATCAATGATGACAAAGCGCTTTACGGAAACACAAAATGCGACTCTAACTCAATTTGAAGAATCAGAAGAATTGCATGATTTCAACTTCGAAACGTCAATGGAGGATTCTGATGCGACGCTAACTCACGCTAGGTTAGAATCTCTGATAGAGCACTTTGTAGAGACACAAACTGTCCAGAACGAAGAGTTTAGAAAACAAAGTCTTCAAAACAGTGAAACCCTTCGGCAACTGACCACTGCGGTTGACTCGCTCGCGACCCACAACATAGTCTTAGATACCCAAATCTCCCAGCTTGAACAAAACCCTCTAGGACCCTTCCCTGAGGAAAAATTGGATGTTGTAACAACCATTAGTGAAAAACAAGTTGAAAATCCTAAGGAGAGCGATAATGAGGTTAAGGAGAGTGATAATGAGGTTGAGGAAAGTGATGATGTGGATGAGGAGAGTTCAGACGAGAAAAGAGTAAAGATTGAGAAAAATCCTCCAACACCATCTAAAAGGGAGGTTGTAGAAGAGGTAGAAAAGGGAGCACCTATTGTTATGCCTCACCCCTATACCCCACCGTTTCCTTTCTCGAAAAGTTTTATGGAAGCTCAGATAGACTCCAAATCTAAAACGTATGTGGAGGTATTGGAAAATATCCACACTAATGCACCCTTGTTGGAAGTCTTGCATAAAAAGAGAAAATTAGAGGACCGTGAAACTAGGGATATAATTACTGTTAAGAAGGTAAGGTTAACCTTCGAGGTGGTGGATGAAATCACTAAGCCCAAACTTGAAAAGTTGATACTTAGGATAGATCCAGAACCACCACCACAAGTTCAGAAGAATGAACCACCCCACGGGAGAAAGAAAAGAAAAGGTGAGGGATATGTGAGATGGCTTGATAAGTGGCCATGGAAAATGACAACTACTAAAAGTTCAACCGAGGAGTCATCCTCAAAAGAACCACCATGAGTGCTTGCACTCCTGTTTGTCAGGCTTTTGACATTAAAAACAGCGCTGAGTGGGAGGCAACCCACCTATTTGTTAATTGTTAGTTATTATTCTTTTCATTTTTGCATTTATTTCTATTCAAAGTTTCATTTTTATTTCCTTTCTTATGTTATAATTTTCATGAAAACTGCTGCTAATTTCAAAAATAATTTTGCTTGCCACAGGATTTCTGAAAAATTTCTGTTTCTTTTGCACCTTCTCTTCTGACTAGTTTCCCTAACAATACCCATGGAACCAAAGCAACATAATTTCTTAGAAACCACCTTTAGGGGTATAAACCAGAAAAGAAAATTTGAGGAATTGTCTAAAAGAAACATTGGCATAACACTTTATCATGATGAACCAACTATGAATGCCCTAGGTATATTAGATAGTGTTATGTACTTGTTTAACCAGTTGGGGTGGGAAAAAGCCTTTATTAAGACTAGGTTTGCTACCTACCGTGAGCTCACTTTCGAATTCCTAAGCTCCCTAGTCCATTTACCAGAACACGGGAAAGGAACCCATAAAGGATTCATAATTTTTCGTCTCTTCGACATTAATTTTGTTTACAATCATAAGGACTTAGCTGGCTTGTTAGGATTTCCTAGCGGCCCTTTTGCCTTTTCCACTACCCAGGTTGAGCTAATGGACATTGAGCTAGACTACTTTTGGGGCACCTTGACTGGTAATTATCATCCCGACCCGGATAATATGGATAACGATGAAATTCATAACCCTGCTATCCGCTATTTCCATAAGATGCTAGCCCATACTGTATTTGGGAAAGAGGAGAACCAGACTGCCGTGTCCAAAGACGAGATATTTTTACTGTATTGTATGCACCAAGGCCACCCTGTTAATGTCGTACCCTTCCTGATGCAAACTTTTTACCGCATTATAGATAACCCTGATGAACCAATCATCATAGGTGGCCTGGTCACAATGATTGCACATGCCCTCGGCCTAAGACACCAGCTGAATAGGTGCCCGCATTTTGGTACGATCCGTCCCATGAATCTTGCTTTTTGCTTTAACCGCCGAATGATTGCAAACCATGCTTACCCACCTTATGATTATCTGATAAGAGATGAAGTTGTAAACTTATTTACCCTTCTGAACCATGACAAAGTGAGCGTCCACAACCGTGACAACTGGCTCTATGAGCTAAACCCGCCCGACCAACCTTCTACACCTGAGACACCGCAAGATTACCAAATCTTTGATGATATTATGTCCGATATGGGTGACCCAGAAACTCCTCCTGGTTACCATGACTTTACAAATATGGCTGAAACACAAGTAGCCCCTGATATAAACCAAGGAGAATATACTACACAATTAAACACCATTCTGACCACTTTGGATGCTTATAAAATTGACATTGATGGAATAAAGAATGAGTTGAAGACTATGCGTTTGGATCTTATTGGTTTAACTGACATCACGGTGGAGCAATTCTATAACATCACCCAAGCTTTAGAGATATTAAAAGAAAAGATTGAATGAAGCAGTTTTTAGTTTCTTAGTTTTTCAGTTTTCAGTTTTTCAATTCTTAGTTTTTAGATTTTTTTTCCATTCTGCTTTGTTTCTAGGTAGTTTCAATTTTTTGTTAAATTACTGCATTTCAATTTACAAGTCATTTATTTTCTGTCAAAAAGAACAAGTTACTCAATTTGAATTAATGCAATTGTTTGTTTTCAATTTTAAACTTACAATCATTATGTTGCTTACAATGTTTTATGGTTTTCTACTCTATTGCGAATTATATATATTAGATTATATGTTGAATAAATTAATGTTGTGTTTATGTTGGAATGCCTGAGATGTTCTGCCTGCTATAAAAATATATACTCTGTGTAATTGTGTTCTGTTCTGTAAAAATTTGTAAAATTTGTAGTTTCCACGATCGTAATCCATCCCCCCCACGACCGTCACGCGCCTTTCAGCGCGTTACGCTCGTCAGCTTGGTGTTACGAGCGTAACACGGGCTACATCAGTAACCCTGTTAGCAGAACGTTCCCTTTTCTTCTTCCCTCAACCTTTCTCTCTTCTTCTTCCATAACTCCCCAACCATCCCACTTCCTCCATTAACTACCCATTAACCCCATTCAACCCACCACTAATCCCTATCAATTTTCAAACTTCCCACTATCTCCTTCCACTATATATACATCCATTACCCGTATCATCTTCTCATTCTCTCATTCACCAACCACAACCATTCTCACTCAAACACTCTTGCATGCAAATGGCGAACAATCTCCAACCCATTCCCGGCATTACCCTACGCGATGGCGAAGCAGGTGAAACTCAGCGCACGCGGTTCCTGAAGTTCTAACGCCGAGGCATCCATCCCACGAGGTTCGTCGACATTGACTGCCTCCGAGACCTCGGGTTACTTGAAAGTGTCCAACACCTCCTACAGAATGTCAACCTTTGGACCCTATGTAGCCAGCCTCAACCAACATACGAGAATCTCACCCTTGAGTTCCTCAGTTCATTTTGCTACATCACTCCGAATGGCCCAAGAAATCAACTTACCGGTGTGGTAAGGTTCCGCATTTTCGGCACCGAATACGATTTCTCTCAGAATGCATTCGGTCGCCTACTAGACTTCTGTACTGATGAAGGCGCTCACCTACGTGTGCCCGACACCTTTCATGAGGAATCCTTCAACCTTTGGCATAGCTTGACCAATAATCGGGCTAACTCCTACGATCACCTCAATGCTACCCAAATCCACAACCCCGCCATTCGCTACTTCCACCGCATCTTATCCAACACCATCTTTGCAAGGGATAGTAACCACAAGCTTAACTCCAAAGAGCTAATCTTCATGCAATGTGCGTTTACTAATTAGAAAATCAATGCCGCACCATTCCTCTTAGCCCATATTCACTCTATTTGCACTCGCGGAGGCAAACCCTTCTATTTCGGAGGGCTTGTCACTTCTATTGCATTGGCCCTGAATCATGGCGACACCCTTACCCATCTGCCCTCCAGAGCACCTGTCTTGCTTACCTTAGACCATTGCAAATCGGCTCATCTCATTTACGAACAGGACGACGGTCGGTTCCATCTAGTGATTCGTAACGTCGTTTATTCTAACATTGTTTTGCCTTGCAGGGACCGTATCGATCCGAATAACCGAGCCAATTGGCTATTTGATGCCCCTGACGGCCATGCTCCCGTGCACGATGCCCAGCCAGCTGCTCCTATTGACGAGATCCAGGAGGAATTGGACCGCGAAACACCTGCTCCCGACATTCCTGAGTCCTCTTTTGCACCACCTCCTTTTACTATGGAGGACGTCCTCAGAGCCCTCCATCAGCAAAATCAGATGGCTGTAGCTCTTGAAAGAAAGCATCAGGAGCAGTATGACACTCTACATGCGCAAAACGTCCAAATCCTGAGCGGGCAGCGCAATGTCAACGAGAAGCTGGACGAGGTTTTCTCCGAGCTAAACGCCTTACGCATGGACGTCACCGCTCTTGGATCGCATGATACCGACCTCGAGGCCACACCTACCCGACGATCCCGCACACGTAGCAGAGGCAGAGGCCACCAGTAGTTTTTCCTTTTCTTGTTGTTTTCCTTATTTTTCCGATGTATTTTTCATTTAACCTCGCCATTATATCATAACATTGAGACAATGTTTGATATAGTGTGGGAGGAGCACTGCATTCTTAATTTCAGAACGAGTAATTTCATTTCTATTTCAGTTATATTTCGTTATTTCATTTTCTCCCCGTTTTATTTAGCCATACCAAAATTTTTCGCCTTTTATATTCGCATAATCGTTAATTACCTACTTTAACTGAAATCTTAGTTAGAAGGCTGAGAGCGATCCAACGAGAACTATACGATTATGACACCTTCGACTCCCTACTTACGCGAATCGTCTCCATTTTCATTATACCGATACTTTGAGTTTTAAGTCTTAAATTAGCCCCTAGTAGTTTATATTAGCAGTCGGCACCAGTCTTAACACAAACCACGTGGAAAGTCGATGAACATAAGTGGATGATCTTGCAAATTGATTTAAAAAGAATGTTACATGCTTTAAGGAAATAGGTATTGCACCAATTAAATTGGGCGATCCTCACCCGATCGTTTAATCCAACGGATGCAAAAGCTTCTACTAAGTAACATGAGAATCCATTGTCTAGGTGATTCAGAAGCATCTGGTACTGAACTCGGTAGGGCAGACTACGGTTTGATCCCCCGCATCTTGCAATTGGATAAAAGAGGTTGCCACATAATTGTGCCAGAAACCGTCGTGTTTTGATCAGAACCACTAACTGGCTATTCCACTACGTGCGCGCAAGGATAATGGGCTTAATGTGATTGTGCAAGAACGAAACCGGGTGAAATATGAACGAGAAACCTTGAGTTGAATTATAACGGTATAATTGGACGTTTCGTTTAAAACGGATAGTCGTCGACTAGCTTGTTGCTTGTGTCATTTACGTATCGTTGTTGTTTCATTCGATTTTCTCGGCCGAACTAACTTAGGATTTCTTGTAATTATTTGAAAACGAAAGGTATACTAGTTATGTGCGTTTATAAAAACTTGTCCGATATTTTTAATTGATTATTTTGCTTGAGGACAAGCAAAGGTTTAAGTATGGGGGAATTTGATAACACGAAATTGTATCGTTTATTTTCCATGAAATTTACCCGTTATGTATTATTTTGACCCGATTAACTCCCGAATATTTCGAGTTTGTCATTACTTTTTGCAGGTATTCATAACTCAGCTCAAAACAGAAGAAAACATGAAACAATGCAAGAAAGCATCAAAAGAATAGAAGAAAAAGATAAATCTGTCAAGAATTACAGATTTTGTAGCTGTGATGGTCGTAACACATCTGCCACGACCGTAAGCCATCATGAAGCGTGTTACGACCGTAACACATCTGCCACGACCGTAACACGGAGAAACACCAAACCTGCTCGTAACGCCTCAGTGACGACCGTAATGCGCATACCAGTTATTTGAAAGTGCAGATCGTGGCAAAGCAAAACAGAAGGAGTTTTCAAACTCCTGATTTCTCTCCAGCCAAACCCCACGTTCACCACTTCTTCCTCAACTACCTACGTTCCTACATTTATGGAGATTTTTAAGGAAAGCTTCGTGACAAATCTTCAAGCCAACTGCCAAATTCATTCCTCTATAAATACCTCAACATTCAACGTTAGAGGTACAGAGCATTTTACAGTTTACTTGTGCGGAAGCTCTGCCGAAATCAAACCCATTATTCCTTCAGTTGTTATTTTTCTGCATTCGTTTATTTCCGTTCTTTTAATTTCATTGCCCAAATAATAATTTCCAACATCAGGAAATTATTATTATAGTTTAGGATTTATAATTCAAGCCTCAGAATTTGTCATATTACCGATACCAAGTCCGAGTTTCCGATTTGTGGAAGAGGGATTGAAGTATCGGCTTTATTTTCAGGTTTCTATTTTGCAATTGTATTACATACCTTTTAATTAATTAATGCAAGTTTAATTTATTATTTATAATGTCCAATCTATATTTGTTTGTTTTTATTTCCCGTACGTTCATTATAATTTCCATGGCTAGCTAAACCTTTAGCGTCGGTATGGGATAGTAAGAGACATTAGGCATCTGATCAAACTTAGGCTAAAACTTTAATCAACTTAACTCTGGTTATAACTTTTTATGCTAAAAAATAAAACCTTTGTTACGAAAGTAAGAAGAGTAAATAGGTTAGATCGAGACCACGAAAGTGTGAGGTTTTTAACCGGATAGCTAAAGTTAGGCATTTGATTTAAATACAGTGAAAGCGCTTTAAACCAAATTAGAATTAATTAAGTTTCCAAAAAATACTTCTAAACACTTATAAGCTAGCGAAAGCAGGTATAGGGCTTTAGACGTATAATCCGAGATAAGACCATGAAAGTGTGAGTTGAGGGTTTTTAAACTGATTAATTCTACAGATAAACCAAGTTGACCATCCTTATATGCCTAGGTCCGATTAGATCCTTTAGGTCGACTCTATTGCATACCGACCATTTCATTTTATAATTACTTTAAAATCAATTAGTTTACCTTCCTTAACCTTCCCAAAACCAAACGTGACAATTTCCGCCTTAGCTAAACTAGCATTACTTTCCCGCACTAGAGTGATTACAAAGTCCCTGTGGATTCGACAATCTTTTATTACTACCGCGATAGGCTGTGCGCTTGCAGTTAAGATACCGTTAGACATTAGGTCGATCGCAGACACATCAATTGGGTCTATGCCCTGCCTCCCTTTAATGTCTACCTATATGTGATTCATACTCAATACTCAACTGCAATTCTTTTTTTATAGTCACAACTAAATATCTTGTTGATGTTGTAATCACTATGCTCTTACTATATGAGTCATATTCAGTAGTTTTTGTCTTTATTTTTTTGTGGAATTTACTTTTACATCCAAGTCCATATCAAATTCATCTCAGATACTTCATCATTTGTATATCATTTCAGTTATGTATTTACAAGTAATTTTATGATGAATTCTTACCATAATTGATTCAGTGACAAGTCTTCTTCTTTAAGGATTGTTTATTGTTCAACAGCTTGATGCCACGGTCTGACGACAAGTATATCTACAAATACTCTAACGTAAGTGTGAGTTTTTGGATTAGGATAATGGGTAAAATGAGTATAATTTTTTAGCTTCTATAATAGGTTATCCTAAGATTTAGATGTTTTAGATACTTTCTCTAGTGACACATGTCTCCCAAGATAGTTGTAAAATGACTAAGCAGTCTCCATTATTAATCAGATTAGAAAGGTTAAATGTTTTGCCTCATGATGCCTTTGGGTTCAATATTTACTTTGAATTGTAATTTACTTGGGTCATGGTTTTCCATACTTTAATGGATCGACCATCAGCCTAGACTGAGAAGATAAATAATCTAGTCTTTGATGATTAATACAAATGTTACAAAAATAGAGATTAAACATTCGAATAACATTAAGGGTATTTAAATTCAAACCGATGCAAATAAAAATCTCAAATCGATCCAAAAAACCAAAAACGATAAATAAATCGAAAAATTTTGAATGTGTTTGGATTCTCTTTTATGAAAATCCCTCATATCAAATCGAATTTCAGATTCATTTTATTAAAATCGATTCAAACTGAACCAAACTACAATCATACATTTTAATATTTTTTTTTTTTTATTATTAGTATGATATATAATGTCAATTTATTAGTGGTTCATATTCAATTTGTTTTAGTATTATTTATTAGTTTAATTTATCGATTTTTTAATATTTTATTTATTTTAAATATAATTGATTATTTTCATTTTATATTTTTAACTTTTAATAAAATATATATGTTGTATATTACTTCAAACCTATTAATTTATAATAATTTTATAATATTAATATTATTTATAATTTATTATTTTAATATCCAAAAATTAATCTAAATTAAATTAAATTAAATCAAATAAAATTGTCGAATTTGATTGAATTTTTTCAATTAATCATTTAAAATCAAAGTAAACATTATTTTATCTTTAGATTGAATAAAATTTTCTTTTTCAAACCTAAATCAAACTACAATCACCTCTAAATAATATAACTTTAAAATATAATGAAAGTAGAAATTCTCTAAAGAAATTATATTTAGAAAACTAAAATATATATTCTTTAAAAAGAGGACCAGAATTAAACTTTTAGGAACAAGATTACATTTAAGCCTTCCCGTAAATTTTATATAAAAGTGCACCAAAAACAAGATAATTGGAGAAGAGAAATGAACATAATTGGAGAGGAGAAATTATTCCTTTTACTTGTTAATTTTAAAACTAATTACTAATAAGCTATTTTTAACTAAACATAATCATAAATGACTTTGTGTGTAGCAGGTGAAGAAATCCTATTGTAAGAATTGCAAATTGCAAAAGAAATGACCCACATGAAGTTTTCCTATAAATGCTTTATCTCCAACCTAGCTTAGGTCAAACACTCCATGAACCGCCAGTCGCCACCTACTGGGTGGGACCCACCTGCATGCCCCTTTCATCACGGCAACCACAGTGACGTGGCACTGCAATGAGTAAACTTGGTTTCATCAATCATCACAATTCACAACAACCCCAACCTCCAATAATTAATTACTCTTCTTTGTCTCTATTCTTATTGACACACGCCAATTTTACTTATTTTTCGACTCATGGACAATAAAACAATCTGCTACGCTTTTTATATTCAATTCTTAAGTATGGAGTATTAATTGCATGAAGTGAGGGTAAGATGCCCATTTATTTATTTTTTTTGGTTGAGTTTTTATATAGTCAAGTAGTAAGGTTGTATTTTGAGGATGGATTTTTTATGTCAACTATTGGAGTGTAATAAGGTGATTCGTTAGGGTCATTCTTTTTTTGTTTTTGTATTACATTCACTCATTCATTATGTTAGGGATAATCGTAAGTTCTTTCTTCATGTTTAGTATCTTGATAATGAGGAATTCACATGAGGTGGCTAAAGCTTTGATATCATTCGGGAGACAGGTCCAAGATTAGGTCTTGAATTGAATATTCGTAAGACTAAGATCTTTTAGCCTTCATGCGATGGTAGTAAACTTCGTGAAGATCTGTTTCCGTCAAAAATTGGGAGACCGCTGTTAGACATGAAATTGCTTGGAGGGGCTATTAGTCGAGATGACAATTTCATTAAGGAGTTGTTCAAGAATAGAGTTTTCAAGACTATTGATTTAATGCACCTTCTACCACAACTAAGAGATCCTTGGAGTGAGCTTCTTCTACTTCGATCCTACATGGTATTGCCAAATTATTTTTCGGCCTAAGAACATGTCAACCTACTCATATGGAGGAAGCAGTTGTTTGGTTTGATAAAGAGTTGTGAGAGGCGGTTGAAGACATCGTGGTTGGTGGATGTCGTTTTTTTGGGGATCTTTAATGGATGGTGGCTTCATTGTCCATTACAGTTGGGGTTTGAATTTGTACTCGGCTATAGAGGATGTCTCTTACGTCTTTCTGGCTTCTAGGGCTCAATCACAGGTGTTGCAGGATCATATATTTAGTAAAATTGTTAAGGACATGAATGTGAAGTTTGACATGACCATCAGGCAGAAGACAGTTTTTGGTTATTTGCAAGATGCACATGCTCAAGACTTTCTCCTTGCTATTACTATTGATGGGCTAGGCCAACATATGTCACCGGTGGAGTATCGTACCATCCTAAGATACCTCCTTATGATTCATTTATTTTCTATTAATAAGGTTTGCCCTGTTTGTCATAAGACATGTTTGAATACATTTGGGAACACACGATTCATTGTAGGGAGCTTTCAAGTTTCAAATACCGACAAGACATTGTTAGGGATGTCTTGTTTGATATATTTTGACGTGTCGGAGTATCTGTGAAGGCGTCTGTGAATTTTTTGACTAACCCACTTGAGGAGAGATCGACACTTAGGCCATCAGATATTTTAGTATACCGATGGGTGGGAGGGAAGCATGTTGGTGTGAACTTGATGGGAGTTTCTCCACTGGTGAATTTGACGGAATGTGGTTTTACTGTGGGAGAGACAGCTCTCAAAGCTGCTTCCAATAAAAGTGGTTAAACATGAGAAAACGTGTTCTGGAAATCAAAATGTTTTTATACCATTTGTCTTTGACACTTTTGTTTCCTAGCATCAGAAACAGATGATCTTTTACAGAGAGTTCAGAGATTTATGAATAGCAATGTTGTATCTCATAGGTCTATGAATGTAATTTTTAAGAGGATTGATTTTGCAATCTAAAAAAAAATAATAGTGCAACTTGTTGTCTGATTACCTTTTATTTTTGTATTGATCAAATATTATTAAATAGAATATCTTATAGTAATAATTTGTATAAATGTTTTAATTTTTATTCTTTTTTCAAAAAAAAAAAAAAGGACTTAAATTATAGGCATAAAAGTTTTCTGCCATAACTTTTTATACTTAATCTCTTTTTTGTAAAAATAGTTGTGAGTAGTTGATAAGTTATTTGATATTTAGGTTATACTAATAGATGATTAAAAGTTACTCTCTCTATTTTTTTTATTTATTATAAGTTGTTTTAGCTTTTTTATACATACTAAAAGAAATTATTAGTTTTTGCTAATTTTTAAATATATTATAAAATATTTCAATATTTCCTTTTTAAAGTCACATTTAAAATTTCTTTTTTTTTTAAAATATACAAGATTAATCATTATGATAGATTAATGAATTGATGATAGAATATCTAAAATCCATGATCTATAAAGTCATTATACGTGTTTCTTATTACTCATTCTTTATAATCTTTCTTAATTATTTTTTTTTAACAAGTCATTCTTAACTTAAAATCCATGATTTTTCTCCTCTAAACAAAATTAGGATACGGTAAGAGAAAAATTAAAATTCTGAATTTGATAATGGAATATCTAGATTGTTATTATTTCATCAATAAAAAATATATTGTGTATTTTTACTACCATTATTAAAAAAAACTTTCTATTGTCAAATAATTAAATTTATTTTTATTATTTTTTCTCTTTTGAATAAAGTTATTATAGATGTTTTTTTATCCTCATTATCGATAATCATATAAGAATTTAAAAAATCTTCTACTATTTCTATTGTTGAATCTTTAAGATTTTTCATTCATTTTCAAAAACGGTAGTTTTTTTATGAGGAAGCAAGATTAAAAAATTGCAGAGTATATAAAACCGCAGAAGATTCATGTTGAAGAGAGAAATTTTTTAAAATTTTAATTGGGAGTTACATTTTTAAGAGATAATTTTTTAGAAAATTCACAATTTAATAAGAAGTTGAACGTGAGAGACATTTTCTCTAAAAAAAATTGAACTAATGCATTGAAATATGTTCTGGACTGGGCCGGGCTGACCCAAGAGCAAGGATGAAGGCCCAATTTAAACGGCTTTGCAGAGGGTCGCGCCGACCAAGAAGCTACAGTCGTGTCTGCCACCGTCCGCGAGCGCGACATCCTCGACTCCATGCAGTCCAGCTCGACCTAGCTCGAGCACCCCTCGTAGGGCAGACTATGACGATCTCGGCCATTTTGACCATCCCGACCATGTTGGCGGCCAGATGCTTTCTCCGATTTTCCTTGCTCAGCCGCCTAATAGTATCAGCTTCGTCAGCACTTACGGACAAGGGAAACCCCTCGAAGAAACCCTCATCTTTAAAACAGGGGGCAACCCGAAGGACCTCACCGCACCAGATTCCTCGCCGACCTCCGGTTGGCTCTCCATCCGGTTCCTCTTCCTCGGTATCAGGTCAGTATACGGCTCAACATCCTGAGCGTCCGGGGACCCTCCAGAAGCATCGCCCGGGTTAGATGGCGGGCCCATCCTCGTCGCCTGAGGAGCTCGCACCACTCTCTTGTTGACTTTCTTATCTCGTGTCAGCTTCAGGAGCCTCTCCTTTCGTCCAGCCATGCGACCTGCATAAAAGAATTCCGGGTTAGTGACGAGCAAATAACAAGCGAAGAAATTCAAACAAGACAAAAAAATAATGACCTAGCAGGTTCGCGGCCTGCCCGAAGGACTGGCACTCCACGAGCGCCTTCGTATCGATAGGCCGGGCCTCAAAGGTCGGATAACCATCTTCGTCGAGAATATCCTTTCCCTCCCTCGTGGCCCACCAGGCAGGGAAGAAACTATCGACATATCTGCAGAGGGTACCATAGGCCTCCTCATCTTCGGTGCTCATCCCACACGCGGGCGTATGGTAGTGCCCGGTGTCGTGCTCGTAGTGACGTGAGGTCCAATGCAAAGGAAACTTGGCCACACGCCCCAACACCGGGCGTCCCTCATCGTCTAGAAGAGCCTCCCCGTGATCGTCGGTCACCACCGTTTCTTCCTCGTATACAGACTCCAGACCAGTTTTGGTAACCGGCCGCACGATGTACCATTTGTCCTTGAACCCCCGGACAGAATCCACATACATCCTGAACAATATCTTCGACTGTTTCCGGGAAACCCAATTGTGCCTACCTCCCCGAGACTGGCGCTGTAAATGGAAGACTCTGAAGAAGAGAGGTATGGTCGCCCCAATCCTTAAAAAGCGACACGTCAGTTCGAACGCCCGGAGGAAAGCAATCGATTTAGGGTGAAGCTGCGACGAGGCCAGCTCCAGATGACTAAAGACCCCGACCTAAAAATCACTAAAGGGGAGCTGTAGTCCAAGGTCCTTGAAAGCAATCTCATACATGGGAAACCCGTACTCGTGGAACTCCGAGCAGATCCACGCGGTAAGAGTCGTTCTGGTGACGACGAAGTTTTTCTGAAAGCCGGGCTGACTACCGCCCTGCTCGACGATAGTATACGCACTCCGACTGCGCCGACTATAGGCAAAAGCAATCCCTCTGGGCTCGACGCCCACCCACTCCAGCAGAGGATCGTCGATGGTATCGACCAGATTCACATTCTCATCGGCGCTTTGATCTTCCACCTCATTGCGCCCCGAGGAACACGGTTCATCCGCCATTGTAACCTGCAAAGCACAGGAAACCGGTCAATTGGGGAGAAAATCCACACGCTCGCCATAACTGACGGGAAGAAGGGCACGACAAACCGAGTCACACTCCACACACGATTAAAAAGTTGAAGTTTCAAACAAAAGAGTGGAGCCACCTCCCCGACGCCAAGATACTGCGACAAGTCTTCCTACAGATTGCCTAAATGGGCCAACATCCCGGCCAGTCACGAATATGTCGACCTAGGCTATGGACATGTCGAGCGATATCATAAATCCTAAAACTAGAACTATGAATTTACCGGGCACTATCACGAATTAGGCGCCCTGAATCATGAAGATCCCGGGCAGCATTGCGAGTCAAATACCTAAACTATGCGTTTACCGGGCGCAAACATGCGTTTGCCGGGCATAAACATGGATTTGCCGAGCGAAAATACGAATCTACCGGGGCTAATCCCAGACGCACAGTCTCTAACGTATAAAACAATGGAAAATATCATATACCACAGAGGAAAAGCAAAAGGGACAAGACGCTTACTTGAAATCAGGAGAGAGGTACGGCGGCGGAGAAGAGAATCAGCGGCGGAGAGCACGACGGTCCTATGAAAATCTGGAAAGAACAGCAGCAGCAGAGGCAGAGGAAGGAGGAGAAGCGCGAAGAGGAAAAACATGTTCTGGGGCCCAAGGACCCTATTTATAGTGATGACGTGGAATACAAAACGTCACCCCGGGGAACCACGAACTTCCCTCCTCGATGCATAGCTCCTCTAGACAATGATGACCCTATCTTCAATAGGGTGGCGGCACGGTTCCCAAGAGATGCCTCGCGTGCTCAACAAACACAGCCCGTCGAGAGTCCCCCGAGCACTCCTCGAAAGGAATTATCTCACGAGCACGACACAGGGGAAACTCCTCGAGTGACCACGGGGAACTAAATCTCTTGTCCGAGCACGGGACCTCGTGACAGAGGCGAACTAAGATCAAGCCATGGCTCCTACTCCAGGAACCACGACTTGGGGGGCTTCTGTTCTGGACTGGGTCGGGCTGGCCCAAGAGCAAGGATGAAGGCCCAATCCAAACGGCTTTGCAGAGGGTCGCGCCGACCAAGAAGCTACAGTCGTGTCCACCACCGTCCACGAGCGCGACATCCTCGACTCCATGCAGTCCAGCTCGACCTCAGCTCGAGCACCCCTCGTAGGGCAGACTATGACCATTACACCATCACCTGGATTCCGAAAAGACCGCGTCCTCGTCCGTCCGTACTTCTCGCAGAACACCCAGGAAGGAGACCACATGCGGGTCCCCACTACACACGTAGAACCTGGCAGTTCCTTCATTGGGCCAAACCTGCCCGGCCCAATGAAGGGACCTTGGCCCAGCACTGGGGGCTATAAATACCCTCTGTTCCCAAAGGGTCAGGTATTCATTCTTTACCATACACACACTTTCTTGCCTGCTCGTACTGCCACTTACTTTAGCATCGGAGTGCCTTGCAGGTACCCCCCCCCCCCATCTCGTTCAACTTCAGCTCGGAGCCGGTCGTGACGGTCTAGGTCTGATCCGGTAAGATCAAAATACAATATTGAAAAGGTCACTATGTATTGAAATACAAAATTCATTGAAATATGAAAAGTTGTAGAAAAAAGAGAGGGATTAAGGACGTTTTAAAATACTTTGAAATTAGAAAACAATTATATTCGACACAATTTTTTTCTTTCTAAAAGGACTTATAATAAAAAATAAAAGGAATAATAGTTGGTAAGTTAATTAAAAATTTTATGAAAATAATAATTTTAATAGTTGATAAATGTAAAATAGATATATCAAATATCCAATAACGTAGCACCAGTGACATGACATCAAAGAAAGAAATTCAAAAAAAAAAAATACTGTTTACATAACATCTTCTTCTTTCTCAATTCATCTTCATCTCTATTTTTTCTCACATTCAAATTCATCTTTAAGTTGTATTGTATCATACACAACATTATTTATAGTTCTCAATTGTTCTAAGCATTTGTTTTGCCTCTAGAATAAGGAGTGATGTGTTGATCTGAAGGTGCTAAACCAAATAATCAAGAACATAAATAAAAATACAAACAAACAAAAAAGTAAGAATGTACAAACAACTCATGTCTTATTTTCTTACCCATAAAAAAAAAATAGAGTCATTTCAAAACCAACACTAGCATGTAAAGTTAGAAGTGAAAATTGAATCTACTAAATTTCAAAGAATAAGTGATTAGGAGATTTCAGTTATGGATCTTGAAAATGAGGATCAACGATTGAAAATTTAGAATTAGGGTTGAAAAGATGAGGAGATTTGAGTTTTGTATCATGAAAAAGATGCTCAAGACTTAGAACATGGAGAAGAGGATTGCAATATTGAGGGGGTTTTAGTTCTGCATATTGAAAATTTTGAAGGAAATCAAAAGAAATCGATGAAGCTTTAATGGAAGATGATGGTGAAGATTGTGAGAGAGAAAAGTGAATAATAAACCAACATAATCAAACTACTAAAGATTATTCTTTGAAATTGTGGAGCACTAAATAAACATACATGAATACCTCATAAACAAACACATATCTTCCCATCGATCTACAAAAAGTATAGGTTTGTATGAAGGTTGGACATAAAGATATGAGCACAAATCCAAAGTTAGAGACTAAAACAAAAAAATTAGGTTACAACGACTAAAACAAAAAACATGCCAATTTATAAGGACGAAAAAATTATTTAATCTAAAATTCGTGGTTTGTGCTCATATTTTCATCCCCGACTTTCATACAAACTCATGATTTTTTTAAATTGAATTTTTTTCATAGCTTCCTCAGTTTGCAGAACATAATATGAAGGTGAAGGTGAAAATAATGGAGGTTGGAGATAGAGTTTGAAGGTGAAAAAAATGGAGGTTGGAGATAGATTTAGAAAGATGTTTTGTAAAATTATATTTTTTTTAGATTTCGTCCTCCCATGCCCTATCACCGGTGCCACATGACTGGATATTTGCCACGTCATCTTTTTTAATAGAAATTTGACATCAGAGACTAACAAAAAAAAAATCAATAGTTAAAGACTTCATCCAAAAAAATCTAGAAACTAAAATATAAACTTGTCAACTTACATATACTAAAATATTATTTAAAAATATTTTACTATTTTTGGTCTTTAATATAATTTTTTTTATTTAGATTTATTAAAAAATTAATGTATTTAAACTACATATAATTCGAATACATTAATTTTTCAATGAAACTAAAAAATATTTTTTTATATATTATATATTTATATTTATACAGTCAAGATATTTTATTTTCAGATGTCAAATTTAACATATTTATATTTTTAATAACTATTTATAAAAATTAAATTAAATTAATCCAATTGTTAAATTATTTAATATTATATTATGATAATCATATATATAAAATTTAAAATAATTTATATATTCTAGTGTTTGATATTTACATATACTTTAAATAATTTATCAAACGTTAAAATAAATTAATAATAATTTATCAAATGTTGAAATAAATTGATGAGATAAA
This sequence comes from Vicia faba, assembly GCA_948472305.1. Classification (NCBI taxonomy): domain Eukaryota; kingdom Viridiplantae; phylum Streptophyta; class Magnoliopsida; order Fabales; family Fabaceae; genus Vicia; species Vicia faba. Next base: position 1,636,198,296 of record OX451738.1, read on the forward strand.
AATAATTTTTTAAAATTTTTAAATTTTTTATAGATTTGACCTATTTAATTATACTTCTTAATTTAAGTATCATATTGATTTAATTTATGTTTTGCAAAGACTTGATCTACTTTATAAAATATTTAAAAAAACATTTTATATAATTTATATATTTTAATTATTTTTTATTCTTTTTATAATTTATGAAAACTAAACAAAATTCAGTGTAATGATGTACCATGCGTGGTCCTTCCGTATCCGAGTACTGTAACGTTACCTAGCTAGCAAGCAAGTTTCCTTTTATGCCACATCACCCTCCTCAGTTTATTATTAGTACGTGACCAAAATTCTTTTATCAAATAGTAGATAATTGGTCGTATAAGAAAAAATTACTTTTTAAATTTATTAATTTAATATAAGAAAAAAGTTTTTTTTTATATTTATTGAAAAATTAATATATTTAAACTACATATAATTTAGATATATTGAAGAATTTAAAAAGTAATTTTTTTTAGAGTGTGTTTATTTCAAATTATAAAATTATATTATCTAAAATTATATTTTTGGGATTATTGTTTCTAGAAATAATATTCTTATATATTTAGACAAAAATTAAAGTTTCTATAAATATTTACAAATTAGTTTAATTTAAAAATTATAAAAATAAAAATAATAAGTAAAATTGAAAAATTATAAGTAGTTAAGTTTATTTTCATGAGAATCTTAGATTTCTACATTTTATATTTTAGAATAAGAATAAAAACATTATATGTAAATAATATATTTTAAAATAAAAAATTCTTTAAAATAATTTTATAAAATTTAAATCAAACATGAGAATATTGCATTCACATAGTCATATTCTCATAAATATTTGTTGTAATTTTGAAACAAACGCACCTTTACATTAAAAATCAAAAGTATTATTATTTAATGAATTTAAAAAATAAGAACTGTTAAATTGTAATTCATATGTGTCAAAAGAAGATTTAATTTGTTTAGATTTAAATAGATTTGAATTTAAATCTAGATTAGATTTGATTTAGTAAAGAGATATTTTGGGCTTGGGTTTAGCTTAGGGAGCAAGCTAACCTAAATCTATAAATAGAGGGAGTAACCCCTATTTTGTAATTAAGTCATTCACAGTATTTTGCAGTTGCAAAGTGAATTAATAAAGATTCCACAGTTTGTGGGCAGAATAGAAATTCTGCAGAAATATCTTCATTGTTCTTTTATTTGTTTGTCATAACTAATCATCAGTGGTGGTCGAAATTCATCATAAAGTATTGGTGGATTTCCAACATCTGGTATCAAGAGCTTGTGTTTCGATTCAAGAGAAGTATCAATCAAGAACGATTGAAGAATTCACGATGACAAGTTATGGGAATGCAAACTATCCAGCAACGCTGCCAATTCTAAAAGTTGACAACTATGAGAATTGGTGCAAGCAGATGAAAGTCCTATTAAGGTGTCAAGGCCTTTGGGACCTTGTAAAAGATGGAGTCGAATCGCTTGGCGAAAACGCTTCAGAAGAAGAAAAGAAGAAATATACAGAATCTGAGAAACAGAGTTATAAAGCATTGTTTATAATTCATCAATGTGTCAGCCCAGACAATTTCGAGAAGATTAGTGATTCAGAATTTGCAAAAGAAGCTTGGGAGATCCTTGAGAAGTCTTTTGGAGGCGTTGGGAAGGTGAAAGAAGTGAGGTTACAAACTCACAAAAGGACCTATGAACTACTTCAGATGGAAGACAGTGAAAACATATATGATTTCTTCACTAGAGTTACAAAACTAGTGAATCAAATCAAGACATGTGGAGAAACATTAACAACAAGAGCTGTTGTTTCGAAGATTTTGAGATCTTTAGCTCCTAAGTTCGACCACATAGTGGTGGCGATCGAAGAAGGGAAAGACTTGTCGAAATTGACAAAGGAAGAGCTTCAAGGGACGCTCGAATCTCATGAACAAAGAATGAACGAAAGAGCTGCAGGAAAATCGAAGAGTGATGTAGCCTTGAAGGCACATTCAGCAAAAGAAACCAAAGGCAAAGGAAAGTATTTCGACAGAAGTAGAGGTGGCTACAACAAATCGAATGGTAGAGGAAACCAAATCGAAGGAGACGTGTCGAATCAAAGAAGACCACACCACGACAACCAAAGAGGTGGTGCTGCAAACAGAGGAAGAGGTGGTGGTCGAAAACCTGATAAGAGTCACATTCAATGTTACAATTGTCAGAAGTATGGTCACTATTCAAGTGATTGTCCAGAAAAACGAAAGAATCAAGAAAGTGATGCAAAGCTTGCAAAACATGAAGAAGAAGAAGAGATGATGCTAATGGTCACAACAAGAGATGAAGATAGATTCAAGGACCAATGGTACTTGGATTCAGGATGTTCATCACATATGTCTGGAAGGAAAGACTGGTTCGTCAATATAAAACCCTCAACGAAAAATTTGGTAAAATTTGCAAATGACAACACCCTAGCAGCTGAAGGTATTGGTGATGTTATGATCATGAGGAAAGATGGCAAGAAGTCAGTAATTTCGAATGTATTGTACATACCAGGCATGAAGAGCAATTTGCTCAGTATAGGGCAGTTGGTCGAAAAGAATTATAAAGTGTCAATCGAAGATAAGTTGATGAGAGTTGTTGATGCAAATGGGAGGGTAATCTTGAAGGCTCCTATGTCTCAGAATCGAACCTTCAAGATTGAACTAAATGTGATGGAGCACAAGTGCCTTTCGACTGCAGCTAGCAGAGATGAATGGATATGGCATTATAGACTAGGTCATCTCAACTTCAGAGACATCAGAGATTTGAAGAAAAGAAATATGGTTTCAGAATTGCCTGAAATTGATATTCCAAACGAAGTATGTGAAGAATGTGTGCAGGCGAAGCAACACAAGAATAGCTTCAGCAAGGATGCAGGAAGCAGATCGAAGGCTAGTCTCGAAATCATATACTCGGATGTATGTGGACCAATCCAGGTGGATTCGATGGGAGGTAACAAATACTTTGTTACATTCATAGATGATTTCAGTCGAAAGCTATGGACTTACCTGATCAAGAAGAAAAGTGAAGTGATCGAAGTATTCACCAAGTTCAAGTCCATGGTCGAAAGACAAAGTGGTCGAAAGCTCAAAGTTTTGAGAACTGATGGTGGAGGAGAATATGTGTCGAAAGACTTTGACAGATTATGTGAAAAGGAAGGGATTGTGCATGAGGTGGTGCCACCTTATACTCCACAGCAAAATGGAATTGCAGAAAGGAAAAATCGAACCATCATGAATATGGTGAGAAGTATGTTGAAAGGCAAGAATTTACCTAAAGAGTTCTGGGGTGAAGCTGTTTCGACTGCAACTTATATTTTGAACAGATGTCCTACAAAGAAGCTAGAAGGAATTACTCCAGAAGAATGTTGGTCTGGTGTGAAGCCTAGCTTAAGTCATCTGAAAGTATTTGGATCTATTGCACATAGGCATGTGCCAGATCAGTTGAGAAAGAAACTTGATGACAAGTCAAGTCAAATGATCCTAGTTGGATATCATTCGACAGGAGGCTACAAGTTGTTCGATCCAGAGAACAAGAAGATTGTGATCAGCAGGGACGTGATCATAGATGAGTTCAAAGAATGGGATTGGACTACAAATATCAAGAAAGATTCAGTGGGAATCTTATTCGAAGAGCCATAAACTCAAGTCGAAAGAGAAATTCGACAAGAGGAGCCAGCAGATATACCCAGTACAAGCAGACCTCAAAGAACAAGACGCATGCCTGCAAGATTGCAAGATTGTGTGATTACATCAGATGATGTGATAGATGATGAAGGTGAGCTGGTACATTATGCTTTCTATGCAGATGTCGAACCTGTTAATGCAGTTGAAGCATTAAAGGATTCGAAGTGGGTGAAAGCAATGAATGAAGAAGTAAAGTCTATCGAAGACAACAACACTTGGTCACTTGTTGAATTGCCTCAAGGAAAGAAGGCAATTGATGTCAAGTGGGTATACAAAGTGAAGACGAATTCGAAAGGTGAAGTAACTCGACACAAAGCAAGACTTGTGGCGAAAGGATTTCTACAGAAAGAAGGAATAGACTTCGACGAAGTTTTTGCACCTGTGGCTAGGATCGAAACAATCAGGTTGATTGTTGGTCTAGCAGAAATCAACAGTTGACACATATGTCAGATGGACGTGAAGTGTGCATTCCTAAATGGACCCTTAGATGAAGAAGTCTATGTTAAACAACCAGTTGGGTTTGTGAAACATGACGAAGAAAGAAAGGTGTACAGGCTGCATAAAGCCCTGTATGGTTTGAAACAAGCTCCAAGGGCTTGGAATAAGAAAATTGATAGTTTTCTAAGGGAGAAGGAATTTGTGAAGTGTATAACTGAACATGGAGTATATGTAAGAAGAAGCAAGAATAAATTGCTTATACTTTGTCTCTATGTAGATGATTTGTTGATAACAGGTAGCTGCAAGAGTGAGATCGAAGACTTCAAAGTTGACCTTAGCAAGGAATTCGAAATGTCTGATTTGGGTGAGATTTCATATTTCCTTGGTATTAAATTCTACAAGAGCAGTAGAGGTTTGATGATGCATCAAAGAAGATATGCAGGAGAAATTCTCAAAAGGTTTGAGATGGAAGAATGTAATGCAACTTCGACACCTGCAGAACCAAGACTGCAACTGTCGAAAGATGCAGATGAAGATGATGTTGATCCAACCCAATACAGAAGACTTATTGGATCATTGAGATACCTTTGTCATACAAGGCCTGACTTAGCATATAACGTAGGTATGGTAAGTAGATTCATGCAGAAGCCAAAGGTATCACATCTAGCAGCTGTGAAGAGGATACTAAGGTATCTTAAAGGAACTTTCGATTATGGCATTTTGTTTCCTGCAGTTGATAAAGGAAAAGAATGCAAGTTAGTGGGATACACTGATTCGAGTTGGTGTAGTGATGCTGAAGATCGAAAGTCAACAGCAGGATATGTGTTTATGCTAGGTGGTGCAACAATTGCTTGGAGTTCGAGAAAAGAACCAGTAGTGGCATTATCATCATGCGAAGCAGAATACATAGCTGCTTCTCTTTGTGCATGTCAAGCAACCTAGATGGTGAACTTGGTCGAAGAGATAACAGGGAAAAATCATGGAGCAATTACCATGAAGATAGACAGCATGTCATCTATCAATTTGGCGAAGAACCCAATAGCACATGGTCGAAGTAAGCACATCGAAATGAGGTTTCATTATCTTCGAGAGCAGGTAGCAGATGGGAAGATGAATTTGGAACACTGCAGAACTGAGAATCAGATTGCAGACATCATGACGAAGGGAGTGCAGGTCGAAGTATTCAGAAAGCTAAGGGCCATGATGAACATAGACAGTTTAGACACAATGAATTAGGTGGTGTGTTAAATTGTAATTCATATGTGTCAAAAGAAGATTTGATTTGTTTAGATTTAAATAGATTTGAATTTAAATCTAGATTAGATTTGATTTAGTAAAGAGATATTTTGGGCTTGGGTTTAGCTTAGGGAGCAAGCTAACCTAAATCTATAAATAGAGGGAGTAACCCCTATTTTGTAATTAAGTCATTCACAGTATTTTGCAGTTACAAAGTGAATTAATAAAGATTCCACAGTTTGTGGGCAGAATAGAAATTCTGCAGAAATATCTCCATTGTTCTTTTATTTGTTTGTCATAACTAATCATCAGTGGTGGTCGAAATTCATCATAAAATATTGGTGGATTTCCAACAAGAACCAATCAAAAGTATATATTTAATTAAAACATAAATTTAAATTTTAAAATAATAATATAACATAAAAAATATAATAATTTTGATTGATTGTACTCCCGCCGATCCGACCATTATTATTCCTAAACATTTCTCTATTTAAGTTCATTGAAATAATAAATATATTTAAGATCAAATAGATTCATTATTTAATAAATTAAAAAAAAATAATATTTGTTTATAATAATAATCTGAGTAATATATATATATATATATATATATATATATATATATATATATATATATATATATATATATATATATATATATATATATATATATATATATATATATATATATATATATATATTCAGTGCACTGTTTCTAAATTCATAAAAAGATATTTTGTTGTTTATAATAGACCAGGATGTAATAAAAAAAAGTGTGGGCAAAAATATAGTATTCTTTAGGAAATATATGGAAAACTAGCTTGTAATTTCTAAATAATTGAAGACAACAAATATTAATTAATTAAAAATAAATAAAAAACAAAGTGAGGTTGATGTTGGCCACTAATCCAATCCAAGCAACATAAGAAAAACGAAGATACATCGAAATGAAAATGAGAAACAAAAGGAATTGATTAACAAGGATTTTGATTTTGAGGTGAATCAATGAAGAGTTTAGGATCGAGTTTGGCTCTACAAACAGGGCACAGAGGATGTTTAGAAAGCCACGTGTCAGCACACTCCAAATGGAAAGCATGGTTACAACCTGGAATGACACGTGCGGATTGTTCCTCGCTTATGTCGTCGAGACAAACGGCACATTCGGGAGCAGCGACGAGGTCTTTACCGGTGAGAGTGGGTAGGTTTTGTAGTTGAGAAGGGGAAAGACCGGTGTTGATGACCGGTTTAATAATGATTCCGGTTGTTGGGTGAGCAGTGGCGTACCAGAGAAGACAGATGTAGACTATGAAGATTGCGCTCATGCCGAGACACGGCAAGAATAGCGCCAGAAGAACTGCATCCAACATAGAATCCAGTTTGTGTGTTTGTGTTGTTGTTGGTTGTGGTTGTGTTTGTGGGGAATCAGAATGAAAGAATTTAGTTGTTGATAAAGTGTGACGTGCAAGAAGGTTTTGTAAAATGAAAGGATGGATGATATGGTAATAATTAGAGTTATGGGAAAAGATAAATCAGGGTGTCATGCGTGTGGGTAATGATAGCAACGGCTGGAGCTGGGTTTGTTTTCTTTAAACTTCTCTATTTATCTGTGTGCCAATTACTCTTGCCGATACCTTCTTACAAATATAATTTCTATTCAATATTACTACCTCTTAATATAACAAAATTTTATTTTTTAAATTCATCAATTATTCTTTAACCAACGGAAGTAAATTTAATTACAATTTTATTTTTTTATTAAATTAATCTTTATATTTTAAATGTAAATAATTTTATACTGCTCACAAATTTCTGCAATAAAAATAAATCTAATGTCTATTATTTTATAATTTAATAATTTTTTTTTATCTTTCAATTTTTACAAATATAAAATGTAACAAAATTTAATTAAAAGAAATGAGAATGAGGGTACTTCTTGTAATTGTTCAGTCCATAAATCGGCCTCATCAAGCTTCTTATTTATTTCACTGATGATGACTTTCATGTCTAACTCGACTAGTATGTTGGCTTACGAATGAATTAAAGAGAAAAGCTTTTGTTTGTATCTCAAGTTTATGGCAAAAATCTACCACGATTGATCTAGAAATTTGAGTTCTATTATCTGAGATGATGCATCTTGGCAACTCAAACCTACATATTATTCACTTTCAATAGAGGTGTCAGACTCTTTCTCGTGATTTTGAATACCGCTTCTCCCTTGATCTACTTGGTGAAGTTATCTACGCCTACAAGCAAGAACTTTAGCTGACCTGACACCACGGTAAATGGACCTAGGATTTTCATACATCGTTGATAAAAGGCTAGAGAGAGGTCAAACAATGTAGGATTTCGGTTGGGGCATGGTGTAGATTTTAGTTCTTCTGACATTTATCATATTTGTTGACAAATTTTGCAATGTCCTTCATCATGGTCGGCTAGTAGTAAATGACCCATAGCAAATTCTGATCAATCCATTAATACCAAGGAGGTCTCACTAGGGATGAACGGGTCGGGTCCGAGTTTCACACTATCCAAATCTGCACATGTTGGGTTGGGGTATTTCCACCCAAACTCGAACCCGCAACAAAAAAATAAAATACAACAACAACATTGAAATTTGAAACACAAGAATTTCATCAAGGTCTCTCAAAGAAATTAAAGAATTAAATTACAACTTTTCATCAAGTTTGATAACATTTTAATTAAAATTAAGGTCTTAAATTTTTCCACTTATATATATTTAGAGGTACTTATGTAATTTAATGTCTAAGCGGGTGTGGTTTCGGGTTTCGAGTGCGGATTTGAGTGAACCCAAACTCGCACCTGAAATATCAGGTGGCACCCGAATCCAGTCAACTCGGGTTTTCACCGTTGACTCGGGTTCGGGTGCGGGTGGATCCGATGGGTTTGAGTATGCCTGCCATCCCTAGGTCCCACTTTCATCCATACATCTTAGCATTTGGGAAATTTCCCCATCTTGTATAGTTTACCTATCATTATGATATATTTTGTTGTTGTTATCTTGAGAATCATTTCAAACCTTAAGGTTGTTCACGCCCATTTTTGTAGCTAGGTTCATTCTTACGATTAAGGTTTTGTATTCCGCCTTATTATTGTTGACTTTTAATTCGAACCTTAGAGACTGTTTTATGAGAATATGTTTTTAGGCCTTCTAGCAACACCTCGACTCCTCTTCCCTTTAGGTTTAACATATCACCCACTAACAAGGTTTATACGTGAGGAGACTCTTCGCCTACTAAGATCTGAACTCCACCAAGAAGTCTTCTAACACCTAAGATTTTATGCTTCCCCTTTGGAGAAAGTGAATTTCGTACTTTGATAAATCAATAGACCATGATATTATTTTTCTCGCCAAGTCTGACTTCTTCAGTATTTGGGAAATTTGGTAGTTTAGTTTTACCATCACCATGTTCCCCTTGGAAGTAGGGCCTTGGCTTCCTTGGCGTTAACACCATCGCGAATTCCAATCTCTTTATATTTTCATACCTTAGTTATGCACCTTTGAACACCTTTCCAGTGAAGTAGACTGAATGCTCACAACTTTCTTTTCATAGATATTATGTCAATCTTAAAATAATATGTCATTTAACTTAATTCCCTTATCTTTACAATATTCTTCGATGTTGTGAGGTTGGTTGTGCGTATTAAAGAAGAAGTTGTGCGTCGAAAAGGTTCGACGTGAATTGTGCAGGTTTGATGCCCGATATCAAAATGACTTTTAGTATACCTTTCTACATAGGAAATTGAATCACGAGACTAACACATTTTTTTGCAATGATATATGGGCCTTTTAAGCCACCCGAGTTTATTTCAGACCCGAATACAATATTTTAATATTTTTCACAATTTTTTATTTTTATTTATATTTTGGATTAAAAGCTCATTAGATTTTTTTTCTGTTTTATTTTGTTTTGGATTAAAAGCTCATAAGGGTTTATTTTTTTATATATTTAAACAAATTTGGGTGTGACCGTCGAGGTTATCTTTGATCATAATAAAATTAATGTATTTTCTCTTTTGGTGGATTACAAAACTTTATTTGACAAGGTTGTCGCTTGCAAACTTATTTTCTCATTCTAGGCTTAGCGTTTGATAATCCTTTGTGATTCTGACTGCGTCCAATGGTATTAGAGCGGGCTTTCTTTTGTTTCTTTTTGTAGCTTAATCAGCCATGAGAGATCACACATTGACCAAAGCAGGTCTTGGTGGAATTACCGCAGTTTTTACCATAACTCTAATTGCTTCAACTAAATATATGCTAACTTTAACAACTCAAGTGAATAACGCCAACAACAACGAGAACCATCAAAGAGATAAGAGAAGGGAATTTATTAGGGTTATGTGGGGTGGAAACAATCATGTTGTTATTATTGAAATTTTGAGTTCTAAAGAAGAAGAACTTGACGAGGAAGAGATAGTTGATCATGGGAATCAACATAGCCAGAATTATCAAGTGAAGGTAGATATTCCATTATTCTATGGAAAGAGGGATTTTTTGGATTGGCGGATCGACATTGACAGATTCTTCGACGTCAATTGCATCCATGTAAACAAGTAAGTTAAGATGGTAGCAATGAGGTTGAAGAGTACTGGTGATGTCTGGTGAGATAAGCTTGTTGCTCAAAGACAAAGGCAAAGAAAAGGCTCGATCAGATCGTGGCGAAGAATGAAATAATTGATGTTTAAGGGATTTTTTTAATGGAGGATTATAAGCATATTGTTTATAAGATGTATATTGAGTGTGTTCAGAGAAAAAGAACTGTAACAGAATACACAATCAAGTTCTTACATTTCTCTAAGCATAATGAACTTGGAAAATCAGAGAGATAAAATGTATCTTTGCAGGAGAAGATAGGTTTATAGACTGTATGGATCATGGCTGAGCCATCAAGTTTATCTTTGAACATAGAATTGATGGAGAAATCCCCTAAAAAATTCTCATCTTTTAGGTATTCTCCTCATAATAACTTTGAATTAGTAAACGAGAAGGAAAAGAGTGCAACAACCAATGATTACAATCCTAAGAATAAAGGGATTAACAACCCTAGTGGTGTGTAGTATGGTAAATCACCAGTCCAGAGGTAGAATAATTCATATGCTAAATCCACTATGGAAATGTGTTATCGTTGTAATCAATAATATCAGAGATCAAATATTTATTCAACAAGGAGAGTCATTGTTGTTGCAGAAGAAGTGGGAAGAGGGAGAGAAAAGAGAAGGACGTGCAGTTGAGAACGATGAATATGCAGAGGTTGAGTTTGCAAAGGAAGGTTATGATGAGAGGGTAAATTTTGTGTTGCATAGAATTTTACTAGCATCCAAAGATGAAGGGCAGCGTGATAATTTATTTAAAACACTTTGCTCTATCAAGAACAAGGTGTGTAATCTGATTGTGGGTAGTGGCAACATGGAGAATTTGGTGTCGTAGAAATTGGTAGATTATTTGAAGTTGTCCACAGAACCCCGTGAGAAGCCATACACCTTTTATTAGGTAAGAAAGGGATCCCAAGTTCGAGTAACACTAGCGTGGAGAGTTCATATCTCCATCGGAAAGCATTACAGAGAAAAGATACTTTGTGATGTTCTTGATATGGATGTTTGTCATAACTTACTTAGCAGACCTTGGTAGTTTGATAATGATATCACTTATCGAGGACGGGATAACACGATGATGTTTATATGAGGCACACATAAAATAGCCATGATTTTTATTTTGCACTTTAATAAGAATCCAAGAGGAAAGAGATCTAGTTTCTTGGTGATGATACAGAGTGAAAAAGAGATTGATGAGATTGTTAAAGAAACTGAATTTCTTAGTTCAGTAGTGATCAAAGGGTTGATGAGTGTTATAAACAAGGACACAACAATTCCAGAAGAAATGTTAGGGATCCTATAGGATTTCAAGGAGTTAACTGCAGATGAACTACCAAACAATTTGCCTCCTATACGAGATAAATGCGGGAAAATTAAAGTTTATAATATGGGAGACAATACGGTGGTGTTTTTGCGTAAGGAGAGGTTTTCAGTTGGTAATTACAGCAAGTTGCAGTCACACAAGTATGGCTCGTTCAAAGTGACCTGAAAGCTCAATGATAATGTTTATATGGTAGCTTTCATGAATCCCATGAATATATCCAATACTTTCAATGTTACTAACACTCATGGGTATCAATTAAATGAGGCTCTTTATCAAGAAGAGAACTCGAGGTCGAGTTCTTCAGAGGTGGAGGAGACTGATGTAGGAAGGCCGAATACGCGTATCAAAGAAGAAGTCGCGCTTTAAAAAGGTTCGGCAGGAATTGTTCTGGACTGGGCCGGGCTGGCCCAAAAGCAATGGTGAAGGCCCAATCCAAACGGTCTCGCAAAGGGTCACGCCGACCAAAAGGCCATACCCTTGCCCGACACTTTCTGCTAGTACGACGTCCTCGACTCCATGCTATCCTGCTCGACCTCAGCTCGAGCACCCCTCCTAGGGCAGACTCTATCCACTACGCCATCAACTGGATCCCGAAAAGACCGCGTCCTCGTCCGTCCGTACTTCATGCAGGACATCCAGGAAGGGGACCACGTGCGGGTCCCTACTATGCACGTAGAACCTGGCAGTTCCTCCATTGGGCCAAACCTGCCCGGCCCAATGAAGGAACCTTGGCCCAGCGCTGGGGGCTATAAATACCCTCTGTTCCCAGAGGGTCAGGTATTCATTCTTTTACCCATACTCATACTCTTGCCTGCTCGCGCTCTTACTTACTTCAGCATTGGAGTGCCTTGCAGGTACCCCCCCCACCTCGTTCAAAACTTTAGCTCAGAGCCAGCCGTGACGGTCCAAGTCTGATCAGGATAGATCAGTGGCGCCGTCTGTGGGAAACTAGCTTCCCCGTCTTGCAAAACTCAAAGACCAAAGCTCAAATTCAACTACCGCTGTCATGGCTGATCAAGCTCGCGATGAACAGAACGTCCGCGTCCTCGATACTAATAACGGCACCGCGGACAAAAACGGACACCTTGACAACGCCGGCAACCCCGGCCACAACACCATTCCTGCGACAACTGTCCCCGGACCTTCAACCTACCGCGACGGAGCTACTGCGTCATCTTCCTCGGTCCCTCCGCCACTCGAAGAAGACCAGGCAGCCCTCGCGAACTACCCGGCTTCCCGATTCCAAGAAGTCCCCGTCCCCGCCGGGGCGGATGCCACAACTCAGGCGCTGTTCGCAGCGATCAATCAAACAAACTATCTCATCTTCTCCCAAGGGGAAAGACTAAGGGCGCTTGAAGACGACCGAAGACCCTCGAGGAGGCACCGGAGGCCCCATACTCCACCTCCTCGAGTGACTGAAGCCCAACTCCCGTCTCCCCCGCAGAGACATTACAGAGAAACCTCTCGAAGCCAGTCACCCTGACCAAAGGGGAAACAACCCCATTTGGAGAGGCAGCCCGTCATCCAAGCCGGAGAACCTAATCGCGACCCGGCGAGACAGGAAAGAAGGCACTCCGGAGACGGACGTATAAGATTCAACCAACGAGCATCACGCTCGAGAGAGACTCAGCACGACCAGGACCTTCGTGCCAGACAGTACTACAGGTCCCCATCTTTGTCTCCGGAGAGGAGCGACGAGGACGACCCCCGCGGTCCCCTGTCGCAAGCTATCATGGAAGCACCCATCCCCCCGGGCATGGAGAAACCCCCACACTTGAAGGAGTACGATGGAGTCGCGGACCCGGTCGACCACATAGACGGGTTTGAGGCTATGCTGCATTACCACAATGTCGGGGGGCCCATTAAATGCCGACTATTCCCCACGACTCTCAGGAAGGCGGCAATGGACTGGTATAAAGGACTCGCTCCGAGCTCAATCACCTCGTGGTGAAACCTGAAGAACCAGTTCATCAGTTCATTCACAGCTTCTCGGCGACATCCGAAGACCGAGGCAGCCCTCGAGGCCATCATCCAGAGACAGGATAAGACCTTGAGGGAGTTCATCAATCGCTTCAACCGGGAAGCTATACAGGTCCCCTGCGCGGACCATATGAAGAGATATCTGCTGGAGAGGGGGCTCCTCCCCGGCACGGAATTCAGAAAGGCCGTGGGTATCGAGCCACCTAGGATATTCGACGCCCTCCTTGAAAAAGCTCGGGCATACATGGACTACGAGGAGAGGGAAGCGGCCAACAGAGCCCGAGATCCCAGGACTCGCGGGTCCAACAGCAGCTCGCGCCAAGAAGCTCCTCCTTGACGAACCGGGGAGAAAAGAAAAGAAGACAGACCCCGGGAATTCCGAGAACAAAGGGGACCCTCGGGGCATTTCACCGAGTACACTCCGCTCATAGCTTCCCGCGAGCGCATTCTGGTGGAGTGTGCCAGCAACGACTTCAAGGACGGCGGTGTCAAACGTCCCCGACCTGCTCCCGCCAAGCCCGGGGCGGACAAGAACAAGTATTATCAGTACCATAGGAGCCATGGTCATCTGACTGAGGATTGCGTCCACCTCAAGGACGCCATCGAAACCCTCATCAAGGGAGGGAGGCTCGCGCAATACCGGCGAAGCGACGCTCCCCGTCGTGACGCCCAGGAGACAAGGGAGCCGGAGGAAGATGCCCGACCTTCTGACGAGTCGGTCCCCATCCAGACCGCCTTCTCTATGACCAGGCCCGAGGACTTCGACATTCCCGAGCACCTGCAGGAACCGCTCACAATGCACAACAGGTGGGAATATTTCCCCTCCGCCATGGTCATCAACGGCGGTGGATTCAACGACTTGACCATCAATTCGGCTAAGAGGAAGCTGGACGAGCTGGTCGACGCGGCTCCCCCACAAACATTGACGTTCGAAAGGGTGAAGGGCAGGTCAGAGCCCATCACCTTCTACCTAAAAGAGCTCCCCAGCGGAGCCCCAAACGCGGTCATCCCCTTACTGATAAGGGCAAGAATGGCCAATTTTGATGTACATCGCATCCTCGTCGACGAAGGGAGTTCCGTCGACGTGATGTACAACCAACTGTTCCGAACTCTGCAGCTGGACGACTCACATCTCTCGCCGTATGTAGGGTCGGACTTACAAGGTTTCAACGGCTCGACCTCCAAGCCCTGGGGGTACATCGAGCTCCTGGTGACATTCGGCGAAGGAACGGCTACAAGACAAGTCAAAGTACGCTTCCTCATCATCGACTGCCCGTCTCTATACAACTGCATCCTGGGGAGACCGACGCTGGCAGAACTGACAGCGGTGCCCTCGACCGTCCACCTGAAGATGAAATTCTACACCAAGAGGGCACGGGTAGCTACTATACAAGGAGACCTAGCCGCTTCCCGGAGGTGTTTCAACGCCGCTTCTAAGGGACAAGGCCCGCCAAAAGGACGCGACAGGAGCCCGACAAGCAAGAGTCCCCCAAGGAAGAAGTCCAGAGAGCTCCACCAAAGGTCGACTCTATAGCTCTGGACACTCGTTTCGACCAGGACGAACCTCCCAGCAGCGAGCAAGTCCCACTCCGACCAATACCAGACGGGGATTTTGAGCTCGTCCCCCTCGGCACCGACCCGACCAAAGGAGTGAAGATTGGCAAAGATCTCCCCGACCTGGCAAGGAAGCAAATCAAGGCCTGCTTGCGCGAGAATGCTGATCTGTTCTCCTGGAGCGCCGCGGAGATGCTCGGTGTTGTACCCCAAAATTTGCCCTCCCATATTCTTCAAGATTTGCCAAGTCAAGCTTCAAAAGTTCCCCAAGGGTTGCACAGGGCAAGAGCCTCCTGAGCAGTCAAAATTAGGGTTTGTGTTCTGATCAAGAAAATGAAGTTTCCAAAGGTCCAATCAAGTCTCACATGCCTACAAATATGGTCAAGCATCCTCATATCAAGTTTCAAGACATTCAGCACAAAACTGCACAGTCAAAACCCTAATTGCACTACAGTCAACTGCAGGGGCAAAATGGTCATTTGGCAATCAAAAGTTCAAATTTTTTATCAACATATCATTTTGAAGCCACAAACATCATTTGATCAATGCTTGATCATGATTCTCAAAGCTTGGTTCAAAAATCATCAGAATGCAAAAGTTTCCTTATTTGGACAGTTGAAAAAGTCAACTGTAAATTGACTAGGGCATAACTTTCACATGGATTATCAGAAAAATTCTATCCAAAGCTCATTTTGAAGAGAAAGACATTTCCTACAACTCATCTTCATACTTCAAGTCCAAGAAATGCTCTCACAAAAAGTTATCAATTTCAACATTATAGGTCATTTTCAAAAGTCAACAAAAAGGGACTTTAAGTCAAAGGCCATAACTTGAGATTGGTAAATCAAAATGACATGGGACCAAAGACATTGGTTAGAGGACTCAAAGACCTTTCCAAAATGTCCAAGAACATGAGAAAAGCTTAAAAAGTGAGCAAGTTATGCCTTGTGGAAGTTGGGAAATTTTTGGATATTTTGAAAAGTCAACATTGATTCAAATGACCTAAAATTGCTAATGGGCCCATTTTTCTTCCACAATTCATCATCCCAAGCATGTGCACGACCACTTTGCCCAAAGGGAAGTTTTATTCATTTTTTATTTATTTATTTGAATTTTTATTAATAATAATTCATTTAAATCAATTAAAAATATGAAAAATACTTAACCTAACTTATCAAATCTTTTTGTACATGTAATAGGCTCAATGATTCGTGCATGATCAGATTTGGAAGGAATTGGATTGATTGGATCATGATTGGTACAAGATTGCATGAAAAAGATTGAAAAAAATATGATTGAAAATCAAATCTCATAAACCATCAATTCAAAGATTTGGATCAAATTTCTTAACCTAATTCATTCCTACATAAGCATAGAACGAAAACCTAATTCCTGGAACCACTGAGCTGCGCAGAAAACCCTTGCACAAACTCACACTTTTTCTTAAAAAATCTCAATTCTGAAAACACCTTTGCAAGGCGATTCAAGACAAAATAGTGATTCCATTAGCTTCTTTGAGGATTATAGGACATATTCCAATCATTCCCCAAGCCCCATACTCAAGAAAACGCAAGATCACCATTGAAGTTGGTAAAGAAAATTTCTGAATCGGTTTCTATCATACATGCATTGTTAACATATTTTGTTGTTATGTTTGTGTTTATAATAATGTTTGCAAGCTAATCATGTGCTTTGATTGAAGTTTTACGCACTGTATGCCAAGATGCCATTATTGTTTTCTAGGGTTTGCAGGACTTGGAATTAGGGGTTTTGAAATAAGGGAAAATTGGAGCACAAGACCCAGACTATCCTAATCAGGACCTTCATACGAACTCATTGATAGGGTCGCGCTCAATTTATGAGCGTCCAATGGCTAATCGCTATTTTCTTGTATGGTGTCTACAGCAACGTTCCAAAACCGTTGCTTAATATATTCTTGTTTCAGGAAAAAATAAACAATGGAGAAGATGATCTCGTGGCAAGCGATGGTTGGCTGGTTCAAATTTTCGCGCTCAGACCCACTAACGCTTTTGTTTTCTTTTATAATATTTGTTAGTTGTTTAATAATCAAAACGCGTGAATTGGTTCAGTGGCAAGGCATATGTGCTGGCAACATCCATGACCTGGGTTCGAGCCCCAGGTCTTCACTATCTCAATATTATTTTTCAATTAATCTTCACATGCAGTTTCACGTACCGGAGACCATCGTGCACCTACCAAATCCAGCTATCCACGCGTCCTAAGGCATCCCATCAACGACCACAATCTGAAGAGTATGGTGCACTTGGTCAACAGAGATCCATGCTGGCGCCCCAGTCAACCAAGGCCAAGGTTAATGGGCCTGAATTATCAAGAAAAAACCTCCTATTTTGGGGTCTGAACCCCCTAGGTTTGCCAATTTATTTTCTTTCTTTATTTTTTTTATTATATATACTTTCTTTTAATTATTGCTTTATTAATTAATTTAATACTTTCATAAATATAAAAAACACACAAAAAAAATCAGAAAGATAAAAATAAAAATAATAAATATTTAATTAGGTTTAATATTAGGTTTTAGTCTTCTTTTCTTAATAAATTAAAAAAAAAACAAATAGAATTAGGGTTAGCATTTAACTTCAATTAATTCTTTTTTCATTTAAATCATAAATACTAAAAAATACCAAAAACATCTCCTTTTCTTTTTTATTAATTAATTCCATGTAATTTTAATTTTGCAAAAAGGGTCCAACGCCCTCGTTTCGATTTAATTCTTATTCGCATATTTATTTTATTTCTTTATAATATTTATGTATCTCTCCCAAGGCCATGTAACTCTTTTAATTCTTTACTTTTCTTTTATTTCTTTATTTTTCTGTCAAATCGGGTCCTGGTTTAATTTTGGCGATGTGGACCCGCGCCTTTTGTAATAGTTTAGAATTTTTTTTACTTTTCGCAATTTTTAACTGTTAAATAAATGGCATGAAAGAATGTATGGACAAAATAAAAACAAACGTTAGATCACCAATAACATGACAAAATACAAAAATAAATGAAAACGACACACGAATCGCACACACCACCCCTAGGGTACGCCTCACTGTTGCCTTGCCTCGAAAGGTGATCGTCGAGTAGAAGATGTTTTAGTAAGTCCTCATGATCCGGGAACCTGGCATGAGGGTAGCTTCTAAGGTGTCTTCCCATTGCTCTGGTGATCACCATGTCCCGAACCTCGAATTGACCCGAACACCTCCAACGGTGGTGCTACCTACCTCTCAATGGTGGGATGGCACTACTTTAAGGACATTTACACAGACGAATTCCTTAGGGTAGGTAGACGACTCTAGATACTTGCTCTAACTTCAAAAACAAATTCAAAAATACTTTTCACACCGACACCTTTTCAAAAAGCTTTCGAAAGCAATTTTTCAAACACTCTTGAAGACCGATACAAGAGTCGAACTGGAATTTTCAAAGAAACTTTTTCAAACCCACAGTTGAAAAGCAAACAAACCATTTTTGAAAACACAAATGAGCAAGTATCTAAGAGCCCATGGATAACCATGGATAGAAAGGGTGCTAACACCTTCCCTTTCTATAACCTACCTCCCGAACCGAGAGCAATCTCTTTAAGGAATTTTTCTGTGCTTTTGTCCTTTCCATTTGGAGAAAATAAAAGACGGTGGCGACTCTTGCTTCCGCGACATTTCGCGAACCAGCGTTAAACAGTCAGTTCCAGATCCACCGATCACAGAACTGGCGACTCTGCTGGGGACTAAACTTAAAGTGAGGTGTACCTTAGGGTTAGTTCATAACTATGTTTTCAATTGTTTTCCTTGTGTGCTTTAAATTGTGGGACTGTCTCGGGAGTTCTATAGATCCTAACCCGGATCTGGGGATACCTTCTTAGAAAGTAGCAACAAGGCTGTGAGGGAACTGTGCGGGGTATACCGACATGGTTGAAACAGTCTGCTACGTTGATGTGGCACTTTGGTGTGTACCGGTAACCCTTGAGTTCAGTCAAGGAGAGTACGGGGCCTCCGCGTGGTGTCGTGAAGCATCAACAGACCTTAGGAACCTTAATTGAACAATCTTGGCCTCTTTAGGGTAGTGAGATAACTGACTTTGGTGCAGTCCGAGGTTGGTTGATACTCGATACTACACTCAGTTGAGGGTTGCTTTCCTGGAATATTTCGGTCGCCAGTTCAGTGGCTAAATCGAAACGATGAACAATGAAAGCAATCCCGTGATATTGGGACCCTTAGAACCCGGTTACTTCTGATAGGACAGGTTGAACCCACCAACTTCAAGAGGGTAATACCCAGACCCCAGGCTGGCCTAAACTCTAAGAGTTTCTCCTGTGTGACTTGTGTGCCTTCGTACTTGACTACTTGCATGTTATCTGACACATGAACTACTTGCAGGTTTTGTCTTAGTCCTTGATTGGGACCCATGACAGAGCTTACTAACTTTCTTGCAGGGTTTGTTTTAGTCCTTAATTAGGACTCATAACAAGGTTTACCGAGTTCTTGCAGGGTTTGTTTATAGTCCTTAACTGGGACTCATGACAGGTTTTACTTGAGCTTCTTGCAGGTTTTGGTTTGCAGTCCTTAATAAGGGCTCATAACAGGGTTTATCTATACTACCCCATGCATACCATAACATCATACCATTGCATACATCCTAACCCATTTCAAGGATCTCAAGGGCTTGTGATGCAGGTCATGATAAATCAAACATCTATCAAGGGGCAAAGAGGATTTATTTTCCTCTAGCCAAAGTTGTCAGGGGCTATGACCCACTGGATATGGTGAGCTCTGACTCTTGAAGAAGGTTCCCTTAACCAAGGTTGTTTAGAAATCAAAACCAGACATGATGACTAAAGTCAGGGGCTATGACCCACTGGATATGGTGAGCCTTTGACCCTTTGAAGAAGGACTCTCCATAATATGCAGTTCCTTCAATCAAGCTACCGGATCCAAATGCTAACAAATTTTCTTGTTTACCCTGCGAGGTCCTTGAAAACATTGCATGCATGTCATACACATCATTACATAACAGGTATCTTTGTTGCAGGTCACTTACCTTTCTCGCTGTTTATTTCAGCAATGACCTTCCAACCAGATAACCAGGACCTTCTTGCTTAAGAGACTCGGTTTGGGGAAATCCTCCTGAATCTATCCAAGGGACAGGAGGAGCTAAGGACACTTCTCACGGGGACTTTTGTCAAGAACAATGCTGAGGATGAAAGGCTGAAACACCTGCAAGCTGAGATGGATGCATTGAAAGTCCAGATGCTGGGGCAGGCGACTGCTATTCAAAGGTTAGCTCAAAGACAAGGCGAGCTCGGGGTTCTCATCAACCAACTGCTTCGGGGTAACCAGTTGGGGCAAACATCTAGGGTTGAAGAGCCAGTCATCATTCAACCACCCTTGAGACAAGCAGACAAGGGAAAAGCTCCTCAGATGGCTTCAGTATCACCAATTCAGTATCAACCCCACCAGCTTCAGCCGGACAAGCCCAAAAGGCAATTCACCAAGCTCAATGTGTCGCTGCCTCAAGCCTTACAACAACTACTGAGGTTGAATTTGGTAACTCTAAAGGATCCTCCTAAGAATCCCAACAGGACACCTTCAAGGTATAACCCCAACGCTCGCTGCGCTTATCATTCTGACAGCCCGGGGCATGCTACAGAGGATTGTTGGACTTTGAAGAATAAGATCCAGGACCTGATTGAGGAAGGAGCTGTGGAATTCACCCAAGATGGCCAGGCTGAGTGCTTCTACCATTCCTACAGGAGGCACCATTTGAAGTAACAAGCCCTGAGATGAGAAGAATTTTTGTTCATTCGAATGTTCAAGTTGCAATTTTCTTTTGTTCAAACATTTACTCATTGTTAAACATTGTTATTTCATTAATGCATCGCATATGTCTGTTTTGAAGCAATATATTCGTATTCACTATACGCAAATTATTTTCATATTTTTTCTGATGTCAACTCTTGATCTAAAATTCTAAGCCTCTTGAGGGAGGATGACGAAAACGATACCATAATCTACAGTATGCTTTTGAACAGACCCCGCTGATCAGGTACAGGCATTGTTTCAATCCCTAAACACTGGAGTTATAAGGATGATAATCCCTCGTCAACCCCTCTGAGCCAAAGAAGTAGGAGTTTTTCTTTTCGAAATTCAAAACCCTTCATCATAACCTGGGGCAGGGTAGTCTCTCAGTTGATCCAAGTGCATAACGAATGACATCAAAGAAGTTCTTACAAAACGAAGAAAGACAGTGATGGTTCCGAATAATCAATAAAGAAAGGAAGTCATTACCAAAATCAAAAAGCCCATTAAGTCAAAACCCATGAAGAAGACTTACAAAACTGGGGCATCCCGCTGACTGTAATTCCAAAAAAGGAAACAGTTCAGGCAAAAAAGAAAGGGATAACAAAATCAAAAAGAAAGAGGTCCTACAAACCCTCGACAAAAAAAGGAATGACTGCCTATTCAAAATAAGTTATTAACATCCGAATCATCACCGGAAAATCAAAGCAAAGACTCAAACAAGGTCTAACGCACGATCAGCTGAGTTTAGGTTTGAAGAACATCATGAAGAGCGGGTGGGTACAAATAATTTGAGCCTTTATCTTTTGTTTCTTAAACCATGAACCAGGCCACGTTATAACCCTTAAAAGTCCTAGCTGAAGCATGGGTTAGTTCGAAAGCATACTGTGACGAAAGGTATCCTGACTCTTTAAGGCTTACTATAAACACGGAGTTGACATCACGTTTTACAAACATTCATTTGTTTTATGGAAAATGCATTTTCAAAATCTTCAAGACAGACATAGGCTTTGCATTTTTTACATAACTTTGTTTGCATATGACTTTTGTTTGAACAACATAGAAATTCGCACGACGAATGCCTAGTGAATAGAAGTACTTCCAATCAAGGGGCACGACATGACCATGGTCCATTATCTGGGGCAGTCCAATCAAGATTCGGAGAATCTCTCAAAGGCCGAATAGCCTGGGGCAAGTCTCCACCTGAGTCACTCGGGGCATTCCAATAACAAATCTTGCCTGATCAAACACCTTCGGGGGCAGGACAAAATACTTCTAACAGGGGCAACTCCCTACATCCTGAGAGCGTGGACATAGTCGAAGAAAATACTACGCGACCCGCTAGGATGACATGCCTAGGCAAAAATTAGGTCTTCCCGGCGAACCAAAAGGGTTCGGGCAAAAATAAGGGATGAAATAAAAAAATCTGTACACCCGGCAAGTCGAAAACCTGAAAAGGCGGCTTGGGCAAAAATGGGTATCCAGGTGGACTGAAAACCCGAAAGGGCGGTCCAGGCAAAAGTTAGGGATCAAAGCGTACGACTATGTCCCGTCATCTTGTCACCTGTCTACCAGAAGAAGGTTAGTCCATCAACAACTATCAGCGCCTCACAGGTCTTCCTCTCCCACCTCAGAAACAGGGGCAATAAAGAGTTGTCTGAGCAGTCCAATTGTTCTGTCCTCCAAAGGTATCAAGGAAGGTTCAACCAGATGCCCTAATTCCCCAGAGAGTAAGTCAGCAAAGCAGTACACTTTCTCCAAGCAGAGTTATCAAATCTTAAGGAAGTTGGGTATCCTCCGGCAGATATCAACACTCCCCAGCAGCATATATATCCTTAATAAGCATCCCCGACAGTCTTAATCTAAAGGTTGTTCCCCGGCGGCATATCAACATTCAATGAAGTCACTTCCCCTGCAGTTCAAAACTTCCCCGGGAGAGTCCAATCCAGTTTCCCCAGGAAAGTGGAATCCATCTTCCCCAAGCAGTAAGCTTATCCCCAGTAGATTCTGGAAGCTTATCCTCGCAAAGCACGAATGCGTCGTCCGGCTTTATTCAAAGAGTTATTTCCTTAACAGGATATAACTGGGTTATCCTCAGCCAAAAGCCACGGAAAGGTCGTCGTCAATACAGTCTTCTTATCCCCAGCGAAGTCTATTAACACTTCCGATACAGCAAAGATATCCCCAGCAAGCTATTATCAACAATTCAGCAAAGTATCTCTCTCTCCACAGAGTATTGCTTCCCAGCAAGATTACTAGAGTACTGTCCTCCCCACAGAGTATCGCTTCCCAGCAAGATCGTCAGGGTACTTTTTCCCCCACAGAGTTATTCCATTCGCCAAGTTTATTCCCCAACGGAGTCATCTTCTCCTACCGGTATTCTTGGAGTTATCATCCCCAGCGGAAGTAAAAGCTTATTCTTCAATATCAGCCCAGGAGTGACTTCCCGGCACCCGTCAAGGATTTACTTTCCTAGACGAAAGCATACATAAACACCACATACATCATTATAGCATGCATGTACGCATCATATCATACAAATCTCATTTATGTTGAGAACATCATTGCATGGTCCATATCATGCATTGCATATGACTGACCTTTACCTTTCAGGAAAGATGCAGTTAAATTCTCAATCATATTTCAAGACCTAGACCGGTCCAGTTAATCAACTCCAAAGATTTCTTATCCAGTCCAAGGCCTTCTCTAGTCCAGCTAAATCGACTCCCAACAGATTTTTCTGATGAAGACTCAGTAGAAGTTCTCAGGTTTTTCTCAAACGTCCGCTTTTGAGATTATAATTTCCTATGGTTCTCTCCCCGACGGTGCGTGAGGTGATAATTCCATTTCAGATTATAATTTCCTATTGGTTCCCTCCCCGACGGTGCGTGAGGTGATAATTCCATTTCAGATTATAATTTCCTATTGGTTCCCTCCCCGATGGTGCGTGAGGTGATAATTCCATTTCAGGTTATAATTTCCTATTGGTTCCCTCCCCGACGGTGCGTGAGGTGATAATTCCATTTCAGGTTATAATTTCCTATGGTTCTCTCCTCGACGGTGCGTGAGATGATAATTCCATTCCAGGTTTTTCTCAGACGTTCGCTTTTGAGATTATAATTTCCTATTGGTTCCCTCCCCGACGGTGCGTGAGGTGATAATTCCATTCCAGGTTTTTCTCAGACGTTCGCTTTTGAGATTATAATTTCCTATTGGTTCCCTCCCCGACGGTGCGTGAGGTGATAATTCCATTTCAGGTTATAATTTCCTATGGTTCTCTCCCCGACGGTGCGTGAGATGATAATTCCATTTCAGGTTATAATTTCCTATGGTTCTCTCCCCGACGGTGCGTGAGATGATAATTCCATTTCAGATTATAATTTCCTATGGTTCTCTCCCCGACGGTGCGTGAGATGATAATTCCATTTCAGATTATAATGGTTCTCTCCCCGACGGTGCGTGAGATGATAATTCCATTCCAGGTTTTTCTCAAACGTCTGCTTTTGAGATTATAATTGCCTATGGTTCTCTTCCCGATCCTGCGAAGATGGTAATTCCCGCCAAGATTCTTTCAACGAGCGTTGTTGAAGTTAAAGTCACCCAAGGTTCTCTTACCGTTCATGCTAAGGTAGTAACCATCCCTAGTTCATTCATCATCTTGTGAAGCTCCAGACTCAGCTCCTGTAACCAGTCAGGACACATCTATATCAAGCATCTGAAGACCAGCTCCTGCAACATGTCAGGTACTCATTTTTTCTTTTGCAGGTATGCGGGTTCTCGCTAAGGAATCTCTTATGCGATCAACATCCAGATGGCATCTATAAGCCCATCATCCTATCCATCAATCTCCAAATGGCATCTATAAGCCCATTTCCACTATGTGAGCGCAAATTTCTGGGCGCTCTAATGTTCAATCATCTTCTACCCTCGGATTACGAAAGGCACGTCAGCCAATCTGCATCCTCAGGTCTAAGAAGATTGAACAGGGGCAACTGTTGTACCCCAAAATTTTCCCTCCCATATTCTTCAAGATTTGCCAAGTCAAGCTTCAAAAGTTCCCCAAGGGTTGCACAGGGCAAGAGCCTCCTGAGCAGTCAAAATTAGGGTTTGTGTTCTGATCAAGAAAATGAAGTTTCCAAAGGTCCAATCAAGTCTCACATGCCTACAAATATGGTCAAGCATCCTCATGTCAAGTTTCAAGACATTCAGCACAAAACTGCACAGTCAAAACCCTAATTGCACTACAGTCAACTGCAGGGGCAAAATGGTCATTTGGCAATCAAAAGTTCAAATTTTTTATCAACATATCATTTTGAAGCCACAAACATCATTTGATCAATGCTTGATCATGATTCTCAAAGCTTGGTTCAAAAATCATCAGAATGCAAAAGTTTCCTTATTTGGACAGTTGAAAAAGTCAACTGTAAATTGACTAGGGCATAACTTTCACATGGATTATCAGAAAAATTCTATCCAAAGCTCATTTTGAAGAGAAAGACATTTCCTACAACTCATCTTCATACTTCAAGTCCAAGAAATGCTCTCACAAAAAGTTATCAATTTCAACATTATAGGTCATTTTCAAAAGTCAACAAAAAGGGACTTTAAGTCAAAGGCCATAACTTGAGATTGGTAAATCAAAATGACATGGGACCAAAGACATTGGTTAGAGGACTCAAAGACCTTTCCAAAATGTCCAAGAACATGAGAAAAGCTTAAAAACTGAGCAAGTTATGCCTTGTGGAAGTTGGGAAATTTTGGATATTTTGAAAAGTCAACATTGATTCAAATGACCTAAAATTGCTAATGGGCCCATTTTTCTTCCACAATTCATCATCCCAAGCATGTGCACGACCACTTGGCCCAAAGGGAAGTTTTATTCATTTTTTATTTATTTATTTGAATTTTTATTAATAATAATTCATTTAAATCAATTAAAAATATGAAAAATACTTAACCTAACTTATCAAATCTTTTTGTACATGTAATAGGCTCAATGATTCATGCATGATCAGATTTGGAAGGAATTGGATTGATTGGATCATGATTGGTACAAGATTGCATGAAAAAGATTGAAAAAAATATGATTGAAAATCAAATCTCATAAACCATCAATTCAAAGATTTGGATCAAATTTCTTTTAACCTAATTCATTCCTACATAAGCATAGAACGAAAACCTAATGCCTGGAACCACTGAGCTGCGCAGAAAACCCTTGCACAAACTCACACTTTTTCTTAAAAAATCTCAATTCTGAAAACACCTTTGCAAGGCGATTCAAGACAAAATAGTGATTCCATTAGCTTCTTTGAGGATTATAGGACATATTCCAATCATTCCTCAAGCCCCATACTCAAGAAAACGCAAGATCACCATTGAAGTTGGTAAAGAAAATTTCTGAATCGGTTTCTATCATACATGCATTGTTAACATATTTTGTTGTTATGTTTGTGTTTATAATAATGTTTGCAAGCTAATCATGTGCTTTGATTGAAGTTTTACGCACTGTATGCCAAGATGCCATTATTGTTTTCTAGGGTTTGCAGGACTTGGAATTAGGGGTTTTGAAATAAGGGAAAATTGGAGCACAAGACCCAGACTATCCTAATCAGGACCTTCATACGAACTCATTGATAGGGTCGCGCTCAATTTATGAGCGTCCAATAGCTAATCGCTATTTTCTTGTATGGTGTCTACAGCAACGTTCCAAAACCGTTGCTTAATATATTCTTGTTTCAGGAAAAAATAAACAATGGAGAAGATGATCTCGTGGCAAGCGATGGTTGGCTGGTTCAAATTTTCGCGCTCAGACCCACTAACGCTTTTGTTTTCTTTTATAATATTTGTTAGTTGTTTAATAATCAAAACGCGTGAATTGGTTCAGTGGCAAGGCATATGTGCTGGCAACATCCATGACCTGGGTTCGAGCCCCAGGTCTTCACTATCTCAATATTATTTTTCAATTAATCTTCACATGCAGTTTCACGTACCAGAGACCATCGTGCACCTACCAAATCCAGCTATCCACGCGTCCTAAGGCATCCCATCAACGACCACAATCTGAAGAGTATGGTGCACTTGGTCAACAGAGATCCACGCTGGCGCCCCAGTCAACCAAGGCCAAGGTTAATGGGCCTGAATTATCAAGAAAAAACCTCCTATTTTGGGGTCTGAACCCCCTAGGTTTGCCAATTTATTTTCTTTCTTTATTTTTTTTATTATATATACTTTCTTTTAATTATTGCTTTATTAATTAATTTAATACTTTCATAAATATAAAAAACACAAAAAAAAAATCAGAAAGATAAAAATAAAAATAATAAATATTTATTTAATAGCATTTTGTAAATAAATAATTTTAATTGATTAGTTTTAAATTAAGTTTAACTTTAACCTGTTTTTTTAATAAAGATCTAAAAAATGTAGAAATAGGGTTTAATTAATAATTTTTCATCCTTTTTATTTTTCTTTCATAATAATTAAATAATTAAATATTTATTTTTATAATTAAACTTGCATGTAAATTAATTAGGTTTAATATTAGGTTTTAGTCTTCTTTTCTTAATAAATTAAAAAAAAACAAATAGAATTAGGGTTAGCATTTAACTTCAATTAATTCTTTTTTCATTTAAATCATAAATACTAAAAAATACCAAAAACATCTCCTTTTCTTTTTTATTAATTAATTCCATGTAATTTTAATTTTGCAAAAAGGGTCCAACGCCCTCGTTTCGATTTAATTCTTATTCGCATATTTATTTTATTTCTTTATAATATTTATGTATCTCTCCCAAGGCCATGTAACTCTTTTAATTCTTTACTTTTCTTTTATTTCTTTATTTTTCTGTCAAATCGGGTCCTGGTTTAATTTTGGCGATGTGGACCCGCGCCTTTTGTAATAGTTTAGAATTTTTTTTACTTTTCGCAATTTTTAACTGTTAAATAAATGGCATGAAAGAATGTATGGACAAAATAAAAACAAACGTTAGATCACCAATAACATGACAAAAGACAAAAATAAATGAAAACGACACACGAATCGCACACACCACCCCTAGGGTACGCCTCACTGTTGCCTTGCCTCGAAAGGTGATCGTCGAGTAGAAGATGTTTTAGTAAGTCCTCATGATCCGGGAACCTGGCATGAGGGTAGCTTCTAAGGTGTCTTCCCATTGCTCTGGTGATCACCATGTCCCGAACCTCGAATTGACCCGAACACCTCCAACGGTGGTGCTACCTACCTCTCAATGGTGGGATGGCACTACTTTAAGGACATTTACACAGACGAATTCCTTAGGGTAGGTAGACGACTCTAGATACTTGCTCTAACTTCAAAAACAAATTCAAAAATACTTTTCACACCGACACCTTTTCAAAAATCTTTCGAAAGCAATTTTTCAAACACTCTTGAAGACCGATACAAGAGTCGAACTGGAATTTTCAAAGAAACTTTTTCAAACCCACAGTTGAAAAGCAAACAAACCATTTTTGAAAACACAAATGAGCAAGTATCTAAGAGCCCATGGATAACCATGGATAGAAAGGGTGCTAACACCTTCCCTTTCTATAACCTACCTCCCGAACCGAGAGCAATCTCTTTAAGGAATTTTTCTGTGCTTTTGTCCTTTCCATTTGGAGAAAATAAAAGACGGTGGCGACTCTTGCTTCCGTGACATTTCGCGAACCAGCGTTAAACAGTCAGTTCCAGATCCACCGATCACACCCGGACTCGACCCTGAGGTCGCCTGTCACTACCTCGCCATAGATCCTGCCTCTAGGGCCGTAGTATAACGTAGACGTAGGCGGTCTCCAGAAAAAACGGAGGCTGCTGAAAAAGCTGTAAAAGACCTCCTAGAGGCAAATTTTATTTCTGAAGCCCGATATTCCACCTGGCTGTCAAACGTTGTACTTGTTAAAAAGAATAATGGAAAATGGAGGATGTGTGTTGACTATACCGATCTCAACCGGGCCTGCCTGAAAGATGCTTTTCCTTTGCCAAACATAGACATGCTGGTCGACAACTCGGCCGGCTACAAAACGCCGTCGTTCATGGACGCCTACTCGGGCTATAACCAAATCCCGATGGCCCTGGGCGACAAACACTGCACGGCTTTCATGACCAGCTCGGGCAACTATTACTACAACGTAATGCCCTTTGGACTGAAAAATGCCGGGGCAACTTACCAGCGTATGATGAATAAGGTTTTCCACAAACAAATTGGGGACATGCTCGAGGTGTATATGGACGACATGATCGTCAAATCTCGAGCAGATATCGACCATGCAGCACACCTCAAGACGGTCTTCGCCCAAGCAAGACAGTGTAAAATGAGATTCAACCCCGAGAAATGTACGTTTGGAGTCAAGGCAGGAAAGTTCCTCGGGTTCTACCTAACAGAACGAGGAATTGAAGCCAACCCCGACAAATGTCGGGCGTTCTCCGACCTCCCGACACCAACGTCGAAGAAGTCGATACAAATCATGAACGACATGCTCACATCATTGTCCCGCTTCGTCGCGAGGTCCGCTCAGCACGCCATCCCCTTCTTCAAACTCCTTCGTAAGGAAGCAGCCTTCGAATGGAACGAGGAGTGCGAACAGGCGCTTCGCCACCTAAAGAAAAGTCTATCTCAGCCACCCGTACTATCTCGACCAGCCGACGGGGAGCCACTGTACTTGTACTTGGCCGTCTCGAACGAAGCCATCAGCGCGGCTCTCGTCCACGAGACCACCGACGGACAGAAACTCGTCTACTTCACGAGCAAAGCCCTCCAAGGACCCGAAAGCAGATACCAACAGATAGAAAAGGTGGCTCTAGCCCTCGTCAACGCGGCGAGGAGGCTCAGACACTATTTTCTGGCCCACACGATCGTCGTGCGAACCGACCAACCGGTGAGGAAACTCCTGGGTCGGCCCGATATGGCGGGAAGAATGTTGAAATGGTCCTTGGAACTCTCCGAATTCGACATTCAGTACGAGAGTAGGAAAGCCTAGAAAGCACAGGCCCTGGCCGACTTTGTCGCGGAAATGACCACTCATGACCCACCCGCGGGGAAGGAACACAAGTGGACCATCTTCGTCGACGGGGCATCCAGCTCGTCTGGAAGTGGAGCAGGAATCCTTTTGGAGAACGAGGAAGGCGTAATGATCGAACACTCTTTAGTTATTTCCTTCCCAACGTCAAATAACCAAGCGGAGTATGAAGCCCTGCTCGCAGGACTGAGACTAGCCGAGGACCTGGGAGCCCGCGAGGTGTAGATCTACACCGACTCCCAACTCGTCGCCTCCCAAGTCCAAGGGAGTTACCAAGCCAAGAACGACAACCTCGTCGAATACTTAAACTTAGTCAAAAAATACATGACAAAGTTTGTACGAGCGGAAATTTCACATGTTCCCCGCGAGCAAAACACGAGGGCAGACATATTGTCCAAACTCGCGAGCACGAGGAAGAAGGGCGGGAACAAATCCGTCATCCAAGAATCCCTAGCACGCCCAAGTATCGAAAGATCCTCGACTTCAGTCGAGGTCCACGCCATAGGGGATGCCTCGTCCTGGATGACCCCGGTTTACAATTTCTTGACGAAGGGCGAACTCCCATCGAACCAGACCGACGCGGCCGTCACCAAACGATGAGCATGCTCCTACGTGGTGCTTGAGCACAAACTATATCGCAGGGGATTTTCCATCCCCCTCCTAAAATGCATCGACGAATCCACGGTCCCCGAGGTACTACGGGAGATACACGAAGGGATTAACGCTCAGCACATGGGCGGTAAGTCCTTTGCGAGGAAAGCTCTTCGAGCGGGATACTACTGGCCTATGATGCAGCAGGACGCCAAGGAACACGTTAAGAAATGTGACAAGTGCCAGAGGCATGGTGACATGCACCTCGCCCCCCCTCACGAGCTGAGCATACTGTCGTCCCCGTGGCCGTTCGCTTGGTGGGGTATGGATATCCTCGGGCCCTTCGTGCAAGGGACTTATCAAAATAAATTCCTCATCGTGGCCGTGGATTACTTCACGAAATGGATCGAGGCCGAGGCCCTCGCGAAGATCACCTCGCATAATATCCTCCGCTTCTACAAGAGAAACATCCTCGCCAGATTCGGAATTCCGAGTGCACTAGTGACCGACAACGGCACCCAATTCACCGACCACGGGTTCCAAGACTTCGTCACCAGACTAGGAACAAAATAACACTTCACTTCGGTCGAGCACCCTCAAACCAACGGGCAAGCCGAAGCTGCGAACAGGGTCATCCTCCGGGGACTCAAACGCCGACTCGGCGAAGCAAAGAGGGGATGGGTCGAGGAGCTGCACAGCGTCTTGTGGGCATACCGCACCACGCCCCACTCAACGACGGGCGAGACCCCATTCCGACTAACATACGGGATCGAGGACGTCATCCCGGTAGAAATTATGGAACCATCCAGACGGACAGAGAGCCCCCTCGACGAAGAAATGAACGACGAGGCACTCAGGGACGAGCTCGACTTAGTCGAGGAAATCTGATCTGGTGTGGCCCTGCGCGAAGCCACCCTAAAACAACGAGTGGCTCTACGCCACAACGACAAGGTCATTAAGCGCGAGTTCGAAATCGGCAGCCTGGTATTACGAAGGAACCAGAAAGACTCCCGCGAAGGGAAGCTGGCCGCGAACTGGGAAGGGTCTTATCGCGTCCACGGCACCACTGGCACCGGGGCGTACTACCTCGAGCAAATAGACGGTGAGCCACTACCACGACCCTGGAACGCTGCTAAACTAAAGCAGTACTATAGTTAAAAACCACCAAGACTGAGGACCCTCGACTGTCGACTCCCGCGCCCAGTCAACGAGGAGAAACTTCCGACCCCGTAGAGAGGCCAAGGTACAGGCCCGACCTACGTCCAAACCGCATAACATCGTTCAACAAAACAAGAACAAAAGATAGTGCCCGACGTGGACACCTCGATCGAGCTCCACCGTCGAAGTACCTGTAGGGCAGAACACCCAGCTCGCGATGGGTAGTTCATGCCGCGGGCAAATAACCCCGACCGGGTCATATACCCGAACAGGCGGCTTCGCTTCGCATGCCCGACGAATCTCGAAGAACGTCGGGCCATCTAAAAGGGTCAAAAAGTAGTCTCTCCCCTCGAGTTCACCACTCAGGAGACTCTGGCCATCGAGAAGAGGTCGGGCACATACACGAACAAAAGACTTAGGCAAATTTTCCAACAAAGTCACAGCCATATACGGGCACGACTCGGGCCCATAACTTAGGCCAATTTTTGCGCAAAAACGTAAAACACAAGCACGGGCAAACAATCAAAGAATTGAAACAAACATTCATTCAAAATGCCCGTAGGCAACAAAGCAAATAGATGTAAACCGACCAAAAAGGCCGGCAATGTTTAGGAAATACAAAGAACGGGCACGCAGGCCCAAAAAATACGAACGGGCACGCAGACCCAAAACAAACATCAACGAGGCGCACAGGCCCCATCATCATCTCACAACTCAGCTTCCCCGGAGCTACCATCACCAACAACAGGAGAGTCGGGCGGAGGCACGACCTGACCATCAATGATCTGAGACATATGGCTCACCCCTTCAGTGTTCAGGCCGGGATTCAACAGGGAAAGCTGGCTCACCGCGGCTTCAAAGCCGTCCGCCATAGCTCCGACACAGTCCCCCTCAAGAAGTTGGATACGAGCGACCAGTTCCGATCGACTCCTCAAAGGAGCTGTATCCTCCGACTCGTCCTCGGCAGGAAGCATAGCGGCCTTTAGGTCCTCGATCTCTCTGGAGAGACGCCCGTTGTCAATTTCCAGACGTTCCCGGTCCACACAAAAAAGGTCTCTCTCCTCGGCCAGCTTCCCCGAGTTCTCTTTCTCCAGAGCCAACAACTTTGTCTCCGCCGCCAGCAGCTCGGCTTGCTCGCGGAACATCTCCTCGGAGCGCTCCAGAGCAGCCTTCAACTTTCGCAAACTCGAGGTGAGGGCAGCTTTCTCCTGTTCCAACTCTTTGATACGGTCAGCGTCCTCCCCCTCCTCGGCCAGCACAACGACCATCTCGGCCATCTTTACCAACCCGACCATATTGGCGGCCAGGTGCCTTCTCCGGGTTTCCTTGCTCATCCGCCTGATAGTTTCGGCTTCATCAGCACTCACGGACAAGGGAACCCCCTCGAAGAAACCCTCCTCTTTAAAGCAAGGGGCAACCCGAAGGACCTCACGGCGCTGGAGTCCTCACCGACCTCCGGTTGGCTTTCCACCCGATTCCTCTTCTTCTGTATCAGGTCGGTG
This sequence comes from Vicia faba, assembly GCA_948472305.1. Lineage (NCBI taxonomy): Eukaryota > Viridiplantae > Streptophyta > Magnoliopsida > Fabales > Fabaceae > Vicia > Vicia faba. The sequence goes on from OX451738.1 coordinate 1,636,231,267, forward strand.
TGTGGCTCGACCTCCTGGACGTCCGGGATCCCTCCCGAAGCAGCTCCCGAGCTAGGTGGCGAGTCCACCCTCGTCGCCTGAGAAGTGCCCGGACTATGTGGCGGGCCCATCCTCGTCGCCTGAGGAGGTCTCACCACCCTCTTATTTACCTTCCTGTCACAGGACAACTTCAAGAGCCTCTCCCTCTGTCCGGCCATCAGACCTGCATGAAAGAACCCCGGGTTAGTGACGAGCAAATAAGCGAACAAATAACAAGTAAAGAAATTCAAACATGACAAAACAATAACGACCTAGCAAATTCGCAGCCTGCCCGAAGGACTGGCACTCCACAAGAGCCTTTGTGTCAATCGGTCGGGCCTCGAAGGTCGGATAACCTTCCTCGTCAAGAATATCCTCCCCCTCCCTCGTGGCCCATTTGGCGGGGAAGAAACTGTCGACATACCGACAGAGAGTACCATAAGCCTTCTCGTCTTCGGAGCTCATCTCGCCCGCAGACGTATGGTAGTACCCGGTCCCATGCTCGTAGTGCCTCGAGGTCCAATGCAAGAGAAATTTGGCCACGCGCCCTAACACCGGATGTCCCTCGTCATCCAAAAGGGCTTCCCCGTGGTCGTCGGTTATGATTGTTTCCTCCTCATACACAGACTCTAAACCTGCTGCGGTAACCGGCCTCATAATATACCACTTGTCCTTGAAACCCCGCACGGAATTCATGTACATCCTGAAAAGTCTCTTCGACTGTTTCAGGGAGACCCAACTATGCTTACCTCCCCGGGATTGGCGCTGTAGGTGGAAGACTCTGAAGAAGAGGGGTATGGTCGCCCCAATCCTTAGAAACCGACAAGTTAGCTCGAACGCTCGGATGAAAGCGAGCGAATTTGGGTGAAGTTGCGACGGGGCCAGCCCCAGATGGCTGAAGACCCCGACCTGAAAATCGCTGAAGGGCAGCTGTAACCCAAGGTCCTTGAAGGCAATTTCATACATGGGGAATCCATACTCGGGGAACTCCGAGCAGATTCGTGCGGTGAAAGTTGGTCGAGTGACGACGAAGTTCTTCTGGAAACCGGGCTGGCTACTGCCCGTCTCGAGGATGGTATATGCCCTTCGACTACGTCGACTATAGGCCGAAGCTATCCCTCTGGGCTCGGCACCCACCCATTCTAGCAGAGGGTCCTCTATGGTGTCAACCAAATTCACATTTTCATCAGCACTTTGTTCTTCCACCTCGGTGCGCCCTGAAGAACACGGTTCGTCCGCCATGGTTACCTACAAAGCACGGGAAACCAATCAATTGGGAGCGAAACCACACGCTCGCCATAACGGACGAGATGAAGGGCACGACAAACCACGTCGCTCCACGCGCAACCACAAAGTTGGTGTTTCGGAACAAAAAAGAACAGTCACCTCCCCGACTCCCAGTCACCACGACAAGCTACAGATCGCCTGAATAGGCCAACATCTCGACCACTCACGAATGTGTCGACCCAGGCTACGAACGTGGCGAGCGACGTCATGGGTCTCAAAACTAGAGCCATGAGTTTACCGGGCACTACCAAGAATTAGACGCCCTGAGTCATGAAGTCCCCGGGCAGCACTGCGAGTCAAATACCTAAACTATGCGTTTACCGGGCGCATACACGCGTTCGCCGGGCATAAACATGGATTTGTCGAGCTAAATATAAATCTACCGGGCTAATCCCAGGCGTACAGTCTCTAAAACGTTTGAAAACAATGAAAATCATGCATCACAGAGGAAAAACAAAGGAGACAAGACACTTACTTGGAATCAGGAAGGTAATGTGACGACGGAGAAAGGAAATCAGCGACGGAGATCACGGCGGTCCTATGAGTATCTAGGAAGAACAGCAACAGCAGAAACAGAGTGAAGAGGAGAAGCGCGAACAGGGAAAACACGTTCTGGGGCCCAAACAACCTATTTATAGTGATGGCGTGGAATACCAAACGTCACCTCGGGGAACCACATAACTTCCCTCCTCGACGTGTAGCTCCCCTAGGCAATGATGACCCTATCGTCAGTAGGGTGGCGGCACGATTCCTAAGAGATGCCTCACGTGCCCAACGAACGCAGCCCGTCGAGACTCCCCGAGCGCTCCTTGTGCGGCATCATCTCGTATGCCCGACACGGGGAAAACTCCTCGAGCAAGCCGCGGGAATGACATATTCTAGCCGGGAACGGGACCCCGTGACGCAGGCGACCTAAGATCAAGTCATGGCTCCTACTACAGGAACCACGACTTGGGGGGCTCCTGTTCTGGACTGGGCCAGGCTGGCCCAAAAGCAATGGTGAAGGCCCAATCCAAACGGTCTTGCAAAGGGTCACGCCGACCAAAAGGCCATACCCTTGCCCGACACTTTCTGCTAGTACGACGTCCTCGACTCCATGCTATCCTGCTCGACCTCAGCTCGAGCACCCCTCCTAGGCCAGACTCTATCCACTACGCCATCACCTGAATCCCGAAAAGACCGCGTCCTCGTCCGTCCGTACTTCATGCAGGACATCCAGGAAGAGGACCACGTGCGGGTCCCCACTACGCACGTAGAACCTGACAGTTCCTTCATTGGGCCAAACCTGCCCGGCCCAATGAGGGAACCTTGGCCCAGCGCTGGGGGCTATAAATACCCTCTGTTCCAAGAGGGTCAGGTATTCATTCTTTTACCCATACTCATACTCTTGCCTGCTCGCGCTCTTACTTACTTCAGCATCAGAGTGCCTTGCAGGTACCCCCCACCTCGTTCAAAACTTCAGCTCGGAGCCAACCGTGACGGTCCAAGTCTGATCAGGATAGATCAGAAATAGTGCAGGTTTGACATATGATATCAAAATGAATATTATTATGCCTTTCCGGATATGGAATCGGCTTACGAGTCCAACTCGTTGCTTCGCAGTGACATATGAGCTTTTTAAGTCAACATAATTTATTTCAGGCTAGAATATAATATTTTAATATTTCTTCGCAATTTTTTATTTTATTTTATTTTTTATTAAAAGTTTATTAAGATTTTATTTATTTATTTCTGTTTTATATTAAAAATCCATTAGAATTTCTCTTCATGTATTTAAACTCTTCTTTATGTGGCCGTTAAAATTATTTTTTATCATAATAAAATTTAAATATTTTTTCTTTTATTGAATTTCAAAACTTTATCTAACAAATTTATCGTTTGCAAACTTAAATTTTCGTTTTAGATTTAGTGTTTACTAATTTGAATGATTTCGATTGCGTCATTTCACAAATAAAAGAAAAATCCAAAATTAATAGTGCTTAGCATAAACCATAAAGTACATACCGACCGTAGGGAGATACTTTCTTCTCGATTACAGTTGTATGCGTTAGCTTTAATTGAATACCAATTCTCTTTTCAAGTTGCAATACTAATGAATCATGCAACTGGTAATTCGTTTAGTTTATTTTCCATCTGTTCGGTAATTCCTTGGAATCAAATCAAATAATAATATCATGTAAAGATGCTTTATACCCTTAAACTTTTTCTATGCCTAATGATACTTCCACTACTATTCATTAGCCCATTTTGATCCATCAATTGTTGCTTGCTATGACGAGGATTTATTAATGACGCTACGTACAAACATAATATATATAGGGTTGAAGAATCTGTTCAAGTGGAATTGGAGTTTGTGATTTGGGAACTATATACTCACACGGATTCAGAAAATATATATAATCACACGAATTCATGCGTTGTTGTGTAGAGTGTTAGATCTTTGGATATGATAATCCTGGATAACTTCAAAGAATCGTGTTCGTACACTTTTCGAACAAAATATTTCGACCCTATTCTTGCCTGGGTTCACGAAATCTTTGTGGGGATAATTCTCGAAGAACAATCTGTTTCTGGCAAAAGAAACTGATTACAAATGTAGAGAGAAAGTGTCGTTTTTCGTCCTTGAAACCGAGACCAAATGACTCCTTATATAGGAGATCAATAACTGAAACCGAAAAGACACACCTGTTCGGAAAAACAGTTATGTCGGTTGGGGAAAAGGACCCAGCCAGGGGCTCCGCCCCTTGGACCCCAACGGGGCGCTGCCCCGCACCCCGCCAGGGGCTTCGCCCCTTGGAACCCCGTTTCAATTATTCATATTCAATTATACATTGGCTCGACGAGCGTGCACTCCGCACTTCCCTAACTCGTTTCTAAGCTTAACGCATAATTGCATCGGCCTTTAGTAAATCACATTACTACTAAAATACATTGGTGATACTAAAATCACCAACATAGAGTGTGGTTGTATATGCAGTATTTATAATCACGGGTCCAAGAACTATTGTGATAAAATGTCTATCGTAACGGTAGATATTAAAAACTATTGTAATAATTATAGTGGCATGAGTTTGATACCCAGCTACAACGAAAATTAAAAAGCGCATAAAAATAACATTTCACCACAGTTAAATATTTTAACCGTTGTAGTATACGTAAGAATTTATTATACAATATATGATTGCTTGTTTTTCTCTGTCCCTCATTAACCATATACAACCATTCAAATAGATTTTTTAGACAATAATAAAAAAAATTAAGTTATTCTTGAAAAACAACTTAAACGATCAAATATTTTTCGAATTGTCAGCATCATGGAAATCATGATTTCTTCTTTTAGTCTATAGGATTTGAGAATTTTTTTTTTGAATAACCATGTATTAAAAAAAAAAATCGCAAATAACCGCGTTTCGGAAAAAATTACGCAAATAACCATGTTTCAGATGACTCCCCAAAGGAGGAGCCATCTGAATTGGCGCATGCACCCATTTTTTAAGGAGAGGCGCCTTCTCACTTGGCGCCTATGTGTGGCGCCTAGGTGTTATTTTAGGGCAAAATTTGATTTTTTTTGTCCGGTGCGTTGCGTGTTGGATACAGGATCAACAAAATGAACTTTTTATTAAAAAAAAAAATAATTACATCCAACTGTATTACATTAAAATAACAGATAAAAAAAACAGATAAAAAAAACGGATAAAAAAATACAGGAAAAAAAAGCAGATAAATCAGTGATCCCCCGAAACCCGGTAATGACCCACGGTTCCGCATCCCCGTCCTCGTCTTTCTCGTGCTGGGTGTCGTCGCATTTCCTGCTGCGGCAGGATCGATGGCCCAGCGAAGTCAATGCGGTCCAGATCCATAAAATCAGTCAGATCTCCATATCTAGAAGATCCGCTTTGGTACAGTCGGTTACCCATACCCTCAAAGTTTGGTCGTGTTGGCGGTGGGGTTCCATGGTGGATCTGTAGCATTGATCGTATGAGTACGGTGGGTAGAAAGGAAATGGATCTTGGGGTGTTTGGTATTGAGGATGTTGGGTGGTTTGGTGATATTGTGGTTGATGGTAGGCTGGGTTGGTTTGTTCGTAATCTTCCGACATTCCCATATCAGGGCTAAGGCTGGATGTTGAGGGGCCCATATTGGGATATACGGAAGACTAAAATTGTGTGTGGGGTATGCGGGTGTGCTGGTATTGTGATTGGTATTGTGGTTGGGTGTGAGGCATATCGGGGTATTGGTAGTGTGGTGGTGATTGTGGTTGGTTGTGTGACATTTGAGTGTAATTATGTTGTGGTGGGGACTGTGGTTGGGTGTTTGTGGGTCTGTTTCTTCTTGGGGGTTGGTGGGAGGTTGATGGGTTTTGGGTTTGTTGTTGGGGAAACGAGGGTTGTGCCCATTGTGTGCGTGGGTCAACCAAGTACCTTGGATGAGACACGTGCATTTCAGGGTTACTAATCGACCTGTACCAAGACAAATATTGATCCGTGTGTCGCATATTACCTTGATTAAGGAAAACTGGGAATTGCAAGACATAGCGGTGACGCCTCTGCCACATCTTACACCATTCCGGAGCGAAGTCTTTCCAGTTGGTAAGACCCCACTGGGCGTCAACCCTTTTAAGATGCCATGGGGACAAACAAGTTGGATCACTTGGTATCTCTTGATGCATTCCGAACTGCATCTTCACACGGTCGCTGTGGTGCATCTCCACAATGTTGAACCGAATGATTGCAGTCTTCGCGGTCCAAGTTGCTGCATCCTCCGGGTTTGGATCATGGCCCAAACCCAAATATGGTCTCCAGACGAACTGCGATAAAATTTAAATCAGGTTAACGTAAAAGTAATGTATAAATAATTTAAATGAAGAAAAGTTAAAAGCTACGACGTACGTCATCCGGGCCTAAGTGATCCAACAGATTGAGGTATAGTGCGACATTGAATCTTGGATTCTTGCCGTAATCCATACCCCTCACGCAGTACCTAAAGGAAATGAAAAACATTTTATTCTTAGCATATATTTGGTGAAGAGATGAATAGTAATAAATGATATAACTAGATGACTTACTTTGTTGCGTACGGGAAACTGAAAGTGTTGTTGTTGATGGGGTTTAAGGACTCCATCCTCCACCAACCCCAGGCGTGTAGTAAAAAAGCGCACCCATAAAATGTACATTTTTCCCTGACTGCATTTTTGCACAAGGAACTGTATAGGTGGGCTAAAACTGCAGAACCCCAACTATATTTTCTTGTTTTTTCAAAATTTCTTAGTAAATGTAAATACATAAAATTTACACTATTTCCCGTACTTTCGAGAAATAAAAAGGTACCAAATAGTATCATAAGATAAGTTATGGCTTTTACTACCCTGTCTTGCTCGGAGGAATTTTCGTTTAATTCCAAACTTGCATAATGACTTTTCAGCTCAGTGAGTAGCATTCCCTGACCTCTCGCACCACCACCTTCAACCATATCCCTGCCCAACAGTTCTTCACACTGAGAGTTGGGTTATTGAACCGACCCGTTCACGGCCTTACCGTCGACAGGGAGACCTAGTAGCATGTACACATCCTCTAGCGTGATGGTACATTCACCTATTGGTAGGTGAAATGTATGGGTCTCTGGTCTCCACCTTTCCAACATTGCAAGAATGAACTTCGAGTCAATGGTGTAGTTGGAGATCTTTATGACATGTCCAAAACCTGCGTATTCCAGATATGGTACGATAAATGGGTCGGGAGCCAGGTAGTTGTGAGAACGGATTCTGAATCTTTTTGTGTCCTGAGTTCATAATGTAAAAGGTGTAAGATTAAGTAAGACGAACAAAGCATTATCTGAAGTATGAAAAATGTAAAACCAAAATAGAAACTTACAAATGCGACAATATTTTCCCTTGTGCCTCTGTGAGAATCGCCCATTGTTATAAGAGCCATTGTTTAAAATGCTTGAGATTATGAAAGACTTAGGAAGAGATAGAGAGTATGAAAGACTTAGAAAGTGTAAGAGATTATGAAAGATTTCGTAGCAGAGAGTGAGACTTGTGTGGGTGTGAGAGATGTATGATATGGTATGTATTTATAGGCAAAAAAATTTCATATAGTGGTTGCTGGTGCTTGCATGCATGCGAAGTGTCACTCTTGTAGGCTAGGTGGCAGCCTAGGGGGTTACATATATGCATTGGTGTACAAAAAATGAAAGGTGTCACTCTTGCAGGCTAGGTGGCAGCCTAAGGATGTATCACGATTGGACAGTAAGGGAGACACCATTGGACTTGGCGAAAGATTACAAAAATGAATGGTGTCGCCATCCCAATTGGTGAATAAGAGGTGTCCTTTGTTGCAGGCTAGGCTCAGGCTACGTGACAGCCTTTGGGATGCCTTGCCTGAATGCATGTAACCTCATTGGAGGTGATGGGAGGAGACTTACAACATACAGTATAGGTGCAGAGTAGGCGTAGGCTAGGTGGCAGCCTAGGGGTTACATATCTGCATGCATGTATCACGATTGGACAGTAAGGGAGGCGCCATTGGACTTGGCAAAAGAGTACAAAAATGAATGGTGTCGCCATCCTAATTGGCGAATAAGAGGTGTCCTTTGTTGCAGGCTAGGCTCAGGCTACGTGACAACCTTTGGGATGCCTTGCCTGAATGCATGTAACCCCATTGGAGGTGATGGGAGGAGACTTACAACATACTGTATAGGTGCAGAGTAGGCGCAGGCTAGGTGGCAGCCTAGGGGTCACATATCTGCATGCATGTATCACGATTGGACAGTAAGGGAGGCGCCATTGGACTTGGCGAAAGAGTACAAAAATGAATGGTGTCGCCATCCCAAATGGCAAATAAGAGGTGTCCTTTGTTGCAGGCTAGGCCCAGGCTACGTGACAGCCTTTGGGATGCCTTGCCTGAATGCATGTAACCCCATTGGAGGTGATAGGAGGAGACTTACAACATACAGTATAGGTGCAGAGTAGGCGCATGCTAGGTGGCAGCCTAAGGGGTTACATATCTGCATGCATGTATCATGATTGGACAGTAAGGGAGGCGCCATTGGACTTGGCGAAAGAGTACAAAAATGAATGGTGTTGCCACCCCAATTGGCGAATAAGAGGTGTCATTTGTTGCAGGCTAGGCTCAGGCTACGTGACAGCCTTTGGGATGCCCTGCATGTAACACTATTGGCAGCCTTAGGGGTTGCATCCTTACTTAATTGAAATTTTTAGTCTTACGTTTATCATAACATTGATTCACTTAATCTGTCAAATCTTCTAACCTTCAAACGTTCTTACAATCAAACCTTCAAACCTTCAAACAATCAAACATATAAACTTTCGAATAACTCATAAAGTTCAAACATTCCAACCTTCAAACCTTACAACATTCAAACCTTCATACAATCAATAAACTTCAAACATTCCAACCTTCGAATCACTCATAAAATTCAAACATTCCAACCTTCAAACAATTCTACGCAATGGCCTCTGCACCACAATTTGTCGTCAAAGCACATTTCAACTGTGAGACATACATTTGTCCCACCGCTGGGTTTTTGTTTAGAGACACAGATAACATCCGATTTCTCTTAAACGGGAAAGCCAATTTCTCGTACTTCAAAAAATGATTGGAGGTCAAACTTGAACGAGGCCCGGTGTCCCAGATATTTTATCAGAATCCAGTTTTTTTTGGAAACAACCAAGTAATTTTTTATAAGGTTGAAGTTCAAGATGACGAGGATCTCCAGAATATGTTTTCCAGCCATGTCTATTCTGGGTACGACTCTATTGAGTTGTACGTTATGCTGCGAGAGCCTCAAGTGACACAAGAGGTTGATCCTTTGGAGAATGAATAAGCTGAGGTAGATGCAGTTGATGATGAAGAAGAAGATAACGAGTTAGAGTTTGATGAAATGGTGAATGATGATTCCGACGATGATGACATCCCTAATATTCCTGCAAATGAAATCTACACACCACCTCCGCACATGACAAACTTCAACATGGGAGGAGATGAACCTTCTACTGACTTATTTTTCAATCCGTATATGCAGTCGGATGAAAATTTAAAAGAGAAGGACAAGTTTCGTAACAGAGAGGAATGCATCAGGGCCATTAAAAAATTCCACATGCTCAACTCAGTTGATTTTAAGGTGGACCGTGTCAACCCGGAAAGGTACAAGATCAAGTGTGTCCACCCTGATTGTATGTTCAAGCTGACCGCATCATACAGATTAAGAGGTGACTGCTGGGTCATAGGTTCCATGACTACCCACACTTGTGTAAGTTTCACTCAATCACAGGACCACCGAAAACTCAACTACGATCTCATCTGTCAAGAAATTCTACCGCTGGTCAGCAACGACCCATATTTGAAGGTGAAAACAATCATCTCCCATATCACCATGGTTTTTAACTACACTCCGTCTTACCGTAAGGCATGGTTAGCAAAGACTAAGGCGATTGAAAGGGTGTACAGAATCTGGGAGGAGTCATACCAAGAACTTCCCCGCTACCTGAATGCACTCAAGACGTATTCTCCAGGTAGTGTTTATATTCTGGAAACAGTGCCAGCATACGCCCAAGATGGTAGTCTACTAAATGGAAACGGAATATTCAGTCGAGTGTTTTGGGCATTTCAACCATGCATCATAGGGTTTGCATCATGCAAACCAATTATACAAATTGATGGGACTTGGTTGTATGGGAAGTACAAAGGCACACTACTGATGGCAGTTGCACAAGATGGCAACAACAATATTTTCCCCATTGCCTTTGCCCTTGTCGAGGAGGAGACCGATGGTGCTTGGAGCTTTTTTCTGAAAAATCTGCGGACACACGTGGCTCCTCAACTAGATCTCTGTTTGATCTCGGACAGACATGCCTCCATTGAAAGTGTCTAAAATAATCCTGCAAACAGTTGGCATGACCCTCCTTCTACGCATGTCTATTGCGTTAGGCATTTCGTCCAGAATTTCTCGAGGGAGATCAAGGACAAAACATTGAGGAAAGCGGTTATGAATGCGGGATATGCATTGACATAACCCACATACAAATATTACCGCAACGAGATCCGTTTGTCAAATCCGGAAGCCGGTAGGTGGATCGACAATATTCCGGTGGAAAAATGGACTAGGTCATACGACAATGGCCAAAGATGGGGGCATATGACAACAAATCTTATTGAATCAATGAATGGGGTATTCAAAGGCATACGAAACCTCCCAATCACTGCCTTGGTAAAATCTACGTATTTTAGGATGGCTGCGTTATTTGCCAAAAGAGGTGAAATATGGAATGCGGTGTTGCAATCTGGATAACTATGGAGTGAAAGCTGTATGAAATACATTAAGGCTGAAAGTGCTAAAGCCAACACTCATATGGTTATACGGTTTGACCGACACAGCCACAACTTCATTGTGAAAGAGACAATTGACCCCAATGAAGGCCTACCAAGACAAGAATATAGGGTCATGCTACCTTCTCAATGGTGCGATTGTGGCAGGTTTCAAGCATTTCGTATGCCTTGCTCTCATGTCATTGCCGCTTGTGCTCATACCCGTCAAGACGCGCTGCAACTTCTGTCAAACATTTACAAATCTGAAACGTTGCTCAATGTTTACAACAACAACTTTCCTTTAGTAGAAAAACCAGATTATTGGCCTGCATACGACAGTGAAATAGTGTGGCACAATGACCAAATGCGAAGGAACAAGAAGGGTCGTCCTAAAAGTAAGTGCATCACAACAGAAATGGATGATCTTGATAAGTTGGAAAGAAAGTGTGGTTTATGCCGTCAGGTCGGACACAATCGCAAAAAATTGTCCGAATCGGGCGTCTGCCTCGACCACATAAAAATTGTAATACATAAAATCTTTCCTTAATTGTGTTGTAAACATTTGGGTTTTTCGTTAACAGATTTTTCTACAATTAATAAAACGCGTACAAGAATAATTAACGATATTCCGTCTACGAAATTACAACTGTTAACACAATTTCATCTGACCCATGCATCATCAACATTACATCGCTGTCTATTTTGACTTCCTCCAACCATACATTAGGTCTTCCTGTCGCATGTGAGGTTGTTGTTCGTTTTCGCTGGATCCTTCGAATTTTTTCCCCCTCCGCAATGTCTCCATCTAGCCATCGCATCAACTCTCGCTTCAGACGCTCCATGGAGTGAATGTGCCAGAATTTCATTTTCATCGCAGTTTCGTGGCGGAGAAGATAACGTAACCATCTCTGCTAAAAATCATAGGCGACGTCATGACGCAAATAACATAGTACCAAATAAAAATACAGTGCGAGAAAGTGTGCGAAATTTCGGAGAAACAGACGAATTATTTATAAAACAACATTTTGCCCTAGTTTTGCCGTAGGAGCCAAGTGAGATGGCGCCTCCTCTCACTTTTAAGGAGCATGCGCCATCTCACTTGGCTTAAAGCCAAGGGAGGCGCCAAGTGAGATGGCGCATAGGGCAAAAGTGTGGGTGCATGCGCCAGTTCAGATGGCTCCTCCTTTGGGGAGTCATCTGAAACATGGTTATTTGCGTAATTTTTCCCGAAACCCGGTTATTTGCGAAATATTATTTTAATACATGGTTATTGTAAAAAAAAAATTCTAGGATTTGACTCAATCCCAATTTCTTCAAAGTAATGTTGATAAATGGATGTGAGTCTGAGTCTTTCACATAAAATTTAATTTCCTCTTCTTTTCTACTTTATTTTTCAATCATCAAGTTTTGTGTGAAAGATCCAAACTGACATCCATTTATGATTATTATTTTGAAGAATTTGTGACATTGAATGAAATTCTATACGCTAAAAAGGGAATTATGATTTACAACATGCATGCAACTCGAAAAACATTTGATCGTCTAAGTTGATTTTCAAGAATAACTTAATTTTTAAATTATTATCTTAAAAATATTTTTAAATGAATGCAAGTTCAATGAGGGGTTAGTGAAACAAACAATCACATATGATATAACAAACTCACTAACAACATTTATTAACAAAAATGTCGAATTAATTTACATAGATTGAGAGAACCGAACAATTAACCATTTCTTGAATCTTTAAGTGATAAGTAAATAACCATAACCACTTGCTAGCTGCACATGAAAAATCATTTATCAACTCATACTATATATTTGCTACCACCATCATCATCATCATCATCATATGAGGTTCATTTAGTTTGTGAAGTCATGATAAAAAAATATAAGATGGATGAAGTTATCACAATAGCTTCATACTTCTTATATTTCTTTTCATAATTTTAAAACTAGATGAAGTTTGTTGTTGTTGTTGTTGTTGTTTCTTCATTCACTTTTCTCGAGTCCTATAAACACCGTGAAAATTATCAATATGTGAAACCGCAAACTTATTTGTCAACAACACAACATACAACAACAACATAGAACAACATACAACGATAAAAGAGTCATAAACAATCTAACAAGAACAAATTCATAGGAAAACCAAGAGAAATATAACAACATACACGAAAATGAAAGAAATACAAGGTGGATGAAGTTTCCACAATGTCTTCATACTTCTTGTATTTTTCTCATAGCTTCTCAAACTAGATGAAGTTTGTTGTTGTTATTGTTGTTGTTTCTTGAGTCCTACAAATACCATGAATATTATCAACATGTGAAACCGCAAGCCAGAAAGAATAATAAACTATCTAACAAGAAGAAAATTATAGGAAAACCATGTGAGACATAACAACAATATACACAAAAACGAGATAATAAGGAAAAAGAAGACTACCTTTGTTTGTTGGGATTTTCATAAAGAGAGAAATCCAAACTAAAAGTCAAAAAGACTCTTTTAAGAGCATTAAAGAGCTTTAAATTATGAGGAGTCGAGTACATAAGCATGTCGACCATGATTGATTTCACAGGAAGGTGACCAAGGTTTCGTAAGCGCAGTCGACCAGAGAAAAATTCATAGTGAATGGATTGGGCCCAGGGAGGTGAGAAGCCCAAAAGAGTTAAAAGACCCATAAACGCCTAGTGGGACCGTACTAATATTTCTGCGTGTAGTTTCATAAAGTTCTTATAGTTAGTGTGTGTATGAATTTAAGAAGTGGTAAAATTTTGTCTAAGTCTAGAATGCCACGCTCTGACACAAACACTGCACATGCGCATATTTCTACATCAAATATGGATGTTATACCAGTAAGTACCACAACTTAAAGCGCAACGGTTTTATCTCCCGTAAGATCAAACGCAGTTCATGGTTCAGTGACGACAGTCACAGTGACATAACCTAGGCATGAGGTATCACCATTTGACCCAAATCGACCACTCTTTCCTAGGGGTCCAGAGTCATCATTTGTCCCTCACCAATATGGTATGCCTTATTCTATGATGGTTAAGTTACAGTCGAATCCTGCCACATTTATAGAAAATGCAGTTGCCACTAGAAACCAAAGCAGTTATGCCCCAAGTGGTCGACTAGATGGTGTTAGTTATGTCCTGCAGTCGACACCATCTTTGAATACTACATTTGTTATGGCTTTAAGGCAACAAATGGATGAAAGTAATTTAGAGTTAGTAAATGTCTTAACCCAATAAATGAGAGTCGCCCTAAACCCTGTAGTTGACCAAATAGGTAGATCGATTGACTCATTAGGGGTCAAACCAACTCAAACTCAATCGCGCCATATGCCGTTGAGGATTTTTGAAGAACTAGAGGGGGGCAACAATGAGCGTTCTTTTAGGCCTCGAAGAGTGGAGACACCCACCTATGAAGAGGAAGAACTTATTGAAAAACATGAACCTAGGCCAGTCATAGTTAGGAGAAACCAAGATGTTGATCGAGTGTTAAGAAATGCCACTGTTGGACGTAACAACATAGTGAATATGGTAGAAGTAGTATTAACACAATCCAAAGTAAATGTTTTCCTCCAGAGGCCTAATTACTCTTCACCCTTTCCTGATTACATTCGACAGGCAGAATTACCTAGAGGATGTAAGGTGTCTAAGTTTACCAAGTTTGCTGGAGAGGCTAATGAGTTAACCATTGAACACATTGTTAGGTATGAAACAGAAGTTGGTGATGAAGAAGTGAAAAACACAAGAAGGGGGGGGGGGGGGGGGGGGGGTTGAATTGAAAACTTGAAATCAAATGCGCAATGACACAATATTTTTATCCTAGTTCGTTTGATCTCAAACTACTCCAGTCCACCCGTAAAGGTGATTTCGCTTCTCTCCAACGAGGTCTTAATCCACTAATCTCAAAAGGATTACAATCACTACTTTAACAACTGTTAAAGTCTTCTTGAGTACAACCACAATCCGGTTAATCTCAAGGAACACTGTTTTAATCAAATAAACAAGAGTATTGTGTGTTGTTGTTTTTCTTTACAAAAATTGTTATCACAACTGTGATAATTTACACAAAATTAGAGCTTGGAAAGATGATGAATAATGCTTGCAGTTTTTTTTAATTCTCGTGAATAGTCTTGGCAAATCGTTACCGATTTGATCATTAAGTTTGTTTATATAGGCAATGGATTCCCGTTGACCATTAAGCATGATAAATGTCATTAACTCAGTTTCCATTGGGAGAAGATCCTATCTGAAAGAAGCCTTTGTAATCGATGCAGTCTTGAATGAATAATAACGCTTCAGAATCTTTCATCCTTGCTTGCTGCTGATGCTTCAGCACATTGATGACTTGGATTATTATTATGCTCTTGTTCAGAATCAGAGTTTACTTCACTTAAGCGCAGGTTCTGGTCATCAATCTTCAGCGCAAATTCTGATTGCTTCAGCGTGTAGCTTCTATAGCTTATCTTCTGATGCTGCTTTGGTCAGAACTTCTGTATACAAAATAACATAATTTTTAGGGTTCATATTTGTTCTTTGTATTTGTTATCATCAAAACTCTAATCAAGGGTTGTAGAATCAAACTATGTTCTAACAATCTCCCCCTTTTTGATGATGACAAAAACTAGAATTTTCAATTAAAAATATAGAACAAAGGGTTTAAGAGAAACTCCCCCTGAGTTGATTACTTCTCTTAAGTTCCTTCTCATCAGAGTTTTAGCTGCATCTCCTATCAGAATTTTTACCTGTTCAAACTTCTCAGAAAGTAGAGTTTAAGTAATTTAGAATGTTTGAGACTTCTGTCTCGGTAAACCATATTGAAAATTACTTTCTCCCCCCTTTTTGTCAGTTATCAAAAAAGGCAATATAATCAGAGCCAAAATATATGAATTATATTTAAAACATAATGCAATGACAAGTTCCAAGAACAAATAGGTAAACATAAAAGTTACAGATAAACAATTTTAAAAGAAAATCTAAGAAGGAGGGGGAAGACGTGTGAACAAAGCTTCCAGAAAGCTCTTGATATGAGCATTTGACTCTTCTTGCTTGCCCAAAATGCCTCTGATTTCCTTTGTGGCGTCTTCTTATTTACCCAAAATACTTTTAATCTCCTTGTTCGTATCCTCCTGCTTATCCAGCCTTGCATGGATTAAAGCATTTTCTTTCTTCAACTCTTCCAGAGTTTGCATAACTAAGGAGGAAGCTGGTGTCTCTTCAGGAGTTGGATGTTGCTCAGAGCATTCTGCAGCTTCTTCTGAGTGAACCATTTCTTTTGCTGTAATCATATTTTCTGGAGCAGTAGTCAGAGAGAGACTTTCTGATTCTGGTTCAGCTACATCTGAAGGATGATGCTCTTTCCAGGGAGCATTATTCAGCGAGAGGATATCTTTCTTGAACAGTTGGCTCAGAACTTGGTCTTGGAAAGCCTTCAGCTTATCACTAAAGTTCTGCTGAGCCTTTTCATAACACAATTCGTCCAGCTTCAGCGTTTCAGAGCTAAGCCAATTTCTAAAACTTGCCCATATATAATCAGAAGCAGCAGGATTAGACATCTCATGACTTGCATGCTTCAAAGAATTTATCCATTCCGGCATTCCTGTTTCAAAAATCAACAAACTTGTACCAACATCTGATGTGGTTGCAGTTGGTTTAGGTTTGGGAATGGCAGTTTTGTGTGAGATGGAAGCTAGTCTTTCCAGCACAATTGGATCAATGACAAGTCTTACGTTGTCAGCTGGACTGTTAGTGGGTGAAGGAGTGGGAGAATCAAGAATGATAATTGGTCTGGTAGGGGTGTTTGGAGGTGTGGATTCAAGGGATGAAGGGATTTCTGGAATGTCGTGAATGGTGAGAGGCATGCGAATCGCAAGAGTTTATGTAATTCTAGGTATTGGGATTATGGTATCAGAGTCTGAATGAGAGTCTTCAGGTTGGTTTGTGGAGGTGTGTTGAGTTTCTGATTCAGGAATATTCGAAGATGGAATTTCAGATGGTTGAGTTTCTGGTTGTGGTGAGTTAGAGTTCATATCTTCTGGTTGTGGTATTTCTGGTTGAGGAATTTCTGGTTGTGGAGAGTGTGGTTGTGAAATTTCTTATTGAGGTGATTTTGGGATTTCTGGTTGAGGAGATTGTGATGGTTGTTGAGTGTTTGGATTTTCTGGTATGGGAGAGGAAAAATCTTGGTCAAATAATTCAATATCAGACAAAACTTTGGTAAGTTCTGGTTGATGATGTTCAGGATTTGGATTTTGAGTAGGGGAGTTAGGTTCATTCATAAAATTACCTAGAGTTATGGATGGATCAAAATCTATGTCAAAATATTCAAAGGTTTGGGGTGAAGAGTTCTCTGGTTGTGAAGGCATGGCTTCAGATGTTGATACATTTATTGATTCTATAACAGAAATAGAGGAGGGATTACCTTTATTTTTGGAAGCTTTTGGTGTCCTCTGAGAGGGTCCTTCTCCTGCTGATTTCCTCTTCTTTGATTTCCTCAGAACAACCTCTGGAGCATCCTTGTGCAAATCCTGAATGTTGATTTCTGGGGCAATTCCATCAGCCTTGCACGCTTCAAGGTATCTGACTATTATTTCTGGTTTGGAGTCTATCTCAAAAAATAAAGGAAAATCCCTCAGAGGTATCCTTCTTAAAGTGATGGTCTCATGAGGAGTAACAATTGGTTGCTTCTTGATATTCTCAATGATCTTCATTTTCTTCATATTTTTAGCGTTCAAGGGCTTCCCAACAGTTGCTTCCAATGTGCTGATTTCCTGAGCCTCCGTCAGATGTTCTATCAGCCTATTCTCTGTTAGAATATCTAACATCAGCCTTCCTAAGGGAATCCAATCCCTCTTGGTCCTTTCGTCTTCTCTTGTTTCCTTCACACTTGTTCTGAGATGGTTAAACAACAAGTGTGGAAGATTTACCTTTGTCCTCTTAGCAATGAAATAGATCAAAAATTACTGATCAATGTTGATATAATCAGGAGAGCTTGTGGGCTTCCTGTGGTTGATACACCCTAGAATGATTCTGGCCCAAATTCTGTGGTGATCCTTCAAATCTATGATTTTACTGGAGGGCTGTCCATGAGTAAAAATTTCCTTTGCAATTGATCTTAGGTCAGAGCATCTCTCAGCCACGTCAATGCATCTGACACCACCACTGTTGTATCCAAGAAGCTTCGCAATAAGATCTTCTGTAATAACAATTTTCTTCCCCATGACATAAGAAGTAACTTGATGATTTGAAGAAGAAGCATGTATCCAGAATTCTTTGACAAGAATGGGAAAGGTTGGCCCCAACAGACGGTTAAAGTACCTGTTCCATCCTTGTGCTGTAACGTCTTCATACAGGTTGAAGCCATTTTCTAGCAAGCTTTCAAACTCAATAATCAGTTTAGAGAGAACTTCCAGATTATCAATAGGTATGAGGATCGTTCTGTGGGGTTCTTCATACTGTTCCATTGAAGCAGATTCATGAGCACTGACATTTTTGAGACTTGAAGAAGCCATTGTTCACACGGGATTTTTGAGGAAGATGGACAGGGTTTTTGAAAGCAAGAACTTGAAACGAGAGAAAATATTGATGAGAGTAAAAGTGAATGAATGTAAAAAGTAATTTTGAGTTTAAATAGGTTTCTTGAAAATGTAAGCAGTAAGAAAAAGAAAAATTAGTCATGATTATATGCATTAATGACACTTGAAATTAGGGGATTTAGAAAGATACTGAATGGTTACCGCTTACAAGTGTCTCAATTCATCCAATCAGCGCCTTGATCCTTTCAGAAATTGAACGCGTGTTCAGCTTCAGAAAGTGGCAGGTGAGAGGATGACAAGTGTTTGATGTTGTGAACTGCACACCTCTATCATTGAAATGAAACATTCAGATCTTCCTGGATAGATTCTGATGCAATCTGTACTTCTAAACTTTGAAGGCAGGTTGATCAGTTGTTCACAGAAAATAGTAAAGTTCTGAGAGTTAAGATATAAATAAAACACTTTATTCTGGACATAACTTCATGCTGAGATGTTTCAGAATGAAGTTGAACCTATCTTCAGAAAGAGGTTTTGTAAATACATCAACCCATTGATAGTTTGTGTCAATAAACTTTAAGGTAAGAATCCCTTTCTGAATATAGTCCCTAATAAAATGATGTTTTATTTCTATATGCTTAGCCCTAGAATGCAAAATAGGATTCTTACTGAGACATATAGCAGAAGTGTTGTCACAGAGGATGGGAATGTTTCTCTCAAATATGTTGAAGTCTTCAAGTTGACTTTTCATCCAGAGCATTTGCATGCTACATCTAGCATCTGCTATGTATTCAGCTTCTACTGTTGATAGTGCTATTGTGGACTGTCTCTTGCTGGTCCATGAGATCAGATTTTCTCCCAGAAACTGGCAGCTTCCAGAAGTGCTTTTACGTTCTACTCTGTCTCCAGCGAAGTCAGCGTCACAATATCCTACTAATCTGTAATCATTTGATTTTCTATAAAACAAACCCAGATTAGTAGTACCTTTCAGATACTTGAAAATTCACTTAACTGCTGTTAAGTGAGATTCTCTAGGATCTGATATGAATCTAGCACATAAGCAAACACTAAATAAAATGTCAGGCCTTGAAGCAGTCAGATAGAGGAAAGAACTAATCATACCTCTGTAGACCTTCTGTTCTATCTTTTTACTTACCTCTTCCTTTTCCATAATGCACGAGGGGTGCATTGGAATCTTTGAGGGCTTACATTCTGAGAGATCAAATTTATTCAGAAACTCTCTGACATATTTGATCTGATTAATGTAAGTTCCTTCTGGAGTTTGGTTTATCTGGATGCCCAGAAAGAATTTGAGTTCCCCCATCAAGCTCATCTCAAACTCTGCCTGCATACATTTAGCAAACTCTTTTCCCAGAGAGGGTTTAATAGACCCAAAGATGATGTCATCAACATAAATCTGACATACTAAAATATCATTCTTATCTGTTTTACAGAATAAGGTTGTGTCCACTTTCCCTCTGGTGAATTCCTTTTCTAACAGGAAGTTACTTAGTCTTTCATACCAAGCTCTGGGAGCTTGTTTCAGACCATAGAGTGACTTCTTTAGTTTGAAAACATATTCTGGGTGTTTGGAATTCTCAAACCCAGGGGGTTGGTGCACATATACCTCTTCATCTATATAGCCATTTAAGAATGCACTTTTGACATCCATCTGATACAAAGTGATGCCTTTGTTTACAACAAATGATATTAAAAGTCTGATATATTCTAACCTGGCGACTGGAGCAAAGGTTTCTGTATAGTCTATCCCCTCTTGCTGACTATAACCTTGTGCTACCAGTCGTGCTTTGTTTCTGATGACTTCTCCTTGCTCGTTCAGTTTGTTTCTGAACACCCACTTTGTTCCAATGACGTTGAATCCTTTTAGTTTGGGAACCAGATCCCATACGTCATTTCTGGTGAACTGATTCAGTTCCTCCCGCATTGCCAGAATCTAGTCATTATCCAGAAGCGCTTCATCAATTGTTGTTGGTTCAATCAGAGAGACCAGTCCCATGACGGATTCTTCAGAGTTTCTGAATGTTGATCTTGTTCTGATTGAATCATCCTTCTTTCCCAGTATTTTATCTTCTGGGTGAGCTATGCTGCTTCTGGATAGTCTTTTCTGAAGTTGATCAACTGAAGGTGCTGGATTGCTTGCAATAACTCTTTCTGATGTTGTGGTAGCGTCTCTGTTGAGAACTTCTGACGAGCTGTCTTCAGAACCTATGAGTTCAACTTCCATACCTGCAAGGAATTAATTCTGCTTTGACTCTTGAGAGTCAAGCTTATCATTAAACCTAACACTGATTGAATCTTCAACAATCTGTGTTTCTGTATTGTACACTTTGTACCCTCTTGAGCGTTCAGAGTATCCTAACATAACACACTTTTGTGCTTTAGAGTCAAACTTGTTCAAATAATTTTTTGTATTCAGAATAAAGCAAGTGCATCCAAATGGATGAAAATAAGAGATGTTGGGCTTTCTGTTCTTCCACAATTCATATGGAGTCTTTTCCAGAATAGGTCTTATAGAGATTCTATTCTGAATGTAACATTCTATGTTGATTGCCTCTGCCCAGAAGATCTTAGCAATGTTAGTCTCATTGATCATGGTTCTGGCCATTTCTTGCAATGTTCTGTTCTTTCGTTCTACAACTCCATTTTGTTGGGGAGTTCTAGGACAAGAGAAGTCATGCAAGATGCCTTTTTCATTAAAAAATAATTCAAAATTTTTATTTTCAAATTCCCCACCATGATCACTTCTTACTTTGACAATTCTAAGATCCTATTCATTCTGAACTTGGTTGCAGAAGGTAACAAACATAGAGTGTGACTCGTACTTGTGTCTTAAGAACTTTACCCATGTCCATCTGCTATAGTCATCTACGATTACTAACCCATACTTCTTGCCACTGACATACGCAGTTTTTACTGGTCCAAATAAGTCAATGTGCAGAAGTTCTAATGGCTTAGAGGTGGAAACAACATTTTTGGATTTGAAAGCAGGTTTTGCAAATTTTCCTTTCTGACATGCTTCACACAGAGCATCTGAGCTGAACTTCAAGTTTGGAAGTCCTCAGACCATATTGAGTTTGTTAATCTGAGATATTCTTCTCATACTAACATGCCCCAATCTTCTGTGCCAGACCCATTGCTCGTTGTTAACAGAAAGTAGGAATTTTACATTCCGACTCTTTAATTCAGAAAATTTTATTTTATAAATGTTGTTTTTCCTCTTTCCATTAAATAGGATAGTCCCATCTTTCTGACTAACAGCTTTGCATGAATTTTGATTAAAGATTATATCATAACCGTTATCACTTAATTGACTTATGGATAACAAGTTATGCATTAATCCATCAACTAATAATACATTATTTATAGAGGGAAGAATTCCTTTACCTACTTTTTCAGAGCCTATGATCTTTCCTCTTTGGTTGCCTCCAAAGCCCACGTAGCCTCCAGGTTTAAGTTCCAGGCTTTGGAACATATGCCTTCTTCCCGTCATGTGTCGAGAGAAGCCAGAGTCCAGGTACCATGACTGGTGTTTTAGCCTTGATGCTAAAGATATCTGCTACATATATAATTTTATCCTTAGGTACCCATATCTTCTTGGGTCATGGTTTGTTAGTTTTACCAAAATTCTGATTGAATTTTGGTTTGACAGAATAATCACTACTTGTGTATTTTATGTCATGTGTGTGCCCATATATAAAATGTGATTTGAATGGTGTGCGTTTTATGACTAAGTCCATGGCCTGTTTAGGTGTGGATACCTTACCTTGACATCCTATCCCTTTTCTGCCATTTCTGCTAACTCCATAAATCATTGAAACCATCTTGCTTCTATCTATGTTTTTAGCTAGAAACTTCTGAAAGCTGTGATCATACTCTTTGATGATCTCATCAGCATTACTGGGAGTCTCTAAGATTGTTTCCTTCTGAGAACTTAGCAAATCATTTTCTAATTTTGAAACTTTTAACTCAGAATTCTCTAATCTGAGACTTTCAGACTTTTCAGAGTCAGAGGCAAGATCCCTTTTCAGGTTCTTGAATTTGACTATGATTTGCTGATACCTTTCCAGAATTTTGTTTAGACTTTCTGCAAGTTCAACTTTAGTAAAATTAATGGTAAAGTCAGGAAATACCTCTTCAGTGTCTGATTCTGAGTCTGAACCAGAAGCTTCACTTTCTTCTGACACATTTGCCATGAGAACTATGTTTGCTCTTTCATCTTCTGACTCTAAGTCAGCTTCAGAGGAGTCCAAATCATCCCATGTTGCCATGAGGCTTTTCTTCTTTTCCTTGAAGAACTTCTTTTTAGGCTTCTCCTTCTGAAGCCTTGGGCAGTCACTTTTGTAGTGCCCTTGCTCGTTACACTCATAGAAGATGATTTCCTTGTTATTTGGCTTTCAGTATCCTGAAGAACCTTCAGATCTTCTGTGTCCAGAGGAAGACTCAGACTTTCTGTATCTGGAGGAGGATTCATTCTGATTCTCTGATCTTCTAGGATTTCTGAATTTCCTTTGTCTCTGCTTCCACAGTTGGTTCACCCTTCTGGAGAGGAGAGACAACTCATCTTCTTCTGATGAGGATCCATCAGAAGTTTCTTCCACAACCTGCAAAACCTTAGAGTCAGATTTTCTGTTAGATTTTAAAGCTATTGGTTTACCTTGCTTTTGAGGCTCATCTTCTTCTAGCTCTATCTCGTGACTTCTGAGGGATCTGACAAGTTCCTCCAGATATATTTTGTTGAGATCTTTGGCTAGCTTAAGTGTTGTGACCATTGGCTTCCATTGCTTGGGTAAGCTTATAATGATCTTCTTAACGTGATCAGCAGTAGAATACCCTTTGTGAAGAACCTTCAGTCCAGCAACAAGGATTTGGAATCTTGAAAACATAGCTTCTATGGATTCACTATCTTCCATCTTGAATGCCTTATACTTCTAAATGAGCGCAAGGGCCTTGGTTTCTTTGACTTGAATGTTTCCTTCATGTGTCATTCTCAGAGAGTCAAACATGTTCTTGGCAGTCTGAGTATGAGATATCGTTGAGGAGTATTGTTCT
The DNA here is from genome assembly GCA_948472305.1 of Vicia faba. Classification (NCBI taxonomy): domain Eukaryota; kingdom Viridiplantae; phylum Streptophyta; class Magnoliopsida; order Fabales; family Fabaceae; genus Vicia; species Vicia faba. Next base: position 1,636,254,509 of record OX451738.1, read on the forward strand.
GGCCTTATGGTGATTTCTGAAGGCATGTTTCTGCTGGTCAGACATCATTTTTCTGTCTATCTTCTGACCTCTTCCATCCACTAGATGTGTGTATCCATCAGTTACCATGTCCCACAGATCAACATCATGGACCAGAAAGAAACTCTCAATTTTATCTTTCCAGTAGTCAAAGTTTTCTCCATCAAAGACTGGAGGTTTGCCACTGAATCTGTCCCTGTCTTCATGGTAGTCATTGTTGATGTTTTGGCTTGGTCCCACCATAGTGTTTTTGTGCAGCTTGGATCTTGTACTGACACGGTTAAGTGTTTAAGCTCAGAACCAGGCGCTCTGATGCCAATTGAAGAAGTGAAAAACACAAGAAGGGGGGTTGAATTGAAAACTTGAAATCAAATGCGCAATGACACAATATTTTTATCCTGGTTCGTTTAATCTCAAACTACTCCAGTCCACCCGTCAAGGTGATTTTGCCTCTCTCCAACGAGGTCTTAATCCACTAATCTCAAAAGGATTACAATCACTACTTTAACAACTGTTAAAGTCTTCTTGAGTACAACCACAATCCGGTTAATCTCAAGGAACACTATTTTAATCAAATAAACAAGAGTACTGTGTGTTGTTGTTTTTCTTTACAAAAACTGTTATCACAACTGTGATAATTTACACAAAATTAGAGCTTGGAAAGATGATGAATAATGCTTGCAGCTTTTTTTAATTCTCGTGAATAGTCTTGGCAAATCGTTACTGATTTAATCACTGAGTTTGTTTATATAGGCAATGGATTCCCGTTGACCATTAAGCATGATAAATGTCATTAACTCAGTTTCCATTTGGAGAAGATCCTGTCTGAAAGAAGCCGTTGTAATCGATGCAGTCTTGAATGAATAATAACGCTTCAGAATCTTTCATCCTTGCTTGCTGCTGATGCTTTAGCACATTGATGACTTGGATTATTATGCTCTTGTTCAGAATCAGAGTTTACTTCACTTAAGCGTAGGTTCTGGTTATTAATCTTCAGCGCAAATTCTGATTGCTTCAGTGTGTAGCTTCTATAGCTTATCTTCTGATGCTGCTTTGGTCAGAACTTCTATATACAAAATAACATAATTTTTAGGGTGCATATTTGTTCTTTGTATTTGTTATCATCAAAACTCTAATCAAGGGTTGTAGAATCAAACTATGTTCTAACAGGCGATATCGCCAACGATGAGGGCTTAAAGTTAAGATATTTTCCTAATTCTTTGACAAAGAATGCTTTTAATTGGTTTACAACGTTAACTCCAAACTCCATACGTACCTGGGAACAACTTGATGGGATATTTTATGAACAGTTTCATGTTGGTCAGCCTAAGATAAGTTTGAAAGAATTGTCCTCCATCAAGAGAAGGTCGTCTGAGTCAATGGAAGAGTATCTGAATAGGTTTAGAGTCCTAAAGTCTAGATGTTTTACTAGGGTTCCTGAACATGAGTTGGTCTAAATGGCCGCTGGGGGTTAGATTATTCTATTAGGAAAAAGTTTGATCCTCAATCTATTACAGATATGTCCTAACTAGCTGTTAAGGTTCGATATGTCGAGTGTTTGAAAACAAAGAAAGCTAGAGTGTCAAAGGACCATAGAAAGGGCAAAATTGCCTATGTAGACACATAGGATTATTCCATAGAGTCTAAGGATGAATACATGGAAGAAGGAGAGGTTAACATGGACGAGTTGAAAGATGGGCCTCCATATGCATGTAAACCTATAAGGCCGTCTAAGGGAAAGACGGTTGAAGGTCCAAAAAATGATAACACTAGTACTAAAACATATATTTTTGATGTGTCAAAATGTGGTGAAATATTTGATGTTTTGGTTTCATATGGTCAGATTATATTGCCCCCAGGCACTAAGGATCCACCATTAGAGAAAAAACAAAAAAAGAAGAGGTTTTTGCAAATATCATAATTTTTTGGGTCATAATACTTCTCAATGTTTTTTTCTAGGGATTTGATTCAAAAGGCTTTGAAGGATGGTCGACTGAAATTTGGTGAGAAACCAAAAACCATGAAGATCGACTCGGATCCCTTACATGTGGATGATGCATACAATGTGGAGCCATTTGAAGTGCTGATGATGGAGGCTACTGAAGGCCTCATGGACGAACAGGTAGACACTATCAACTCGCTAGCAACATTGATGCTCAAGGCTATTGATGGTCTTAAAGACGAACCAGGTTTGGATACTAAGGGTCTCAAAGGTGGCAATGACAATATGTATAAGCCACATGAAATGGTGATGGTTAAATTTGCTGAAAAGCCTGAAGGTGATAAGGACGACAAAGCAAAAATGGACTGTAAAGATGAAAAGCTGTTTGAGGAAATGGTGGCTGAATTAATGAAGGTTGTGTTTCCTAAACCTGGAGAGGAGTTGATCGAATTTCTGAATAGATGTAAGCTGAGTAACTCTAGATCCATGTTAATGCCCAAACTGCAACGTGATCTATGATGAAGAAGCTTCAGAGAAGATCAAGGCACTGAAGAAAAAGCACCATCAAGGAAACAATCCAAAATTGGTGTTCGACCATGCTAAGGGGCCAAACAACGTTCAAGTGCCTCGAGAGAAACCCAAGTTTTCATATCTGAGGACCTTTGTGCCCAACAATAACTGGGTTCTCCCCTTCCATCCTAGGGGGAAAACCAAAATTGGAAGGTGGTAAAAAGGGGGTCAGGTTCGACCCACAAATGGGAGATGATGGAAAAAGGATTGAGTTAGACTCAACTTTCTGAAACAAGGATCATCCTAAAGAAATACCATGTTCCTCCCACCTACAAAGAGAATAATCCTATGACAAGAACTCAATGGAGGAGGTTTCAAAGGAACAAGAAAGCGACAAGGGAGGCTGCAACAAAATTTGTTCCACAACAGAGGAATAAGAATGCTATGAGAGATGCCACAATAGAGGTTGTTCCAAAAAAGGGTAAAAGCGCCCAAAAGGAAGTACAACATCGATCGACCAAAGAAAGGTTGTCGATGCCAATTACAAATGAGTCGCTTGCAAAGGTTGAAGTTCTTGGTGACGACAACATGGATGATGAAATACCAGAAAACTTTGAAGACAATTTAGAGGACGGTTTGATAATTCACTGCAAAATCGTGTCGATTTTGCCCACCGAATATGCGTTCGCCTCATAAGCATCTGGGGACGAGGAAGAAGACATGTGTGAAGAATCGGCAGGTCAAAAACCTCTATTTGTTATTATGTCATGAACAATGGGTGGTAGAAGAGCAACATCCAACGTTTGAGAAACCTACAACTGACATGGTGTATCTGAAGATGTGAAAAACACAAGAGGGGGGGGGGGGGGGGGGGGTTGAATTGAAAACTTGGATCTAAAACAGCTTAATGACACAGTATTTTTATCCTGGTTCGTTTGATCTCAAACTACTCCAGTCCACCCGTCAAGGTGATTTCGCCTCTCTCCAACGAGGTCTTAACCCACTAATCTCAAAAGATTACAACAACTACTTTAATAATTGTTAAAGTCTTCTTGAGTACAACCATAATCCAGTTAATCTCAAGGAACTCTTTTACAATATGATTGAACAAAATGTGTTGTTGTTTTCTAACAAAACAATTTATCATAACTGTGATAAATTACACAGGTTTAGCTTAGAATAAGGATTTAATTTGCTTGAACTTGAATATGCGTGGTTTGGAAATCTTAGCCAATTGTTGTGTGCGTACGTACATGCTTCTTTCTGCAAGATGACTTGTTTATATAGGCAATGTAATAACATTGTCCATAAATCAAGTTTAATGTTATTAACACACTTTCCTTTTGGAGAAGATCTTGTCTGAAGAAAGCCGTTGGCATTAATTCTGTCTTGAATGTTCAGTAACGCTTCAGAGTCTTCTTTCCTTAACTGCTGATGACGCTTCAGAACATTGATGACTTGGTTTGATATGTTCTTATTCAGAGTCAGAGTTTACTTGATTAAGCGCAGATTCTAGTCACCAATCTTTAGCGTATGTTCTGATTGCTTCAGCGTGTAGCACATATGGCTGATCTTCTGATGCTGATTTTGATCAGAACTTCTGCATACATAAAACATATTTTAAAGGTGCATATTTGTTCTTTGTATTTATTTATTCTTTGTATTTGTTATCATCAAAACTCCAATCAAGGGTTGTAGAATCAAACTATGTTCTAACAATCTCCCCCTTTTTGATGATGACAAAAACCAGATTTTTCAATTAAAAAATAAAGAATAAAAGGTATAGAATAAAGAAGAAAATCTCCCCCTGAGTTGATTACTTCCCTTAAATTCCTTGAGTCTTTGACCATCAGAGTTTAACTGCGTCTTTCGTCAGAGTTTTGCACTTGTTCAAGCTTTTCAGAAGAAAGAAGTTAAGTAGTTCAGAATGTTTGAGACTTCTGTCTCAGTAAATCGTTATTGAAAATATCTTACTTTCTCCCCCTTTTTGTTAGTTATCAAAAAGGCTATATATTCAGAGCTAAAAAGTTGATTTATATTAAAAATAAGAAGCAATGATAAGAAGTTCAGAATATAAACAATGTAAAACAAATATTACAGATAACAGATTTAAAACAGAAGAGAATCTAAGATGGAGGAGGAAGGCGTGTGAACAAAGCTTCCAGCAAGCCCTTGATCTGGGTGTTGGTTTCCTCTTGTTTGCTCAAAATGCTCTTGATTTCTTTGTTTGTATCATCCTGTTTATCCAACCTTTCCTTGATAACAACATTTGCTCTCTTCAATTCTTCCAGAGTTTGCCTGTCATAAGAAGAAGCTGGAGAATCTTCAGTAACTGGACGTTTCTCAGAGCATTCAGCAACTTGATCACTTTGAACCATTTCCTCTACTGAGATCATCTCTTTTGGAGCAGCAGTCAGAGTGAGACCTTCTGATTCTGGTTGAACTTCATCTGAGAGACGATGTTCTAACCAGGGAGAATTATCCAGAGGGAGAATCTCTTCCTTGAGTAGTTGGCTCAGAACTTGGTCTTCAAACACCTTTAGCATAGCACTAAAATTCCGTTGAACCTGTTCATAGCTCTGTTCTTGCAGCTTATGTGTTTCAGAACTTAGCCATTTTCTGAAACTTGTCCATAGATAATCTGAAGCAGTAGGATTAGTCATCTCTAGACTAGCTTGCTTCAAGGAGGTTATCCAATTCTGCATTTCTGTTTCAAACATCAACAAACTAGTACCAACATCTGGTGTGGTTTCAGTTGGTGTTGGTTTTGGAATGGCAGTTTTGGTTTTGTGAGATATAGCAGCTAAACGTTCAAATACCATTGGATCAATGACAAGTCTTACGTTGTCAGTTGGATTGCTCTTTAGTGAGGGAGTGGGAGAATCTGGTATAATGATTGGACTGGTTGGGGAATTTGGTGGTGTGGATTCTAGAGAAGAAGGAATTGGAGGAATGTCCAGGATGGTGAGAGGCAAGCGAATGGCCAGAGGTCCAGTGATTCATGGAATAAGGATTGTATCTGAATCTGAAGTAGGTTCTTCAGATTGGTTGGATTGAACATTGTGAGGTTCTGGTTCACAGGTCTCAGATGGTTGAATCTCAGAAGTTTGAACTTCTGGTTGTGATTGTTCAGGTTGAGGAGATGGTTGATGAGGAATATCTTGTTGTGGAGAGAGGGGTAGTGGAATATCTGGTTGTGGAGCTTCTGTTGTAGTTTCGGAGTTTGGATTATCTGGGATTAGTGGATTTGGATTTTCTGGTGTGGAAGCTGAAATATCTTGGTCAAAAGAGTCAATATCTGACAGAACTTTGGCAAGTTCTGGTTGAGTTAATTCAGGATTTGGATTGATAGGAAGGGAGTGAGTTTCTCTTAGACTTAGAGTTTCTGAGGGATCAAAACCTATGTCAAAATCATCAAAATTTTGTGGGGTTGGAAGTTCTGAATGGGTGGTTATGGGTTCAGATGTTGATATAGTTATTGATTCTAAAACCGTAACAGAAGAAGGATTACCTTTCTTTTTAGCAGCTTTTGGAGTCCTTTGGGATGATCCTTCTGCTGCTGCCTTTCTTTTCTTGTTCTTCTTCAAAACAACTTCTGGAGCCGCCTGACGCAAGTCCTAGATGTTTAATCCTGGTGCAGTGCCATCTGCCTTACACGCATCCATATATCTGACAATTATCTCAGGCTTAGAGTCAATCTCAGAGAACATAGGAAAATTATCCAGAGGAATTCTTCTGGAAGTGATGGTTGCAAAGGAAGTAACGTTGGGTTCCTTTTTGATGTTCTCAATAATTTTCATCTTTTTCAGATTCTTTGCATTCAGAGGCTTTCCAGCAGTTGCCTCTAGTGAACTAATTTCCTGTGCTTCAGTCAGATGCTCTATCAGCCTATTCTCTGTCATAATATCTGATATGAGTCTTCCTAGGGGTATCCAGTCCCTTTTGGTACGCTCATCTTCTCTTGTCTCCTTTACATTGGCCCTCAGATGATTAAATAGCAAGTGAGCGAGATTTACCTTAGTCTTCTTGGAGATAAAGTAGATCAGAAACTGCTGATCAATGTTTATGTAATCAGGAGAGCTGGTTGGCTTCCCGTGGTTGATGCATCCCAGAATTATCTTAGCCCATATTCTGTGATGATACTTCAGATCCCTAATCTTGCTGGAGGGAAGACCCAGAGTGAAAATTTCTCTTGCAATAGAAGCAACATCAGAACATCTTTCAGCCATGTCTATACACCTGACACCTCCACCATTGTAACCTATCAATCTTGAAATTAGGTCTTCAGTAATGACTATCTTCTTCCCCATGACATACGAAGTGACTTGATGGTTTTAGGAGGAAGCATGAATCCAGAATTCTTTTACAAGAATTGGAAACGTTGGCCCTAGAAGACGGTCAAAATATATGTTCCATCCTTGAGCATTGATCTCTTCAGAGAGATTGAAACCATTTTCTTGAAGACTTTCAAAATCCACAATCAGTTCTGAAAGAACTTCTAGGTTGTCAATGGGCGTGAGTAGAGTTCTATATGGTTCTTCGTACTGTTCCATAGAATCAGTTCCCTGAGTACTGGTGTTTTGGACGCTTGAAGAAGCCATGTTCACACAAGAAATTTGAGAAATATGAAAGGGTTTTTGAAAGTACAAACTGAAAGCAATTAGAATGTATTGAGAGAGTAAAAGTGAAAGAGTGTAAAGAGTGAAACTTGAGTTTAAATAGATTTTGAAAACATAAATTGTAAGAGAGAGAAACAATTAGTAATGATTATAAGCATTAATGACAACTGATTTTAGGGGATTCAGAAAGATACTGGAACGGTTACCCATGACATGTGTCTCAATGCACCCAATCAGCACTTTTGACCTTTCATAAAAGTGAATGCGTGTTCAGCCTCAGAAGGTAGCTGATGAATGGATGACAACTATTTGCTTACGTGAACAACACACTTCTATCCTTGAAATGAAATGCTCAGATCTTCATGGATAAATTCTGATACAATTTGAACTTCTATAATTCTGAAGGCAGGTTGATCAGTGGTTCACAGAAAATAACCAAAATTCTGAAGATTAAGATATGTAAATAAAACAATTTATTATGGGCAAAGCTTCATGCTGAGATGTTTCAGAATGAAGTTAAACCTATCTTCAGAAAGAGGTTTTGTAAAGACATCAGCCCATTGATGGTCTGTGTCAATGAATTTTAAATTAAGAATCCCTTTCTGAATATGGTCCCTAATAAAATGATGTTTTATTTCTATATGCTTATCCCTAGAATGTAAAATAGGATTTTTACTGAGACAAATAGCAGAAGTATTGTCACAGAGGATAGGAATGTTACTCTCAAATATATTGAAGTCCTCAAGTTGACTTTTCATCCAGAGAATTTATGTACTACATCCAGCTGTTGCTATGTATTCAGCTTCTACTGTTGATAGTTCTATTGTGGATTGTCTTTTTCTGGACCATGAGATTAGATTTTCTCCCAGAAACTGGCAGCTTCCAGAAGTGCTTTTACGTTCTACACTATTTCCAGCAAAGTCAGCATCACAATATCCAACTAAGCTGTAATTACTTGATTTTCTATAAAACAAACCCAGATTAGCAGTACCTTTCAGATACTTGAAAATTCGCTTAACTACTGTTAAGTGAGATTCTCTAGGATCTGATTGGAATCTAGCACAAATGCAAACGCTGAATAGAATTTCAGGCCTTGAAGCCGTCAGATAGAGAAGAGAACCAATCATACCTCTGTAGACCTTCTGTTATACCTTTTTACTTACCTCTTCTTTTTCAAGAATGCACGTGGGATGCATTGGAATCCTTGAGGGCTTACATTTTGAGAGATCATATTTCTTCAGAAGTTCTCTGACATATTTTCTCTGATGAATGTAAGTTCCTTCTGGAGTTTGATTTATCTGAATTCCCAGAAAGAATTTCAGTTCCCCCATTAGGCTCATCTCAAACTCTGCCTGCATACATTTAGCAAACTCTCTTCCCAGAGATGGTTTAGTGGATCCAAATATGATGTCATCAACATAAATCTGACAAACTAACATGTCATTCTTAACTGTCTTACAGAATAAGGTTGTGTCCACTTTCCCTCTGGTGAATTCCTTTTCTAACAGGAAGTTACTTAGTCTTTCATACCAAGCTCTTGGAGCTTGTTTCAGACCGTAGAGTGACTTCTTTAGTTTGAAAACGTATTATGGATTTTTGGAACTCTCAAAACTAGGGGGTTGGTGCACATATACCTCTTCATCTATATAGCCATTTAAGAATGCACTTTTGACATCCATCTGATACAAAGTGATGCCTTTATTAACAGTAAATGATATTAAAAGTCTGATAGATTCTAACCTGGCGACTGGAGCAAAGGTTTCTATATAGTATATCCCCTCTTGCTGACTATAACCTTGTGCTACCAGTCGTACTTTGTTTCTGATGACTTCACCTTGTTCGTTCAGTTTGTTTCTGAACACCCATTTTGTACCAATGACGTTGAACCCTTTTTGTTTGGGAACCAGATCTCATACGTCATTTTTGGTGAATTGATTTAGTTCCTCTTGCATTTCCAGAATCCAGTCATTGTCCAGAAGTTCTTCATCAATTGTTGTTGGTTCAATCAGAGAAACCAGTCCCATGAGGGATTCTTCAGAGTTTCTGAATGTTGATCTTGTTCTGATTGGATCATCCTTCTTTCCTAATATTGTATCTTCTGGGTGATCAATGCTGCTTCTGGATAGTCTTTTCTGGAGTTGATCAATAGAAGGTGCTGGATTGCTTGTAGTAACTCTTTCTGATGTTGAGGGAGTGTCTCTATTGAGAGCCTCTGACGAGCTGTCTTCAGAACCTATGAGTTCAACTTCCATACCTGCAAGGAATTAATTCTGCTTTGACTCTTGAGAGTCAAGCTTATCATCAAACCTAACACTGATTGACTCTTCAACAATCTGTGTTTCTGTATTGTATACTCTGTACCCTCTTGAGCGTTCAGAGTATCCTAACATAACACACTTTTGTGCTTTAGAGTCAAACTTGTTCAAATAATTTTTTGTATTCAGAATAAAACATGTACATCCAAATGGGTGAAAATAAGAAATGTTGGGCTTTCTGTTCTTCCACAATTCATAAGGAGTCTTTTCTAGAATAGGTCTTATGGAGATTCTATTCTGAATGTAACACGCTGTGTTTATTGCCTCTGCCCAGAAGATCTTAGCAATGTTAGTCTCGTTGATCATGGTTCTGGCCATTTCTTGCAATGTTCTGTTCTTTCGTTCTACAACTCCATTTTGCTGGGGAGTTCTAGGACAAGAGAAATCATGCAGAATGCCTTTTTCATTAAAGAATAATTCAAAATCTTTATTTTCAAATTCTCCACCATGATCACTTCCGACTTTGACGATTCTAAGATCCTTTTCATTCTGAACTTGGTTGCAGAAGGTAACAAACACAGAGTGTGACTCGTCCTTGTGTCTTAAGAACTTTACCTATGTCCATCTGCTATAGTCATCTACGATTACTAACCCATACTTTTTGCCACTGACTGAAGCAGTTTTTACTGGTCTAAATAAGTCAATGTGCAGAAGTTCTAATGGCTTAGAGGTGGAAACAACATTTTTTGATTTGAAAGCAGGTTTTGCAAACTTGCCTTTCTGACATGCTTCACACAGAGCATCTGAATTGAAATTCAAGTTAGGAAGTCCTTTGACTAGATTGAGTTTGTTAATTTGAGATATTCTTCTCATACTAACATGTCCCAATCTTCTGTGCCAGATCCATTACTTGTTGTTAACAGACAGTAGACATTTTACATTCTGACTTTTTAGTTCAGAAAGTTTTATTTTATAAATGTTGTTTTTCCTTTTCCATTAAATAGGATAGTCCCATCTTTCTGACTAACAGCTTTGCATGAGTTTTGATTGAAGATTATATCATAACCGTTATCACTTAATTGACTTATGGATAACAGGTTATGCATTAATCCATCAACTAATAAAACATTACTTATAGAGGGAAGATTTCCATTACCTACTGTTCCAGAGCCAATGATCTTTCCTCTCTGATTGCCTCCAAAGCCTACGTGGCCTCCAGGCTTAAGTTCCAGGCTTTGGAACACATGCCTTCTTCTCGTCATGTGTCGTGAGCAGCCAGAGTCCAGGTACCATGATTGGTGTCTTTACTTTGCTGCTAAAGATATCTGCCACATGTATGATTTTATCCTTAGGTACCCACATTTTCTTGGGTCCTGATTTGTTAGTTTTACCAAAATTCTGATTGAATTTTGGTTTGACAGAATAATCACTACTCGTGTATTTTATGTCATATGTGTGCCCATATATAAAATGTGAATCAAGTGGAGTGCGTTTTATAACTAAGTCCATGGAATTTTTTGGTGTAGGTACCTTACCTTGATATCCTATCCCTTTACTGCCATTTCTGCTAACTCCATAAATCATTGAAGCCATCTTGCTTCTGTCTATGTTTTTAGCTAGAAACTTCTAAAAGCTGTGATCATACTCTTTGATGATCTCATCAGCATTGCTGGGAGTTTCAGAGATTGTTTCCTTCTAAGAGTTTTGCAACTGGTTTTCTAATTTTGAAAATTTTTCTTTTAACTCAGAATTCTCCAATCTGAGACTCTCAGTATTATCAGAGTCAAAAGCAAGATTCCTTTTCAGGTTTCTGAATTTGACTCTGATCTGCTGATACCTTTCCATAATTTCATTTAGGCTTTCAACAAGTTCAGCCTTAGTAAAGTTTATGGTAAAGTCAGGGAATACCTCTTCAATGTCTGATTCTGAGTCCGAATCAGAAGCTTCACTGTCTTCTAATACGTTTTCCATGAGCGCTATGTTTGCTCTTTCATCATCTGATTCTGAGTCAGCTTCAGATGTGTCAGAATCATCCCATGTAGCCATGAGGCTTTTCTTCTTTTCCTTGAGAAACTTCTTTTTGGGCTTCTCCTTCTGAAGCTTTGGGCAGTCACTTTTGTAGCGCCCTTGCTTGTTACATTCATAGAAGATGATGTCTTTGTTGTTTGGCTTTCTGTATCCTGAAGAACCTTCAGATCTTCTGTGTCCAAAGGAGGATTCTGACCTTCTGTATCTGGAGGAGGATTCATTCTGATTTTCTGATCTTCTGGGATTCCTGAACTTCCTTTGCCTCTGCTTCCACAGTTGGTTCACCCTTCTGGAGAGGAGAGACAGTTCATCTTCTTCTGATGAGGATCCATCAGAGATTTCTTCTACAGCCTACAAAACTTTGGAGTCAGATTTTCTGTTAGATTTTAAAGCTAATGGCTTACCTTGCTTTTGAGGTTCGTCTTCTTCTAGCTCTATCTCGTGACTTCTGAGGGAGCTAACAAGTTCCTCCAAAGAGATTTTGTTGAGATATTTGGCTAGCTTAAGTGTTGTGACCATTAGCCTCCATTATTTTGGCAAGCTTCTGATGATCTTCTTAACGTGATCAACTGTGGAATACCCTTTGTCAAGAACTTTTAGACCAGCAACAAGAATTTGAAATCTTGAAAACATAGTTTCTATTGATTCACTATCTTCCATCTTGAATGCCTCATACTTCTGAATGAGCGCAAGGGCCTTGGTTTCTTTGACTTGAATATTTCCTTCATGCGTCATTCTCAGAGAGTCAAACATATTCTTGGCAGTTTCTCTGTTTGATATTTTCTCATATTCTGAATATGCGATGGCGCCGAGGAGAATTGTTCTGGCCTTGTGGTGGTTTCTGAACTCATGCTTTTGCTGATCAGATATCATTTTTCTATCTATCTTCTGACCACGTCCATCCACTGGGTGCGTGTATCCATCAGTCACCATGTCCCACAGATCAGCATCATGGTCCAGAAAGAAACTCTCAATTCTGTCTTTCCAGTAGTCAAAGTTTTCTCCATCAAAGACTGGAGGTTTACCACTGAATCTGTCCCTGTCTTCATTGTTGTCATTGCTGATGATTTGGCTTGGTCCCACCATAGTTTTTTTCTGATGCTTGGATCTTGTACTGACATGGTTAAGTGTTTAAGCTCAGAACCAGGCACTCTGATGCCAATTGAAGATGTGAAAAACACAAGAAAGGGGGGGGGGGGTTGAATTGAAAACTTGGATCTAAAATAGCTTAATGACACAATATTTTTATCCTGGTTCGTTTGATCTCAAACTACTCCAGTCCACCCGTCAAGGTGATTTCGCCTCTCTCCAACGAGGTCTTAATCCACTAATCTCAAAAGATTACAACAACTACTTTAACAACTGTTAAAGTCTTCTTGAGTACAACCACAATCCGGTTAATATCAAGGAACTCTTTTATAATATGATTGAACAAAATGTGTTGTTGTTTTCTAACAAAACAGTTTATCACAACTGTGATAAATTACACAGGTTTAGCTTAGAATAAGGATTGAATTTGCTTGAACTTGAATATGCGTGGTTTGGAAATCTTAGCAAATTGTTGTGTGCGTACGTACGTGCTTCTTTCTGCAAGCTGACTTGTTTATATAGGCAATGTAATAACATTATCCATAAAGCAAGTTTAATGTTATTAACACACTTTCCTTTTGGAGAAGATCTTGTCTGAAGAAAGCCGTTGGCATTAATTCTGTCTTGAATGTTCAGTAACGCTTCAGAGTCTTCTTTCCTTAACTGTTGATGACGCTTCAGAACATTGATGACTTGGTTTGATATGTTCTTGTTCAGAGTCAGAGTTTACTTGATTAAGCATAAATTCTGGTCATCAATCTTTAGCGTATGTTCTGATTGCCTCAGTGTGTAGCACATATGGATGATCTTCTGATGCTGATTTTGATCAGAACTTTTGCATACATAAAACATATTTTTAAGGTGCATATTTGTTCTTTGTATTTATTTATTCTTTGTATTTGTTATCATCAAAACTCTAATCAAGGGTTGTAGAATCAAACTATGTTCTAACAGTATCATCTCAAAACTTTGTTCATAATATCTAAATTTGATGGGTTCCCTATGAACAAGGTGTTTGTTGATGGTGGCGCTACTGTTAATTTGATGCCACATTCATTGCTGAAGAAGATTGGTAAGTTCGACATAGACCTTAAACCACACAATATGGTCCTGTTGAATTATGAAGGAAAGACAAGTCACATCTTAGGTGTGATTCAAGTTAATTTGTCAGTTGGCTTCACCTCGAGGCCAACATTGTTTATGGTGATAAAGTCCAAGGAAAATTTCAACCTATTGTTGGGGTGCAAATGGATGCATGGAATAGGGGCGGTGCTGTCGACCTTGCATCAGTGTGTGTCCATATGGCGCCATGATGGGATTATTGAAAACATAGAAGCGGATCATAGCTATTTTACTGTTGATACGAAGGTGGTGAGACGAAAGAATTTTGATAAAGCATTTGCAACTATACCACCGTGCGGCCTAGAAGATGCAGTTTTCAAACCGCATCCTGATGCGATTAATTTTTTGACCTTACACCCCACTCATGGTTTTATTTAGGACCAAGAAAAGTTAGACACATATCCAGCTGCAGAAGGGGAGTTTGAGCCCACTGGATGGGAAGAAGAACAAAATCATGATGATGTCTGAGGCGAATTCTCTGGCAAGGATTTTGGCTTATATGACCGAAAATAGAATATATGCGGCCTTAGAGGCTGAAGATATTGCAATTATGGCACCTGAGGCCATCATGGCAGAAGATCTTGGAGAACCAAGCAAAACAACAACTTTAAAAAGCTAGAGGTTTAATTGTATATACGAAGAAGAGCCTTTGGGGTTTGATAAAGATCCAAGAGACAATGTTTTAAAGATGCAAGCACAAGATCCCTTGGAGGAAGTCAACCTGGGTGATGGTTCAATCAATAAAATTACTTATATCAACATAAATATCGAGAGCCAGATGAAGGACCAAGTGATCGAATTGCTCAAAGAATTCAGAGACTGCTTTGCATGGGATTACAATGAGATGCCTAGTTTGAGTAGAGAAATGGGGGAGATGAAGCTTCCTATAAATCTAGGAAAATGACCAATCAAGCAAATGCCAAGAAGGTTCACACCAGAAGTATTATCCAAAATCAAAGTGGAGATCAAACGGTTGTTTAAGAGCAAGTTCATCAAAACAGCCAGGTATGTCGAATGGTTAGCTAATATAGTCCATGTAATAAAGAAAAATGGAACTTTGAGAATTTGCATAGACTTTAGGGATTTACATAAAGCCACCCCAAAGGACGAATATCCAATGCATGTGGCAGAAATGATGGTCGATTCGACCACAGGGTATGGATATTTAAGTCTTTTGGATGGATATTCAGGCTATAATCAAATTTTCATCGCTAAAGACGATACCCACATAACTACATTTCGACGCCCCGGGGCGTTAGGCACATATGAGTGGGTCGTCATGAATTTTGGTTTGAAAAACATAGGGGCGACTTATCAAAGAGCAATGAACTCAATGTTTCATGATTTCATAAACACCTTCATGCAGGTGTACATTGATGACATTGTAGTCAAGTCACCCTCGAGAGCTGGTTATTTAGACCACCTTAGACAATCTTTTATTAGAATGAGGAAATATAGATTAAAAATGAATCCATTAAAGTGTGATTTTTGTGTTCGTGCAGGAGATTTTATAGGTTCTGTAGTGCACAAGAAAGGCATAGAGATCAATCAAAACAAAACCAAGGCAATTTTGAATACCAAAGCGCCAACACCGAAGAAAGAACTTCAATCTTTGTTGGGAAAATAAATTTTCTGAGGCGGTTCATGTCAAACATGAGCGGAAAATTTTTGGCATTTTCTCCTGTGCTGAAATTAGGCAAAGAGTCTGAATTCGAGTGGGAAACAAACACCAAGAGGCATTTGATCGTCTAAAAGATTATTTTATGAAGCCTTCAATGCTGGCACCTCCAAACAGAAACAAAGGCATGAAACTGTATATCGTAGCATCAGAGTCGACATCGGGAAGCATGTTGGCCCAGGAAGATGAGAATGGGGTCGAAAGAGCCATTTATTACCTTAGTTGAGTATTAAATGACACTGAAACTAGATATAATGCAATTGAAAAACTATGTTTATGTTTGTGTTTCTCATGTACTGAACTCAAGCATTATATAAAACCAATTGAAGTTTCTGTTTATTCTCATTTTGATGTCATCAAACATATGTTGTCTAAACCCATTTTGCACAGTCGAATAGGTAAATGGGCACTTGCATTAACTGAATACGCGTTAACATATGTCCCTTTAAAAGCATCCAAGGGGAAAATCATTGCAGACTTCATACTCGACCATTCAGTGGTCGACACTACTAAATCTTATGTAAGCACTAAGTCTTGGTAATGTTATTTCGATGTCTCTAAAAACAAACAAGGAACTGGGGTAGGGATTTTTATCTTATCACCATATGGCATTCCAAATAGATTTCGTTATAAAATCAAAGGTGAATGCTCTAACAATGAGGCTGAGTATGAAGCCTTAAGAATTGGTCTTAAAATTATGTTAGACGTTGGAATAAGAGATATTGATATTAAAGGAGACTCGGAGGTAGTGGTGAAACAGTTGACCAAAGAATACAATTGCGTTAAAGATCATCTGGTAATGTATATGGTCAAAGCATTGTTATTACTTCAAAAATTTGACAACGTGTCGATTAGTCATGTAAAGTGCATTGACAATCAAGAAGAAAATGACATGGCCCAGTTGGCATATGGATACAAAATACTGAAAGAAAGCATAGATGAGTTCATTGAGGTAAAAGAAATATTGGAATTTGAAACTACGCCAATGACAAAAACTTGGGGGCAACACCTGAAATAATCCCTGATCTCTTAAACTATGAGCATTTTGGAAATTTTGAAATGGTAGATGAAGTTTTCGCCATTAATGTGTTACCTAAAGATGACTGGAGGAAACCCATAGTTGATTAATTAAAAAAATCCAGTTGGGTCGACAGAGCACAAGGTTAAGTACACGACGTCAAATTATAGATTAATGGGAAACGAATTATTCAGAAAAACACCTGAAGGGGTGTTGTTAAAATGCTTAGGAGAGAATGAAGCATATGTGGCAACATCTGAAGTACATAGTGGTGCTTGCGGAATGCATCAAGCAGGCCAGAAGATTAAATGGTTGTTGTGTCGAATAGGGGTATATTGGCCGACCATGTTAAAAAATTGCATTGATTATGCCAAAAGCTGCCAAGAATGCCAAAAACATGCTGGAATTCAACATGTACAAGCTAATGAGTTGCATTATGTTATCAAAACTTATCCTTTTAGGGGGTGGGCTTTGGATATTATTGGAGAGATTAAGCATGCATCATCAAAAGGCCACAGGTACATCTTGGTAGGTATTGATTATTTTTCAAAATGGGTAGAAGCAGTCGCTTTGGTTAAAGTAGACCAAGAGGAAGTCATGGCCTTCATTCAAAACTAAATCATATATAGGTTTGGGACGCCAGAGACCATAATAACTGACCAAGGGATTGTGTTCGTAGGGAGAAAGGTGATTGAGTTCGCTGCAGAAATGGAGTTCAAACTATTAACATCGACACCATACTACGCCTAGGAAAATGGGCAAGTCGAAGCAGCAAATAAGACCATTATAGGTTTAATCAAGAAATATGTTGTCCGAAAGCCTAGAAGTTGGCATACAACTTTGGGCCAAGCATTGTGGGCATGTCAAAACTCACCAAAGTAGTTGACTAATACAACACCTTTCAATTTGGTTTATGGACACGAAGCAGTCTTGCCCTTAGAAATCCATTTGCAATCAGTGAGAATACATAGGCAATTAAATTATCCTACTGAGTATTATTGGGGAATGATGCACAATGCGCTCATAGATGTTGAAGAACATAGGCTAGCAACTTTAGACACTTTGCCCAGACAGAAAGAACAAGTAGCAAAGGCTTACAACAAAAGAGTGAATTCAAAAGCATTCGTCATTGGGGACTTGGTCTAAAAAGTGATCTTACCCATGAATCGAAGAGACATAATTCTAGGAAAATGGTCACCAAGTTGGGAATGACCGTTTCGAGTGGTTCAAGTTTTTTCAAACAATGCTTATGAGATTGAAGAGCTCACGTCAGAAGCTCGAATATTAAGAGTAAATGGTAAATACTTAAATAAATATAGACCTATGTTGCAAGAAATTGTAATAAGCAAAGAGTAGAAAACCATTCATTACATAATAACAGGCCACTAAAGGGCCTGCAAAATACAATGGGCATTACAAAGTTGTCTAAAAGGGCACATTATCCTTAAGGGTTAAATAGTCGTCTCGAGCGAGGGGCAGACAAGCATTAGTCAATGAAAGAGAGGTATCCAGTTCAGCTAGCTTAATGTCCAACGCCTCAACACGCTCCCAGTGAAGGACCCCAACAGATGCTTCGTCATTCAACACCTTTTCAAATGTCTCAAATCCAGCAGCTTGCGAGGTTTCATCTTCATTAATCTTCTTTTCCAGCTCTTCAATTTGTTGTTTCAAAATGACAATATGTCGCTGCCATAAAGAGATATTATCGACCCTCTTTTTGAAGTCCTCTTTGGCTTTGTCAAGAGATTTCTTTAGCATTTCACTAGAAGTTATGGAGGACTCCTCAAAGGACAATTCGAGGTTACGTTCCTTCTCTTTAAGAAAACGTTTCCGTATGATCTCCTTGCATTTGGCCAAGTCGACCAAGAACTGGTCAAGAAAAGCAGATACCTCAGCCATAAACATGACGACCTGAGGAGAGGTTGTGTGAACGTCAACCTTTTACAGCTCCTCTTTGACCTTAGCGCCATCAGCAGAAAACTCTTCCAAATAATTGACCAGATCGACATGAAAGAGTTGCGCTTTCAAGCGACTGAGAACTTTGCCTTGGGTTCCAAGAGAAGAAACTCCCCTAGAGACGGTCAAAGCGCTAGAGCCCCCATCAGTCGAGTGATTTCTAGCAGCCACAAAGAACTTCAAGTATTCCAAAGGGCTACTTTATTTTAAAGAAAAAATGGCTTGAGGCGACATGGTGTTGTTGGTAGGAACCACGTTGGGAGGAGTTGAGATGGCGCCAAAGGGAGCATTTGCTTGAGGAGGCTTTTCAGCTGTTTGAAAAGGTTACTGGTTGATAGCCCCATCAATGTTAGCAGCATATTCAGGGCCCTCCAGTTCATCATCTCCAGCATCCCCCTCTAAGTTGTCGTTATGGGAGCTATCTTCCACCCTCTCACTGATGAGAGAATACTCAGGGGACCCTTAGTCGACGGGAGAATTGATAAATCATTATCAGTAAATTCACTATCTGTCAGAATCATGGGCAATTTCTTTTTCCCCTTTGAAGTCCTCAAAAGGAGCTGGGTGGGGCGTTGTTTGGATTTAAGGGTTGGTCGCTGAAACAAACAGAGACAAGTAAGGACAAAGCTAAAAAGGAGCAAGTAAGCTTGAAGAGTAAATGGGTTTTGGGAAAATAAAATTACCTGAGAGTCCCCTTCAGGACGATAATTAATGCTCTCTAGGAGAGTCGAAGCTGGTTGCACGACTCGTACTTTTTCTACCATTGGAGCAGGCACAATGGCAAAAGTAGTTTGTTTTGAGCCATCTTCAGATTGAGTCAACTGATACTTTTTAGATTTGGAGGGGATGACAGGCGAATGAGTTTTGTCCACTTGCTTCTCCTCACGAGAATAGTGTTTTCGCCTCTTTAGATAGGGTCCAGAAGAGACAACAACATGGCCTTCAACAGCCTGCAAATAGGGTCGACATAATCATCGTGTTAGACAGGGGATGTAATCAATTAAGAAAATACCAAAATTGATAGATTACCTTATAGGAAGTTACACGAGCTTCTTCAGCAGAAGCGGGAACAATTGCACTACTAACAACCCCCTAGCACGCTTCTTGTGCTCAACTGCTGAAGAAAACAAAAGCACAAAACAAAGTTTAAAGGTCAAAACATGAAGAAGCGAGAAATCCATTAACGTGATCGAAAGTCACAATAGTAAGTCATTCCTCTCTTGAATTATTGATTCATAGCTTCAAAAGCGCTGGACAATCGATGCTTGAAATATTTGAGGTTCCCATTCTTCTTTACGAACCTCACAGCCCACCAATCAAAGAACTCCTTTATTGTATAGAAGAGAGGTTCGAAGGCGACGAAGTTCAGGTTGATGGCATCATCAACAAAGTGTTGGAGGTGTTGAGTGCACTCCGCTTTGCTGTAACTTTGGGACGAAAGGAACATCACATCTGATGGCTTATAAAAGCTGCGAGGCAATGGTTGGAACAAACCAAATTTCCTAGCCACCATATTGGGTTGGTAACACAGAAGTGTCACTATTGTACCCAAAAAATTTCCCTCCCATATTTCTCAATACACTTCAAGTGAGATCCTCAAGTTACTCAAGGAAGTCCAAGGGTTGACCAGACAAGCTCTCTCCTAAGGCAGTCTACCTCAAATTAGGGTTTCATGTTGCATCAAGATACTTGAGTCCAAGGGATCCAAAATTCTCACCATTGTCCTAGTATGTTATCAAGATCATCCAGGCCAAGTTTCAAGCCTTACAGAGAAAGTTTGCTCAGTCAATTGCTCAAAGGCCTGAAAATCGACTGTGCTAGGGTAAAAGTCAACCGTGGCCCACATACAGTCAAACCTCAAGATTTTTGGTCAAAATCCTCATTTTTAAGTATATTTCGTCATTTGATCAAGGGTTGATCATGATTCCCTAAGGGTTGCTCATAATTCATCAAGAACCAAAAGTTGCTAAATTAGGGTTTTACAGGAAAAGTCAACTCAACTTTTACCAAGCATAACTTTCTCATACTTTATGATAAATGACCCATCCAAAGCTCATTTTGAAGAGGATTCAATGATCCACAATCCATCTTCATCTTTCAAGTTCAAAATATGCACTCACAAGAAGTTATGAATTTGGACATTATAGGTCATTTTGAAAAGTCAACAAAAACACCTTTTTTTTGTCAAATCTTCATACATGAACATGGAATACAAAATTGAGATTAGACCAAAAGGGTTGCTTAGAGGACATCTCAATCTTTCTAAAAAGTCAAAGAACATCTTCAAAGAGTCAAAATTGAGGAAGTTAGGCATTGGTGAAGTTGACCTTTTTTGCAAAATTGCCAAAAGTCAACTATGCCTCAAATTGCAATTTTTGCTAAATGGGCCTAACTTTTTGTACTTGTTTTGAGTTGGTAGCATGGTCCACGAGACCTAGCTCTTTCCACTTGTCATTATCTTATTTTTATTATTTATTTTGATTTTTATTTGAATTAAATAATTTTAAATCAAAACAAATCATAGAAAATCCAAAACATTGAAATCTCAAGATCTTGTACATGTTTCAGGTCCTATATCCAACTAGCAAGAGATTGAATTCGTGCAAGACCTTTATGTGCATGAAAAGATTGGTTTTGGCTACTTTTGGAAAGATATTCAAAGGAATCAAATCAAGATCAAAATCAATAATGGAGGAAGATTGAGATCATGTTTTGAACCCTAATCCAATCCTTGATATATATTGAGCGTTTGCAGACCTAAAACAAGGCTAGGGAGAGGCGTGGGGGGTCAGAACGAACTTGAAAAAAATCACAAAAAGTGCAGACACGATTTCATATTTCCAGGCATCCTCAAGACCTTCTAGCCATCCCAATCACTTCCTGGGATCACAAGCGAGCGAAACCAATCTAGAACAAGGAGTTTCCAGCCATATAACTCACTGTAAGTCAACCACGACCTTGGGTTATTTTTGAAATCGAATTGTGTAATTCTGGCACTTATAGCATGAAATAATTATACATTCTTGTTCCTTTACACATTTGCAAGCTATCCATTTCATCAAATTGCATTTTTGTAGAATGAATCAAGAATTGCCATTGTTAGGTTTTTGGTTTCGTTTTAGGGTTTTTGTGTGCAGGAAAAATTAGCCCCCATGAAGGGTATCATAATGTTCAGGATGACAAGACGGTTCGATTTATGGCATTAGAAATCATTTATCATGTCCAGGAAGGATTTTGGAACGAACCAAGGCTATAGCTACAGACATACGTCTGTATGTAAAAACCTTTCACTTTTAGCAACGGAGCAAGGACAGGGATGACCAGCATGGCATCATCCTGTTGGTCCATTCAAAATTCTGGCGCGCGTTTTTATTATTCTCCACTAACTCCCTTTATTTGCATATTATCTATTATTTTTATTTTATATACAAATGAAACACACAGCTCAGTTGGTGGCCAGGAGTTGGAAAAGTTCTTTAGGGCCTGGGTTCAAATCACAGGTCCCCCCAATTATTCCATGTTATTTTGCTTCAGGTAATCCAGCATGCACACAAGCAAGGGAGCACCATGTATCCTCAAGATCCAACCTTTGGATCTCCAGATGGCCAGATCTAAAGGCCATCAGATGAAAGTCCACCAAAGCCCTCAGTCAACGCATGGCAGGAGATCTTGGAAGTCAAACGTGGGTCACTCTCTTTTGGGCCCAGATTTTCTATATACACCCCTCCAAATTACTGATTGCAGGCCCAACTTTATTTTTCCTTTTCTTTTATATTTCTCAATTAATTTAATTATTTATTTTACTAACATAATTAATATTCTTTTATTCAAAAAATCATAAAAATAATGTTTTTTACCCAATTAGATTTAGGTTTATTTTTTTATCAAAAAAATAATTAATTTAATTAGATTATTTAATTTTAGGTAACTTTAATTATTTTGTAAATAAATTAAAATTGATTAGAACAATTAGGTATTTTTTTGTTTCTAACTTAATTATATTTTCTTTTTCTTAAAATAACCAAAAACATAAAAATAGGTTAAATTTAGTCATTTTACTTAATTAATTTAATTAGCTAATTAATTTAGTATTTAATTTAAAAACCTAATTCTTTTCTTAAATATAATTAAAAACAACAAAAACATTTTTCTTTCGATTAGGTTAGAAGGGGGTCAAAACCCTAATTTCTTATCGTTCTTAATTTCTTCGCGCGTGTTTTATCATTTATTTTTACCCTATTGATGTAATTGCTCACAAGTTATAATAGATTAATTAGGACTTTTACTTTCATTTATCGTTTTTTTAAGGGTTTGTTTTTGGCTATGTAAATACCCGAAGTCTTATAATAGCGTAGTTTATTTTCCGCATTTTAAATTCCGTAAAATATTAAATGTTAGATGTATGAATAATTAGGGTTGCATGACAAGAATGTATGATTAACTTTAAAACAATTAGCTAACTTTAAATGTGCAAAGATAATAAACTTGAAATTGAATCACTCGCACATGCGCACTCCTAGGGTATACTCACACTTAGGTTGCCTTCGGTAAACGGTCATTAGGTATAGGATATTTTAGTGGTCGCTCTCTTGTCTAAACAAAGATCAAAGTCCCGTTCGGAAAAGTTACCTCGGAATGGTTGCCCTGGAATTGTTGCCTCGAATAATTGATCTAATACATTAGGGTTACTACTAAGACGTCCTAACATTGCTTTAGTGACCGTACGTCCCTTTTGAATTGACCCTCAAAACTCCAACGACGATGCTACCTACTCACTAATAGTGGGATAGCACTGTCTAAAGGAAACAAACATAGAACAATTCTCTTTTTTCGAGTAGGTAGAATCTTAAGTACTTGCTCAAATCCAAACAGACTTTTTCACACATACACTCCTTTCAAACAAAGATTTCAAAAACACTTCGTAACACCCTTTAAAACAGAAGCAAGGGTTAAATCGAAGTCAAAAACTTTTTCAAATCAAACATACACAAGCAATTTTGAAAATGATGAGCAAGTACCTAAGAGCCCGTAGATAACTACAGATAGAAAGGGTACTAATACCTTCCCTTTCTATAATCTACCCCCTGTACTCAGAAATATCTCAAAAAAGGAATTTTTCTGTGCTTTTTTCCTTTCCTAGTTGGATAAAATAAAAGTCGGTGGCGACTCTTGCTTACCGTGACATTTTTTGAACACAAACGCAAAATGCAAACCATCAATTCCTTCGAACAGTCCCGGTTCTGGCCACCGTATCACAGAACTGGCGACTCTGCTAGGGATAAAAATAAGTGGGGTATACCTTAGGATTAGTTCATTATATTGCTTCTATTGTTTGATTTGATTGCTTTATCTTTGTGGGCTTTGTATTGGAGTTACTATAGATCCTAACCCGGATCTGGGGAACACGTTTTAGGTAAGTAGCAATAAACTGTGAGGGAACTATACGACGTAGACCGATACAGTTGAAGCAGTAGCTACGTTGATGTGGCACATTAGTTGGTACCGGTGTCCCTTATGGAGGAACAATGAGAATATGGGGCTGCTATATGGGTCGTTAAACATCAACTGACCTTAGAACCTATAATTGACCAACTTGGCCATAGGAAGTAGTGAGATAGCCGACCTCGGCATAGAGCTGGGAACTGGTTGATACTCGATACTACACTCATTGAGACCATACTCTCGAGATAGTTCCGACCACAAGAAAAGATTGCGTGAGCTGAAACCATGACCGATGGGGGATGGTCAGTGATATTGAGAACCTCTAGAACCCGGTTACTATTATTAGGATAGGTTGAACCAACTGAACTTCAAGAGGGTAGTACCTAGACTCCATGCAAGCCTGAAACTTAAGGGCTATTGTGTGACTTGTTTGCCTTTACCATGTCTGCTATCTATGATACTTGTTGTGTGCTTTTATCATGACATCATGCATCATGACATAGCATGCATATTTCATTAGACTAACTATTTAAAAGACCGAGGGGATTTATCTTTGTTCTGTTTTACAGATCATGTCTTCTATGCACAGAAATACCATTCGAGTCAACTTCGTGCAAATCCCTGCTCAGCTCATAGATTTAGTTTCAAAAGTTCCTGATACTTCTTCATTTGTTAGAAGACATGGTCACCTCCTTAGCCTGGTCACTTAAAAGTTGGATGAGAAAATGATGAGCGTCCTTTTCCAGTTCTTTGATCCGATGCATCAATGTTTCACCTTCCCGGATTATCAGCTAGTCCCCACTTTGGAGGAGTTTTCTGATTTATTAGGCATATCTATCCCCGAGCAGACACCCTTCACAGGTTTGGAGTAGATTCCTAGACCTGAGGACATTGCTTCAGCTTTACACTTGAAAAAGGCTGATGTAGTGTCTAATTGGGAGACACAGAGCGGGGTTAAAGGTATCTTGGCTAAGTTTCTAATGGATCAAGCTCAACAGTTCTGGGATAACTTGTATTTTCAAGCCTTCGAAGACATCTTGGCTCCCCTCATCTACGACTTGGTTCTTTTTCCGAATCCAGATTCCTTCATAGATGTGAAAACGGTCAAGATCTTCTTATCTCGTAATCCAGTGTGTGATACGGTGGGAGAACTAACTTAAGGTTTTGCGTTTGTATTCTCACTTGTTCGGTTTAGCAAGAGTCGCCACCGACTTTTTATTTATCCTAAGGAAAGGTCAAAAAGAACAGGAAAGACCTTTGAGATGTTTCGTGGGTTCGGGGGGTAAATTATGAAAAGGGAAGGTGCTAGCACCCTTTTCATCCATGGTTATCCATGGGCTCTTAGTTACTTGTTTTAGATCACTTGCCTTTGCTTTTCAATTGTGTGAAACGGTGCTTTGTGTGTGGTTTTGAAAATGTTTTGAAAAAGATGCCTTGTCTAGGCAACCATTGTAACAATTCTTTACTCGAATGTTTTACAAAGGTGTGTGTCTTTTTGAAAAGATGTTTCAATGTTCTTGAAAGTTTGTTTTGAAGTTGTGTTGTGATGTGTGTTTTGAAAAATGGCAAGGATTGTTTTGCAAGTTTGGTAAAGTAACCAAGAGCTTGTCTACCCTAAATTTCTCAAAGATCTTTCTTATGTTTTAACCCTTTTAACAGTGTTGTTTCACCATTGTATTTGGTGAACAACCTTGTGTTAGGATGTTAACGGGACGGGCGCGGGTCATCGTATACAATCATTGAAGGCAACTTGTGAGACACTCTAGCAATTTTTGTAAGGGACGGGATCGTTTTGTCGAAGGCAACATCGAGGGTTATCGAGGGACTACAATCTTTGTTTATCGAAGGGACGTTTGCTAGAGTGTCTCATACTCGAGGGACATGATTGTATTTTTCCGAGGCAACAGGCGAGGTTACCCTAGAGGTGCAAGTGTGAATTGTGTATTGATTTTCATGCATTTGTCTTTATGTTAGGTTATCTAGCGGTTGATTTTGAATCTTCGCATACAAACCCTAATTACTATACAGTATAAAGAAAGCGATAAATTGCGGGAATTTAAAGTCTAAGCTATTACAAATAAGTATCCGGGGATGGGGGTACAAATATTTACAAATGGGGATGAGTCTTATCAGGATAGTAGTGTCCAAATATTATTTACAACCAAATCAAATTGTCGCATTCTCAATGTAAAAATATAAGAATAAAAAGGAATCAAAAGCAATGTGAGATGCACATGATTATTTACAAGTGATCAAAATGCTAACCTAATGTATTTGTTAAGTATTTTATTATTTTTTTGTGTGTTAATGTTATATAAACAACGATCTTAAATAAATAAAGAATTATTCAATTAATAATAAAATCTATTGTTTATGTATTTTTGTTAATGTTAAAAAACTTATATAAAAAGATTTATTAAACAAAAGTCTTTAAAACAAAAAAAAAACTATTATTTATATATTTTTAAAATGTAATAAACATTAAGAAAATTTTGTACAAAAAGTCAATATATTATTTTATTTAACAAAATAAGTTATGTTATAGAAAAAGAAAATAAATAAAAAAAGTATTAGTTTATAAAAATAAAAATGTTAAATGGGCTCTAGGGGAATGTATGGCCCAAAGTGTAAAATAAAAATGGATTAAAACAAAAAAGGGGGGGGGGGGGTGTATACGCCTGAACTGTTGGGCTTAAGGGTTTTTGTGAGGGAACAGGCCCAAACGCGTTACAAAATTTGTAGGGTTTCAGTTCGTTTGTTTCAGAAATAGGGTTTGTGTCTTTAGAACGGCGCCACTTCTCCACCTTTCTTCGTCATCCTCTTCATCCTTCTTGATCAGAACCACTGATAAACTTCCATGCCTGGTCACTAGACGCCACCTCCAATTCCCTCTCTCCATGGTTGAGCAAGGGGTGACAAGAAAAGGTAACGATTTCTGTCTTTCATGCGTTTTTAGGGTTTTCGGATTTTCTCTTGCATGTTATTATTTTCTACATGTTATTGATTTTCTGTGTTGTTTATGTTTGTGTGAGATGTGAAGCGGAAAAGGGAAGGGGAATAATACCTTTGGAGAGGAGACAGAGGAGTGGACGGGAGGCGTCTTAGGCGGCCGAGCGAGGGACTGGTGATGCTAGCTTTGTTCTGGTTTGTCTGGTACCCTCGTATCTTTTAGCTTTTGTTTGGTTTAGTGATGAGTATCTGAAAACCCTAGGATAGCTGAGTTCCTCTCTTCTTTTCTTCTTCTGATTGCTTGATGATGATAGCTCTGAGATGCTTTTGCTTCTGATTTTGTTGATCTTTCAATGATGAATTTCTTCTGAAAATGTGGTTATTGTTGTTCCTTGAGTTTTCCTATTTTTTTGATTTGGGTGAGCTTTCAATGATGATGATGGGTTCTGAGTTGGTGTTTCAGTTGCTTTCTTCTGAGTTTCTTTTCCTCTCTTTGGCTTGCTTTGTTTAGCCTATGATGAATCCAATTCCGAGGCACTTATTTTTGTTGTTTGGATATTTGGATGGATTTGCTTGAGTTTGGATACCTGATCTTGAAGGCAGGTTGAATGTTATTTGAGGATATAGGTTTTGACAGGCTTGTTGGTGTTTAGGCTTTGACAGGCTTGTTGGGATTTAGGCTTTGACAGGCTTGTTGGGATTTGCTTTGAAAGGCTTGCTTTTACTGGTTTTTAGGCAGGTTTGTTGAAGCTTATGCAGGTTTGTATGGCTTTGGGCAGGCTGTTGTTTGCTTGCTTCAAGGCTTTGTTGTTTTAGAGTTTTGAGGCATGTTGATACAGTTTGAAGCTTAGCAGGTTTGTATGGCTTTGTGTAGTTTTTTTTTGACAGGGCTAAAGGCAGGCTTGCAAGTTACAGGCTTGAGCAATTTGAAGCAGGCTTGTGCTTGTATGCAGGCTGGAGGTTTTATGATGGCAGGCTTGAAGCAAGCTTGAGGCAGGCTGTTGTTTGCTTGCTTGAGGTAGTTTTGAGGCTTGTTTGGAAGTTACAGGCTTGAGAGCTTGTGTTATATTTTTCTTTATGTGTTCCTGCCCTCTTTTTAACAGTGTTCTGATTTGTTATATTTATCTCTAAGCCTTCATGTAAGCCTCTACTTCTCTCTCTCTCTTTTCTCTCCACAGAAAAAGCATTTTTTATTGCTTAAACTGTACTTTTTTCTGAAAAAGTGTTGGTTGGAAAATAATGAAGTGTTTTACAAGCTGCTTGCAACTTTTTGATTTTCCTCTGCATCTTTCCAGATTTCCTGCATTTGCTTTTGTGTACTTGTTGACAGCTTAGTTGGCTTTTGATATCTTTTGATATCTTCTTGACAGTTTGGTAGCTTCTTTGGACAGTTTTGACAGCTCAGTTGACATTTTGAACTTGTGCAACTTGTTTGTTCAGTTTGAACTTTGGCATATTCAGTTTGTACATGTGCAGCTTGTTTGAATTTTTTACTTGGCTGTTCAGTCTGCCTTGTTTGAATTTATGCATTTTTGTGCATTTTGTTTAACATGCTGCCTTGTATTTAATTCATATGCTTGCAAACATATTTTCTTTCCCTCTTTGTGAACCAAGAAGAGAGTCTTCTTGCAATTTGCAGAGAGGACGAACAAACTGATTCCGGCCAACACTTTTAATGATGAGTTTTTATGATTAACTGTCTGAAAATGCCCTTTTTTTAATTTTAACTGTATTGACTTCTTCCTTTTTTTGTCTTTGCAGATAAATATCAGTTGAGCAAAGGGGAACAGCAGTAGAAGATGAAGACTTAGGATAGATTTATTTTCTCTTTCAATTGTTTGTAATAAACATTATTATAAATACTGTAAATAAATTTTCTGTATTCAAATAACACTTGTAACAACAATTAAAAGTGAATAAAAA
This sequence comes from Vicia faba, assembly GCA_948472305.1. Classification (NCBI taxonomy): domain Eukaryota; kingdom Viridiplantae; phylum Streptophyta; class Magnoliopsida; order Fabales; family Fabaceae; genus Vicia; species Vicia faba. The sequence goes on from OX451738.1 coordinate 1,636,283,058, forward strand.
ATCTTTTGTCAGATAATTCTCTTTTAATTCTTCTGCACTTGTTTATTTAATTACTTAAATTTCTTGAATCATAATAATTGGAAATTATCCAATAATTTTAACTTAGAAATTATAAATAATCAATAAACGTCCGATGTTCTGAATAACCAAAAGCATTGCATAGTTAAACAAACAAACGTCCATATGTCTTTTATCTCACTGATCAAACCAACACTTCAACTCTCAATCAGAAGCCTCAACCCATATCCCAGATGTTTAGACCTTGAGAAACAAACAGAAATCTTGAACAAACGTCAAAACCATGTGACAATCAGTTGAAAAGAACTGTAGAATTAATTCCTTCTGAGAATGCGCGCGCAAACCCTAATTTGGGGATTTACTGTTAAAGAAACGTCCGCCTGATCAGACCTTGAGCCAAACTCAACCAAATCAATAAAAACCCTAATAATCTGCTTGAACTGATTCAAAATCAATAGAAACCCTAATTTCGTTTGAGTGATAAGAAAAGTCTGTTTGACCGATTCTTGAGCCAATCTGAAAAATCAGGAAAAGCCCGAAGCTGTGATTTCTTGTGAAAAAGAGAGAGGGCAAATTTTGGGGTACAACAGTTTCCCCTGTTCAATCTTCTTGAACCTGAAGAGTTAGATTGGCAAGTTTGCCTTTCGCGACTCGAGGGTAAAAGGAGATTGGACACTAGAGTGCCCGAAAAATTTGCACTCGTCAAAGCGTGGTTTGAGGGAATGAGCTTAAAGATGCCATTTGGAGATGGGCTTAAAGATGCCATCTGGAGATGTGACAGAATCTTGTCGGGGGATGGGCTTAGAGATGCCATCTGGAAATTGTTGGTAGGAGGATGGGCTTATAGATGCCATCTGAAGGTGATTGTATCTTGTTGGAGATGGGCTTGTAAATGCCATCCAAGAATGTTTGTTGAACTGTATGTCGTTGGTGAGTGGGTGAGTATCAGAAAGGTATCCATGTTTGGAACATCTCTGAACTGGGGATCTGAATAAGCAATGAATTGACATCCATGTTTGGAATCATCTGTAAACTGTTTTCAGTAGTTGAATCTGAACAAGCGATAGATTAACATCCGTGTTTGGAGAATCCATATATTGTTTTCAGTAATTGAATCTGAACAAGCGATAGATTAACATCCGTGTTTAGAGAATCCGTAATCTGTTTTCAGAAGTCTTGGAATGGAGAAAGAACCGGTGTAGGGTTTCCTGATGATGAGTCCGTGTAAAACTGCATCTTGGAATTGTCAATGATAGCCTTTTATTCTTATCCTGAAAAGGATAAAATGTTAGCTAAACACAAAGTTATGTTGCATGATATCTATGATGCAATGAATCGTACTTCATCAATGTTTATAATATGAATGTAATTGATGCACATGTAAGCTGAGTAGCTGTCTTGCCGAGGAAGACAAATCCTGGATAATGAAATCTTTGACTGCTGCTGGGGAAAGTAAATCCTTGACTGCTGCAGGGGATCGCAAGAATCTCTTGATCGTTGAAAATGAGAGGTCCTGGAACCACTGTTGGGGGACTCAGGAGCTTGGGTTGTATGCCAATCTACTGGGGATTCCTGTCTTGAGGAGATCTTCACTGGGGAATATCTGAATATCCTGTGATGGACTGAGAATGAGAGTCTTCATTCTGCTTGGGGAATAAGAATTCTGTGGGGAATAGCCATACTGTTGAAAAGTAGCTATCCTATTGGAGAGTAAAACTCGGAACTCTGGGGAAAGCTTATTCTTGTTTGGAAGAAGTTCAGGAGTTTAAGTTGTATGCCACTTTAAGAATGAGAATCTTCACTCTGTTGGGGATATCAGGAGGTTAGGTGTATGCCAATCTACTGGGGGTTTCAAGGATGAGAGTCTTCATTCTGTTAACGGTCAGAAATTGGGAGTATACCAATCTTATGAGGTTTTAAGGATGAGAGTCTTCATTCTGGTAAGGGTCAGAAATTAGGAGTATACCAATCTTCTGAGGCTTCAAGGATGGGAATCTTCATTCTGTTAACGGTCAGAAATTGGGAGTATACCAATCTTCTAAGGTTTTAAGGATGAGAGTCTTCATTCTGGTAAGGGTCAGAAATTGGGAGTATACCAATCTTCTGAGGCTTCAAGGATGGGAATCTTCATTCTGTTAACGGTCAGAAATTGGGAGTATACCAATCTTCTGAGGTTTTAAGGATGAGAGTCTTCATTCTGGTAAGGGTCAGAAATTGGGAGTATACCAATCTTCTGAGGCTTCAAGGATGGGAATCTTCATTCTGTTAACGGTCAGAAATTGGGAGTATACCAATCTTCTGAGGTTTTAAGAATGAGAGTCTTCATTCTGGTAAGGGTCAGAAATTGGGAGTATACCAATCTTCTGAGGCTTCAAGGATGGGAATCTTCATTCTGTTAACGGTCAGAAATTGGGAGTATACCAATCTTCTGAGGTTTTAAGGATGAGAGTCTTCATTCTTGAGAGAAACAAATTTTTAGGAGCTTCAATTGTCCATTATTCTGTTGGTGGTTGTAACTTCCAGCAGGTGATGAAGGAATTTTGATGATGACCGCAACTTCCAGAAGGAAATTTTGAACGCTCTTGAATTCCAGCAGGTGATGAAGGAATTTTTGATGATGACCGCAACTTCCAGAAGGAAATTTTGAACGCTCTTGAATTCCAGCAGGTGATGAAGGAATTTTTGATGATGACCGCAACTTCCAGAAGGAAATTTTGAATGCTCTTAAATTCCAGTAGGTGATGAAGGAATTTTGATGATGACCGCAACTTCCAGAAGGAAATTTGGAACGCTCTTGAATTCCAGCAGGTGATGAAGGAATTTTTGATGATGACCGCAACTTCCAGAAGGAAATTTTGAACGCTCTTGAATTCCAGCAGGTGATGAAGGAATTTTTGATGATGACCGCAACTTCCAGAAGGAAATTTTGAACGACCTCGAGATTGACATTCGAATGCCCCAAGTGATGATGAAGGAGACTTGCCCCAAGTTCACTGAACTTTTGAGAGATTTGTTGAAATCTTGACTGGACTGCCCCAGGTTAAATGGACTTTGAAAGATTTATTGAAATCTTGACTGGACTGCCCCAGATTTGTTGGACAATACCAAACCAAGTCTCTTTTTGTTGACGGGAGATTTTTGTAATGGGAGTATCGTCCCACTTGAAGTGATTTCATTCACTGAGAGAGCTTTCGTTCCTCTGAACATTCGCTGTATGAATTTCTTCGCTGTCAAACAAATAACCATGTGCAAACAACGATATTCAAACAAATGCAAAGTTTTATGCTTGTCTCGAAGTTTTGAAAAATGCGTTTTTTAGTAGAAAACTTTTTATAAGACAATTTCAACACAAGATTTAGGTCAAAGCCTTACAGGAGTCAGGATACCTTTTGTAACAGTATGCTTTCGAACTAACCCATGCTTCAATTAGGACTTTTGAAGGGTTGTAACGTGGCTTGGTTCACGGTTTAAGAAACAAAGGATAAAGGCTCAAAGTATATTTGTACCCACCCGCTCTTCGTGATGTTCTTCCATCCTAAACTCAGTTAATTGTGCATCGAACTCTATTCGAGTTTGGAACGACTTTTTGGTGATGGTTCACACCAGTTGAATTTGTTGGAAGACAGTCATCATCATTTTCATTTTTTTTTTGCAACATTTTTCATGTTGTTAAGGATTTGTAATGACCTCGTTCTTTTGATTTGTTATCCCTAACTTTTGCCTGACTGTTCCTGTTTTCGAGGTTACAGTCAGCGGGATGCCCCAGCTTTCTTAAGCTTCCTTTATAGGTTTTGGCTCAGTGGGATTTTCTCTTTTGAGAGATAATGACTGCCTATGAGATAAGGAACCATCACTGTCTTTTGATTCCAAAGGAACGCTTTTGATGTCGTTCGTTGTATTACGAACTGAGAGTTTGCAACTTCAATGTGCATCTTTTTTTTTGGATTAACTGAGAGACTACCCTGCCCCAGGTTTAAATCAAAGGTTTCAATTCGTGTTTTAAAACAGAAAACTCCTACTTCTTTGGCTCGAAGGGGTTGACTAGGGATTATCTTCCTTATAACTCCAGTGTTTAGGATTTGAAAGAATGCCTGTACATCGTCAGCAAGGTCTGTTCAAAAGCATACTGTATGAGATTATAGTATTGTTTCGTCATCCTCCCTCTAAAGGCTTGTAGATTTTTATCAAGAGTTGAATATCATAAAGAAAACACAAGAATAGTGAAAACGAATAGATGAATTCAAGACAAACATATGCAATGCATTAATGAAACAGAGTTTGACATCAACAGTTAATTGTTTGAATAACAAAAGAAATTACAACTTGAAAATTCAAAAGGAACAAAAGTCTCTCAGTTCAAGCTTTGTCATTTCAGGTGGAGAAACCCTTAACGGAAGATTTTCATCTCGCCATCTGGCATGAATTTCAGCACTCCATTGTCAATCAAGTCTTGGATCTTGTTCTTCAAGGCCCAACAGTCGTTGGTGTCATGTCCCGGACTATAGGAGTGGTATACACAAAATGCGTCAGGATGATATCTAGGAGCAGAGGTGTTGGGATCCTGGATAGGATCTCTTAAAGCAGTTAGATTGACCTCCAACAAGCGTTCCAGTATTAGAGATGCTGGTATGTCAGTCTCAGTGAACTGTCTTCCAGACGTATTTTGCTTACGCTGATTACCCCGTTGACGTTGACGAGGTTGTTGACGGGCTTGTGACCCCGAAGCAAGTTGAGGAGCTTTTCCCTTGTCTTCTTGTCTCAAAGGGGGTTGAATGATGACTTGATCTTCAACCTTAGGGGTTTGCCCCACTTGGCTATTTTGAAGCAGTTTGTTAACGAGAACCTTGAGCTCTTCTTGTCTTTGAGCTAAGTCTTGAATGAGAGCCATCTGGCCCACCAGTTGTCCCATCATCTGGATCTTCATTGTTGCCAACTCAATATGCAGTCCTTCCAACTGATCATTCCTGATGCCTCCCGGATTCCCCAGGACCATGCCCCTTGTGAGGAGAGATTTTATCTCTTCTTGCCCCTGGGATAGGTTCAAGAACATCTCTTGAAGTTGAGCGTTTTGAGCCTGGATGCCCTTAATAGTCTGCTCCAGAGACATCTCTACTGAAATAAACAGTAGGAGAATAAGGAAACCTGAAAAGGAAAACTTGTTATGATGCAATGCATGATATGTGGATGCATGTTTTCAAGGATCTCTCGGGGTAAACACGAGAAAATCTTAGAGATTGAACTTTGGTCAACATCTTTGATTGGAGAACCTTTAAATGGTAGATGTCTTTCCACGAGAATCAAGGTCACCATGTCAAGTGAGTCATAGCCCCTGATTCAAGTTGTTGCACTTGATCTTTGATGGCAATTGATTAGAGGAGAAACCTCTTGCCCCTTGGCAGACGTCTGGTTCAACGTGACCCTGCATCAAAAGACCCTCGAGATCCTTGAAATGGTTATTGAAAATGCTATGGCATGATGTTATGATGTTATGTACATGTATGCAAAAGCAAGTAAGTGTATATACAGGTAATCATATTCACACAAAGCAAACAAGTCCTTAGGTTTAGGCTTGCATGGGGTTTGTAGGTAAGTACCCTCTTGAAGTTAGTTGGCTCATCCTGTCCTAAAATAGAAACCGGGTTCTAAGGAGCTCAATATCATTGGATTATTTTATGTGTTCATTGTTTTGGTTTAGCCACTTAACTGGCGACCAAAATATTCCAAGAAAACAACCCTCAATCAGTGTAGTATCGAGTATCTACCAACTTCGGACTGCACCAAAGTCGGTTATCTCACTACCCTTAAAAAGGCCAAGATGGTCAATTAAGGTTCTAGAGTTCGTTAGTGCTTCATGACATCACTCAGCGGCCCCGTATTCTCCTTGACTACTCAAGGGCTACCGATACTCACAAATATGTCACACTAACATAGCTACTGCTTCAACCATGTCGGTATACCCCGCACAGTTCCCTCACAGTTTATTGCTATTTACCTAAAAAGGTGCCCCCAAATCCGGGTGTAGGATTTAAACAAACCCAAACAAGGAACCCAAAAGTAAAGCAATCAAAGCAAACAAAGCAAGCATGTATGGGTGATCTAAAACCCTAAGGTAACCCCACTTTTGGAAATCTCCCCACCAGAGTCGCCAGTTCTGTGATACGGTGGGAGAACTGACTTGAGGTTTTGCGTTTGTATTCGCACTTGTTCGGTTTAGCAAGAGTCGCCACCGACTTTTTATTTATCCTAAGGAAAGGTCAAAAAGCACAGGAAAGACCTTTGAGATGTTTCGTAGGTTCGGGGGGTAGATTATGAAAAGGGAAGGTGCTAGCACCCTTTTCATCCATGGTTATCCATGGGCTCTTAGTTACTTGTTTTAGATCACTTGCCTTTGCTTTTCAATTGTGTGAAATGGTGCTTTGTGTGTGGTTTTGAAAATGTTTTGAAAAAGATGCCTTGTCTAGGAAACCATTGTAACAATTCTTTACTCGAATGTTTTACAAAGGTGTGTGTCTTTTTGAAAAGATGTTTCAATGTTTTTGAAAGTTTGTTTTGAAGTTGTGTTGTGATGTGTGTTTTGAAAAATGGCAAGGATTGTTTTGCAAGTTTGGTCAAGTAACCAAGAGCTTGTCTACTTTAAATTTCTCAAAGATCTTTCTTATGTTTTAACCCTTTTAACAGTGTTGTTTCACCATTGTATTTGGTGAACAACCTTGTGTTAGGATGTTAACGGGACGGGCGCGGGTCATCGTATACAATCATTGAAGGAAACTTGTGAGACGCTCTAGCAATTTTTGTAAGGGACGAGATCGTTTTGTCGAAGGCAACATCGAGGGTCATCGAGGGACTACGTTCTTTGTTTATTGAAGGGACGTTTGCTAGAGTGTCTCATACTCGAGGGACATGATTGTATTTTTCCGAGGCAATAGGCGAGGTTACCCTAGAGGTGCAAGTGTGAATTGTGTATTGAGTTTCATGCATTTGTCTTTGTGTTAGGTTATCTAGCAGTTGATTTTGAATCTTCGCATACAAACCCTAATTACTATACAGTATATAGAAAGCGATAAATTGCGGGAATTTAAAGTCTAAGCTATTACAAATAAGTATCCGGGGATGGGGGTACAAATATTTACAAATGGGGATGAGTCTTATCAGGATAGTAGTGTCCAAATATTATTTACAACCAAATCGAATTGTCGCATTCTCAATGTAAAAATATAAGAATAAAAAGGAATCAAAAGCAATGTGAGATGCACATGATTATTTACAAGTGATCAAAATGCTAACCTAATGTATTTGTTAAGTATTTTATTATTATTTTTTTGTTAATGTTATATAAACAAAGATCTTAAATAAATAAAGAATTATTCAATTTAATAAGAAAATCTATTGTTTATGTATTTTTGTTAATGTTAAAAAACTTATATAAAAAGATTTATTAAACAAAAGTCTTTAAAACAAAAAAAATCTATTATTTATATATTTTTAAAATGTAATAAACATTAAGAAAATTTTGTACAAAAAGTCAATATATTATTTTATTTAACAAAATAAGTTATGTTATATAAAAAGAAAATAAATAAAAAAAGTATTAGTTTATAAAAAGAAAAAGGTTAAATGGGCTCTAGGGGAATGTATGGCCCAAAGTGTAAAATAAAAATGGATTAAAACAAAAAAAGGGGGGGGGGTGTATACACCTGAACTGTTGGGCTTAAGGGTTTTTGTGAGGGAACAAGCCCAAACGCGTTACAAAATTTGTAGGGTTTCAGTTCGTTTGTTTCAGAAATAGGGTTTGTGTCTTTGGAACGGCGCCGCTTCTCCACCTTTCTTCGTCGTCCTCTTCATCCTTCTTGATCAGAACCACTGATAAACTTCCATGCCTGGCCACTGGACGCCACCTCCAATTCCCTCTCTCCATGGTTGAGCAAGGCGGTGACAAGAAAAGGTAACGATTTCTGTCTTTCATGCATTTTTAGGGTTTTCAGATTTTCTCTTGCATGTTATTATTTTCTACATGTTATTGATTTTCTGTGTTGTTTATGTTTGTGTGAGATGTGAAGCGGAAAAAGGGAAGGGGAACAATATCTTTGGAGAGGAGACATAGGAGTGGACGGGAGGCGTCTTAGGCGGCCGGGCGAAGGACTGGTGATGCTAGCTTTGTTCTGGTTTGTCTGGTACCCTCGTATCTTTTAGCTTTTGTTTGGTTTAGTGATGAGTATCTGAAAACCCTAGGATAGCTGAGTTCCTCTCTTCTTTTCTTCTTCTGATTGCTTGATGATGATAGCTCTGAGATGCTTTTGCTTTTGCTTTTATTGATCTTTCAATGATGAATTTCTTCTGAGAATGTGGTTATTGTTGTTCCTTGAGTTTTCCTATTTTTTTGATTTGGGTGAGCTTTCAATGATGATGATGGGTTCTGAGTTGGTGTTTCAGTTGCTTTCTTCTGAGTTTCTTTTCCTCTCTTTGGCTTGCTTTGTTTAGCCTATGATGAATCCAATTCTGAGGCACTTATTTTTGTTGTTTGGATATTTGGATGGATTTGCTTGAGTTTGGATACCTGATCTTAAAGGCAGGTTGAATGTTGTTTGGGGATATAGGTTTTGACAGGCTTGTTGGTGTTTAGGCTTTGACAGGCTTGTTGGGATTTAGGCTTTGACAGGCTTGTTGGGATTTGCTTTGACAGACTTGCTTTTACTGGTTTTTAGGCAGGTTTGTTGAAGCTTATGCAGGTTTGTATGGCTTTGGACAGGCTGTTGTTTGCTTGCTTCAAGGCTTTGTTGTTTTAGAGTTTTGAGGCATGTTGATACAGTTTGAAGCTTAGCAGGTTTGTATGGCTTTGTGTAGTTTTTTTGACAGGGCTAAAGGCAGGCTTGCAAGTTACAGGCTTGAGCAGTTTGAAGCAGGCTTGTGCTTGTATGCAGGCTGGAGGTTTTATGATGGCAGGCTTGAAGCAAGCTTGAGGCAGGCTGTTGTTTGCTTGCTTGAGGTATTTTTGAGGCTTGTTTGGAAGTTACAGGCTTGAGAGCTTGTGTTATATTTTTCTTTATGTGTTCCTGCCCTCTTTTTAACAGTGCTCTGATTTGTTATATTTATCTCTAAGCCTGCCTGTAAGCCTCTACTTCTCTCTCTCTTTTCTCTCCACAGAAAAAGCATTTTTTATTGCTTAAACTGTACTTTTTTCTGAAAAAGTGTTGGTTGGAAAATGATGAATTGTTTTACAAGTTGCTTGCAACTTTTTGATTTTCCTCTGCATCTTTCCAGATTTCCTACATTTGCTTTTGTGTACTTGTTGACAGCTTAGTTGGCTTTTGATATCTTTTGATATCTTCTTGACAGTTTGGTAGCTTCTTTGGACAGTTTTGACAGCTTAGTTGACATTTTGAACTTGTGCAACTTGTTTGTTCAGTTTGAACTTTGGCATATTCAGTTTGTACATGTGCAGCTTGTTTGAATTTTTTACTTGGCTGTTCAGTTTGCCTTGTTTGAATTTATGCATTTTTGTGCATTTTGTTTAACATGCTGCCTTGTATTTAATTCATATGCTTGCAAACATATTTTCTTTCCCTCTTTGTGAACCAAGAAGAGAGTCTTCTTGCGATTTGCAGAGAGGACGAACAAACTGATTCCGGCCAACACTTTTAATGATGAGTTTTTATGATTAACTGTCTGAAAATGCCCTTTTTTTTAATTTTAACTGTATTGACTTCTTCCTTCTTTTGTCTTTGCAGATAAATATCAGTTGAGCAAAGGGGAACAGCAGTAGAAGATGAAGACTTAGGATAGATTTATTTTCTCTTTCAATTGTTTGTAATAAACATTATTATAAATACTGTAAATAAATTTACTGTATTCAAATAACACTTGTAACAACAATTAAAAGTGAATAAAAAATCTTTTGTCAGATAATTCTCTTTTAATTCTTCTGCACTTGTTTATTTAATTACTTAAATTTCTTGAATTATAATAATTGGAAATTATCCAATAATTTTAACTTAGAAATTATAAATAATCAATAAACGTCTGGTGTTCTGAATAACTAAAAGCATTGCATAGTTAAACAAACAAACGTCCATATGTCTTTTATCTCACTGATCAAACCAACACTTCAACTCTCAATCAGAAGCCTCAACCCATATCCCAGATGTTTAGACCTTGAGAAACAAACAGAAATCTTGAACAAGCGTCAAAACCATGTGACAGTCAGTTGAAAAGAACTGTAGAATTAATTCCTTCTGAGAATGCGCACGCAAACCCTAATTTGGGGAGTTACTGTTAAAGAAACGTCCGCCTGATCAAACCCTGAGCCAAACTCAACCAAATCAATAAAAACCCTAATAATCTGCTTGAACTGATTCAAAATCAATAGAAACCCTAATTTCGTTTGACTGATAAGAAAAGTCTGTTTGACCGATTCTTGAGCCAATCTGAAAAATCAGGAAAAGCCCGAAGCTGTGATTTCTTGTGAAAAAGAGAGAGGGCAAATTTTGGGGTACAACACAGTGCCTACTCTTCTGGGTGATATTCTACATGCTCTCTATACTCGTACCATGCAAAGAAGGGGAACCCTCATGTGTTGCACGCCGCTGTTGGCGAGGTGGTTTATTTCGCACCTCCCCAAGTCTGTATTGAAGAATGAGAAAGGCGTAGGTTGGGCTTACAGAATCATGTCCCTTTCTCATACGGATATCCTTTGGAGTTCTAAAGATATGGAAAAAGTAGCTATCATTGATCAGTGTGGGGAATACCCTAATGTTCCGTTGCTTGGAATTAGAGGGGGAATAACCTATAGTCCTTGTTTGGCTTTATGACAGTTTGGACGCGCTCGGAGAGACGGTTCCCATGAGCTGCTTCTTCCAGACATTGTCTTTGACTACAAGGGGACGTGAATGAGCATCGCCGAAGGTTTATACGAGCCTGGGGAATGGTGAACAGGTCTGACCCTCAAGAGCTTGGACTAAAGACTTCTCTCCATATGCAACCTTATCTCCAGTGGGTTCGAGCCCGCGCTCAAAAGCTGGGGATGCCTTATGAAGCTGTTTTGCCAGTGATTATGGAGCATACTAATGAAGAAGGGGTTCCTTACACAGTCCTTCATCCCTACATGCCTACTGATCTTGGGGCATTGAAGAGATCTTGGATCCAGTTAAAGGAAGAAAGGGATACCTACTGGGAGAAGTATCATGAGCAATAGAGGAAGATATTGAGGCTTACAAGGCAACTTGAGAATGAAAGAATAATCAACGACTATGTCAGCACGAATGGAAGGCGACCATGGGATTTCTGATTTCTGCTTGTTTCTAGTAAAGATTTATTTTCAGTCTATTTCTTTTGTAACGCCTTAAAGGCATTGATTAACATTTTACAAGTTTGAATCTAATAAAGTTTGTTTACTTCTTGTTTTACAAATTTGAATCTCCCAAAGTCTTTGAAATCATTTCATACGCATTCCATTATCATAAATCTCATCACAGGTGCCATTACAAGTTTCTTATCTTCTTCGCTGTTTATTTCAGCACAGAATGTCTTCTGAAACACCTACCGATCAAGCCATCAAGGCTCTTCAAGCACAGAATGCACAATTCCAAGAGCTGTTCCTGAACCTTGCCAAAGGGCAGCAGGATTTGAAGACTCTTATCCTGAAGGAGAAGAAGAATAAGAAGGTGGTTCTGCTGAATATGGGTCACAGATTTGGGAATAGGTTGCGACAGGAAACTGATTTGTCTCATTCATCTGGAGGAGGAGAGAATCAAGAGGAAAGGAAAGGTCCTAGTCCTGTGGTTTCTGATAATGACACTAATTTTGATGAAGACTAGTATCCTCCTGCTGAGGATAGGTACAAGCAACTCGAAGACCGGTTGAGTGCAATGGATATTCAGAAGATACCTGGGTTGGACTTCAGAGATCTGGGACTGGCATCTGGGGTGGTGATCCTTCACAAGTTTAAAGCTCCTGTCTTTTCTAAGTACGATGGGGTATCCTGCCTGAAACTTCATCTTCGCTCATACGTCAGAAAGATTCAGCCCTATACTGCTGATAGAAACCTATGGGTCCATTTCTTTCAAGATAGTCTGTCAAGGACTCAACTTGAATGGTTCTATCAATTGGAGGGAGCTAATGTCCTCAACTGGTAGGACCTCGCTGATGCTTTTTACAAATAATACCAGTACAACACCGACCTTGCTCCCACGCGTACTCAACTTCAGGGTATGTCTATGGGTGCATGCGAAGGCTTTAAGGACTATGCTCAGAAGTGGAGAGATCTGGCCAGAAGAGTCCAACCCCCTCTGTCTGATAGGGAATTGGTGAATATGTTTCTTGGGACTTTGTCTGGTCCATTTTTCAATCATTTGATCGGAAGTTCGTCCTCTGGGTTTACTAAATTGATTTTGACGGGGGAGAGGGTAGAAGCTGGTATCAAAAGCAGTAAGATACATAAAGGTTCTTCGTACAGTACAGAAAGGAAGCCTTTCAAGAAAGAAGCTAGTGCAGTGTACAACTCGAGGAGCCAAAACTGACCTGAACGCCGCCAAGCGGTTAATGCGGTAGTAATATCAAGAGCCACTGTTGCCCCACAGCACAACAATCAACAAAGAGTAGAGAGGACGCAAAGACAGTATACTCGGCTCAGTATGACCCTGTCTCAGATTTTTCCACAATTATTGAAGACTAACCTGATAACTCTGAGGGAAGCCCTGAAGAATCCCAGTACTGCATCACCGCTGTATAACCCGAACGCCCGCTATGCTTATCACTCCGATATCCTAGGGCATGATACAAGCAACTGTTGGGCCTTGAGGAATAAGGTGCAAGATTTGATTGAAGCTAAGGAAATTGAGTTTGACGCACAGGAAAAGCCTAATGTTATGACTGCTCCTATGCCCGAGCATGGAGTAAATGTTGTGGATGATGATTCATTTGTGACTTCTGTGGAAGACATTTCTACTCCGTTGATGATAGTAAAAAAAAACTTATTTTTGGCCGGTTTATTTCCAGGCTGTGGCGAAGGTTGCCACTTATGTTCGATCCTGCCTGCTAGTTGCCATCTACTAAAATCAGGTGTTCAGCGCCTGATGGATAACAAAGAGATCCTGTTCAAGAAAACTTTGGTACCATTAATTCCCGTTGAAGACATTTCCATTATAACTATTTCTGCCAATTCTTCCAAGGCTTCCTCGAGAAAGCCTGTTGGAATTACATCCATTCCAAGAGTTGCTCCATTGATCATTACTATTCCTGGTCCTATCCCATACACTTCGGATAAAGCTGTCCCGTGGCACTATGGGGCCGATGTGTATTATCATGGGATCAAATAAGACTTGAAGGTTGAAGAGGCTGATACTGATGTCAGCAATATTGTCGAGTCTAGCAAGGTCACTCGAAGCGGAAGACTCTTCTTTCCTGAGATCTCCCCTCCGACTGTTCGAAAGCCTATTGCTATTCCATCTTCCAGTATATCAGCTGCTGCCCCAGTTCATTCCAATTATCACCCCTGTCGCCGAGTCATCTGACGCTCGAGGCAAAGAGATCACAGGTGAGCCTTCCCGGATGGAGGCACCTAAGAAGATTGTTGTAGAAACCTCTAGACAGGAGATAGAGGAAATTCTGAAGATTATCAAGAAAAGCGACTACAACATAGTCGAACAGCTGGGGCAGACCCCGTCGAAGATCTCCATGTTATCTTTATTGCTGTGCTCAGAAGCCCATGCAAATGCTTTAATTGCTTTCCTTAAAACTGCGCATGTGCCGCAGGAAACATCTGCTGATCAATTCAAAGACTGTGTGGCTAGTTTGACTGTTGACAACAGGTTAGGTTTCTCTGACGCAGATCTGACTGCTAAAGGAAGGAATCTTAATGACGCTCTACATGTTTCAATCGAGTGCAGGGGCACTACTTTGGCCCACGTGCTGGTGGATACTGGGTCCTCATTGAATGTTTTACCCAAGAAAGCGTTACACCGGTTGGACTATGAAGGGTTGGTTCTGAAGCCAAGTAATATTGTGGTTAGGGCCTTTGACGGGTCCAAAAGGATGGTGCACAGGGAGGTGGATGTCCCTGTTAAAGTTGGTTCCCATACTTTCGCATCTATGTTCTATGTGATGGACATTCGACCATCTTATTCTTGTTTGCTGGGTTGCCCGTGGATTCATAAAGCTGGGGCAGTAACTTCTATGCTCCATCAGATGTTGAAATATCCAGTGAAGGGGAAGATTGTTACAGTACAAGGATAAGAGGAGTACATGGTGAGCCACCTTAACTCCTTCCGGTATGTGGAGATGGATGGAGAGTTCATCAAGACCCCGTGTCAAAACTTTGAAGAAGTCCCCCAGACTCTGGTGTCGACTGAAGTGGCTATTGAAGAATCTCCAATGAAGATGGCTTCCCTCAAGGATGCCAAGGCTGTTATTGAAAAAGGTGGGTGTGCAAATTGGGGTCAACGCTATGACTTCGCACACAAAACTGACAAGTTTGGTTTTGGTTTTACTGCAGAAGCTCAAAGGGTTGTTTGGTGTGCGCAGATTGGAAGACCTCCCCTGCATATCAGTAATCCAGAAGTGAACGCAATTGAAGATGATGAAGAAGAGTCAGAGTTTGACAGCTGGATTTACCCGACTACCGACGGTGGATTGAGCAATTGGACGGCAAAGGAATTCGTGCCCATTTCTTTTATTACACAGTAATAGACTTTTGTTTTGAGATTTGTAACAGACAATTTAAAAATTGGCTTAAATGCAGTTTTGACCCCTCTAGTTTAAGGTTTTTGGAGTTTCGATCCCCCTAGTTTAAAAGCCAGGTTTCTAGTCCCCAAAGTTTTCAAATTTGGGATTTTTGAAGCCCCCCTCCATCTGGCTGCCCAAAAAGTGACATGGCAATGCCACGTTTTTTTTTTTATTTTTTATTTTTTAAAATTTTTATTTTTTAAAATTTTTTTTTTTTAAAATTTTTTTTTTTTATTTATTTTTTTTAAATTTTTTTTTCCTTTCGAACCTTAATTTTGCCCATGAGGAGAAGAAAAAAAACAAATTTAAAAAAAAAAATAAAAAAAAAAAAAAATACAATACGTGGCATTGCCATGTCACTTTTTGGGCAGCCAGATGGAGGGGGCTTCAAAAATCCCAAATTTGAAAACTTTGGGGACTAGAAACCTGGCTTTTAAACTAGGGGGATCGAAACTCCAAAAACCTTAAACTAGGGGGGTCAAAACTGCATTTAAGCCTTAAAAATTTTATGGCCCGGTGCCTTGCCCGAGACACCGTGGCTTTGTTTGTAAGGGCTTAATATTTGTCATTTACATATATCATCAATAAAGAATTGGATATTTTCTTGCATTACAAATTTTGCGCTCCTTGTTTTTCTTTTCTATCCTGCACTTTATCAAAACGACTATTTGTCTTACACACACTCACATATCATAATACAGGTCCACATCCACTATGGATCCCACTAATAACGACTCAGCTACTGCCAGTTATGACTTCGAAAGTCCGATCAACCAAGCCGAGGACGAAGGTGAGGATGATTGCGAAGTGTCTGGGGAACTTGCTAGACTGTTACTACAGGAAGAGAGGGCCATACAACCCCATGAAGAGCCAGTGGAATCAGTGAATCTGGGTACAGAGGAGGACAATAAAGAGGTTAAGATCGATGCAAATCTGGAGCCTAGTGTCAAGCAACGGTTGATACAGATGCTGCGTGACTATGTTGAGATTTTTGCTTGGTCTTATGAAGATATGCCTGGGTTGGATACTGATATTGTGGTACACCGCTTTCCAACTAAATAAGACTGTCCTCTAGTGAAGCAGAAAGTTCGCCAAATTCCCCCAGAGATGTCTGAGAAAATCAAAGCTGAGGTCGTGAAACAGTTTGATGCCGGTTTTCTAGCAGTCACTTCTTACCCGCAGTGGGTTACCAACGTGGTTCCAGTGTCGAAGAAAGATGGAAAGGTTCGAATGTGTGTGGACTATAGGGATCTGAATAGGGAAATCCCCAAGGATGATTTCCCACTCCCTCATATCGATGTTTTGGTCGACAACACAGTGCAACATAAAGTCTTCTCCTTCATGGATGGTTTCTCCGGTTACAATCAGATTAAGATGGATCCCGAGGACATGGAGAAGACAACATTCGTTACGCAGTGGGGTACCTTTTACTACAAGGTCATGTCGTTCGGATTGAAGAATGCTGGGGCAACGTATCAGCGCACCATGGTTTCTTTATTCCACGACATGATTCATCATGAGATTGAGGTGTACGTTGACGACATGATTGCAAGGTCCCAAACTGAAGAAGAACATCTTGACCATCTCCAGAAGCTATTTGACAGGTTGAAGATGTACAAGCTGGGGTTAAACCCGAACAAGTGCACCTTCGGGGTAAGATCTGGTAAGCTACTGGGTTTCGTTGTTAGTGATAAAGGCATTCAAGTGGATCCTGCCAAGGTGAAGGCTATACAAGAAATGCCAACTCCCCGAACGGAAAAAGAAGTCAGAGGTTTTTTGGGACGTCTGAATTACATTGCTCTATTCATTTCACACCTGACTGCTACTTGTGAACCAATCTTCAAGCCGATGAAGAAATATCAAGTGGTAAAATGGAATGATGAATGTCAGGCCGCCTTTGAAAGGATCAAGGAATATCTCCAAGAGCCACCTATTCTGATGCCTCCGGTTGAAGGAAGACCTTTGATCTTATACTTGACAATACTCGATAATTCAATGGGGTGTGTGCTGGGGAAGCATGACGAGTCTGGCCGAAAAGAGCACGCTATTTACTACCTTAGCAAAAAGTTTACCGACTGTGAGACCTGATACTCACTGCTTGAGAAAACTTGCTGCGCTTTGGCATGGGCTGCTCGCCGGCTAAGACAGTATATGCTAACTCACACTACTCTATTGATATCAAAGATGGATCCAATCAAGTATATCTTCGAAAAGCCTGCCTTGTTCGGAAGAATAGCTAGATGGCAGATGATCTTAAATGAGTATGACATCCAATACACAACCCAAAAAGCAATCAAGGGGAGTGTGTTGGCAGATCATTTGGCACATCAGGCCGTGGATGATTACCAGTCTATGAATTTCGATTTTCCAGATGAGAGCATCATGTTGGTGACTGACTGTGAAAAACCTGGAACGGATGAAGGACCTGAGGAGGGATCCCGATGGTCTATGTATTTTGATGGAGCTTCAAACGCGTTGGGTAATGGCATTGGCATCGTGATCATATCTCCTGAAGGCTGTCATACTCCATTTACTTCTAGACTTTGCTTCAACTACACCAACAACATGGCGGAGTATGAAGCATGCATCATGGGCCTTCGAGCAGCTATTGACTTAAGGATTAAGTTCTTGAGTGTATTCAGAGATTCCGATCTCGTGATCAATCAGATTAAAGGCGAGTGGGATACGAAGCACCCAAATCTTATTCCTTACAAAGAGTATGTATTGACGTTGCTTCCGCACTTCGAGGAGATAACCTTTGAACATTTCCCCAGAGAGGAGAATCAGCTGGCGGACGTGCTAGCTACCATGTCTTCTATGTTCAAGGTCAGGTGGGATAATGAGGCTCCCCAGATTACCATCGAGAGGTTGGACGAACCTGCACATTGCTGTGACGTTGAGACTGAAGAGGTAACAAATAAACCCTAGTTTCATGAGGTAAAAAGGTATCTTGAGGCTCAGGAGTACCCCGAGGGTGCATCTGTTAATGAGAAGAAGTTTCTGAGAAGATTCGCGGCGAAGTTTTTCATCAGCAATGGTGTCCTTTACAAGCGTAACCATGATTCAACCTTACTGCGATGTATGGATAAGAACGAGGCAGAAAGGATTATGGTCGAGTTACATGAAGGTACTTTCGGAACTCATTCCAGTGGACAAACCATGGCAAAGAAGATCCCACGGGAAGGATACTATTGGTCTACTATGGAAGCCGATTGTTATCAGCATTCTCGGACCTGTCAGAAGTGCCAAGTTTATGCTGATAAGGTGCACATACCTCCAGTTCCCCTGAACGTTTTGACAGCTCCTTGGCCTTTTACAATGTGGGGTATCGATATGATTGGCGAGATCAGACCTACTGCATCTAACGGGCATTGTTTCATCTTGGTAGCAATTGACTACTTTACAAAGTGGGTTGAGGCAACTTCCTTTGCTACAGTAACCAAGAACGTCATGGCACAGTTTATTCGGCACAATTTGATCTGTCGATATGGCGTACCAGAGAGGATCATTACAGATAATGGTACAAATCTCAACAATACAATGATCACCGAGCTCTGCAAGTAGTTCAAGATACAGCATCACAACTCTTCTCCTTATTGGCCGAAGATGAATGGGGCTGTTGAAGCGACTAATAAGAACATTAAGAAGATTGTGTAGAAGATGACGGTGACATACAAATATTGGAACGAGACGTTACCATTTTCTCTTCATGGGTGCCGAACCTCAGCATGGACTTTAATAGGGGAAACACCCTACTCTTTGGTGTATGGCATGGAAGCAGTTTTATCCATTGAAGTCCAGATACCCTCTCTTCGGATTATGAAGGATGCAGGTTTAAGCAAGGATGATTGGATCCATACCCGACTTGATCAGCTGAACTTAATCGACGAAAAGAGACTCACTGCTATTTGTCATGGTCAGACGTATCAAAAGCAGATGATCAAGGCATTTAATAAGAAAGTTAGACGAAAATAATATCAAGTTGGGGATCTGGTGATCAAACGCATCATATTACCTCAAGGTGATCCCAGGGGCAAATAGACCCCTACGTACGAAGGGCCATTTGTGATTAAGAACATTTTCTCAGGAGGAGATATGATTCTAACCACCATGGATGGTGACGACCTTCCTCACCCCGTCAATGCAGACATAGTGAAAAATACTATGCATAATCAAAGACCCACTAGGTTGACACACCTAGGAAAAAATAAGGGCTTCCCGGTGAACCAAAAGGGTTCAGGAAAAAATAAGGGATGAAAATGAAAAAACTGTACACCCGGCAAGTCGAAAACCTGAAAAGGCTGCTTGGGCAAAAAAGGGTATCCCGATGGAATAAAAACCCGAAAGGGTGGTCCAGGAAAAAATTAGGGATTGAAGCGTAACACTATGTCTCAATGGATCATCTTGCAACCAAACTTCAGTATCGACTATCAAGCTCGGACGATGCTAATCAATCTGATTTACCTTCAACCAAGTAGCAAAGTGATGAGATGCTTGAGGATATAAAGGCGATAGCAGAGTTAGAACCCAGTGGGATTGTTCACATAGTTGTTTTTTCTTTCTTTTACACAAACTGTATAAATTCTATTGTTCAGCGGTATTCTCTTACTAGGACGTCAGCCTCTTGTACAAAAACGCCTATTTTCAGGCTAACTTCAAAATCAATACAATTCATTTTTTTCAAAGAAATTTCAAATTGTTTTCCTTTTTCTGTTTTATTTTGCGAGAACGTCCAATGTTCATTTTTGATATATGCATTTGACAATAATTGCTGCTCATAAATATTTACATGCGAAACAAAAGACGATTACTCATAATATCAGGAACAGGGGCCAATAAGAAATGCCCAAACCGTACAGTTGCTCTGTCCACCAGGTATAGGGATAGACCTAGTTGGAGAAAACGATTGAAGGTACATTCACTCCCCGCAGAGTAAAGAAAAGACAGTGATGTTAGCAGTCCTGAACAGGACACCACTCTCCCCAGCTGAGGCTCGCAACTGCGAATGAGTCGGTAAGATTCTCCCCAAGCAGAGTTTATTTATTGCCCGCACTAAAAGATTATCCCCAGTGAAGTCGCCACTAGAAGATCATCCCCAGCGGAGTTCATTTCTTTCACAAACAGAAATTTAATCCCCAACAGAGTTCATCATCACCAGCAATGATAATTCATCCCCAGCCGAGGTTGTTCCTCCAAATCAACAGGTCCTCTAACAGAGCATCTCTTTCCCACCGAATCATTTTCTTGCCGGTTTATTCTCCAACAGGATTATTCTCACAATCATCTTCATTCACTATCCCCAACGAGACGAAAAATTCAACTTTTTTCTCCAACAACAATCCAGGATTTATTTTCCCCAACTAGAGATTATCACAAAAGCATTACATGTCCATACATCATGACATACGCATACGCATCATACAACACAATCTCATTTATTTTGAAAACATCATTGCTTAATACATATCATGAATTACATACGATTAACCCTTTACCTTTCAGGAAAGATACAGTAAAATTCTCACCAAGTTCAAGCTATGAAGCCCGGATCCGTCCAGATAGTACCTTGATTTCTACAGCATATTGTGAAGCCCAGATTCGACCGGATAGCAGTATTGAACACCGCGAAGCCTGGATTCGACCAGATAGTGGTTTATCTTTAAGCTATGAAGCCTGGAGAATGACCGAATAATATTTTAATCCCCAGCAAGCCATGAAGCCCGGATTACAACCGGATAACAGCTCAACAAGTTATTGTGAAGCCTGGATTACAACCAGATAGCAATACAAGTTTCTGTGAAGCCTGGATTACGACTAGATAGCAGCCAAGAATACCATGAAGCCTAGATTACGACCAGATAGTGGTATATCTTTAACATAAGTTATGAAGCCCGGATTACGACTGAATAGTATCTTGATTTTCTCTGAACACCATGAAGCCTGGATTCGACCAGATAGTGGTATGAGACATCGCGAAGCCTGGATTATGACCAGATAGCGGTAAGAAACACTGAAGCCTAGATTACGACCAGATAACAGTGAGGGACACTATGAAGCTTGTATTACGACCAAATAGCAGTTTACCCGACCAATTACTATGAAGCCCAGATTTGACTGGATATTAGTAGGCCCAAAGCCAAAGGGAAGCCCGGATTACGACTGGATAACCACTTGGTTTTCTTCTGAAGCCTGGATTCCGACCAGATATGAAGTAAAGCATCATGAAGCCTGGATTACGACCAGATAGCGATAAAAGGACTGAAGCCTGGATTACGACCAGATAACAGTACAAGACACTACGAAGCTTGGATTTCGACCAAATAGAAGTTTACTTGGACAGTTACTAAGAAGCCCGAAGTCGACTGGATATTAGTGTGCCCTAAGTTCAAGTTGATGCCCGAATGCGACCGGATAATAACTCATTTCCTTCTGAAGTCTGGATTACGACCAGATAAGAATTGAGAAATTGCGAAGCCTGGATTACGACCAGATAGCAAATTTAATCTCATCTCCCCAGTAAGTCACTATGAAGCCTGGATCACGACCAAATAGTAGTTTCTTTTTCACCTCTTCGACCAAGAGACGATTTCCCAGTAGAATAACGGATGACCGAAACTCCTAAAATTCTATTTCTCTCAAGACAGAGATCAACATTCCCCAGCGTAGTCCTCCTCAACAACAGGCATACTAACTCTTGCTAAGGAATCTCTTAGGCGATAGACACTCCTTCAGATGGCATCTTTAAGCCCATCTCCCTTCATCAATCTCCAAATGGCATCTGTAAGCCCATTCTCGACATCATAACACAAATACCACTTCATGCGAGTGCAAATTTCTGGGCACTCTAGTGTTCAATCATCTTCCACCTTCAGATCACGAAAGGAAGACAAGCCAATCTAAATCTTCAGGTTTAAGAAGATTGAACAGGGGCAGCTGTTGTACCCCAAAATTTTCCCTCCCATATTTCTCAATACACTTCAAGTGAGATCCTCAAGGAAGTCCAAGGGTTGACCAGACAAGCTCTCTCCTAAGGCAATCTACCTCAAATTAGGGTTTCATGTTACATCAAGATACTTGAGTCCAAGGGATCCCAAATTCTCACCATTGTCCTATTATGTTATCAAGATCATCCAGACCAAGTTTCAAGCCCTACAGAGAAAGTTTGCTCAGTCAATTGCTCAAAGGCCTGAAAATCGACTATGCTAGGGCAAAAGTCAACTGTGGCCCACATACAGTCAAACCTCAAGATTTTTGGTCAACATCCTCATTTTGAAGTATATTTCATTATTTGATCAAGGGTTGATCATGATTCCCAAAGGGTTGCTCATAATTCATCAAGAACCAAAAGTTGCTAAAGTAGGGTTTTGTAGAAAAAGTCAACTCAACTTTGACCAAGCATTAATTTCTCATACTTTATGAGAAATGGCCCATCCAAAGCTCATTTTTAATAGGATGCAATGCTCTACAATCCATCTTCATCTCCCAAGTTCAAAATAAGCACTCATAAGAAGTTATGAATTTGGACATTATAGGTCATTTTGAAAAGTCAACAAAAACACCTTTTTTGTCAAAGCATCATACAAGAATATGGAATACCAAATTGAGATGAGACCAAAAGGGTTTCTTATAGGATATCTCAAGCTTTCTAAAAAGTCCAAGAACACCTTCAAAGAGTCAAAATTGAGGAAGTTATGCATTGGTGAAGTTGACCTTTTTTGCAAAATTGCCAAAAGTCAACTATGCCTCAAATTGCAATTTTTGCTAAATGGGCCTAACTTTTTGCACTTGTTTTGAGTTGGTAGCATGGTACACGAGCCCTAGCTCTTTCCACTTGTCACTATCTTATTTTTATTATTTATTTTGATTTTTATTTGAATTAAATCATTTTAAATCAAAACAAATCATAGAAAATCCAAAACATTGAAATCTCAAGATCTTGTACATGTTTCAGGTCCTATATCCAGCTAGCAAGAGATTGAATTCGTGCAAGACCTTTATGTGCATGAAAAGATTGGTTTTGGCTATTTTTGGAAAGATATTCAAAGGAATCAAATCAAGATCAAAATCAATAACGGAGGAAGATTCAAATCATGTTTTGAACCCTAATCCAATCATTGATATATATTGAGCGTTTGCAGACCTAAAACAAGGCTAGAGAGAGGCGTGGGAGGTCAGAACAAACTTGAAAAAATCACAAAAAGTGCAGATACGATTTCATATTTCCAGGCATCCTCAAGACCTTCTAGCCATCCCAATCACTTCCTGGGATCACAAGCGAGCGAAACCAATCAAGAACAAGGAGTTTCTAGCCCTATAACTCACTGTAAGTCAGCCACAACCTTGGGTTATTTTTGAAATCGAATTGTGTAATTCTGGCACTTATAGCATGAAATAATTATACATTCTTGTTCCTTTACACATTTGCAAGCTATCCATATCATCCAATTGCATTTTTGTGGACTGAATCAAGAATTTCCATTGTTAGGGTTTTTGGTTTCGTTTTAGGGTTTTTGTGTGCATGCAAAATTAGCCCCCATGAAGGGTATCATAATGTTCAGGATGACAAGACGGTTCGATTTATGGCATTAGAAATCATTTATCACATCCAGGAAGGATTTTGGAACGAACCAGGGCTATAGCTACAGACATACGTCTGTAGGTAAAAACTTTTCACTTTTAGCAACGGAGCAAGGACAGGGATGACCAGAGTGGCATCATCCTGTTGGTCCATTCTAAATTCTGGCGCGCGTTTTTATTATTTTCCACTAACTCCCTTTATTTGCATATTATCTATTATTGTTATTTTATATACAAATGAAACACACAACTCAGTTGGTGGCCAGGCGTTGGAAAAGTGCTTTGGGGCCTGGGTTCGAATCCCAGGTCCCCCCAATTATTCCATGTTATTTTGCTTCAGGTAATCCAGCGTGCACACAAGCCAAGGGAGCACCATGTATCCTCAAGATCCAACCTTTGGATCTCCAGATGGCCAGATCTAAAGGCCATCAGATGAAAGTCCACCAAAGCCCTCAGTCAATGCATGGCAGGAGATCTTGGAAGTCAAACGTGGGTCACTCTCTTTTGGGCCCAGATTTGCTATATACACCCCTCCAAATTACTGATTGCAGGCCCAACTTTTTTTTCCTTTTCTTTTATATTTCTCAATTAATTTAATTATTCATTTTACTAACATAATTAATATTCTTTTATTCAAAAAATCATAAAAAAATGTTTTTTACCCAATTAGATTTAGGTTTATTTTTTTATCCAAAAAATAATTAATTTAATTAGGTTATTTAATTTTAGGTAACTTTAATCATTTTGTAAATAAATTAAAATTAATTAGAACAATTAGATTTTTTTTGTTTCTAACTTAATTATATTTTCTTTTTCTTAAAATAACCAAAAACATAAAAATAGGTTAAATTTAGTCATTTTCCTTAATTAATTTAATTAGCTAATTAATTTAGTATTTAATTTAAAAACCTAATTATTTTCTTAAAAATAATTAAAAACAACAAAAACATTTTTCTTTCGATTAGGTTAGAAGGGGGTCAAAACCCTAATTTCTTATCGATCTTAATTTCTTCGCGCGCGTTTTATCATTTATTTTTACCCTATTGATGTAATTGCTCACAAGTTGTAATAGATTAATTAGGAATTTTGCTTTCATTTATCGTTTTTTTTAAGGGTTTGTTTTTGGCTATGTAAATACCCGAAGGCTTGTAATAACGTAGTTTATTTTCCGCATTTTAAATTCCATAAAATATTGACTGTTAGATGTATGAATAATTAGGGTTGCATGACAAGAATGTATGATTAACTTTAAAACAATTAGCTAACTTTAAATGTGCAAAGATAATAAACTTGAAATTGAATCACTCGCACATGCGCACTCCTAGGGTATACTCACACTTCGGTTGCCTTCGGTAAACGGTCATTAGGTATAGGATATTTTAGTGGTCGCTCTCTTGTCTAAACAAAGATCAAAGTCCCATTCGGAAAAGTTGCCTCGGAATGGTTGCCTCAGAATTGTTGCCTCGAATAATTGATCTAAGACATTAGGGTTACTACTAAGACGTCCTAACATTGCTTTAGTGACCGTACCTCCCTTTCGAATTGACCCTCAAAACTCCAACGACGATGCTACCTACTCACTAATAGTGGGATAACACTGTCTAAAGGAAACAAACATAGAACAATTCTCTTTTTTCGAGTAGGTAGAATCTTAAGTACTTGCTCAAATCCAAATAGACTTTTTCACACATACACTCCTTTCAAACAAAGCTTTCAAAAACACTTCATAACACCCTTGAAAACAGAAGCAAGGGTTAAATCGAAGTCAAAAACTTTTTCAAATCAAACATACATAAGCAATTTTGAAAATGATGAGCAAGTACCTAAGAGCCCGTAGATAACTACGGATAGAAAGGGTGTTAATACCTTCCCTTTCTATAATCTACCCCCCCGTACTCAGAAATATCTCAAAAAAGGAATTTTTCTGTGCTTTTTTCCTTTCCTAGTTGGATAAAATAAAAGTCGGTGGCGACTCTTGCTTACCGCGACATTTTGCAAACACAAACGCAAAATGCAAACCAACAATTCCTTCGAACAGTCCCGGTTCTGGCCACCGTATCACAATCACTCTATTGTTAGCACCTACCCTAGACGTTATAAGCCCAGGGGTCAGAAAAGCTTTCCAAATGGCTTTGAATTCAGGGAACTATGTTAGCTCAGCAGGGGAAATGGTCGAGTAAACCATTCAGGACAACATGGTCTTGAAGCAAATGACACCATGTTGGGGTTAAGAGAGGTGCACCTGAAGAAAAAATTCAAGTACGTTTCAAGCGCCTCCTCTCGAGTCAAGTCGTTGTTGGATGACATCATCCCAACAAGACAAGGGCCTTCAATGGCACAACTGAAAAAGAATGCCTCTGTGCTTCTGAAAGCTTTAATTTAATATGATCCCCAAAGGTAGCATTTAGCCACAATTGCAGTAGCCAAAATGGCCCAGCAAGCAGATAGCTGGCAGTTGGTGCAAGGGAGGTCATCTAGTCGACCCCCACACTGAGTGATTCACAAAGCGGCCCGAGAATGAGTTCGCTCAAGCATGTGTTTCGACCCATGTGGAGGTGATGTGCCAACACAATGAAACGTTTGGCCATCTTTAGAGACCTGCTACATAAAATATATTTAGAGAGCCACAAGGCCAAAAAGGCGATGTACTCTTCATCTGACACCATGTCGACATCCTTAGCATTAAAACACTCCATGTACTTGGTGTGATACGGTGCCAGAACTGACTGTTAATACTGGTTTGCGTTTTTTGTTCGCAAATGCCACGGTAAGCAAGAGTCGCCACCGACTTTTATTTTATCTAATCAGGAAAAGGAAAAAGAACAGAAAAAACCTTTTTCGAGATGTTTCTGAGTACAGGGGGTAGATTATAGAAAGAGAAGGTGTTAGCACCCTTTCTATCTGTGGTTTTCCATAGGATCTTATGTACTTGCTCATTTTCTAAAATTTCTTGTGTGTGCTTGTTTTGAAAAGTTTTGTTTTACTTCATTTTAACCCTTGTTTCTGTCCTCAAGAGTGTTACGAAGTTGTTTTTTGAAAACTTTGTTTGAAAAGTGTTTGGTGTGAAAAAGTTTGTTTGTTTGAGCAAGTACCTAGGAACTAATCTACCTACTCGAAAAAAGTATGTTCGTTTTCCTTTTAGACAATGCTATCCCATTATTGAGAAATAGGTAGCATTGTCGTTGGAGTTTTTTAGAGACATTCGAAGGGACATGTACGATCACAAATGAAATGTTAGTAATCATCCTAATGCCTTAAAGATCTTGTTCCGAGGCAACATCCGAATGGGTCATTTTAGATCTTTCGGGGCTAGAGGACAACCACTAATAAACCCTATACTTCATGACCGTTTACCAAAGGCAATCGGAGTGGAGTAAACCCTAAGAGTGAGCATGTGCATGTGTTTAATTTCAGTTATTTAATCTTTGCATAATTAAGGTGATCTACTGTTTTAATTTTCAGTTAGTCTTTCCATTCAATCCTATTAACATACATCTAAGCAGTTTATAGTTTGCGAAAATTAAAATGCGGAAAAGTTTAAAGGTCCTAGCTATTACAGCGCTTTTGCAGATACATAATTATCTTGACTGAAAATAAAAATACGGAAGGTTAAAACCGTAATTAAATCTATTACAACCCGAAGCAGATACAATAATAGAAAAAAAAAGAATTTAAAATGCGCACGGAGAATTAAATGCGAGAATTAAAGAACCCTAAAAATTTAATTGAAAAAATATTTAGGTTATTATTATTTTTGAGAAAAAATTAATTAGGTTATGTACAAATTAAAACCCTAATTCTAATTGATTTAAATTATATAAAAAACAATTAAATTGCCCTAAATAATTAAACTAATTAATTAATTAAGGAAACAAAATATTTTTTATGAAAAAAAAAGATTTTTTAGGTTTTTTTGTGATTTTTTGATTTAATAAAAAAATGATTTTGGTTATTTTGTAAAGAGAAAATAATTGATAAATAAATAAAAAGAGATAAAAATAGAAAAGGATAGAGAATGGGTCTGTATTGAAGAAATCAGGGGGTGTATGTTGAATTATTCAGGCCCAATGATGCTCAAGCCCAGTCCTGGCGTTAGATTCCATGTGATGCTCTTCCTGATATCCATGGTAGGCCCTGAGCGTTAGGCGTTGGATCTGGATTAATAATGAATCCATTGGTTGGATATTGTGGTGCATGGTGAGCGCTTGGAGGTATGATGCATAGATCCTGCAATTAAATGTTAAGAAAATAGCAAAACGCTGGGACCTGGGATCGAACCCAGGTCCTCCCACTCATACCATGCACGTTTCACCATTGGGCTACCATGTTTTAGTTGTTAATATAATAACAACAATTAGTAATATATGAAACAAGGTGGATAGCTGGAAAAACAAAAACGCGTGCGTTATTATTCAAATGGACCAGTGGTGGTTGGACACGTTATCGTCTTCTTCACAGATCCGTCATCTTAGGTCCCAGACTTTTACCTACGGCCTGTGTCTGTAACTATAACCCTGCATCTTTCCAAAATCTCAAACAAGTAAGATAAATTAATTCCAAATATACCAATCAACCAGGCTTGATCTCGTGAGCATGATAGTACTCCTATTTGGCCCTGATTTTACCTGTACAATAAAGCCCTAAAATGGAGGACAAAACCCTAATAATGGCAATTCATCATTTACGCATCAAAGTTGGGAATTAAATATACAGAAAGATTCCAGGAATTCATATGAACATAAATATGCAATCAAAACATGTTAACAATGCAAGAATGAAGAGATACAAATTTGGAAGAAGTGACAAACCGTGAGAGGATTAGGTGATGATTCCTGGAGCTTTGAAGCGTGCAAATGGTCCTGTTAGCTTCAGGAGATATCCAGGAAGGGATTTGTGGCTTTGAATGGTTTTGAATCGTCCTCTAGACTAGAAATCGGATCCATACTTTTTGTCAAAAGTTTCAGTTTGGTTTGCCAGCTTGCACGACTCCAATCCTTGTTTTTATGAACTGGTTGGGTCCTATATATGTATTAGAACAAATTAGGTTAACAAAAACGAGTTAAATCTTTGTCAATC
The DNA here is from genome assembly GCA_948472305.1 of Vicia faba. Taxonomy (NCBI): domain Eukaryota; kingdom Viridiplantae; phylum Streptophyta; class Magnoliopsida; order Fabales; family Fabaceae; genus Vicia; species Vicia faba. The sequence continues at coordinate 1,636,311,444 of OX451738.1, forward strand.
ATGGCAATTGGATTTGATTTTGTTCTTGTATTATATGTTTCTAAAACAAGCATAATCATGCCAATTTTGCTTCAATTTGCCTTGATCTGATTTGATATGATTTGCCAGCCTAATTGGATTTGATTCCTACAAAAAATCAGATCAAAAATCAATCTTTTGGGTTTTTTTGCTATTTATTTGATTTAATTTGAATTTTAAATAATAAAAAATCAAAATAAAATAAATAATGAAGCAAATAAAGTGTAGATGCTGATTTGGGTCGTGGACCATGTCACAAGCAAGATGCAATCATGAAATGCTAGGCCCATTTGACAAAAAAAATGCATTTTTGAGCACATTTGACTTTTGGCAATTTTGCAAAAATGGTCAACTTTGACAAGGAATGGCTCTTCCAATTTTAACCCTAGAGAGGTGTTCTTGGACTTTTTAGAAAGCTTAGGGTGTCCTCTAAACAACCCTTTTGGTCTCATCTTAATTGGGTCTTCCATGTGCATGTAAGGAGCTTTGACCCAAAAGGTGTTTTTGTTGACTTTTCAAGAGGACCTATAATGTAGAAATTCATATCTTTTGATGGATGCATATTTTGAACTTGAGGGATGAATATGGGTTGTAGGGAATTGGATTATATTCTAAATGAGCCTTGGATGGAAAATTTCTGATAAAGTATGAAGAAGTTATGCTTGGTCAAAGTTTGGTTGACTTTTCTTGAGAAACCCTAATTTAGCAACTTTTGGATTTTGTTGAATTTGGGGCATTACTTGGGGAATAATGATCAACCCTTGATAAAATGATGGATATAACTTCAAAATGTTGATGTTGACCAAAAATCTTGAAGTTTGACTGTATGTGGGCCATAGTTGACTTTTGACCTAGTACAATTGATTTACAGGCATCTGGGTAGTTGACTGAGCAAACTTCTTGTGCAAGGCATGAAACTTGACATGGATGATCTTGATAACATATTAGGACCATGGAAAGCATTTGGGACCTTTGGAGTTCCCACACCCTGATGAAAATGGAAACCTTAGTTTAAGGTATATTGCCTTAGGAGAGAGTTTGTCTGGTCAACTCTTGGGCATCCTTGAGCAAGTTGAGGACCTCTAGGAGTATGTTTTGAGTAAAATGAGAGGGAAAATTTTGGGGTACAACAACTCCCCCTGTTCAATCTTCTTAAACCTGAGGATGTAGATTGGTTGTCTGCCTTTCGTAATCTGAAGGTGGAAGATGATTGAACACTAGAGTGCCCAGAAATTTGCACTCGTCTGAGATGGTGCTGGACTGTGTAGGTAGTATCTGGAATGGTCTTACAGATGCCATTTGGAGGTGACAATGTAAGGTCACCAGAGATGGGCTTAAAGATTCCATTAGGAAGATATGACGAAGAATCGTCGGAGATGGGCTTAAAGATTCCATCTAGAGGATGTTGATTTCCCGAGATATTCCTTTGATGAGAATTCCTGTTCCTGTCATTGAGGGGGAATCTGCTGAGGAATGTTTGTCTGTGTCTTAGGAGAAATATAATTTTAGGAGCTTCAGTAGTCCTTTACTCTACTGGGGAATCATCTCTTAGTCGAGGAGGTGAAAGTGAACTGCTATCTGGTCGTGCTCTAGGCTTTACAGTGATTTGCTGAGGATAATAAGATTAACTGCTATCTGGTCATGCTCCAGGTTTCACAGTGACTTACTGGGGAGATGAGATTAAACTCGCTATCTGGTCGTGCTCCACGCTTTGCAATTTCTCAATTCTTATCTGGTCGTGTTCCAGGCTTCAGAAGGATTTAAGTGGTTATCCGGTCGCATCCGGGTTTCAACTTAAATTTAAGGAATACTAATATCCGGTTAATTTTCGAGCTTCATAGTAATTGGCCGAGTAAACTATTATTTGGTAGAATTCCAAGCTTCACAGTACCTTATACTGTTATCTGGTCGTGCTCCAGGTTTCACAGTGTCTCTTGCTGCTATCTGGTCGTGCTCCAGTCTTCACAATGTCTTATACCACTATCTGGTCGATTCTAGGCTTCACGGTGTCTTATACCACTATCTGGTCGACTCCAGGCTTCACGATGTCTTATACCACTATCTGGTCGACTCCAGGCTTCATAGTATTTTAGAGAAAACAAGATATTATTCGGTCGATTTCCGGGCTTCATAGCTTGAATCTGAGATATACCACTATCTGGTCGATTCCAGGCTTCATAGTATCTTGTACTGTTATCTGGTCGATTTCCAGGCTTCACAGTATGATAAGGGAATTAAACTGTTATCCGGTCGATTTCCGGGCTTCATAGCTTGAATTTAAGATATACCACTATCTGGTCGATTCTAGGCTTCGTAGTATTTTGGAGAAATCAAGATATTATCCGGTTGATTTCTGGGCTTCATAGCTTGAATTTGAGATATACCACTATCTGGTCGATTCCAGGCTTCGTAGTATTTTGGAGAAATCAAGATATTATCCGGTCGATTTCCGGGCTTCATAGATTGAATTGGAATAGAAATCTTAGTATCGGTTTGTCTGAACCAGGGAAAATTTGTGAGAACTTCAACATGGAAGAGAAATCTTAGTATCAATTTGACTGATCCCATGAGAGGTCTCAGATTAACTTTGATTGGCATAGAAATCAGGGGAATCTTAGCGGCGATTCAGCTGACCCAGATGAAAGTCTTAAAACATCTTCAACTAGAATAGAAACCTTAGTGTCGGTTTGACTGAACCAGAGAAAATTTGTGAGAACTTCAACTGGGAGAGAAATCTTAGTATCGATTTGATTGGTCCCAGGAGAGGTCTCAGATTAACTTTGACTGGCATAGAAATCAGGGGAATCTTGGCGACGATTCGGCTGACCCAGACGAAAGTATTAAAACGTCTTCAACTAGATTAGAAACCTTGGTGTTGGTTTGACTGAACCAGAGAAAGTGTTGGAATATCTTCAACTAGAATAGAAACCTTGGTGTCGGTTTGACTGAACCAGAGAGAACTCGTGAGAACTTGATTGCATCTTTCCCTGAAAGGTAAAGAGTTAGTCGTATGTAATGTCATAATGTATGCAATGTATTGAGTAATGAGATTGTGCTGTATAATATGTATGCAATGCCATGATGTATGGATATGCAATGCTATTGTGATATTCTCTAACTGGGGAAAATAAATCATGGACTGCTGCTGGAGAGTATAAGGGGTTGAGTTCTTCGTTTCCGCTGGGAATAGTGACCGAAGATGATTAGTTGGGGATTTATATCCATTCTGCTTGAGCACATTCTGCCGGAGGAGACTCTATCTAAGGATAATCCTGCGAGGGAACGACTCTGTGGGGAAGAGAGATATTCTGTTGGAAGATCTGCTAATTTGGAGAAATAAACTCAGTTGAGGATGAGCTTCCATTGTCGGAGAGAAGAGCTCTGTTGGAGATCGAGCTTCCGCCGTCAGAGAAATAAACTCTACACGGGAGAAAAACTTTATAAACTGTTTATGGTTATAAAGCTCGGCTGGGGAATGCAGACATTAGATTTCTGAAGGAACCTGCTGGGGAAGGAATTCTTGCTTGGGGATATGGAGGTCGGACCTTGGTTGTCTCGGCTCTGCAGGGAGTATAGGTATCACTGGTTTATGTGTGATAGTGAACTTGCTTCCAACTGTCTCTTCCCCTTGTACCGTGATGGACGGGGTAACTGTTGGTATTTAGGTTTTGTACCAATTTCTTTGAGTCCTTAGTAACTGTCTTTCTGTTTTATATGCAGATATTTGTGAACAGTAATCATATTCAAATGCATATGCCAAGAATAAAACATTGGATATTTTTTTCAAAACAAAACAGAAAAAGGAAAAACAAACACACAATTTTGTACTCAAAAGATGTATTGTATTGATTTTAAATTTGCCTATGACATGGTTTTTTTACAAGGAGGCTGACGCTCTAGTAAGAGAACGCCGCTGTAAAAAATGGAAATTATTATAGAAATTGTGTACAAAAAGAAAACAGATACGTGTAGTGATCCCATTGGGTTTCAATTCTGCTATTGCCCCTATGTCTTCGAGCATCTCATCATTTTGCTGCTTGTCCAAAGCTGACTAGATTGATCGGTACCGTTTGAGCTCGATACCTGATTACTGAGGTCTGATCGCAAGGTGATTCAATGGGACATAGTGATACGCTTTGATCCCTAACTTTTGCCTGGACCGCCCTTTTGGGTTTTCAGTCCACCGGGATATCCTTTTTTGCCCAAGCTGCCCTTTCGGGTTTTCGACTTTCTGGGTGTACAAATTTTTCATTTTTATCCCTAATTTTTGCCCGAACCCTTTTGGTTCGCCGGGATACCCTTATTTTTGCCTAGGTATGTCAACCTAGCGGGTCTTTATTATGCATAGTATTTTTTCACTATGTCCGCATTGACAGGGTGTGGAAGGTCGTCACCATCCATGGTGGTCAGAATCATGGCTCCACTGGAAAATATGTTCTTGACTACAAATGGTCCCTCATAGGTGGGAGTCCACTTGCCCCTGGGATCACCTTGCGGTAGTATAATGCGCTTGACTACCAGATCCCCTACTTGATACACTTGTTGTTTGACTTTCTTATTTGAGGCCTTGATCATCCGTTTCTGATACATTTGACCATGGCAGACATCAGTAAGTCTTTTCTCGTCGATTAAGGTTAATTGATCAAGTCGAGTCTGGATCCAATCATATTCACTCAAACCCGCATCCTTCATAATCTTTAGAGAAGGGATCTGTACTTCTATGGGTAGGACAACCTCCATGCCATATACCAGAGAATAGGGTGTTGCCCCTGTCGACGTATGTGCTGAAGTACGGTACCCGTGAAGAGCAAACGGTAACATCTCGTGCCAGTCTTTGTATGTCACCGTCATCTTCTGTATGATTTTTTTGATATTCTTGTTAGCAGCTTCAACAGCCCTGTTGTACCCCAAAATTTTCCCTCCCATATTTCCCAAGACATTTCAAGAATAATCTCCAAGTGGCTCAAGTTTGCTCAAGAGTTGAACAGTCAAGTCATCTCCTAAGGCAGTCAATCTCAAAATTAGGGTTTTGTGTTGCATCAAGGTCCTTACATCCAAATGACCTCAAAATCTCCCCAATGTCCTAATATGTTCTCAAGTTCATCCATGTCAAATTTCAAGCCTTGCAGAGAAAGTTTGGTCAGTCAATTGCTCAAGAGGCCCAAAAATCGACTATGCTAGGGCAGAAGTCAACTGTGACCCAAATAGTCAAACCTCAAGATTTTTTGTCAACATTCTCATTTTGAAGGATAATTCATCATTTGATCAAGGGTTGATCATGATTCATCAAGGATTGCTCAAGATTCATTAAGATTCAAAAGTTGCTAAATTAGGGTTTTGTAGGAAAAGTCAACTCAACTTTGACCAAGCATAACTTTCTCATACTTTATGATAAATGACCCATACAAAGCTCATTTTGAATAGGATGAAATTCACTACAATCCATTTTCACACCCCAAGATCACGAAATGAACTCACAAAAAGTTACAAATTTGGACATTATAGGTCATTTTTGAAAGTCAACAAAAACACCTTTTTTTCAAAAGCTTATAACTTGAGCATGGAATATAAAAATGATATGAGACCAAAAGGGTTGGTTAACAGACATCTCAAGGTTTCTAAAAAGTCCAAGAAAACCTCCAAAAGTTCAAAATTGAAGAAGTTATGCATTGTTGAAGTTGGACATTTTTCCAAAATTGCCAAAAGTCATATCTCCATATCATGAAGTTATACAGGCCTTAATTGTCATCATGGAGATGATCAAATTCTAATCAAGCCATATCATGAACAAAATATTGGATTTGGAATAAAATTGGAAGATTTTTAATGGAGGATCATATCATATCTCCAAGCATTGATTTACAAAGATTCAAGCCCAAAATTTTAACCTAATGCATTGCCTTATACTTATACAAGCTAAAGAGGCACGGATGAGAACCTGGAGACTGCTAAATCACAAAGACCAAACTTGGAAAAAACTCAAAAAAGCTTGAAACTGAAATCTATTTTAGACGCCGATTCAAAGCAAAATCTCAACACTATCCTTTTGCTGGACATCCACTGAGTCTATAGCAATCAAAAGCAAGGCCATTCATCTCCTAAAACGCGCTGTAAGTCTCTCTGAAACTCGCCTTTCAGTTGAAATCACATACTCATATTCCTGCGTTTTCTTGCCAAAATCTTTACACAATCATGTTTATCGTTCCATTTAGATACTTTCTGCAATATTTGATTGTGTTTTTATAGCCTGTAATGCCATACCCGAATCTAGGGTTCTTGTTTCTTGTTTTTGGGCATTTTAATTTCAGGAAAAATCAAGGCAAATAATAGACATAGCCATGTTCAGGAGGAAGAGACGATCATGTTCGTGATCTTGGATTGCATTTTTACAGCCTATAACGTTTTTTAGGATGAACCCAAGGATTTAGCCGCGGATAAAAATCCGCAGGTAAATATCCAAGGGCCAACGAAGAAGATGACTACGTGCCCCCGCCCCATTCGTCCATTCATATTTCGCGCTCATTTTTTTATAATTTCTGGAATTTGTTTTGTTTTCCCATATTATAATTGATACTTAATCCACTAACAATATAAGCGCATTGGCTCAGTGGCTAAGGCAGGTGTTCAAGTACCAATAGGGTCTGGGTTTGAATCCCAGGTCCACCATATTGCTTTGTGATTTTTTTCCACAGATATTCCAGCGTGTTTCATGAGTTAGAGCCCATCATACTCCTTCAAATATCCAGGCGCCAGATGGCCTCCAGGCCAAATCTAATGGTCAAGATTGAACATCCACCATAAGGCCTAGTCAACGTGCATGCAGGGGATTCCAAAAGTCAACCCAGGCCAGCGCCTATTGGGCCACTAATTTGCTATTCTCACCCTCCAGTCTGGGCCCAAACCCCTGAGTATTTCTTTTTTTATTTTCTTTCTTTATTTTGTTTAATTATTATTTTTATTGTTTAAATCAATAACCAATTAAATTTCCTTTTTCCTCATAAAAATCAAAAACCAAAAATATGTTTTATTTATTAAAAATAACTATTGTATTTTATTTTCTTAAATAAATACTAATTTAATTAATTTAGTTAATTAGGTATAACTTTTAATATTTTTGCAATAATTAAAATTAATTTAGATAATTAGGTTTTATTAACATTAGTCTAATTTATTTTTATTTCCTTAAATACCCCAAAATCCAAAAAATATTATTTTCATTAATTAATTAATTAATTAGCTCATTTAATTTAATGATTAATTTAGATTTTATTTCCATTTAATTCAAAAATAAACAAAAAATGCTTTCTTTCACAAAAGGGTCAAAACCCTAAAAAATACATTCGATTTAATTTTTTCGCACGCGATCAATTTTGTCTTATTATTGTACTTGCTTCCGGAATGTAATAGCTTTAATTAGGACTTTATTTTATCGCTTTATTTACTTTCCGCACTTTAATTTTAAGGGTTTATTTTTGGCGATGTAAATATCCGACGCCTTGTAATAGTCTAGATTTAATTTCCGCAATTTAAAATTCCGCAACTTATTAACTGTTAGATGTTTGATAATAGGGAATGCATGACAAGATCGGATCTTAAACCTAAAATCAACATAGCTCACCCATGACATGTACAAAAGATAAAATAACTGAAATAACACACTCGCACATGTGCACTCTTAGGGTACACCTCACTTGTTTGCCTTCGAACGTGGTCATTGAGTATAGGAAGTTTAGAGGCCACCCTCTTGTCCAAAGATCATAGTTGCCTCGAAACGGTTGCCTTGGAAAAATGATCTAAGACATTAGGATTACCGCTAAGGCATCCTAACATTGCTTTAGTGACCACATGTCCCTTAATCGAATTGACCCTTAAAACTCCAACGAAGATGCTACCTACTCATCAATAGTGGGATAGCATTGTCTAAAGGACTTTTGTACAGATTAATTCCTTTTTCGAGTAGGTAGATGGTTCTTAAGTACTTGCTCTTTCAAAATAAAACAAAACTTTTCGCACTTACACCTTTCAGACAAAAATTCTCTTCAAACCCATAAACACAAAGAAAAGCAAATTTTGAAAACACTTTGAGCAAGTACCTAAGAGCCCGTGGATAACCACAGATAGAAAGGGTGCTAACACCTTCCCTTTCTATAATCTACCCCCCGGACCCGAGAAACATCTCGAAAAAGGAATTTTTTTGTGCTTTTTTCCTTTCCTTGTTGGATAAAATAAAAGTCGGTGGCGACTCTTACTTACCGCGACATTTTGCGAAAACAAACGCAAAACACGAACCAACATTCCAAAAACAGTCAGTTCTCTTCCCACCGTATCACAAAACTGGCGACTCTGCTGGGGATATCTTAATAAGTGGGGTGTACCTTAGGATTAGATCATTGTGTTTTCAATTGTATGCTTTGTATGCTTTATATTTGTGGGCTTGTATCGGAGTTACTATAGATCCTAACCCGGATCTGGGGATTACCCTTTAGGTAAGTAGCAATAAACTGTGAGGGAACTATATGGCATAGATCGATACAGTTGAAGCAGTAGCGACATTGGTGTGGCACTTTAGTCTGTACCGATATCCCTTGTGTTGGAACGAGGAGAATATGGGTCTTCTAATGGGTCATTAAGCACCAACTGACTTTAGAACCTTTAAATTGACCAACTTGGCCATAGAACAGTAGCAGTATGCTACACTCATTGAGACTAAACTCTCACGATGATTCCGACCGCAAGAAAAGGTTGCTAAACTGGAATTATGACCGATTGAGGGTAGTCTGTGATATTGAGATCCTCTAGAACCCGATTACTATTTTTAGGACAGGTTTGAACCAACTGAACTGAAAGAGGGTAGTACCTAAGCTCCTTGCCAGCCTAAAATCTAAGGGCTCTCTGTGTGACTTGTGTTCCTTTACCATGTTTGCTATTTGTGGATACTTGTGGTGTGCTTACCATCATGACATCATGACATCATAACATCGCATACATCTTGCATTGGAATAACCTATTTCAAAGACAGGAGGGATTCATCTTTGTTATGTTTTGTAGATCATCATGATGCCCATGCGTAGGAATACCATCCGGATCAACTTTGTCCAGGTTCCCACCTTGCTTAAAGATTTGGTTGCAAAGATGCCTGATACTACTTCCTTCCTCAGGAGACATGGTTACCTTCTCAGTTTGGTCACCTCCAAATTGGACAAGTAGATGATAAGTGTCCTGGTCCAATTCTATGATCCGCTGTACCACTGCTTTACTTTTCAGGACTACCAGCTGGTTCCCACCTTTGAAGAGTTCCCTGAGCTGCTCAGTATCTCTGTTCTGGAGCAGACCCCATTTACTGGTTGGGAGAAGATTCTTATGCCCGAAGAGATTGCTGCAGCCCTTCATATGACCAAAGAAGAGGTAATGGCTAATTGGGAGACTGGAAGTGGAGCAAAGGGCTTTCTGACTAAGTTCTTGGTTGGTAAAGCTAATTACTTCTGGGATAGTCTAGACTTCAAGGCATTCGAGGATATTTTGGCTCTTCTGATATATGGCTTGGTATTGTTTCCGAACTCTGACTCCTTTATTGATGTGAATGCGATAAAGATCTTCATCTCTCGGAATCCTGTACCCACTCTCTTGGGTGACATCCTTCATCAGCTCTATGCTCGTACTTCCCGGAAGCGGGGAACCTTGATGTGCTGTGCTCCGTTATTGGAAAGGTGGTTTATTTCACACCTTCCCAAATCAGTGCTGAAGAATAAATAAGGCATGGGCTGGGCATATAGGGTTATGGCTCTCTCTCATAATGACATCATCTAGACTCTCAAGGGTATGGACGAGGTGACTATTATTGATCGCTGTGGGGAGTACCCTAATGTTCCACTGATAGGAACCTGTGGAGGAATTTATTACAACCCATGCTTAGCTCTACGTCAGTTCGGAATTGGGATAGAGTTCACCAATCTGATCCACATGAGCCGGGCCCAAAGACTTCTCTCCCAATGGAGCCATATCTCAGATGGGTCTGTATCCGTGCCCAGAAGCTGGGTATGCCATATGAAGCCGTCCGGCCTATCATTGTTGAAGTTGCTAATGAAGAAGGGGTTCTTCCAACCATCCTCCATCCTCATATGCCCACTGACATTGGGGCACTGAAAAGGTCTTGGATGCAGCTGAGGGAAGAACGGGATTCTTACCGAGAGATGTTCAACGAGCAAGAGCAGAAGATCCAGAAGTTGACTAGGCAGTTGGAGAACAAGCGGATCCTGAATGACTATGTCCGCACCGAGAAGAAGAGACCATGTGAGCATTGATTGACCTTTGATGATTTCCTTTCCAGTTTTTATTTACTTTTTAGTATTTCCTTTCATGTAATGCCTTAAGGGCATCAGTTGAACAATTTGAATTCTAAAGTTTTTCTAATAAAGTGTGTTTCCTTTCTGGTTTACAAATTTGAATCTCCCGATTGTCTTTGAAATCATGTCATAAGCATTTCATCCGATGCACTTCATAACAGGTACCCGTTACAGGTCTCTTATCTTCTTCGCTGTTTATTTCAGCACTCATCATGTCTGCTGAACCTTTAACTGAGCAAGCAATCAAGGCCCTCCAGGCCCAAAATGCCCAATTTCAAGAGCTGTTCATGAATCTAGCTAAGGGTCAGCAAGATCTGAAGACCCTGATTCTGAAAGAGAAGAAAAAGAAGAAGAAGAGGACAATCCTGTTCAACACAGGGCACAGGTTTGGAAACAAGCTTCAGAATGAAGTTGATTTGACCACCTCATCTGGAGGGAAAGATAGTCAAGAGGAAAGGAGGGCTCCTAGCCCAGTGGTCTCCGACAATGAGACGGACTTCGATGAAGAACAGTATCCTCTGGCCGAGGACAGATACACACAACTGGAAGATAGGTTGAGTGCTATGGAGGTTCAGAAAGTGCATGGTCTGGACTTTGGTGATCTAGGTCTATCATCTGGGGTGGTGATTCCCCACAAATTCAAGGCGCCAACCTTTGCTAAGTATGACAGAGTTTCTTGTCCGAAGCTACACCTCCGGTCATATGTAAGGAAGATTCAGCCTTACACCGCTGATAAGAACCTATGGATCCACTTCTTCTAAGACAGTCTCTCAGGGACTCATCTTGAGTGGTTTTATCAATTAGACGGAGCCAGTATCCGCAGTTGGGAAGATTTGGCTACTGCTTTCTACAGGCAGTACCAGTACAACTCCGACCTCGCTCATATGCGCACCCAACTCCAGGGTATGTCAATGGGAACAGGTGAAGGATTCAAAGATTATGCTCAAAAGTGGAGAGACCTCGCCGGAAGAGTACAACCACCCTTGGCTGATCAGGAACTTGTGGATATGTTTCTGGGGACCCTGTCTGGTCCATTTTTTAACCATCTGATTGGAAGCTCTTCATCTGGGTTTACAGAGCTTATTTTGACCGGTGAGAGGATTGAGGCTGGTGTTAAGGCTGGTAAGATACAAAAGGGTGCCTCATCGAGCACCGAGAAGAAGCCGTTTAAGAAAGAGTCCAGTGCTGTCTACAGTTCAAGAAGACAGGATAAACCTGAACACCGCCAAGCTGTTAATGGGGTTGTAATTTCTAAACCTGCTGGTGCTCCTCAGCACAACAATCAACAGAAGGATGAGAGACCTCGAAGGCAATTCACTCGTCTCAACATGACCTTATCTCATATTCTGCCACAATTGTTGAAGACCAATCTGGTGATTCCAAAGGAAGCCCCAAAGAATCCAAATACAATGTCACCAAAGTACAACCCTAATGCCCGCTGTGCTTTTCACTCTGATAGCCCGGAGCATAATACAGATGATTGTTGGGTTTTGAAGAACAAGGTACAAGACTTGATCGATGCGAAAGAGATTGAGTTCAGAGCACCAGAAAAGCCTAAACAAGATGCAGGGGTGAATGCTATTAGGGATGACGATGATGAAGAGTTTGATATCGACAGTTGGATCTACCCTACTACCAATGGTGGATTAAGCAACTGGACAATGAAGGATTCTATGCCCGTTTCTGTTATCACCCAGTAATGAAACTTTTTGTTTTGAATATGTAATAGACAATGTTTTAAACTTTATGGCCCGGTGTCTTACCCGGGGCACTGTGGTTTCATTTGTGAGGGCTTTATGTGTGTCATTTTCATATATGATTAATAAAAGCATTGGACGTTCTTGCATTTCAAATTTTGCGCTCCTTGTTTTTCTTTATTATATATTGCAAAATAGCTATTTTACACACACTCACGTACCATTGATCTACATCCACTCTGGATCCCACTGATAACGACCCTGCTACTGCCAGTTATGACTTCGAAAGTCCTATCAACTTAGCCGAAGACGAAGGTGAAGATGATTGCGAAGTGCCTGGTGAACTTGCAAGACTTCTACTTCAAGAAGAGAGGGCCATACTACCTCCAAGCTACCAATTCTGATGCCTCCAATTGCAGGAAGACCGTTGATCTCATACTTAAAAGTGCTGGATAATACAAAGAGGCATGTTGGGGCAGCATGACGAGTCTGGCCGAAAAGAGCATGCTATTTATTGCTTTAGCAAAGAGTTCACCGACTGTGAGGTACGATACTCACTGCTCGAGAGAACTTGCTACGCTTTGGCATGGTTTGTTCGCCGGTTAAGACAGTATATGCTGGCTCACACTACCCTATTGATATCAAAGATGTGAACATGTTGACGACACCTTAGCCTTTTGCAATGTGGGGCATTGATATGATCGGCGAGATCAGACCTACAGTGTTCAACAGGCATCGTTTCATCCTGGTAGCGATTGATTACTTTACAAAGTGGGTTGAAGCAGCTTCCTTTGCTACTGTAACCAAGAACGTCGTGGCACGGTTCATTCGGCACAATCTGATATGTCGATACGGTGTACTAGAGAGGATCATTACGGACAATGGTACCAATATCAACAATAAGACGATCACTGAGCTCTGCGAGCAATTCAAGATACATCATGATAACTCTTCTCCCTACCGGACGAAGATGAATGGGTCTGTCGAAGCGGCTAATAAGAACATTAGGAAGATTGTGCAGATGACAGTGACATACAAAGATTGGCACGTGATGTTACCATTTTCTCTTCATGGGTACCGTACCTCAGCACAAACGTCAACAGGGGCAACACCCTATTCCTTGGTTTATGGCATGGAGGCAGCCTTGCCCATCGAAGTTCAGATACCCTCTCTCCGAATTATGAAATTTGCAGGTTTGAGTGAAGATAACTGGATTCAGACCCGGCTTGATCAACTGAACTTAATCGACAAAAAGAGACTTACTGCTATTTGTCATGGTCAGACGTACCAAAAGCGGATGATCAAGGCATTTAACAAGAAAGTCAGACGACAAGAATATCAAGTTGTGGATCTGGTAATCAAGCGTATTATTCTACCTCAAGGTGATCCCAGGGGCAAATGGACCCCTACTTATGAAGGGCCATTTGTGGTTAAGAACATTTTCTCAGGAGGAGCTATGATTCTAACCACCATGGATGGTGACGACCTTCCTCACCCTGTCAATGCAGACATAGTGAAAAGATACCACACATAATCAAAGACCCGCTAGGTTGACTAGCCTAGGCAAAAATAAGGGCTTCCCGGTGAACCAAAAGGATTCGGGAAAAAATAAGGGATGAAAATAAAAAAATCTGTACACCCGACAAGTCGAAAACCTAAAAAGGTGGCTTGGGAAAAAATGGGTATCCCGGTGGATTGAAAACCCGAAAGGGTGGTCCAGGAAAAAGTTAGGGATCAAAGCGTAACACTATATCTCATTGGATCACCTTGCATCCAGACTTCGGTATCAACTTTCAAGCTCGGACGACACTAATCAATCTGATTCATCTTTAACCAAGCAGCAAAGTGATGAGATGCTCGAGGACATAAAAAAAATAGCAGAGTTGGAACCCAGTGGGATTATTCACATAGCTGTTTTGTTTAGTTTTTCACAAATCGGGTAAATTCTATTTGTTCGTCGGTGTTCTCTTACTAGGACGTCGGCCTCTTGTACAAAAACGCCTATTTACATGCCAAACTTCAAAATCAATACAATTCATTTCCAAAGAAATTTCAAGCTATTTCTCCTTTATCTGTTTTGTTTTGCAAAGAACGTCCAAGGTTCATTTTTGATATATGCATTTGAAATTAATTGTTGCTCATAAATATTTACATGCGAAACAAAAGATGAATCACTCGTAACATCAGAAACAGGGGCAATAAGAATTGTCCGAACTGTTCAGTTGCTTCGACCACCAGGTACCAAGGTATATTCAGCTGAAGAATATGGCTAAAATACTTTCACTCCCCACAGAATAAGACAGTAATGGTAGCTCTCCCCAACTGAGACTTGCAGCCATGAACGAATCAACAATACTCTCCCCAAGCAGAGTTGGTCTTCCATCAGCACTAAAAAGGTCTTAATATTCCCCAGTGGAGTATAAGAATATTCCCCAGTAAGTATAAGAGTATCCACGACAGTCTTAATATTCCTCAATGGAGTATAAGAATGTTCCCCGACAGAATGCAAGACACCCCCAGTGGAGTCAATATTTCCCCAGCATGGTCTGAAAAAGCTTCCTCAACAGAGTTGAAGCATCATCCCCAGTAGACTCTGGAAGTTTACCCCAAGAGGAGTACACAATAAATCTCCCCAGCCAAGTTCAAAGGATCATTCCCAGCAGAACTCAGAGGTTTATCCCTACAAAAGTCTAACAGGGTCATCCCCATCAAGTTACAACTGAAAGATCATCCCCAGCGGAGTCCTTCCTTTCACAAACAAGAATTCAATCCTCAACAGATTCAGTATCACCAGCAACGGTAATCCATCCCCAGTGGAGTTTATCAGCGGAATCTTCAGCATAACATCTTTTCCCCACAGAGTAATTCCCCTCAGAGTAATCTCCTCATCAGTTTATTCCCCAACAGAGTTCTCCTCTCCTGCAGGTTTATCACCTTCGTTCATCATCCCCAGCGGAAACGAAGAATCCAACCCTATTCTCCAGCAGCTATCCGGGATTTATTTTCCCCAGCTAAAACATCACATTTCCATACATCATGATACATGCATATACGCATCATACCATACAATCTCATTTATGTTGAGAACATCATTGCTTGATCCATATCATGCATTGCATATGACTGACCTTTACCTTTCAGGAAAGATGCAGTTAAAATTCTCAACTATGTGGAAGCCAATCCAGTCAAAAGAGACAAGACCAGTTAAATCGATTCCTAAAGATTTTTCTGAGACCAATCCAGTCAAAGGAGATAAAACCAGTTAAATCGATTCCTAAAGATTTTTCTGAGGCCAACCCAGTCAAAAGAGACAAAACCAGTTAAATCGATTCCTAAAGATTTTTCTGAGGCCAATCCAGTCAAAGGAGACAAAACCAGTTAAATCGATTCCTAAAGATTTTTCTGATGCCAATTCAGTCAAAAGAGACAAGACCAGTTAAATCGATTCCTAAATATTTTTCTGAGGCCAAACCAGTCAAAGGAGACAAAACCAGTTAAAGCGATTCCTAAAGATTTTTCTGAGGCCAATTCAGTCAAAAGAGACAAGACCAGTTAAATCGATTCCTAAAGATTTTTCTGATGCCAACCCAGTCAAAGAAGACAAAACCAGTTAAATCGATTCCTAAAGATTTTTCTGAGGCCAATCCAGTCAAAGGAGACAAAACCAGTTAAATCGATTCCTAAAGATTTTTCTGAGGCCAACCAAGTCAAAGGAGACAAAACCAGTTAAATCGATTCCTAAAGATTTTTCTGAGGCCAATCCAGTCAAAAGAGACAAGACCAGTTAAATCGATTCCTAAAGATTTTTCTGATGCCAATTCAGTCAAAAGAGACAAGACCAGTTAAATCGATTCCTAAAGATTTTTCTGATGCCAATCCAGTCAAAAGAGACAAGACCAGTTAAATCGATTCCTAAATATTTTTCTGATGCCAGTCCCGTCAAAGAAGACAAGACCTCCTATGGTCCAGTTAAATCGATTCCTAAAGATTTTTCTGATGTCAATCCAGTCAAAGAAGACAAGGCCTCCTCTGGTTCCGTCAGATCGCCGATAAGATCTCCCTGATTCGTATTCCAGTTGAAGTTCAGACCACCTACCAATAGTCTCCAAATGGCGTCTATAAGCCCATTCCCGACATCACAATGCTGATACCATGTCGTGCGAGTGCAAATTTCTGGGCACTCTAGTGTTAAATCATCTTTCACCTTCGGATCACGAAAGGCCCGAAAACCAATCTATATCCTCAGGTTTAACAAGATTGAACAGGGGAAGCTGTTGTACCCCAAAATTTTCCCTCCCATATTTCCGAAGACATTTCAAGAATAATCTCCAAGTGGCTCAAGTTTGCTCAAGAGTTGAACAGTCAAGTCATCTCCTAAGGCAGTCAATCTCAAAATTAGGGTTTTGTGTTGCATCAAGGTCCTTACATCCAAATGACCTCAAGTGCTCCCCAATGTCCTAATATGTTCTCAAGTTCATCCATGTCAAATTTCAAGCCTTGCAGAGAAAGGTTGGTCAGTCAATTGCTCAAGAGGCCCAAAAATCGACTGTGCTAGGGCAAAAGTCAACTGTGACCCAAATAGTCAAACCTCAAGGTTTTTTGTCAACATTCTAATTTTGAAGGATAATTAATCATTTGATCAAGGGTTGATCATGATTCATCAAGGACTGCTCAAGATTCATCAAGATTCAAAAGTTGCTAAATTAGGGTTTTGTAGGAAAAGTCAACTCAACTTTGACCAAGCATAACTTTCTCATACTTTATGAGAAATGACCCATCCAAATCTCATTTTGAAGATGATGAAATTTCCTACAATCCATCTTCACACCCCAATATCAAGAAATGCACTCACAAAAAGTTACAAATTTAGACATTATAGGTCATTTTTGAAAGTCAGCAAACACACCTTTTTTGCCAAAGATTATAACTTGATAATGGAATATCAAAATGATATGATACCAAATTTGTTGGTTAGAGGACATCTCAAGGTTTCTAAAAAGTCTAAGAACACCTCCAAAATTTCAAAATTGAAGAAGTTATGCATTGTTGAAGTTGGGCATTTTTCCAAAATTGCCAAAAGTCAACTATCCCCAAAACATCAAATTTTGTCAAATGGGCCCACTTTTTTCTACTTGATTTGATCTTGTCACCCTACACACGTGTCCTATCTTCAGTCTTGTGTCCAATTATTAGTTTTTCTATTTTATTTGATTTTTATTGAATTAATTCATTTTTAATCAATTTAAATCCAAATAAAATCCAAATCTTGATAACTTGGTATCTTTTTGATTGATACAGGCCTTAATTGTCATCATGGAGATGATCAAATTCTAATCAAGCCATATCATGAAAAAAATATTGGATTTGGAATGAAATTGAAAGCTTTTTAATAGAGGATCATATCATATCTCCAAGCATTGATTTACAAAGATTCAAGCCCAAATTTTTAACCTAATGCATTGCCTTATACTTATACAAGCTAAAGAGGCATGGATGAGAACCTGGAGACTGCTAAATCAAAAAGACCAAATTTGGAAAAAACTCAAAAAAGCTTGAAACTGAAATTTGTTTTAGAGGCTAATTCAAAGCAAAATCTCAACACTATCCTCTTGCTGGACATCCACTGAGTCTATAGCAATCAAAAGCAAGGCCATTCATCTCCTAAAACGCGTTGTAAGTCTCTCTAAAACTCGCCTTTCAGTTGAAATCACATACTCATATTCCTGCATTTTCTTGCCAAAATCTTTACACAATCATGTTTATCGTCCCATTTAGAGACTTTCTGCAATATTTGATTGTGTTTTTATAGCCTGTAATGCCATACCCGAATCTAAGGTTCTTGTTTCTTGTTTTTGGGCGTTTTAGATTTAGGAAAAATCAAGGCAAATAATGGACATAGCCATGTTCAGGAGGAAGAGATGACCATGTTCATGATCTTGGATTGCATTTTTACAGCCTAGAACGTTTTTTAGGATGAACCCATGGATTTAGATGCGGATAAAAATTCGCAGGTAAATATCCAGGGGCCAACGAAGAAGATGACTACGTGCCCCCGCCCCATTCGTCCATTCATGTTTCGCGCTCATTTTTTTATAATTTCTGGCATTTGTTTTGTTTTCCCATATTATAATTGATACCTAATCCACTAACAATATAAGCGCATTGGCTCAGTGGCTAAGGCAGGTGTTCAAGTACCAACAGGACCTGGGTTCGAATCCCAGGCCCACCATATTGCTTTGTGATTTTTTTCCATAGATATTCCAGCGTGTTTCATGAGTTAGAGCCCATCATACTCCTTCAAATCTCCAGGGGCCAAATGGCCTCCAGGCCAAATCTAATGGTCAAGATTGAACATCCACCATAAGGCCCAGTCAACGTGCATGCAGGGGATTCCAAAAGTCAACCCAGGCCAGCGCCTGTTGGGCCACTAATTTGCTATTCTCACCCTCCAGTCTGGGCCCAAACCCCTGAGTATTTCTTTTTTTATTTTCTTTCTTTATTTTGTTTAATTATTATTTTTATTGTTTAAATCACTAACCAATTAAATTTCCTTTTTCCTCATAAAAATCAAAAACCAAAAATATGTTTTATTTATTAAAATTAACTTCTATATTTTATTTTCTTAAATAAATACTAATTTAATTAATTTAGTTAATTAGGTATAACTTTTAATATTTTTGCAATAATTAAAATTAATTTAGATAATTAGGTTTTATTAACATTAGTCAAATTTATTTTTATTTCCTTAAATACCCTAAAATCCAAAAAATATTATTTTCATTAATTAATTAATTAATTAGCTCATTTAATTTAATGATTAATTTAGATTTTATTTCCATTTAATTCAAAAATAAACAAAAAATGCTTTCTTTCACAAAAGGGTCAAAACCCTAAAAAATACATTCGGTTTAATTTTTTCGCACGCGATCAATTTTGTCTTATTATTGTACTTGCTTCCAGAATGTAATAGCTTTAATTAGGACTTTATTTTATTGCTTTATTTACTTTCCGCACTTTAATTTTAAGGGTTTATTTTTGGCGATGTAAATATCCAACGCCTTGTAATAGTCTAGATTTAATTTCCGCAATTTAAAATTCCGTAACTTATTAACTGTTAGATGTTTGATAATAGGGAATGCATGACAAGATCGAATCTTAAACCTAAAATCAACATAGCTCACCCATGACATGTACAAAAGATAAAATAACCGAAATAACACACTCGCACATGCGCACTCTTAGGGTACACCTCACTTGGTTGCCTTCGAACGTGGTCATTGAGTATATGATGTTTTAGAGGTCGCCATCTTGTCCAAAGATCATAGTTGCCTCGAAACGGTTGCCTCGGAAAAATGATCTAAGACATTAGGGTTACCGCTAAGGCGTCCTAACATTGCTTTAGTGACCACACGTCCCTTAATCGAATTGACCCTTAAAACTCCAACGACGATGCTACCTACTCATCAATAGTGGGATAGCGTTGTCTAAAGGACATTTGTATAGATTAATTCCTTTTTCGAGTAGGTAGATGGTTCTTAAGTACTTGCTCTTTCAAAACAAAACAAAACATTTCGCACTTACACCTTTTAAACAAAAACTCTCTTCAAACCCACAAACACAAAGAAAAGCAAATTTTGAAAACACTTTGAGCAAGTACCTAAGAGCCCGTGGATAAACACGGATAGAAAGGGTGCTAACACCTTCCCTTTCTATAATCTACCCCCGGACCCGAGAAACATCTCGAAAAAGGATTTTTTCTGTGCTTTTTTCCTTTCCTTGTTGGATAAAATAAAAGTCGGTGGCGACTCTTGCTTACCGCGACATTTTGCGAAAACAAACGCAAAACGCGAACCAACATTCCAAAAACAGTCAGTTCTCTTCCCTCTGTATCACAAGCCCCATTCATCTTTGGCCGGTAAGGCGAAGAGTTGTGATGCTGAATCTTGAACTGTTTACAGAGTTCGGTGATCATCGAGTTATTGAGATTAGTACCATTATCCGTGATGATTCTCTCAGGGATACCATAACGACAAACCAAGTTATGCTTGATGAATCGTGCCACCACAATCTTGGTAACCGTAGCAAAGGAGGCAGCCTCAACCCACTTCATAAAGTAATCAATGGCCACTAGGATGAAGCGATGCCCATTGGATGCAGTAGGTCTGATCTCGCCGATCATGTCAATGCCCCACATTGTAAAGGGCCAGGGAGCCGTCAAAACATTCAAGGGAACTGGAGGTACATGCACCTTATCAGCGTAGATTTGGCACTTGTGACAGGTTCGAGAATGTTGATAACAGTTGGCTTCCATAGTGGACCAGTAGTATCCTGCCCGTAGGATCTTCTTTGCCATGGTATGTCCACTGGAATGAGTGCCAAAGGTACCTTTGTGTAGGTCTGCCATAATCCTCTCTGCTTTGCTCTTGTCTATACACCGCAGTAAGGTAGAGTCATGATTGCACTTATAGAGGATTCCATTGATGAGGAAGAACTTTGCAGCAAACCTTCTCAGAAATTTCTTGTCATTGGCAGATTCCCCCTCGGGGTATTCTTGAGCCTCAAGATACCTTTTCACCTCATAAAACCAAGGTTTGTCGGCTATCTCCGCAGTATCGATCTCACAACAATATGCCGGTTTATCCAACCTCTCAATAGTGATTAGGGGAGCTTCATTGTCCCACCTGACCTTAAACATTGACGACATAGTAGCTAGCGCGTCCGCTAACTGATTCTCTTCTCGTGGTAAATGTTCAAATGTGATCTCTTCAAAATGCGGAAGCAGTGTCAGTACATGTTCTCTGTAAGGGATAAGGTTCAGGTGCTTCATATCCCACTCGCCTTTGATCTGACTTATCACCAAAGCAGAATCCCCAAATACACTCAAGAACTTGATCCTTAGGTCAATGGAAGCTTTAAGACCCATGATACATGCTTCATACTCCACCATGTTGTTGGTACAGTTGAAACATAATCGGGCAGTGAACGGAGTATGACAGCCCACAGGAGATATGATTATAGCGCCAATACCATTACCCAGTGCGTTTGAGGCTCCATCAAAATACATAGACCATTGGGATCCTTCCTCAGGTGCTTCATCTGGTCCAGGTTCTTCACAGTCGGTTACTAACATGATGTTCTCATCGGGGAACTCAAAATTCATGGACTGGTAGTCATCCACGGCTTGATGCGCCAAATGATCAGCTAACACACTTCCTTGATTGCTTTTTGGGTTGTGTATTGGATGTCGTACTCGGTTAAGATCATTTTCCATCTTGCTATCCTTCCGGAGAGAGCTGGCTTCTCGAAAATGTACTTGACTAGATCCATCTTAGATATCAACAAAGTAGTGTGGGTCAACATATACTATCTCAGTCGGCGAGCAGCCCATGCCAAAGCGCAACAAGTTTTCTCGAGCAGTGAATATCGTGTTTCACAGTCGGTAAACTTTTTGCTAAGATAGTATATTGCGTGCTCTTTTCGACCAGACTCGTCATGCTGCCCCAACACACACCCCATTGAATTACCTAACACTGTTAAGTACATTATCAAAGGTTTTCCTTCAGTCGAAGGCATCAGAATAGGAGGCTCTTGGAGATATTGTTTGATTCTGTCAAAGGCTACCTAGAATTCGTCATTCCACTTTACCACTTGATCTTTCTTCAGAAGCTTGAAGATCGGCTCACAAGTAGCAGTCAGATGTGAAATGAGTCGGGCAATGTAATTTAGGCATCCCAAGAAACCTCTAACTTCCTTCTCAGTACGGGGAGCCGACATCTCTTGTATGGCCTTAACCTTTGCAGGGTCTACTTGAATACCTTTGTCACTGACGATGAATCCCAGAAGCTTACCAGACCTTACCCCGAAGGTGCACTTGTTTGGATTTAACCTCAGCTTGTACGTTTTCAACCTATCAAACAACTTTTTTAGATGATCAAGGTGTTCTTCATCAGTTTGAAATCTGGCTATCATGTCGTTAATGTAAACCTCTATCTCATGGTGAATCATGTCATGGAACAGAGCTACCATAGCTCGCTGATAAGTTTCCCCAACATTCTTCAACCCAAACGGCATTACTTTGTAGCAGAAGGTGCCCCACTATGTAACAAAGGTTGTCTTCTCCATGTCTTCAGGTGCCATCTTGATCTGACTGTAGCCAAAGAAACCGTCCATGAAGGAAAAGACTTTGTGTTGTGCGATGTTGTCAACCAGAACATCAATGTGGGGAAGCGGGAAGTCATCCTTGGGGCTTGCCCTGTTCAGGTCTCTGTAATCCACACACATTCATACTTTACCATCTTTCTTAGGTACTGGAACCACATTAGCAACCCACTGCGGATAGGAGGTGATAGCTAATAACCCTGCGTTAAGTTACTTCATAACCTCTGCTTTAATCTTCTCTGAAATCTCGGGGCGCATACGACAGACCTTTTGCTTTACCGGAGGGCAGTCTTCTTTAGTAGGAAGACGATGAACCACTATATCCGTGTCTAATCCCGGCATGTCTTCATATAACCAGGCGAAGATTTTAACATACTCTTGCAACATCTGTACCAACCGTTGTTTGACACTAAGCTCCAGATTTGCATCTATCTTAACCTCTTTTCTGTCTTCCTTTGTACCCAAGTTCACTGTCTCAACTGGCTCTTCATGAGGCAGTATGGCCCTTTCTTCCTGCTGTAATAGTCTAGCAAGTTCTCTGGGTACCTCACAATCTTCCTCACCTTCGTCCTCGGCTTGGTTGATCGGATTTTTAAAGTCATAATGAGAAGTAGAAGAACTGTTATCAATGGGATCCAGAGTGGATATGGATCTGCATTTGGATACGTGAGTGTGTGTAAGAGCATAGCTGTATAGCCAGAATAAAAGAAAAGAAAGACAAAGAGCGCAAAATTTGTATGCAAACATCCAATGCTTTATTAATGTCATATGAAAATGAAACATAATAACCCTCACAAATAGAACCATTGTGCCCCGGGTAAGACACATGGCTATAAAGTTTATATTGTTTTTAAATTACATATCCTAAAAAATAAAAAAGACAATTACTCCTGAACAAAAGTAATCGGTACAAAGTCCTTGGCAGTCCAGTTACTGAGTCCACCGTTGGTAGTGGGGAAGATCCAGCTGTCAATGTTGGAATCACCATCATTGTCTTATGTAGCAGAAACAATATCAATATCATTAATTCCCGAACCATGTTTGGGCATAGGAGCATTTATGATATTAGGAGTCTTGGGGGGATCAAACTCAACTTCTTTAGCATCAATCAGATCTTGCACTCTGTTCTTCAAAGCCCAGCAGTTATTGGTATCATGGCCTGGACTTTCCGAATGGTAAGCACAACGAGCATTCCGTTTATAATAGGGAGAGGTGGTGTTCGGATTCTTCAGAGCCTCTCTCAGAGTAACCAGATTAGATTTCAGCAACTGAGGTAAAACCTGAGACAATGTCATGTTGATCCGAGTGAACTGTCTAGCTGGCCTTTCTGCTCTCAGCTAATTATTTCTTTATTGAACAGGTGCAGGGTTGGGAATCATAACAGCCCCTACCACTGGACGGCGCTCGGTTCGATTCTGATTCTTTTGGTTATAGACAACACTGACTTCCTTTTTTCCTGCAAATGGCTTCCTTGCAGAACTAGAAGAGGCATCCTTCTGAATTTTTCCACTTCGGATTCCAGCTTCCACTCTTTCTCCCGTTAAGATCAGTTCAGTAAAACCCGCCGATGAACTTCCAATCAGATGGTTGAAGAATGGCCCAGTCAAGGTTCCCAGAAACATAACCACGAGCTCCCTATCAGGAAAGGGAGGTTGAACTCTTCCAGCCAAATCTCTCCACTTTTGAGCAAAATCCTTGAAACCCTCATTCGAACCCATAGACAAATTTTGGAGTTGTGTACGGGTGGGAGCGAGGTCTACATTATACTGATATTGCTTATAAAATGCAGCAACAATGTCTTCCCAGTTACGAACATTGGCTCTTTCCAGCTGATAGAACCAATCCAGTTGTGTTCCAGACAGACTGTCTTGGAAGAAGTGAACCCACAAATCTTTGTCAGCAATATGAGGCTGTATCTTCCTCATATAGGAACGGAGATGCATTTTAGGACAAGAGACCCCCATCATACTTAGCAAATACCGGTGCCTTGAATTTTGGTGGGATGACAACCCCAGAGACCAGACCCAACTCTTCAAAATCCAGCCCATGAACCTTCTGGATTTCCATAGCGCTCAGACGCTCTTCTAACTGCTTATACCTTTCATCAGCCATAGGGTACTTCTCCTCATTGTAATCAGTTTCATTATCAGACTCTTTAGGACTAGGGTCCTCTTCTCTGGATTCAACCTCTTGGTTCTCTCCCTCTTTAGATGAAGAAGCTAAATCAACAACCCGTCTTGGAGGCCCTCTGAACCTTCTGCTCATATGTGTCACACCAGCTGTCTTCTAGGTCTTCTTGTTCTTCTTAACAATCAGAGCCTTCAACTTTTTCTGTCCTTTGGCCAGAGCCTTAATCATTTGCTGGAATTGCGTGTTCTGAGTCTGAAGATCTTTCACAGTTTGTTCAAGAGCCATTTCTAAAATAAACAGCGAAGGAGATGAGAAACCTGTTATGAATCCTGTTATGCAATGATATTTATGATATGTATGCAATGATTTCAAAGACTTTGGGAAATTTAAATTTTCAAACCAAAATGAAACAAAGATTTTATCAGTTGAATTCAAAGTTCAAATGCCTTTTAGGCGTTACAATTAAAAACAAATCTAAAAACTAGAAACAAATCAAAATTCCCATGGATGCTTCCTCTTTTTGCCGAGATAGACATTGAGTCCTCTTTCCTCATGGAGCTGCTTTGTGAGCTCTAAAACCTTCCTCTCCTGGGCATAGAACTGATCCTTGTAGGTATCCTTCTCTTTCTTCAACTGAATCCAAGACCTCTGTAGTTCTCCAAGATCAGTGGGCATATAAGGATGGAGAATCGTGTAAGGAATACTCCCTTCAGTAGTGGGTTCCACAATCACTGGTAGAACGGCGATATAGGGCATCATAAGTTTCTGGGCACGGGCTCATACCCATTGGAGATAAGGTTCCATAGGAATGGAAGCCTTTGGCCCCAAAGCCTTGGCGCTAAATCTGTTTACCATGCTCCAAGCTCGTATGAACCTATGGCGATACCCTTGAACATCATCCTCATAGTTAAATACAATGCCCTCGATAAGTAACTCATAGGGACCATCCCTTCGAGCGTAGCGAAATTGTCGCAGAGCTAAACAAAGATTGTAGGTTATGCCCCCTATGATGCCAAGTAATGGGACATTAGGGTACTCCCCACAACGGTCAATAATAGTAGTGTTTTCCATAGCTCGGGAACACCAGAGAATATCCGTGTGAGCGAGTTACATTATCCTTTATGACCAACCCAAACCTTCTTCATTCTTCAGTACAGACTTAGGGAGGTGAGAAATAAACCACCTCGACAGTAATGGCATGCAGCACATAATAACCCCTCTTCTCTTCATGGTACGAGTATGGAGAGCATGCAAAATATCTTCGAGCAAGGTTGGCACGGGGTTGCGAGAGAGGAAGATCTTGATAGAATTCACATCTATGAATAAGTCTGGATTAGGAAATAGTACCAACCCATAGATTAGAAGGGCCAAGACCTCCTCAAAATCCATATCATCCCAAAAAAGCTGGGCCTTTTTCTATCAAGAACTTGGCTAGAAAACCCTTGACTCCGCTTCTTGTTTCCCAATTGGATACCGTGTCGACCCGTTTCAGATGCAAGGCTGAGGCAATGACTTTTAGCTTAGGAATTTCTTCCAGACCTGTGAAAGGCAACTGTTCCAGAATGGGTATATCCAATAACTGAGAGAAATCTTCCATGGTAGGCACCAACTGATAAACTGGGAAGGTGAAGCAGTGGTGCTTGGGATCAAAGAACTGGAAGAGTACACTCATCATCTTTTTATCAAAGTTTGCAGTAACCAGGTTGAGAAGTCGACCATGTCTCTTAGTGAACGTAGAAGTTTCAGGGACTTTTGATACTAGCTCCTTGAGTTGGGAAGGCATTTTCACAAAGCTGATCCGAATAGTGTTTCTACGAGCGGAAGCCATGATCTGCAAAACAGAACAAAGATAAATTCCCTTGGTCCTT
Organism: Vicia faba; assembly: GCA_948472305.1. NCBI lineage: Eukaryota > Viridiplantae > Streptophyta > Magnoliopsida > Fabales > Fabaceae > Vicia > Vicia faba. Next base: position 1,636,337,658 of record OX451738.1, read on the forward strand.
GAAATGGTTAGTGCAATAAGAATGGATGCTATGTTATGATGCATGATATCATGTTCAAGCAGGATAAATCATATATAAGCAAAACACACAATACACCTTAGGTTCAAAGGCTTGCATGATGCTAAAGGTAAGTACCCTCTTGAAGTTTAGTTGGTTTCAAACCTATCTTAGAAAAGTAACCGGGTTCTAAAGATTCTCAATATCACTGATCATCCTTTATTGGGCATTGCTTCAGCTCAAGCAATCTTTTCTTGCGGCCTAAATATCCCGAAAGTATGATCTCAATGAGTGTAGAATCGAGTATCAACCAATCCTCAGCTTTATATCGAGGTTGGCTATCTCACTACTTTCTAATGGCCAAGTTTGTTCAATTAAGGTTCTAAGGTCTGTTAGTGCTTCAAGATACCACGCGGCAGCCCCGTATTCTCCTCGTTTCCACATGAAGGATACCGGTACCAACCAAAGTGTCAGACCAACACATCCATCGCTTAAACCATATCGTTCTACGCCGTGCAGTCTCCACGATCTATTGCTATTTACCTAAAAGGTGTCCCCAGATCCGGGTGTAGGATCTTTAATAATACCCAAACAAAACCCTTGAATTTAAAGCAGGCAAGGCAAAACAAGAAAGCAATTTTAAAATGACCTAGATCCTAAGGTAAACTCCACTTTATTTTCCCCATCAGAGTCGCCAGTTCTGTGATACGGTGGCAGAACCGATTGTTAATACTGGTTTGCAAATGTCGTGGTAAGCAAGAGTCTCCACCGACTTTTATTTTATCCAATCAGGAAAAGGAAAAAGAACAGAAAAAACCTTTTTCGAGATGTTTCTGAGCACGGGGGGTAGATTATAGAAAGGGAAGGTGTTAGCACCCTTTCTATCCATGGTTTTCCACGGGCTCTCACGTACTTGCTCATTTTCTAAAATTGCTTGTGTGTGCTTGTTTTGAAAAGTTTTGTTTTACTTCGTTTTAACCATTGTTTCTGTCCTCAAGAGTGTTACGAAGTTGTTTTTTGAAAACTTTGTTTGAAAAGTGTTTGGTGTGAAAAAGTTTGTTTGTTTGAGCAAGTACCTAGGAACTAATCTACCTACTTAAAAAAAGTCTGTTCGTTTTCCTTTTCGACAATGCTATCCCATTATTGAGAAATAGGTAGCATCGTCGTTGGAGTTTTTTAGGGACATTCAAAGGGACATGTACGATCACAAAAGCAATGTTAGGAAATGTTAGTAATCATCCTAAAGCCTTAAAGATCTTGTTCCGAGGCAACATCCGAATGGGTCATTTAGATCTTTCAGGGCTAGAGGACAACCACTAACAAACCCTATACTTCATGACCGTTTACCGAAGGCAACCAGAGTGGAGTAAACCCGAAGAGTGAGTTTGTGCATGTGTTTGATTTCAGTTATTTAATCTTTGCATAATTAAGGTGATCTACTGTTTTAATTTTCAGTTAGTCTTTCCATTCAATCCTATTAACATACATATAAGAAGTTTATAGTTTGCAAAAATTAAAATGCGGGAAAGTTTAAAGGTCCTAGCTATTACAGGGCTTTTGCAGATACATAATTATCTTGACTGAAAATAAAAATGCGGAAGTTTAAAACCCTAATTAAATCTATTACAACCCGAAGCAGATACAATAATAGAAAAAAAAGAATTTAAAATGCGCGCGACGAATTAAATGCAAGAATTAAAGAACCCTAAAAATTTAATTGAAAAAATATTTAGGTTATTATTATTATTGAGAAAAAATTAATTAGGTTATGTACAAATTAAAACCCTAATTCTAATTGATTTAAATTATATAAGAAAACAATTAAATTTCCCTAAATAATTAAACTAATTAATTAATTAAGGTAACAAAATATTTTTTATGAAAAAAAAGATTTTTTTAGGTTTTTTTGTGATTTTTTGATTTAATAAAAAAATGATTTTTTATTTATTTCGTAAAGAGAAAATAATTGATAAATAAATAAAAAGAGATAAAAATAGAAAAGGATAGAGAATGGGCCTGTATTGAAGAAATCAGGGGGTGTATGTTGAATTATTCAGGCCCAATGATGCTTAAGCCCAGTCCTGGCATTAAATTCCATGTGATGCTCTTCCTGATGTCCATGGTAGGCCCTGAGCGTTAGGCGTTGGATCTGGATTGATAATGAATCCATTGGTTGGACATTGTGGTGCATGGTGAGCGCTTGGAGGTGTGATGCATAGAACCTGCAATTAAATGTTAAGAAAATAGCAAAACAATGGGACCTAGGATTGAACCCAGGTCCTCCCACTCATACCATGCGCGTTTCACCACTGGGCTACCATGTTTTAGTTGTTAATATAATAACAATAATTAGTAATATATGAAACAACGTGGATAGCGGGAAAAACGAAAACGCAGACATTATTATTCAAATGGACCAGTGGTAGTTGGACACATTATCGTCTTCTTCACAGATCCGTCGTCTTAGGTCCCAGACTTTTACCTACGGCCTGTGTCTGTAACTATAACCCTGCATCTTTCCAAAATCTCAAACAAGTAAGATAAATTAATTCAAAATATACCAATCAACCTGACTTGATCTCGTGAGCATGATAGTACTCCTATTTGGCCCTGATTTTACCTGTACAATAAAGCCCTAAAATGGAGGACAAAACCCTAATAATGGCAATTCATCATTTACACATCAAAGTTGGGAATTAAATATACAGAAAGATTCCAGACATTCATATGAACACAAATATGCAATCAAAACATGTTAACAATGCAAGAATGAAGAAATATGAATTTGGAAGAAGTGACAAATCGTGAGAGGATTAGGTGATGATTCCTGGAGCTTTGAAGCGTGCAAATGGTCCTGTTAGCTTCAGGAGATATCCAGGAAGGGATTTATGGCTTTGAATGGTTTTGAATCGTCCTCTAGATTAGAAATCGGATCCACACTTTTTGTCAAAATTTTCAGTTTGGTTTGCCTGCTTGCACGACTCCAATCCTTGTTTTTATGCACTGGTTGTGTCCTATATATGTATTAGAACAAATTAGGTTAACAAAAACGAGTTAAATCTTTGCCAATCATGACAATTGGATTTGGTTTTGTTCTTGTATTATATGTTTCTAAAACAAGCATAATCATGGCAATTTTGCTTCAATTTTCCTTGATCTGATTTGATATGATTTGCCAGCCTAATTGGATTTGATTCCTACAAAAAAACTGATCAAAAATCAATCTTTTGTATTTTTTGCTATTTATTTGATTTAATTTGAATTTTAAATAATAAAAAATCAAAATAAAATAAATAATGAAGAAAATAAAGTGTAGATGCTGATTTGGGTCATGGACCATGCCACAAGCAAGATGCAATCATGAAATGCTAGGCCCATTTGACAAAAAAATCATTTTTGAGCACATTTGACTTTTGGCAATTTTGCAAAAATGGTCAACTTTGACAAGGCATATCTCTTCCAATTTTAACCCTAGAGAGGTGTTCTTGGACTTTTTAGAAAGGTTAGGATGTCTCTAAACAACCCTTTTGGTATCATCTCAATTGTGTCTTCCATGTTCATGTAAGAAGCTTTGACCCAAAAGGTATTTTTGTTGACTTTTCAAGAGGACCTATAATATAGAAATTCATATCTTTTGATGGGTGCATATTTTGAACTTAAGGGCTGAAGATGAGTCGCAGGAAATTTGATTCTCTTCAAAATGAGCCTTGGATGGTAAATTTCTGATAAAGTATGAAGAAGTTATGCTTGGTCAAAGTTTGGTTGACTTTTCCTGAGAAACCCTAATTTAGCAACTTTTGGGTTTTGATGAATTTGGGGCATTCCTTGGGGAATCATGATCAAACCTTGATCAAATGATGGATATAACTTAAAAATGTTGATGTTGACTATAAATCTTGAAGTTTGACTGTATGTGGGCCACATTTGACTTTTGACCTAGTACAGTTGATTTTCAGGCATCTGGGCAATTGACTGAGCAAACTTCTTGTGAAAGGCATGAAACTTGACACGGATGATCTTGATAACATATTAGGACCATGTAAAGCATTTGGGACCTTTGGAGTTCCCACACCTTGATGAAAATGGAAACCCTAGTTTGAGGTATATTGCCTTAGGAGAGAGTTTGTCTGGTCAACTCTTGGGCATCCTTGAGCAAGTTGAGGACCTCTAGGAGTATGTTTTGAGTAAAATGAGAGGGAAAATTTTGCGGTACAACACTTGGTGAAACCAGTGACATCCTTATCAAAAGGAATGACATCTTCATCAGCTGCAGTAGGGATGAAAGTTTCACCTGTAGGACGTAGTCCAATGATGGCTGCAATGTCGAACAACATAGGGGTTAGCATACCATTTGAAAAATGGAAAGTGTTTGTGGAACTATCCCAGAAGTAGAGAGTAGAAACCATCATATAGTTGTAGTAGCTTGATCCAACCCTAGAAAGTTGAATCAAGTCAAAGATGCCTTGGGACTTCCAGACATCACCTTTAACCTTCTTCACCTTATTCAACCATGCAATGTAGTCCTGGTTGACAACATGAGCAGAGTGAAAAAATTTTGAGGTCCTGTAGATACGGGAGAAATCTAAAGGGAACTTTCTGGCGATAGGGGGCCTTGTGCTTCTATGAATAGGGAAGCATATTTGCAGATTTTTTGGTGCCCTAATCTCATTAGGGATGGATCCCATGAGAGCATATGCAGTGTTGTTGCAGAAAAATGGAAGCAACAGATTAGAAAGGAAAGTAGCAATGTTGCATGTTGGCTTTGGCTCCAACAAAAAGGTTTGTCCATCAACAGTGAGGAACTTAAGCATGGTGGAAACTAGCTCAATCGCGTGAGGAGCGTTAATGTGTTCAACAATTTGGCTTGGAGATTCAATGGAAGGTGATTGGAAGTTTTGAGTAAAAAATAAAGGTGCCTTTTCCTTTTTATTTATTTTTTAAGAAACTTAAAGGGTTATGTCTACGGTTGGGATGTTCCACCGTAGTGACAAATTTACATATATCACCATGGTTGGAATTGTAAACTGTTGTGAGTATATTTATATATAAGCGAGTTAACACTCGCTCTTTGAAAAGGGTATTTATACCTTCAAAGAACGCAAACTATCAAAGAGAGAGCGTTAACTCGCTTATATATAAGTATACTCACAACAGTTTATAATTCCAACCGTGGTGATATATGTAAATTTGTCACTACGGTGGAACATACCAACCGTAGACATAACCCTTTAAGTTTCTTAAAAAATAAATAAAAAGGAAAAGGCACACCTTAACATTAAAGGAATAAAATATATGAGGGCGCTGAGGTTCAAACCCATGAAAGCTTGATGGTATCACCACAGTTGGCTCCTCAACTATTGTTATATAGAAGTAATTTTTAATCAAAAACTAAAAATAATATAGTATCGCCTAAGTTTAGATATGTCACCACGATGTGGGGAAAATCGTGGTGACCATGGCGTTGTTATTAACGTATTTTGTAATAGTGTTAGAAGACACATCTGTAATTCTTTTAGCTGCGTTGACATATGAAAGTGGTCTTGGTGGATTTAGAAGTAAGTAATAGATCTAAACGGGGATGAGATTGCATCTAAAAGAGAGGCGTCAAATCAACTCTTCTCACTTTCAATATTGAAGGCTAGCGTGTTGTGGAAAAAATCACAGTGGAAATGATTAAAGGAATGTGACGCTAATTCAAAATTCTTTCATCGATGTGTGGCATAGAAGGAAAATTAATGAGATTACTTTTATCAAGACTCAAAACACAAAGTTATCAGAAGCGTAAAAAATAAAGCAGAAAATTTATGATCACTTTTCAGATGTGTTCAAAAATAGAAGTGTAAGCAGACCGGTTCTTAGGGATTTTGAATACATAAAGTTTGAGAGGGAGGAAAATGAGGGCCTTACAATTGAATTTTCAGAAGAGGAGATAAGAAGAGAAATCTGATGGCGGACGTGCCAACCTAACTCTTCAGGTTTAAGAAGATTGGACAGGGGAAACTATTATACCCCAAAATTTTCCCTCTCATTTTTCTCAAGACATTCTTTCAAGGCTCCTCAAATACTCAAGGGTTAACCAGTCAAAGCTCCTCCTAAGCTAAAGGTATACAACTGGGATTTTGATTTTCTCAAGGAAATTTGGTTTACAAATGTATAAAATGGTTATCATGGCTTATCATAGGTCTCCAACAATTTTCATGTCAAGTTTCAAGTCATAAATCACAAGTTTGCTCAGTCAATGGCTCAAATGATTGAAAATCAACTATATTGGTCAAAAAGTCAACTATGGTCAACATACAGTCAAACTTCAATATTTTTGGTCAACATCAACATTTTGAAGTGATATTCATCATTTGATCAAAGGCTGATCATGATTCCCAAAGGAAAGCTCTCAAATCATCAAAAGTCAAGAATTGTCAAATTAGGGTTTCCTTATGAGAAGTCAACTGAATTTGACCAGGCATAACTCTCACATAATTCATCAACTTTTCCCCAACCAAAGCCCATTTTTAAGAAAATTTAATTCTCTACAACTTTGATTTTATGCTCAAGCCCAAAAAATGCTTCATTTGAAAGATATGAGCAAATACATTATAGGTCATTTTCAAAAGTCAACAAAGACACTTTTTTTCAAGGCAACTTACATCACGATAATGTCTCTAAATGCAAAAATGATCAAAAGAGAAAGTGAAGATTACATCTTGAGCTTTTAAAAAAGTCAATGTTCATCTTTAAAAGATGAAAATTGCGCAAGTTATGAGTTACACAAGTTGGGAAATTTTGAGGAAATGCATGAAATACAAAATGAGCAAATTTGGAATTTTGAACTTGTGGGACTATTCGTTGATATTCAAACACATCCATGACCTTATGAGAGACTCTTAAATCCACTTACACCTTTCCCTATATTTTCTCATCATTTTATTTATATTTTCTTTTGTTTTTATTCAAATAAACTCAAAATAAATAAATAAAATAGAAAATAAATGGGCCAAGCATGTGATGAGCCATTTTTAAGGCCCATGTAGCTCATTACAGCCCATAAAGCTTGCCAAATCCATGCAAAGGTGAAAATGGAAAGAAATATTGCAAGTTTGGAAATATTTCAAAGTTTTGATATTGTTTGATGAGAACCTTCATGGGTTGATTCATTGCCATGTTTAGAAGGCCATTCACTCACTATATATAATGCAAGCAAGGTAGATCAGAAAGGACACAAAAACCACTACATACAAGCTCTCCAAAAATTCTTTAAAATTCCAAAAAAAAGTTGTCAAATCTGTAACCTCAATTACAGCCCTTTTCAAACCAAACTAAGGGCATAAATCACTCCCTGGGGATCAAAGGAGATGTTTCCATCCCTTACACGCACCTGAAACAAACCAGAAACCCCTTTTGCATCAACTCCGATTGGTAAGTGGGTAAGCTTTGTTTCTCAGAGTTCGTCATGGTTTAAATGATTATGAGCATGTCTATTTGATTAATATGCATTTTATGATTTTTTCTAATGTTTTACATGTAAGAATGAATACAGAAATGACATCGTGCCATGGATAGGGCATTGAGTTTCCAAAGCTTTAGATTTTAGGTTACAAGAACTTTTTGCCCAAACGGACCCCGAATTCGGATTTAGGGGGAAATTTTAAGGGGGTTAGGATTAATTTGGGACTTTAATTCATGTTGTTTTGCAGGTTTGCATTTTAGTGTGGCCGGAGAAGATAACCGAAAGGTTGACTCTGGCGTGCTGACTCCGTTAGCCCATATGCCATCACCTGATTGGTTCATTCAATTCCACCTGGGCATGCACATTTTAAAATGGGAAATACAATTAATTTTATATTATATTTGTTCGCTTGAGTTGTACTACCGGATGAATCACGCCACCCTAGTGGCAACATACATGCACATAAGACACTCGTACGCATGGTCCTGGGTTCGATCCAGGCGCGAGGCATTTTACTTTTTTTCATATTTTTCACTTCAAATCAGGTACAAGCGAAACCCAATGCACGCATGGTGCAGCTCCAGCTATCCCCATCAAATCTCATCAAGCTAGATCTGAAGGCCTCAAATGCGGGTTCCCACTGTGTACCTCTCAAGACCAGCCACATAGGATCCAATGCAAGCTTCTGGGTCCATTTGTTAATAGGCCTGGACTTTGCTTCCTAACACTCCCCTTTTTTCCTTTTGCAACGCTTGGCCCATTTCTAGTTCTTTTTTTTGTTTTATTTATTTAATTTTCTTTAATTTTTTTTATCATAAAATAAAAAAAGAGATTAGATTTAGGTTTTCTTGATTAAATTAATTTTCACAAAAAAATAAATTAATTTTATCACTTTGTTTTTTAATTAAAATTAGGTTTCATAATTAAATCATTTTTCTAAATAAAATAACAAAAAACATTTTCTAATCTTAGAATTTTGTAGGGTTTTCTAGATACATTTTCTCTCTTCAATCTCTGCACGTTTATTTGCATTTTTGCATTATTATTTTTCACAATTTTTGCAATTGCCCATAGTTTGTGATAGATAATTAGGACCCTTTATACTTTCCTTCCCCAATTTTTTGTTTGTATCCCCTCATCCCCAAAGCAATGTAATAGCATAGTTTACTTCCCGCACTTTTATTTTTTGCCCTTATGTATGTATCTAATTGCTTGATTAAATAGGCGTGCATGGCAAGATTTAAAAACAAATGGTAGAAAACCTAACATCCAAGATAAACATAATTGAAACACAACACACTTCGCACACGCGCACCTCTAAGATACCCCCACTTGTTGCCTTCGGAAAACAACAATCACGTCTCTTGAACGTGAGAAGTTTTAGCAAAGACCCTTTGGTTAAAAGATCATAGTCCCTCGATGACCCTTCAATTCCGCCTCGGTAAATGATCTTAGTACCTTAGGGTAATTGCTAAAGCGTCTTACGAGTTGCCTTCGTGACTGTACGATGACCCTCGACTATCCCTCAAAACATCCAATGATTGGGCTACCTACTAACTAATAGGAGGATAGCACTATCTAAAGGAAAAGAGGAAAAGAACAAAGACCTTTTGAGTAGGTAGATAGCTTATAGTTGCTTGCTCACAAAAAAAATCAATTTCTCACACATATACTATCTTTTCTAAATATTTTCAAAGAAAAAATACTTTGTATGCATTCTCAACGACACGAGAATCATTACAAAGTTTACTGCACTAAGGCCTTTTCAAAATATTTTCAAAACACAAGTTATACAAAAAGCATTTTCAAAAGTGAGCTAGCAACTAAGAGCCCATAGATAACTACGTATTAAAAGAGTGCTAACACCTTCCCTTTTCATAACCTACCACTTACTCAGAAAAATCTCGGGAGGTCTTTCCTGTTCTTTTCACCCTTTTCTTTAATTGGATAAAAGAAAAGTCGGTGGTGACTCTTGCTAACCGTAACATTTGCGATAAAATGCAAAACCAGTAAATTCAGTTCTCCCACCATATTACAGAACTGGAAACTCTGCTGGGCAAATTAACTTAAAGTGGGGTTATCTTAGAGATAGTTCATATTTAAATGCTTTCATTGTTTGACTTGCCTGATTTATTCTTAAAGGGTTGTTTGGGTTATTCTTGTAAAAGATCATATACCCGGATCTGGGGCATTTAGGTAAGTAGCAATAGATCGTGAAAACTACAAGACATACATCGATACAGTTGAAGCGATGGATACGTTAGTGCGATACATTGGTTGGTACCAGTGTCCCTTGAGTTAAGTCAAGGAGAATGTTGAGCTACCGCATGGTGTCATAAAGAATTAACTGACCGTAGAACCTTTGTTGACACAACTTAGCCATTAGAAGGTAGCGAGATAGCCGGCTTTGGTGCAGACTGAAGTTGGTTGATACTCAATGCTACACTCATTAAGGTCGGACTCTCGGGATATTTCCGTTGCAAATCATATGCTTGAGCTGAAACAAAGCCCGAGAGAAAGATCGGTGATATTGAGACTCCTAGAACCTGGCTACTTTCTTTTAGGATAGGTTGAGCCAACTAAAACTCAAGAGGATACTTGCCTATAACTCCATGCAAGCTTAAACCTAAGGCCTTGTGTGTTTTTCTTGTATATGATTAAACTGTTCGAACATAACATCATGCATCATAACATTAATACCATTTCATTTCTACTAACGATTTCAAAGACCATGGAATTTATCTTTGTTATGTTTTGCAGACTATGGCCTCCGCTCGCAGAAACATTATTCGGGTTAACTATGTAAGGGTGCCTCCTCAACTTAAAGAGTTAGTCTCAAGGGTTCCTGAAAGTTCGTCATTTATCAAAAGTCATGGTCGACTTCTCTGTTTGGTTACTCCAGGTTTTGAGAAAGATATGATGAGTGTCCTATTCCAGTTCTTTGACCCTGCACATCACTGCTTCACCTTTCCCGGTTATCAATTGGTACCCACTATAAAAGAGTTCTCTCAACTACTGGGAGTGTCTGTTCTTGATCAGATGCTCTTCACTGGTTTAGAGGAAGCTATTATTGTAGCAACCTTACATCTTAAGTGGTCCGACATTATATCCAACTGGGAAATAAGAAGAGGAGTCAAAGGTTTTGTAGCTAAATTTCTATTGGAGAAAGATAAACTATTCCTAGATGCTATGAGTTTCCAGGCCTTTGGGGATATCTTGGCTCTTCTAATTTATGGGCTGGTACTGTTCCCTAATCCAGACCAGCTCATTGATGTGAACAGAGTCAAGATTTTTCTCGCTCGTAATCATGTCCCTACCTTGCTCGGAGACATTCTGCATTTTGTTCACACTCGTACTATGAAGAGGCGAGGAACTCTCATGTGTTTTATACCTCTGCTATCCAGGTGGTTTATTTTGCACCTTCTCCGCTCGGTAATGAATAATGAACAAGGTTTGAGGTGGTCGTAAAGAATAATGTCACTTTCTCATGCAAATATTTACTGGTGTTTCTGATCTCATGAGGATATCACTATCATTGATCGCTGTGGGGAATTCCATAACGTTACACTCCTTGGCATTATGGGAGGTGTTACTTACAACCCTTCCTTGGCTCTACGTCAGTTTGGTTACGCTCGAAGAGATGGTCCTCATGACGCACTTATCTAGGGTATTGCATTCGATTACGAAAATGATTCTCAAGATTATCGTTGGAGGTTTATACGTGCTTGGGGCATGGTAAGCAAGATTGGTAGTAGGACCTTAGGGCAAAAGAATTCCATACCTCTGGAGCCTTATCTTAAATGGGTACGAGCTCACGCTCAAAACCTCATGATGCCATATCCAGCTATCTTACCAGTAATCATGGAGCTTATTGTTAAAGGAGACGTTTCTCGCACCATCCTCCATCCAAACATGGCTACTGACCTTGAAGAATTACAGAAGTCTTGGATTCAACTAAAGGAAGAACGGGATACCTTTGAGACTCAATTCTATGCAAATGAGAAGAAAGTGTTGGAGCTCACCAGGCAACTTCATGAGGAACAGAGTCTTAATGCATACATCAACACAAAGAGGAAGCGTCCACGGGAGACTTGATTCTTAGATTTTAAGAGTTCATTTTGTTGTCTCTTTGAGACCTTATTGTAAGCCTAAAAAGGCATTTTGTACTTTTTGAATTCACTAATAAAATATTTGTTTATGTTTCCCCTTGGTTAAGTAAAGTTGAATCTCCTAAGGTCCTTGAAATCATTAAATTTACATGTCATGCATCATTTCATAACAGGTTTATCATACATGTTTCTCATTTTCTCGCTGTTTATTTCAGCAGAAAAATGGCCCTCGAACAGACCGTTAAGGATCTTCAGGCTCAACATGCAAAATTCCAAGAAACTCTCATGAATCTGGCACAGGGACAGAAAGAGTTGTTGGCGCTCGTCGCCAATAAAAAGAAGACCAAGAAGTCGGTTGTTGTCCACAATATGGGGAGTGTAAAATCAAGCTTCTCAAATAAGCTTTTGTTTTCGTGAAGACAAACCATGGCTAACAAAGAAGGCAAAGATTTTGGTCAAGCATATAAGCATCTAAGGATAATATCTTCACTCAAAGCTCTCAAAAACTTTAAAGGTATAATAATATTATCTACTTTGATCTTAAGATATAGATGCTCAAAAATGAAAAAGAAATGTTTAAGAATCATTACTCAAGCTTTTCAAAGATAAAATTTCACTTTTCTTCTGCATGCAATCGATTTGCATCTTAGTGCAATCGATTGCACTCTTCAAAATTCCAAATCTTTTGCTTATGTTTCTTTGTGCAATCAATTACATTGTTAGTGCAATCGATTGCACTCAGTTAAATTTTGCTACTGACTTTGCATGCAATCGATTACATTGTTAATGCAATCGATTGCACTCTTAAAATTTTGAAAAAATAGCTGTTGAAAACCTTGTGCAATCGATTACACCAAGGGTGCAATCGATTACACACTGCACGAATTTGAAAAATAACAGCTTTGTTCATGCCTTTTGATCATGCCTTTTCATTACATCTTTTCACTTAAACTTAGCATTTGTTCATGATACTTTTCCAGATCTTCATGTTGTTTCAAAAGGGTGTTATGAACATATAAATATTCAATTTCAAATCCAGATCTAACACCTTCTTTCATAAATATTTTTCTGAACTTTCAAAATACAAACTCAAGCATTCTTCATTTTCATGCATAAGTTTTATGCACATTTTCATACTTTAAACAGAAAACTTTGAGCAAATATATCTTGAGTCTTTGTACAATATTATTATTGAAAGGAGAAGATTATACATTGTCAAATCACTCTTAGTGATCAACATTACTCTACTCACTCAAACTCACAAATTGATATTTACTTACTCATTTTCCAGGATTGTTGGAATTAAGTTTAAGTGTTTTTGTTGAAATCTTGTCTTTCCAAGTTGTTGGATACAAGTGTAGTTACATTGAGAGGATTGTTCTCATAGGTAACTTAGTGAAAATCCAAGAGGATTGTTCTTGGTCCAAGAGGATTGTTCTTGGTTTGGTTGGTAGTTCTTGTGTAAGTTTGCCACAATAAAGAAATCTCTTTCATGTTGAAAGGGGACTGGAGTACTCTCGGACTGTGAGGGGAACCAGGATATATCGCCCATGTCTCTTTATTTTTCCTGCATTTTTAAGCTTTCCTAAACTCACTTATAACCATAAAAATAAGAACAATCATCACTAAAAACCAGAATTTTTAAAAGTACCTAATTCACCCCCCTCTTAGGCGCACTTCATTCTTACAATTGGTATCAGAGCGGGTTATAGGTAACCTGCTCCTAAAAGATCCAGAATGGCTTCCGCAAATCATAATCCCGTTTTCAGAGATGGTGGTAGTAACAACAAGCCTCCTCTATTTTGTGGTGAATATTTTGACTTCTGGAAAATACGCATGAAGGAGCATCTAGAAGCACAAGGAGAAGAAATATGGGATGCCGTCGAAAATGGTCCATTTATCCCGATAACAGTAATCAATGGTGTTGGCTCATCAAAGCCTAAAACTGCATGGGACGATGATGATAAGAAGAAAGTTCTCTATGACAAAAAGGCAATAAACCTTCTTTAAGGTGCACTTAGCATGGAAGAATTCTTCCGTGTCTCGGCATGCAAAACAACAAAGGAAATATGGGATACCTTGGTACAAACTCATGAAGGAACAGTTGAAGTAAAAAGATCAAGACTCAATACCCTAAGTCAAGAATACGAACTATTTCGAATGCAGCCCGGAGAAACCATTCTTGACTTAAAAAAGAGATTTGTGCACTTGACAAATCATCTAAGTGCTCTTGGTAAAACTTTGACGAATGATGAATTGAATCTGAAAGTACTTAGGTCCTTAACTAGGGAATGGCAACCAAAGGTAACGGCTATTTCATAAAAGAAAAGTCTCTCCAACATGACATCCACAACACTTTTTGGAAAACTTCAAGAATACGAAACGAAACTCAGAATACTCGAAAAGCATGAAAATCAAGAGAAGAAATCCAAGAATATTGCTTTGAAGATATACTCCAAGGAAGTTGAAAAGTAAAACAATCCAGAAGAAGATGAAAACGTCATGCTTCTTGTTAAAAGGCTTGGTAAGTTCTTCGGTAGAAATGACAAACCTTTTTCTCATTCAAAAGGAAAGAAACATTTTCAGAAAAAGGAAGGCTCCACATCAATACAAGAAATCAGATGTTACGAATGTGGTAAGCAAGGTCATATCAAGCCGGATTGTCCAAAACTCTCCAAAAAAGGTGGCTTCAAAAGCAAGAAGGGATTCAAGAACAAAAAGGCTTATGTAGCATGGGAGAACAATGAAATAAGTTCCTCATCCGATTTCGATAGTGATGAAAGTGAAAATCTAGCATTGGTGGCCTCACACCATTCCGATGATGAAGACAATGAGGTTAGTAATGAATTTTCTCTTTTTGATAGTGATGCACAAGGTTCTATAGATGAACTATTGAATGAATGCAAAATTCTGTATAAAACCATTTCATCACAAAAGAAACAAATTTCATCCTTAGAAGAAAAATATGTTTCAATAGAAAAAGATTTCAAAGAAGAAAAACAAAAATCAAGTGATGAACAAAAACATAATTTTGTATGCAAAAATTATGATTCACTCTCTTTCCAAATTGTCCAATTAAAAAGAGTCATTGAAAGATATGAAAAATGGCAAATTGGATTGGAAGGTGTTCTTAGCCAACAAAGATACTCCAATGATAAAAGTGGGCTTGGATATTCAAAGTTTTCAAAACCAAGTTCTAACAAAACTATCTTTGTTAAGGAAAGTGATCAATCTTCCAAAGAGAAAGTGAACAAACCTAAAATAGTTCGTCACTATCCGAAAAAGAAAACTTTTTCTAAGAAGGAATCTTATCCTTCTAGATATAGAAGTAACTTTGAACCTACTTGTTTTTATTATGGTATTAAAGGCCATACACCTAATGCTTGTTGTTGTACCCCAAAATTTTCTCTCTCATTTGTCAAGTATTTTCTCACAAGATCTTCTACGACGTCAAGTTTGTAGTACCGATACATCAATTTAGGCTTGAAATTGGCACAAGGGCAAAACGGTCAATTGCATACTGGAAAGTCAAACTTTGACTTTTTGGTCAACATTACATCCCAAAGATCAAATTTCATCAAGACACTCAAGAATATCAATCTTAATCATCAAGAAGTCAAGAAAGTCAAAAGTCAACTTGAAAAGTTAAGATTTCCAAGACTTAGAAATTTTCTAAGTGTTTTTATACATGATAATTTGACCACTTCATGCCATTCTTTCACCAAGATGCAAGACGGTTCAAGAGAAACTTTCAACATGAAAGTTTTAGATCTCCATGATATCTACAATATTTCTTTACATAACTTCTCCTAAATATGCTTGGATCTCAAGTTATAAATTCATGAAGTCATGACATTTTCATTTAACACTTAGAGAAATTTTCAACAGATTTTGTGCAGGATTTTATCCCAACTTCTTGGCATTTTTTGACATGGTTCCAAGATGACTTTGTCAAAGTGACCAACATGAAAGTTATAGAGGGTGTTTCAAGCTTTCCAAAATATCCAAGAGCATGAATTTATCATATTTGAGCTAGAAGATACAAGGATCTGAAGTTGGGCATCCATTATTGAATTGCAAGCCATTTTTGTAGAAGAACACATAATCCAATTGGCATGATGTGCTGCATAATCTTACTATTCAGGCCTTGTGACTGTAAAATCTCTACATAATTTAATGTTTACACAAGAGCTTGATCTATTACCCAAGTGTTTTGAGCCATTGTCCAAAAGATCTTTCCATTTATGGCATAAAGGCACCATTGTTATTCTTGAAAAGCAAGCTTTTTGTACAAAGTTTGTCTTGAGCCCATACTTTGTTGGTTTCTAATTTTACTCCACCATAAAACATGGAAATCAACCCCTCTAAACCAGCAACTTTGGTACTTCATCTTGGAACCATGGAGTACTTGACATAGTTTGATACTTACATCCCAACCAAACCATAACATGTTGTCTTGCAAACTTAGTCAGATCATATGCACAAGCCTCTTGCCTATAAATAGAAGAAGCATTTGCAAGACAAAGAGGTTGGAAAAAGATAGATAGAAGTTAGAAAAATAGAAAGAAAAACCAGAAGTCTTGTTATAAACTAACCATCAAAAGCCATAACAGTCTACAAAACTTCCACTCTTGAGTTTTAAAGTCCAAACCTTTGAATTTCTCATGCCTTGCAAATTCTGTCCAACCATCCAAACACTCCACATACATCGTATAGAAGTTGTTCAAACACAAGACAAACTTTTGTAACATCACTATCATCACTTTCCAAGCTCAACAACATCCCATACAATAACTCAAACTCAAAGCACCAAATTTAAGTTTCAAGGTAAGTTTTTCTTGACTTTAAACTATTCATTTCAATCATCATCATTTGGTTCATTTTTTAGGATAAAATGCAGTGACCTTATAAGAAAAGGTTTGTAAAAAATCATGAACAATTTCCAAGATTGAGTAAAAGGTTTTCAATGATATAACATCATTAACAGGCAGGTGTAAGGAAGCTATTTTTCAAAATCATACAGTGCGCAATCGATTGCACAACCATGCAAATCGATTGCATAGGGTTCCAGTAGCCAAATTTCCAATTTTTTTGAGTGTGCAATCGATTGCACAACCATGAAAATCGATTGCACGGGGTTCCAGTAGACAAATTTCCAAATTTTTTGACTGTGCAATCGATTGCACAACCATGCAAATCGATTGCACTGGAAGTCAGTAGCCAATGTTTTGAATAACTGAAGCGTGCAATCGATTGCACTAACATGCAAATCGATTGCACACAAATAAAAATTAATTTTTTTCTTTGAAAGAACTTGAATAAATGATTGGACAATATAAAATGTTTTTTTGACCATTAGGCATCTATATCTTAAGTTCAAGGTACATATCATCATTATAACTTGAAATTTGCCAAGGGCTTGAACCAAAGAATTCATCCAAAGAGGCTTTTAGCTTGATCAATAGTTTTTGCCTTCTTTATCAATCATGACTTGTCTTCATCAAAACAAGAGTGCATTCGAGAAGCTTGAGTTTACGGCATGGGTCGACACCTAATGATCCAATGTGTTTTCTCTTCCTTTCATTTTTCTTGATTTTTACATGCTTCATATATTTTCTTCATGGCTATTCAATATGGTTGTAATAGATAATTAAGACTTTAATTTCTTGCAATCCCCATTTGTAAATTGTACACCCTATCCCCAAATGATTGTAATAGCGTAGGATATTTACTTTCCGCAATTTACCGCTTTACATATAACATGTTAATAATTAGGGTTTGTATGGCAAGATAAAACCAATCAAATAGAAAACCCTAATTCAAGACAAAATCAAGTATGAAAATGACACACTTGCACACAAACACTCCTTAGGGTTACTCCACTTGGTTGCCTTACACAAAAATGGCAATATTACGCATGCGAAGTATCTTGGCAAAACAAACAAATATAAGATCATAGTCCCTCGATGACGCTATTCAAAGTTGCCTTACAAAAATGATCTTAGTCCCTCAAAATGCTAAGATACTTTGCAACATTGCTAATCATGGTCATACGATGACCCGCGATCATCCCTTCACATCCAACGATGGGGCTTCTTACCAAATCAATCGTAAGAAAGCAACATCTAAAGGTGGAGGAAAAGAACATCTAAGACCTTTTGAGTAGGTAGGTTCGCTCTTAGTTACTCTCTTGCTCACAACAAAAACATTTTTACACCAACACTCTAATTTGAAACATTTTCTAAAGATAAAACTTTGTATGCGTTCTTATAGAGACGAGAATCATCACAAAGACACCTTTTCCAAATCACTTTCAAAAACACATCTCACAAACACCTCTTTGAACTATTTTCGAAACAAAAAATTGGTATGCGTTCTTATAGAGACGAGAACCATTACGAAGTACCATTTTCAAAATACTTTCAAAAATCACCACCACAAGCACACATTCAAACAAAAGCAAGTAACTAAGAGCCCATGGAAAAACATGGATGGAAAGGGTGCTAATACCTTCCCTTTTCATAATCTAACCCCCGAACTCAAGAAACAATCTCAAAGGTCTTTCCTGTGCTTTTTCAACTTTCCTTTTGGATAAAAGAAAAGTCGGTGGCGACTCTTGCTAAACCGCAACATTTGCGAACACAAACGCAAAACCTTCAAGTCAGTTCTCCCACCGTATCACAGAACTGGCGACTCTGGTAGGGATTATTATAAAAGTGGGGTTACCTTAGGGTTAGATCACATTTTCTTGCTTACATTATTTGATTTGTATGCTTTACATTATGGTTCTTTGTTTGGGTTTGAATCCTCTACCCGGATTTGGGATACATTATAGGTAAGTAGCAATACATTGTGGAAACTGTGTGGGGTATACCGACATGGTCTAAGCAATAGCTACGTTAGTGCGACATATTTGTGGGTACCGAGAGCCTTTGAGTTAATCAAAGAGAATACGAGGCCGCTGAGTGATGTCATGAAGCACTAATGAACTTCTAGAACCTTTACTTGACGAACTTGGCCTTTAAGATGTAGTGAGATGACCGGCTTTGGTGCAGTCCGAAGTTGGTAGATACTCGATACTACACTCATTGATGTTTGGTTTCTTGGGATATTTCGGTCGCCATTAAAGAGGCTTGAGCTGAAACAATGACCAAGGAAACAATCCGGTGATATTGAGCTCCTTAGAACCCGGTTACTATTACTAATACATGTTTAAGCAAACTAAAATTCAAGAGGGTACTTACCTATAAAACTCCATGCAAGCCTAAACCTGAGGACTTGTCTGCTTTGTGTGTATATGAATATTTGCATATAAACTTGTTTGCTTTGCATACGTGTACATAACATCATACCATAGCATTTTCAATAACTTTCTATCAAGGGACAATAGGAATTATTTTCCTCCGATTAAACACCGTCAAAGATCAAGTACAACAAACTTGAGTCAAGGGCTATGACCCACTCGATATGGTGAGCTTGACTCTTGAAGAAGGACTCTCCACGACACGAAGTTTCTTCAATCAAGCTGCAATCAAATTCTAACAGTTTCTTGTTTACCCGCGAGATACTTGAAAACATGCATCCACATATCATGCATCATATCATGACAGGTTTCTCCCATACAAGTCTCCTTATCTTCCTACTGTTTATTTCAGTAAGATGGAACAAATAGTGAAAGACATCCAGATTCAAAATGCTCAACTCCAAGAGATGTTCTTGAACTTGTCCAAGGGGCAAGAAGAGGTGAAAGCTCTCCTCACCAGGGGCATGGTCATGGGGAATCCGGAGGGCACCAAGGATGATCAGTTGGAAAGGCTACAAACTGAAATATCCATAATGAGGGTCCAAATGATGGGACAGCTGGTGGGCCAGATGGCTCTTATCCAAAATCTGGCTCAAGGACAAGAAGAGTTGAAAGTTCTTGTCAACCAACTTTGTCAAGACGGTTGCAACCGTATGGGGAAAACAATCAGGATTGGAAATCAAGTCACTGCTCAGCCTCCCATGAGACAAGAAGACAGAAGACCTTCCCAATTTGCTGCCACATCGCGAGCCCAATAACAACCTCGCCAATAACAACAAAGGAATCAGTGCAAGGAGGTCACACCTAAGAGACAATTTACCAGGGTTGGCATGTCGCTAGCTCAGGTGCTACAACACTTGTTGAAGGCGGAGCTAATTACCTTAAAGGCTCTTCCCCGGAATCCCAACACTGCTGCTCCTAGTTACTGTCCCAATGAGAGGTGTGCATACCATTCTGATGGTTCTGGGCACGACACGAACAATTATTGGGCTCTGAAGAACATGATTAAAGACCTAATTAACGAAGGAGTGTTGGAGTTTACACAAGACGATCAACTGGAACTTTTCTATCACCCCTCAAGGGCATCCACATGAAGCAACGATCTGGGCGAGGAAATTTTCAGTTCATTTGAATTTTCAATTGTAATTACTTTTGTTATTCAAACAATAATCTATTAATGTCAAACTTTGTTTTCATTAATGCATTGCATATGTTTGTCTTGATCCACTCATTTTCATTACATTTAAACTATGCTTTTTACTCTCTTTATGACATTCAACACTTGCTAAAAATTACAAGCCTTTAGAGGGAGGATGACGAAAACAATGCCATAATCTCATACAATATGCTTTTGGACAAAACTTGCTGACGATGTACAGGCGTTCTTTCAAATCCTAAACACTGGATTTATATGGAAGATGATCCCTAGTCAACCCCTTCGAGCCAAAGAAGTAGAAGTTTTCTGTATACAAATTGAAACCTTTAATCAAAACCTGGGGCAGGGTAGTCTCTCAGTTAATTCAAACGCGCGTTTAACTGCAAACTCTCATCTCGTAATACAACGAATGGCATCAAAAAATTCAAAAGGCGGTGATGGTTTCCAATAACATAGGAAATCATTATCTCTCAAAAAAGAAAAGCCCACTAAGTCAAAACCTACAAAGGAGACTTAAGAGAACTGGGGCATCCCGCTGACTGTAATCTCAAAACAAGAACAGTCAGGCAAAAATTAGGGATAACAAATCAATCAAAAGAGGTTACTACAAATCCTCAACAAAATGAAAAAATGTTGCAGAAAATGACGGCCTTCCAACAAACTTAACCTGTCTGAATCATCACCAAAACGTCATTCCAGATTCAATTGGAGTTCAAACGCACAATTAACTGAGCTTAGGATTGAAGAACATCACGAAGAACGGGTGGGTACAAATACACTTTGAGCCTTTATCCTTTGTTTCTAAAACCGTGAAATAAGCCTCGTTACAACCCTTCAAAAGTCCTAATTGAAGCATGGGTTAGTTCGAAAGCATACTGTTACAAAAGGTATCCTGAATCCTGTAGGGCTTTACTCAAAATCCTGAGTTGAATTTTTCTTACAAAACTTCTTTACTTGCTAAAAACGCATTTTTTAAAACTTCAAGACAAGCATAAACTTTGCATTACTTGAATATCACTGTTTGCATATGGCAAATTGTTTGACAGCGGAAAAATTCACACAATGAATGTCCAGTGAACAAAAGCTCTCTCAGTGAACAAAATCAATTCAAGAAGGATGACACTCCTCCTATCAACAGGGGGATATGACATGTCACTATCCAACACACCTGGGGCAATCCAGTCAAGATTCCAAGAAATCTCTCAAGAAGTACAAAATAACCAGGGGCAGGTCTCCATCTGAATCACTTGGGACATTGAACGCGAATCCCGACAAAGGGTTACGAACAGTCAAACATTTCCTGACAGTGCCACAAACACTTTCTACTAGGGGCAGCGAAAAATATCCCCAAAATGCTCCTCATAGGATGATTACCCAGCAAGAGTGTAGTCTCTGAAAATATTTTCCCAACTGAGACAACCTAAAGAATCCTCGAGGATTTTCCCCAACGAAGTCATCACCTCTCTAGCAGATCGGCGACAAGGTTTATTTCCCCAATAAACGAAAGGAATCCCCAGCTTGAGGTGGCCTCTCCGACTACTACAAATCACAGGGCAACAACCCCTAATCCCCGGTAAAGCCGTCAGCAAAGCCTTTATTATTTCTAAGAGATGCTATGAACCCTGGATCCGACCAGATAATAGCCTAACTTTTCAAATATATAGAAGAACCTAAACTAAAATCTGACCAAGGTTTAATTTCTTTTCCCCAGTGGAGTTGCCTCTCTATCCCCAACAAATGGATGAGAAACCTGGACACGACCAGATATCAGATTTCATTTCCATCCTTTCAAGAAAGCCGTTGCGAAGCCTGGGTCCGACCAGATAGCAATCATCCTCAGAAATTCGTTGTGAAAACTAGAAACCGACCAGATGGCAAACAGTCTATTGTGAAACATGGACCCGACTAGATAACAATTGACTTCATCAAAGAAATCTGCAAAGCATGGACCCGACCAGATAAAATTTTTCAACCAGTTCACTGTAAAGCCTGGATTTCGACCAGATAACAGTATAAGGTGTTGCGAAGCCCGGATTTCAACCAGATAGTAGTTCCCTTCTCCAAAGACATTGTGAAGTCTGGATTTCGACCGAATAACAGTATAAGGTGCTGCGAAGCCTGGATTTCGACCGAATAACAGTATAAGGTGCTGCGAAGCCTGGATTTCGACCAGATAGTAGTTCTGTTCTCCAAAGACACATTGAAGCCTGGATTTTGACCAGATAACAGTATAAGGTGCTGCGAAGCCTAGATTTCGACCAAATAGTAGTTCCCTTCTCCAAAGACACTGTGAAGCCTGGATTTCTACCGATAACAGTATAAGGTGTTCCGAAGCCTAGATTTCGACCAGATAGTAGTTCCCTTCTCCAAAGACACTTTGAAGCCTGAATTTCGACCAAATAACAGTATAAGGTGTTGCGAAGCCTGGATTTTGACTAGATAGTAGTTCCCTTCTCCAAAAACACGGTGAAGCCTGGATTTCGACCAAGATAACAGTATAAGGTGCCGCGAAGTCTGGACCCGACCAGATATCAGTTCAAATTCGACTCCCCAGTAGAGCAATAAAAAATCGAGACTCTTGAACTTTTTCCCGAAGTAGGAATCAACACTCTCCATAGAGTTTTCAATATTTCCCAGCGGAGTTCTCCTCAAACAACAAAACAGGAATCCCCGGTGGAAACATTCTAAGCAAAGTTTGAAGACACACATACTCTTCAACAACAGTCCAGGATTTAACAAACTCCCCGATATTTGTCAAGGATTTATTTTCCCTGACGGAAATACATTCATAAACATTTCACATTTCATACCTCCTATTTACATACATGATAAAGTGCATACGACACAATCTCATTTATTTTTGAGAATATCATGACATCATGCATTTCATACATCATGACATTGCATATAGCTAACATTTTACCTTTTTCAAAAAAAGGTCAATCAACAGACGGCTACCAGCAACCTTTTCAAGTTCCAGATTAATACTTGTAGCGAGCCAGGAAAACTATCTGTGGACGACTGATTGTAGATTAATACCTGTAACAAGCCAGGAAAACTATCTACATGAAGAGATTGAAGATTAATACCTGTAGCAAGCCAGGAAAACTATCTTTATTTCTCAGGTCAGAGATTAATACCTGAAACCAGACAGGACAACTATCTCGTCGACCAACCTTTTCAAGTTCCAGATTAATACATGTAGCAAGCCAGGAAAACTATTTGTGGATGACTGATTGTAGATTAATACCTGTAACAAGCCAGGAAAACTATCTACATGAAGAGATTAGAGATTAATACCTGTAGCAAGACAGGAAAGCTATCTTTCTTTCTCAGGTCAGAGATTAATACCTGAAACCAGACAGGACAAATATCTACTCGACCAGCTGTTTCCAGTGATTTCTGGTAAACAACCGCTAGTCTTCCAAACTATCGAATAATCTTTCTGACTGTTATTCAATTCCTCTGGTAACTCACAGGATCGACTAGATTGATCCTAGGACTCCTTGGATATTAAGGTTACTCTCACGATCGAACAGATATTCATGGTTGATGTTTGCGTGTTTGGCTTATTTCGATGTCTCTCTCTAAAAGTCTAAAGATGTAATCAAAATGTGCGTGTACGAAACTAAGTTACATGAATAAATGCTAATTGTAAAGACATGTAAAATTGCATAAAAGTGAAGTAAATGGTTTCGAATTATAAAACAGTTAATATAAAGGATTTCTGGAACGTAAAAGGTTTGAAATATGAAGAAAGCGTTTAATGCAAGAAATCTTTAAATGACTTTTAAGTAAGAATATGCGTTCGAAGGATAAGACTTGAAGGTAAATGTATGGAAAATATGACAGTTTTCTAAAATGTAAATTACTGGAAATGTGAAGAAAGCATTAAAATGTAAAACTTTGAAGAAGAGATTTCGAAGTGAAAAGACTGTAAATGAGAAAACTTGTAAATGCTATTTGGCAAAAAGATAAAGGAAAGTGCTGGGAATGGTAAAAGGTTTTCATTAAATCAGAAATACATGGTGCTATCATACATACATTTCTCTTGCATTCGTTTCCCTTGCCATGTGGTAGTTTGAATGTTACTAAGTATTTTGTATAATAGATATGACACACGAAATCCTAATACTAAGACTCCTATTTATACTAATTCGACCATAACGGTCTTGCTACAGAATTATGCCACGTTCAGAACATGCAGGACAATGCCTCTTTCTTCTTTCCACGTGTCCCCAAATGCTCCAGCACATAACTTTCAAACTTCGAATGTCCCGCTTCCATTTGAATTTCAAATACTTTGGTACTTCTCCGTTTCGAACGCTCTTCCCAGACAACAGCCTTGTTGTTATTTCGAGACTTCTTTAGATATGTTCCCATAATTGCCACTCGAAGCTCCAAGCTTTGACATACTTATTCGAAACACTACTTCTGCTACTTCGAAACACGGCTCTTTACCTCATTTCGATCGAAACATTTAATTCATTTGGCTTCTAATATCATTATCAAAATCTTCAGCCAACAAATTGCCCCTTTAAAATATGTATTTCGATTCCTCTGAGAAATACCTATTTTAAACACCTACACAAGATTTTGATGTGATTTTCGAATCATCGTAACATTTAATGCATTTGACTCCAGTCACGTCAATCATAGAACCTTTTGGATTCCTTAACCGCCTGGAGCCACTTCACAGTATGGTGCAGTTACAACTAATGATTATCTTTAAATCACGCCTATTACCCATGTTAACTTTACGCCACCTCTTCATCACACCAACCCATGATCTCCACGTATCACACCCTTATTCGGTGGATGCTTAAACTTCCCCATTATAAAACATCACCAACTTAATCTTTTTCTTTTCTTTTCACACTCTAAATCTTTTATCCTCCTTCTCTCGTCAAAAAAAATCCAAGCTTTCAACATCTTTCAAAAATGTCTTCTTCTACTTCATCCCAACTCAAGAAAGTCTCCAAGAAGAAAGGAAAAACTGCAGGAGCCACCATGGAAAGTAAAATCATCACTCACCAAGGTCAATCCGTCATTGCCCCTCAGATGATTTCAAAGGAAAAAGAAATGCTGTATGCGTCACAGGTACTCATTCCTACCAATGTTGCTGGTAAGAGGTTAGCTTTAAATGGCCCCCTTACGGTTTTTGAAATATTAAAAGACACCAGGACGATTTTCCCAGTTTGTTATAGTTTTAAACCCTTATTTAACAAAATGGACGCCCCTAAGGAAGTAGAATCCTCTAGTTCAAATTCCATAGAAAACCCCACTGTCCCTCCTAAGGACCCCTTCGTTTTGGATTATGTAAAAAGTAATTTTAAGCCATTTCGATCTTGCCCCACCTCTGATGTTGCTTATCAAAATTGGTTTAAGAAAGTAGAAGCTAAGAAATCCCAGCAATGGGAAGAATTAGGTATCTATAACCTGATTAAGCTATCGAAGCCTGGTTTCACCTACAGCCACCCTCTGCTATTCGCGTCCCTCTATTTCTGGGACAGTACCTATAACACTTTCCATCTCCCAGGTGGAATGATCACCCCAACCTTCTTCGACATAGCGGCCATCACTGGGCTATCGCCAGTGGGAGAAACTTATATACCCGATAATGAAGAACACTCAAGCATAATTGACTTCGAAGTCAAGCTAGCCAGTTTTTCCAAATTTATCAGTCATTACCATGCTGAGGGGGACAATGTGTCTGACATAGAGCACATTGCTTTCTTAACCCTGTGGCTGTCAAGATACGTTTTCTGCAGTAGATCCCTACAGGTAGCTAGTAGGTTCATTCCTCTAGCTAGGGACTTGCATGAAAATCGAAAAGTGTTCCTAAGTGAACTGCTCTTAGTTGACCTCTATGAAAGCCTGAGGTCAGCTGTTTCGAGCCTCAAATCCCACACCTCCAAAAATATTCTGTTGGTTGGCCCTTTTTGGTTACTTCAACTATGGCTAAATGCCATGTTCAAACGCTCCTTATCAACCGCCAACACCATTGATGAGCAAGATTCTGAGATAAATGATAGGATAGTTGAAGGCACTAGGCTTCGAAGATTAACTCCCAATGACGACAAAGATGACTTTAAAGTCCAATTCTCGAAGTACATCATGATATTCTCCAAAAGGCACAAGTTCGAAGAGAGCATGGCGCCTTTTTCTTAGAGGGCTCATGGACCTTCTTGGTTCACCATGGCTCTCTCAGAAGCTATCAAGAGCAAGGAGATTCAGGATGTGTGGAGAGCTTTTTTGCTGCCTAGACTCATTTCTTCAAGGATAACCCCAACCAAGAACCAGATTTTTCTCTTTGCCTACCAACCAAACTTCGTTTCGAGGCAGTTTGGTTTATGCCAACTGATTCCTGAACCTTTATTCCAAACTGAGAGTGCCATCACTTCTGGACGAACTTTCAAGGCACGGGAAGCCAAAATACAACAAGAACAATATCAAGGCTTTGCCCAATTTGAGCTGATAACCTTCGAACCTACCCATCTCACGGCTAAAGGATTTCTGGAATGGTGGACCAAGTTTTATCAAACTTATATGTTCGATACACTTACAATTCAATAGAAACTAATTGATGCCTTCGATGTGCAGGTACCAACAAAGAAAGGTATGTTTACTCATGCCAAAGAGATTAAAGCTTTCCAAAATTATTTTGAAACTACTTATGACCCCACGCGCTTGGACTCCACTGTGCATCAAGTAGTTGAGACCTTGAAGGAAAAATTTAAACAAAAAGTTTCTAAGTTAAAACTTCCTTCAGGGCTGTCACCTGAGGATAGGTATAGGTTGGCATTCGAAATGCATCCACCTAAATTTCCCAGATTACCTACCTCAGAACTGGCTCTGGCTTGGTTTCCCCCATATCCTTGGTGGTTTACTTGCAAAGAGATGTTCAAATATCTTCAAAGGAAACCAAAGCCATATGAGACTGTGACATGGGCTCGATACTGGCTTCATGATTTCCCGAGACACCTTCGATACGACCTTTCTGCCATGTCAATTAAATCTGATCAAGGCACAGGTGCGAATGCTTGGGAAAATCCCAAATGTCATTTATTTTCCATATCTTTAACCTTTGCTTTAATTGTTTCGATTTTTAGCCATCAGGATAAAGACAGCTGCCTCGAAGTCGAAAGAAGGGAACGCCTCTCAAGCCTCCATCGAAACTACTGACAAAGTGACTCCACCCGAAACAACCACTATTGCTGCAACCACAACAACAACAATAATACCAACAACAACCAGTGTTCCAAGTCCAACGGTAATCACTTAGCCTTGATGTTTCGAATTCACTCATGTTCTATGGTTTGCATCTAACTCTTTGTTTACAATCTTTTTAGACCAACAAGCTTCCTCCTACTACTCCCAAGAAGCGGAAATCAAGCACCACTGGGGAAGATCCCAAGGCTGGAGGAAACTTAAATGCTGCTTCGAAGAAGAAGCCAAAGAAAGATATTTCGAAAAGCACCGTTCCAACTAGTGTCTCTGGACTTGATTCCAGGGATGCTGCTCCCTCACCCAAATCCAAAAATCCACCTTCGACCTCCAACCCAACGTTGGAACGTATAGCTAGTAACCTCTCCTCCGAGAGTCCATAGGTAAATTGAACCTTTAAATTTTTGACAATAATAACTTCTTATTACCTTGGTGAATATTTTTTAACATTCTGTTGTTCCTTGCAGAACATCTTGAATCCAGCTTCCACTATTTCGAACTCACCATCCAGAGCTGCTGCTCCGCTCAACTCCTCTCCTCAAGGAGATTCCAGCAACCTGGTTCAAAATAAAGGTTCCTCCAATATGGCGGTTCTGGCTGGAACTTCTGAGCAGCAGGATGATCAAGGTACCTCCATTCCTCTGAAAGAGATAAACGAAACAACACTTCAAACGTCTGCAGAGGATTTGCAAAGGGCTTCTCTTCAAAAGTCCCCTCTTGAAACTCTTCAAGAGGACCCAAAGGACACTCAAATTGAAGAAGAGAAAGCTGATTCTGGGCAAAGAGCCGAAGAATCTGCAGACGAAGAATCTGAGGAGGAGAATGCCAATGACGGTTCGACTGCTGGGACGGAGTCCAACGCAAATAGCAGTGAAAGGGATGGTATCGAAGTGGTGGACTTGGATGAGGATGAAGAAGACCAAGAGCACGAAACGAATGAAGGGGATGGTAATGCAACCAACGAACCCATAGAGGTTGAAATGGATGTGGCTCCCCTACGTGTGGAACTCCCTCAATCCTCTCTGTCTCGAATGACTGACGAGGAACTGACACTTCTGAGATGAAATGACCCTATTGGGTACATGAAGGTAAAGTTGGCTCAGAGGGACGTCCCACTCGCTAGGGCTGGCACAAGTTCGACCAGCTATCCTCTTCCCACAGATGAAAGAATTGTTCTTCTTAATAAAATTAGGAAAACCATTCTCAATGTGGATATATTCGAAGTGCTTAAGCAAGATAGTACTGCTTGCTATACTATGAAGGAGCTGCTCACAAAGGTCAATCTTTCCACCTGCTCCTTGCCAGTTAGTACTCTCTTGTTCGATCTTCAGAATTTGCTGGACAACATAACTGGTTACCTTCTCCAAGACGAATCTGCTGCCAAGAAGGTTCAAGAGAAACGCATTGCCATGGATGCCGCTTATGAACAAGCCTCGAAACTCTCTCAAGAAGCTGAGGATCAAGCTATGCATCTGAAGCAGGCGAAAACTGATTATGAGGCTCGAGCTGAGTCCATACTTCTTTGGGAAAGGCAGATTCTGGAACTTCAACAGAAGGTTAAGGAGGCTAAAGAACAACAACTAGCCTTCGAAACCAATTCTGCTGGTAACCAATTCGAAGAGCTTCTCAACCAGGGGCTTTCGGAAATGGAGACTGCAGAACAACTTAAAGGAGAAGTGGCAACCTTGGAAGGAGCCAGGCGGTTCGCTCAGCAGAAACTTGAATCATTTCGAAGCACTTTTAATCGATTGAAAAATAATTCTTATTTCTAGATTTTGATGTTTATTTGACACATACATTTGGTTTCTTACATGTAATATTCGAACAACGCCATTTTGGCATTTTATCTTGCCATCTTGGCTTTTTATAACATCTTGTTTACGTTGTTACTATTCGAATCTCCTGCAGGCTTGGCTTATATTTCTTTAAATATTTCACATTAACCTTTAGGATACGTTTATCATCCATGAGTTCTTCGATTTCGTATGCATTGTTTGAGAATACTTTTAATATTCGAAAAGGTCCTTCCTAATGAGGTGACCATTTACCTAACGCTTTATTCTTCTTGTCCATAGGCAATATGACTCTCCAAACCAAGTCATTAATAATGAATACTTTTTTCTTCACCCTTTTATTGTATGTTCTGGCCACTCTTTCTTTTTGCCTCATCAAAATTTCCAATGCATGTAATCTAATTTCGTCCAACTCAACTAATTCATTCATCATCATTTCCCAATATAATGCAGCTGGGATTTCGTTTTGTCTCTGAATTCGAACTGATTGTAGATGAATTTCTACTGGCAACACTGCATCATGACCAAATGTGAGTTGGAAAGGCGTAGTGTTAGTAGCTTCCTTAGGAGATGTTCTACAAGCCCATAATATTTGGTCCAGAGTTTTGTGCCAGTTTCTTGGCTTTTTGCCAATATGCTTCTTGATTAATCCTATTATTACTTTATTTGCTTCTTCGACTTGTCCGTTTGCTTGAGCATAATATGGCGTTGATGTTAGCAATCTAAACCCCATTTCTTGGGCAAATCCTTGCATCTTTCTACCAGTAAACACAGAGCCTTGGTCTGTAGTTATGCTCTCTGGCAATCCGAACCTATAGATAATGTGCTTTTGTATAAATTCAATAATAGCCTCTTGATCAGCAACTATCAGTGGTATAGCTTCGATCCATTTGGTAAAATAATCTATTCCCACCAAGATGTATTTCTGTCCTTTGGACGAAGCAGGATTTATTTCTCCTATCAAATCCAATGCCCATCCTCTAAATGGCCATGGTTTGATGATCGAATGCAACTCACTTGCAGGGGCATGTTGAATTCCTGCATGTTTCTGACATTCCTCACATCCTTTAGCAAAGTCTATGCAATCTTTGAGCATGCTAGGCCAATACAAACCGTATCGAAATAACAACCATTTCATTTTATGGCCTGCTTGATGTGCCCCACATGCCCCATTATGGACTTCAGACAATGCTAAATATGCCTCACTTTCTCCTAGGCATTTTAATAATACACCCTCTTGGGTCTTTTTAAAAATTTTTTTCCCCATGAGGAGATATGACAATGCTCTATATTTTGTCTTTCTATCCACCTTTAGAGTTGGGTCTGCTAAATAATTCTTCAGTGGACTTCGCCAATCTGCATATGACAAAGTATTTATGGCTAATATTTCGAATCCCTGTTTCTCAGCATATCCCAATCTCATACTTTCCAGATCCGATGGTGTGAATCTAGTAGCCATAACTCTTCCCCTTAATTCGACCAAATCCTTGAAGTTCTTGGTAGACACTTTATAACCCGAAGCCAACTGCGCTAAGTCATTTGCTTCTTGGTTCTCTATTCTTGGTATGTGTTGAATATCCATGTATTCAAATTTCCTCAATAGCCTATTGACTATGACGAAGTATACCATTAAATTTTCCTTTATGCACTTGTATTCCTTTGTGATTTGTTTGACCACTAATTCAGAGTCTCCTTTAATTTCGACTCTGGTTTCCCCCAATTCCAACAAAGCTTCAAGTCCAACAATGAGCGCTTCATACTCAGCTTCGTTTTTAGAACAACGAGGACCATCTAATTTATACTTGAATTTTGTTGGAATTCCTTCAGGAGAAATCAGAAGGACTCCAACACCAATTCCATTCCTGTGGGTTGAACCATCAAAGTACAATTTCCATGGTTGCATTTCGACGTAACTCATGACAGTCTGCTCAACCAAAGAATGGTCCACAATGAAGTCAGGAATCAATTGACCCTTCATAGCTTTTAAAGGCATGAAAGTCAAAGAATATTCTGTTAAGGCTAAAGCCCACTTGCCAACTCTGCTATGCATTATTGGTTTTGAAAGCATATGTTTAATGACATCGAAATGAGATGAAACATAAACATCAACAGGTTTTATATAATACTTGAGTTTCATACAAGAGAAATATAAACAGAGACATAGCTTTTCTAAATTGCTATATCTGGTCTCTGCATCATTTAGCACTCTACTTAAATAGTATATGGCTCTTTCGATGCCATTGCTATCTTCTTGTGCTAGCATACTACCTATACTAACTTCAGAGGCAAATATGTACAATCTCATGGGCTTCCCCCATGAAGGTGGAGACAAAATAGGAGGTTGAGAAAGGTATTCTTTTATTCTGTCAAACTCCTCCTGGTGAGCTTCGTTCCATTCGAAGGCTTGACCTTGCTTTAGACGCAGTAACGGAGAGAAAGCTTGGGTCCTTCCACTTAGGTTTGAGATGAATCTTCTGAGGAAGTTAATTTTCCCTAGCAGAGATTGCAACTCCCTTTTTGACGTAGGTGCTTTCGTCTCCATTATGGCTTTGGTTTTGTTCTGGTTGATTTCGATTCCTTTCTTGTGAACCACAAAACCAAGAAAATCTCCAGCCTGCACAAAAAATGCACATTTAAGGGGATTCATTTTTAAGCCATGTTTTCTCATTCGCTCGAATGATTGGCTTAAATGATGCAAATGTGCTTCTGCAGATATGGATTTGATGACTATATCATCAATATACACCTGCATGAAGGTTTCAATGAAATCATGAAAAATTGAATTCATTGCCCTTTGATAAGTTGCTCCAGCGTTCTTTAAACCAAAAGGCATCACCACCCATTCGTAGGTGCCTAAGGCTCCTGGGCAACGAAATGCTATCTTTGCAACATCTTCTTCAGCAATGAAAATCTGGTTATACCCAGAGTATCCATCTAACATACTCAAGTATTCGAACCCTGCAACAGAATCTATTAGCATTTCTGCCACAGGCATGGAATATTCATCTTTAGGGGTTGCAGTGTTTAAATCCCTAAAATCTATGCAAATTCTTAAAGAACCATTTTTCTTAATAACAGGTACTATGTTTGCTAACCATTCGACGTACCTTGTTGTTTTGATGAATTTGCAACGCAGCAACCTTTCGATCTCAGCCTTAATTTTTGTGAGAACCGCTGGTGCGAATCTTCTGGGAGTTTGTTTGATGGGCTTCTTGCCATCTTTGATTGGCAGTCTGTGTTCGACCAACTCCCTCTTTAAACCAGGCATCTCGTCATAATCCCATGCGAAGCAATCTTTGTTTTCCTTGAGGACTTCGATCACTTCCTTCTTGAGGCCTGGGCTAAGTTTCGCACTTATATAGGTTACTCTTTTCGTTTTTTCATCCCCTAAGTTAACTTCTTCGAGTGGATCTTGTGCCAACATTTTGGCACCTGAGTTTATGGGGTCCCTTTCGAAGCCTAAGGGTTCTTTATCATAGATGGCATCTAACCTTTGATCCATCTCAAACTCTTCGAAGGGTGGGCATTTCGAACCATCCCTACTTACTTCGTTCATCTTTATAGTTGATTTATTTATTTCAGTCTCTAAATCCGCTTTTGATTCGTTCTCAGCCATATAGGCCGAAATCCTTTCGAAAAAGGTAGACTCAGTCATGGATAAGGTTGTCGAAGTCCCAGCCTGCTGGCCGTTTTTGTATAGTGCTTTCGACTCCCTCTTCTTCACTGATTATTGTTCTATCCCAGTAAAGGCCATCATGACGAAGGGTCATGTAGTAGTGGGCGTTTCTAGTTTCATTAATCTCATCATTTGGAACACACGGAGCAATCTTTGCCAGATTTTTATCATAATCCCTCTTGTCAACTAAATTGACAGTTGACATAAAGTAACTCTGGTTTGCTTCGATGTTTTCCACGATACCATCATCTCTCCACAGAACTAGCCGCTGATGCATTGACGAAGGAACTGCCCCCACGCCATGGATCCACTCCCTTCCCAGCAGTAAGTTATAGTTGGCCTTGGCTTCGATCACCATAAACATGGTGGGCCTACAGCTTGAGCCTATTGTCAATTCCAACTGGACCACTCCCAGTGTTTTGCCAACTTTTCCCTCATAATTGGACATAACCATATTATGGGGCTTGATGTCTCCTTCGCGGATCTTAATCTTTTTAGCATGAAGTGGGGTATCAAATTGACTGCAGCACCCCCATCCACTAGAACTTTGTTCACACCATGGACACCAACTTTCACCCGAATAAAAAGTGGCTTGAGATGGTTCTTCATTGCAGGTTCTGGATGTTCGAAGAACGCATTTTGTTCCTCAACAGCCCCATTGTCCATCACATAGTAGCACACAGGCCTATGTTTCATCAGATCTGTGGTGTCTTCCTCCTCATATTCATTGATTTCAGTTTCCTGCCCAAATTCGCAGGGAAGCACAGACACCACGTTACAGTTCAGGTTAAATGAAGACTCCCTCTCCGATTCGAAGTTATCTGTTATCATATCTTCGTCTTCTTCCGGGCCTGGAGTGTATTCCTTTGGTTCATCGCGTTGTTCTTCAGAGAAGAGCCTCCTATTGACTGGAGGTTTGTCTTCAGTTTGGTTTTTTGGTTTGTTGGTGCTAGATTCACCTTGGTTTTTTGTTGAAGTAACCCCTTTGTTCGCTACAGCTTCTCTCTCAGCCTTTCGAATCCTTTGCTGTCTGCGCCACTGGGATCTTGACATAGGGTTCCTTCCTTTGTAATTTTCTAATCTCACCTCCTCCCTTTTTGCTGTGTTGAATTGCCTCCTGTATGTCACAGCATGGCGTGCATTTCGTTCAGCGTTTCTCCATATATCTTTGCCTTTGTCATTTCTAACCTGTAACCATCTATCGGTTGGCACTTCAGCAGGGAGTTTGAAAGTCACTCTTCGAGCAGCATTGGGGTGAGGGCTATCAGGCCTTCGCTGTTTGTGTCTGCTGTCGAAACGTGGGCCCATCTGGGCAGTTTCTTGATGGTTCCAACAAGGGGCGAAGGGAATCGTTTCGAAAGCCCTGGCCATGCTTTGGTCATACACAGCAGAACACCTTGGGCAAATCAAGCACTTGGTTGCCCCTTTGTAGCAGCGAAACACAAATTCCAGCAAAATCTCTCCAGCCTTGGGATAACACCTAAAAAGCTGGTTATCCTGGCGCCAATTGTTGCCAGTTCGAGTCCTCTGTACCCTTTCGAAATTCGCAGCGATTCTTTGATTGCAGAGGATGCTGCACCTAGGGCACAATATCATGCCTGAATCTCCTTTGTGGCATGTCATGAGATAATCCTTGAGACTAGCATCTCCAGTGTGATTATCCCCCATTCTATACTTTTCTTTTTCTAAGTGTTTTTCTACTTCCTCCATCTCAGAGCGAGGTCTTTCCATATCCACCATATTTATTTCAACATCTCCCCCTTTAGCTTCATCATCACCCCATCCTGTGGGCTTTATATCCTCAATCTGAACCTTTGAACTCTCTGGGGCAGAATATTTGACCAAATAGTCAAATTTTCCACTGGGTTCCCCCTAGAGTGTCCCATATTTCCTTCTGAGGGGAAATTGGCTGCGTGATTTGGACTTTCTCCAATTCCAGCCTCAAGCCTTCAGTGACTTGTGTTAATTCTTGGTTTTGATTTCCCTGGCCTTCAGTAGTCTGGGTTTCTCTTGCCACAGCTACAGGTGCGGCAATCGAAGTCTCTGGCGTATTCTGGATGTCTTCAGTGACCTCCTTACTGACTTCGACCATCACCCAGTTTTAAACTTCATTACCCTTCTCTCCTGTTAGGGCGTCGCTTTGATCAGTTTCCACCAT
Source organism: Vicia faba (assembly GCA_948472305.1). Classification (NCBI taxonomy): domain Eukaryota; kingdom Viridiplantae; phylum Streptophyta; class Magnoliopsida; order Fabales; family Fabaceae; genus Vicia; species Vicia faba. Next base: position 1,636,372,521 of record OX451738.1, read on the forward strand.
GTTGACCTCTCCAATGCATGCAGGCTCGGAGTAGTTAGTGTCTGCGACGTCCAAGGGATCTTCGTCCACCTTCATCTTCACCTTATCAGCAAACTTTAGTCTGCCATCTTTGATCGCGTTTTGAATCATGTCCCTGAAAAGAAAACATTGTGAGGTTTTGTGGCCTAGGAAACTATGATATTTGCAAAATCCTCTCTTCTTTCTCTGATCTAAAGGAGGTATTTTGACATTTGATGGCACAATTAGTTGGCCATCTTTGACAAGTAAGTCAAAAATCTCGTCACATTTAGTGACATCGAAGGTATAAACCTTCTTTGGAAATTTGTCACTTTTCTCATTTTCAACAATGTCTTTCCCTTTTGTGGGAACTAACAATTTGCAGGAATAAGGCGGGGCCTGTTTTAATTCAGCGAGGTCGATTTCGACCTCTTCGAATTCGAATTCAGGATATTCTTCTGCTTCCTCAGTCCCAACATAGGAAATCCTTTCTTTCTTGCTATTCTTAAAGACTCTGGCTTTTTCGGCCTTTAGTCTTTCGACCTGTCGAACCCTATCGGCTAACTGAGCCATATCCCTCAAATACTAAGTGTCTAGTTTCTTTCGAATAGAATAATCCAAGCCACCAGCGGCCATTTCGACTAACTCATGTTCAGGCACTACTGTGTAACATCTGGATTTCAGAAGCCTAAATCTATTCAGATAATCATCTATGGGTTCGGTGAACTTTCTCTTAACACTGGCCAATTCCTTCAAACTTATTTTCGACTGTCCCATGTAAAATTGTTTATGGAATAATCTCTCTAAGAGAGCCCAAGTGTCAATGGACCCAGGAGGAAAAGTGGTAAACCATGTGAAGGCGTTTTTTGTCAAGGAACTTGGGAAGTATTTGATTCTGAGATCTTCATTATTGGCTATATCTCCTGCTTCGGTTACATATCTCGCTATGTGTTCGACTGTTGACTCATTGGTATCCCCAGCGAACTTTGTAAATTTAGGGACTTTATATCCCCTTGGTAAATCAGTATGCATTATGAAATCCAATATAGGAGAAGCATAATTTGGCCTTCTCATTCCTGTGTTGAGGCCATTCTGGGCCATGACTCTCTCTATCATGGTGGTTAGGTTGTTTTCTGCCAAGATGTTATCGTTTCGAACTCTATGAACGACAGCATCGGCATCTTGATTTCGACCAACCAAAACAACTCCCCTAGGTTGTTCTTCTCGAAACTCTGGGGCTTCTGGCCTTTCGACCCTTGCCCCTGGTTCCATAATTTCTCTTTGTGGACCCGAGATTATTGGGGCTTCTAACCTTGGTGCCCTGGCCCCTAAGTTAACTTCTTCTCTGGGTGGTCTATAAATTGGGTCGTTAGCAATTTGTTCTATAACAGGCATGTTTGCTCGAAATCCCGCCTGATTCTGCCTACGCCTTTCTGGGGGAGCAAAGAAATCTGCTATTCGACTCATATTGTCAGTGTTTTCTCTGTTTGTCACAGTCACATTTTGCACTATTGGGGCAAATATCTCCTGCATGGTTTGTGCTAACACCCCTATCATATTATGGTTACTGTCATCCATCAATTGCCTAAAAGCCAACTGGTTGTCTGTGGTTAAGATAGGCATTGTGCTATAACCCACTGACCCTTGGTTATTTGTCATAAACTGATTCGCCCCAGACCCAGACCCTAGTTGTGGGGATGAATTCGATGTGGAATTGTGTAAACCTACCATAAAAGATGTTGGAATTCCATAAGAGGAGTTTCTGGTTCTATTTCCATCGAAACCGGGTGGTCTAGTTAATGGAGTGGCGAAATGGGATTGTGTCCCTGATGGTGGAACGAATCCCCCAGGGTAGCCAATGGTTCCAGTATTTCCTAAGATCGAACTATTAGTTGATATGCCACTTACTCCATTGGTGGCTATGTTACTGGTCGAAGATGCAACAGACTGTGCATTCGAAGGGATTACATTAGATGTTCTGATCGAAGTGGACGCATTAGTGCCTGTTGTATGTGGGCCATTTTGGTCCCCTTGTTGATTGTCTGAATTAAACATTTTATCCAAACGTTTTCTTCTGGATAAAGGTTGGTTGCTGTTGGTTATCTTACCACTTCTCAGGTTCATAAAACAGCAAACTTCTTAGGTTCCAACATTTTTGTAATGGTTATGTCTCAACAATCCTTATTTCTAATATCCAATTATTGGTCCCACCGGGTGTGCCAATTTGTTTCCAGTGATTTCTGGTAAACAACCGCTAGTCTTCCAAACTATCGAATAATCTTTCTGACTGTTATTCAATTCCTCTGGTAACTCACAGGATCGACTAGATTGATCCTAGGACTCCTTGGATATTAAGGTTACTCTCACGATCGAACAGATATTCATGGTTGATGTTTGAGTGTTTGGCTTATTTCGATGTCTCTCTCTAAAAGTCTAAATATGTAATCAAAATGTGTGTGTACGAAACTAAGTTACATGAATAAATGCTAATTGTAAAGACATGTAAAATTGCATAAAAGTGAAGTAAATGGTTTCGAATTATAAAACAGTTAATATAAAGGATTTCTGGAACGTAAAAGGTTTGAAATATGAAGAAAGCGTTTAATGCAAGAAATCTTTAAATGACTTTTAAGTAAGAATATGTGTTCGAAGGATAAGACTTGAAGGTAAATGTATGGAAAATATGACAGTTTTCTAAAATGTAAATTACTGGAAATGTGAAGAAAGCATTAAAATGTAAAACTTTGAAGAAGAGATTTCGAAGTGAAAAGACTGTAAATGAGAAAACTTGTAAATGCTATTTGGCAAAAAGATAAAGGAAAGTGCTGGGAATGGTAAAAGGTTTTCATTAAATCAGAAATACATGGTGCTATCATACATACATTTCTCTTGCATTCGTTTCCCTTGCCATGTGGTAGTTTGAATGTTACTGAGTATTTTGTATAATAGATATGACACACGAAATCCTAATACTAAGACTCCTATTTATACTAATTCGACCATAACGGTCTTGCTACAGGATTATGCCACGTTCAGAACATGCAGGACAATGCCTCTTTCTTCTTTCCACGTGTCCCCAAATGCTCCAGCACATAACTTTCAAACTTCGAATGTCCCGCTTCCATTTGAATTTCAAATACTTTGGTACTTCTCCGTTTTGAACGCTCTTCCCAGACAACAACCTTGTTGTTATTTCGAGACTTCTTTAGATATGTTCCCATAATTGCCACTCGAAGCTCCAAGCTTTGACATACTTATTCGAAACACTACTTCTGCTACTTTGAAACACGGCTCTTTACCTCATTTCGATCGAAACGTTTAATTCATTTGGCTTCTAATATCATTATCAAAATCTTCAGCCAACACCAGCTCAAACAACCCAACCTTTCAGATACAGTTCAGATACACTCCAGACATGGATGCAATTGTGATACTCATTCAGATTCAGCTTTCAGATACAACTCAGATACGCTCCAGATACAGATGCCATCCTGATACTCATTCTTTCAACTTACAAATTACAATTCAACAAGCATTCTTGGATGGCATCTACAAGCCCATCTCCAAAAAGATTCTATCACCTCTCCAAATGGCATCTTTAAGCCCATTCCTCCTATCATCATATCGCAAAGTGAAAATTTCTGGGCACTCTAGTGTCCAATCATCTTCCACCTTCGAGTCACGAATGGCGGAACTCGCCAATCTAACTCTTCGGGTTTAAGAAGATTGAACAAGGGCAGCTGTTGTACCCCAAAATTTTCCCTCTCATTTGTCATGTATTTGCTCACAAGATCTTTTACGACGTCAAGTTTGTAGTACCGATACATCAATTTAGGCTTGAAATTGGCACAAGGGCAAAATGGTCAATTGCATACTAGAAAGTCAAACTTTGACTTTTTGGTCAACATTATATCCAAAAGATCAAGTTTCATCAAGACACTCAAGAATATAAAGCTTAATCATCAAGAAGTCAAGAAAGTCAAAAGTCAACTTGAAAAGTCAAGATTTCCAAGACTTAGAAATTTTCTACGGGTTTTTATACATGATAATTTCATCACTTCATGCCATTGTTTCACCAAGATACAAGATGGTTCAATGGAAACTTTCAACATGAAAGTTGTAGATCTCCATGATATCTATAATATTGCTTTACACAACTTCTCCTAAATATGCTTGGATCTCAAGTTATAAATTGATGAAGTCATGACATTTTCATTTAACACTTAGAGAAATTTTCAACAGATTTTGTGCAGGATTTTATCCCAACTTCTTGGCATTTTTTCACATGGTTCCAAGATGATTTTTTCAAAGTGGCCAACATGAAAGTTATAGAGGGTGTTTCATGCTTTCCAAAACATCAAAGATCATGAATTTATCATATTTGAGCTAGAAGATACAAGGATCTGAAGTTGGGCATCCAGTATTGAATTGCAAGCCATTTTTATTGAAGAACACATAATCCAATTGGCATGATGTGCTGCATAATCTTACTTTTCAGGCCTTGTGACTTGCAAATATCTACATAATTTAATGTTTACACAAGATCTTGAGCTATTACTCAAGTGTTTGAGCCATTGTCCAAAAGATCTTTCCATTTATGGCATAAAGGCACCATTGCTATTGTTGAAAAGAAAGCTTTTTGTACAAAGTTTGTCTTGAGCCCATACTTTGTTGGTTTCTGATTTTACTCCACCATAAAACATGGAAATCAACCCCTCTAAACCAGCAACTTTGGTACTTCATCTTGGAACCATGGAGTACTTGACATAGTTTGATACTTACATCCCAACCAAACCATAACATGTTGTCTTGCAAACTTAGTCAGCTCATATGCACAAGCCTCTTGCCTATAAATAGAAGAAGCATCTGCAAGACAAAGAGGTTGGAAAAAGATAGAGAGAAGTTAGAAAAATAGAAAGAAAAGCCATAAGTCTTGTTGTAAACTAACCATCAAAAGCCATAACAGTCTACAAAACTTCCACTCTTGAGTTTTAAAGTCCAAACCTTTGAATTTCTCATGCCTTGCAAATTCTGTCCAACCATATAAACACTCCACATACATCGTATAGAAGTTGTTAAAACACAAGAAAAACATTTGTAACATCACTATCATCACTTCCCAAGCTCAACAACAACCCATACAACAGCTCAAACTCAAAGCACCAAATTTCAGTTTCAAGGTAAGTTTATCTTGACTTTAAACTCTTCATTTCAATCATCATCATTTGGTTCATTTTTGAGGCTAAAGTGTAGTAACCTTTGAAGAAAAGGTTTGTAAAAAATCATGAACAATTGCCAAGATTGAGTAAAAGGTTTTCCATGATATAGCATCATGAACAGGCAGGTGTAAGGAAGCTATTTTTCAAAATCATACAGCACGCAATCGATTGCACAACCATGCAAATCGATTGCACGGGGTTCCAGTAGCCAAATTTCCAAATTTTTTGAGTGTGCAATCGATTGCACGGGGTTCCAGTAGCCAAATTTCCAAATTTTTTGACTGTGCAATCGATTGCACAACCATGCAAATCGATTGCACTGGAAGTCAGTAGCCAATGTTTTGAAAAACTGAAGCGTGCAATCGATTGCACTAACATGCAAATCGATTGCACACAAATAAAAATTGATTTTTTGCTTTGAAAGAACTTGAATAAAGGATTGGACAATATAAAATGTTTCTTTTGACCATTGGGCATCTATATCTTAAGTTCAAGGTACATATCATCATTATACCTTGAAATTTGCCAAGGGCTTGAACCAAAGACTTCATCCAAAGAGGCTTTTAGCTTGATCAATAATTTTTGCCTTCTTTATCAATCATGACTTGTCCTTATCAAAACAAGAGTGCATTCGAGAAGCTTGAGTTTACGGCATGGGTCGACACCTAATGATCCAATGTGTTTTCTCTTCCTTTCATTTTTCTTGATTTTTACATGCTTCATATATTTTATTCATGGCTATTCAATATGGTTGTAATAGATAATTAGGACTTTAATTTCTTGCAATCCCCATTTGTAAATTGTACACCCCATCCCCAAATAATTGTGATAGCATAGGATATTTACTTTCCTCAATTTATCGCTTTACATATAACATGTTAATAATTAGGGTTTGTATGGCAAGATAAAACCAATCAAATAGAAAACCCTAATTCAAGACAAAATCAAGTATGAAAATGACACACTTGCACACAAACACCCCTTAGGGTTACTCCACTTGGTTGCCTTACGCAAAAATGGCAATATTACGCATGCGAAGTATCTTGGCAAAACAAACAAATATAAGATCATAGTCCCTCGATGACGTTATTCAAAGTTGCCTTACAAAAATGATCTTAGTCCCTCAAAATGCTAAGATACTTTGCAACATTGCTAATCATGGTCATACGATGACCCGCGCCTGTCCCTTCACATCCAACGATGGGGCTTCTTACCAAATCAATGGTAAGAAAGCAACATCTAAAGGAGGAGGAAAAGAACATCTAAGACCTTTTGAGTAGGTAGGTTCGCTCTTAGTTACTCGCATGCTCACAACAAAAACATTTTTACACCAACACTCTCATTTGAAACATTTTCAAAAGATAACACTTTGTATGCGTTCTTATAGAGACGAGAATCATCACAAAGACACCTTTTCCAAATCACTTTCAAAAACACATCTCACAAACACCTCTTTGAACTATTTTCGAAACAAACACTTGGTATGCGTTCTTATAGAGACGAGAACCATTACGAAGTTCCATTTTCAAAATACTTTCAGAAATCACCACCACAAGATCACATTCAAACAAAAGCAAGTGATCTAGAAAGTAACTAAGAGCCCATGGAAAACCATGGATGGAAAGGGTGCTAATACCTTCCCTTTTCATAATCTACCCCCCCGAAATCAAGAAACAATCTCAAAGGTCTTTCCTGTGCTTTTTCACCTTTCCTTTTGGATAAAAGAAAAGTCGGTGGTGACTCTTGCTAAATCGCAACATTTGCAAACACAAACGCAAAACCTTCAAGTGAGTTCTCCCACCGTATCACAGAACTGGCGACTCTGTTGGGGATTATTATAAAAGTGGGGTTACCTTAGGGTTAGATCACATTTACTTGCTTACATTGTTTGATTTGTATGCTTTATATTATGGTTCTTTGTTTGGGTTTTAATCCTCTACCCGGATTTGGGATACATTATAGGTAAGTAGCAATACATTGTGGAAACTGTGTGGGGTATACCGACATGGTCTAAGCAATAGTTACGTTAGTGCGACATATTTGTGGGTACCGGTAGCCTTTGAGTTAATCAAAGAGAATACGAGGCCGTTGAGTGATGTCATGAAGCACTAATGAACTTCTAGAACCTTTACTTGACCAACTTAGCCTTTAGGATGTAGTGAGATGACCGACTTTGGTGCAGTCCGAAGTTGGTAGATACTCGATACTACACTCATTGAGGTTTGGTTTCTTGGGATATTTCGGTCGCCATTAAAGAGGCTCGAGCTGAAACAATGACCAAGGAAACAATCCGGTGATATTGAGCTCCTTAGAACCCGGTTACTATTACTAGGACAGGTTTAAGCCAACTAAACTTCAAGAGGGTAATTACCTATAAAACTCCATGCAAGCCTAAACCTAAGGACTTGTCTGCTTTGTGTGTATATGATTATTTGCATATAAACTTGTTTGCTTTACATACGTGTACATAACATCATACCATAGCATTTTCAATAACTGTTTCAAGGATCTCAAGGGCCTATGATGTAGGGTCACGTCGAACCAGATGTCTATCAAGGGACAAAAGGATTTATTTTCCTCCGATTAAACACCGTCAAAGATCAAGTATAACAAACTTGAGTCAAGGGCTATGACCCACTCGATATGATGAGCTTGACTCTTGAAGAAGGACTCACCACAACACGAAGTTTCTTCAATCAAGCTGCAATCAAATTCTAACAGTTTCTTGTTTATCCGCGAGATCCTTGAAAACATGCATCCACATATCATGCATCATATCATGACAGGTTTCTCCCATACAAGTCTCCTTATCTTCCTACTATTTATTTTAGTAAGATGGAATAAATAGTGAAAGACATCCAGATTCAAAACGCTCAAGTCCAAGAGATGTTCTTGAACTTGTCCAAGGGGTAAGAAGAGGTGAAGGCTCTCCTCACAAGGGGCATGGTCATGGGGAATCCGGAGGGCACCAAGGATGATCAGTTCGAAAGGCTACAAACTGAAATAGCCATAATGAGGGTCCAAATGATGGGACAACCGGTGGGCCAGATGGCTCTTATCCAAAATCTGGCTCAAGGACAAGAAGAGTTGAAAGTTCTTGTCAACCAACTTCGTCAAGACGGTTGCAACCGTATGGGGAAAACAATCAGGTTTGGAAATCAAGTCACTGCTCAGCCTCCCATGAGAAAAGAAGACAGAAGACCTTCCCAATTTGCTGCCACATCGCGAGCCCAACAACAACCTCACCAACAACAACAAAGGAATCAGTGCAAGGAGTTCACACCTAAGAGACAATTTACCAGGGTTGGCATGTCACTAGCTCAGGTGCTACAAGACTTGTTGAAGGAGGAGCTAATTACCTTAAAGGCTCTTCCCCGGAATCCCAACACTGCTACTCCTAGTTACTGTCCCAATGAGAGGTGTGCATACCATTCTGATGGTCCTGGGCACGACACGAACAATTGTTGGGCTCTGAAGAAAAAGATTCAAGACCTAATTGATGAAGGAGTGTTGGAGTTTACACAAGACGATCAACTGGAACTTTTCTATCACCCCTCAAGGGCGTCCACATGAAGCAACGATCTGGGCGAGGAAATTTTCTGTTCATTTGAATTTTCAATTCTAATTACTTTTTTTATTCAAACAATTATCTATTAATGTCAAACTTTGTTTTCATTAATGAATTGCATATGTTTGTCTTGATCCACTCATATTCATTACATTTAAACTATGCTTTTTACTCTCTTTATGACATTCAACTCTTGCTAAAAGTTACAAGCCTTTAGAGGGAGGATGACAAAAACAATGCCATAATCTCATACAGTATGCTTTTGGGCAGACCCTTGCTGACGATGTACAAGCGTTATTTCAAATCCTAAACACTGGAGTTATAAGGAAGATAATCCCTATTCAACCCCTTCGAGCCAAAGAAGTAGAAGTTTTCTGTATACAAATTGAAACCTTTAATCAAAACATGGGGCAGGGTAGTCTCTCAGTTAATTCAAACGCGCGTTTAACTGCAAACTCTCATCTTGTAATACAACGAATGACATCAAAAAAATCAAAAGACGGTGATGGTTCCCAATCACATAGGCAGTCATTATCTCTCAAAAAGAAAAGCCCACTAAATCAAAACCTACAAAGGAGACTTAAGAGAACTGGGGCATCCTACTGACTGTAATCTCAAAACAAGAACAGTCAGGCAAAAATTAGGGATAACAAATCAATCAAAAGAGGTTACTACAAATCCTCAACAAAATGAAAAAAATGTTGCAGAAAATGACGGCCTTCTGACAAACTTAACGTGTCTGAACCATCACCAAAACGTCATTCCAGACTCAATTGGAGTTCAAACGCACAATTAACTGAGCTTAGGATTGAAGAACATCGCGAAGACCGGGTGGGTACAAATACACTTTGAGCCTTTATCCTTTGTTTCTTAAACCGTGAAATAAGCCACGTTACAACCCTTCAAAAGTCCTAATTGAAGCATGGGTTAGTTCGAAAGCATACTGTTACAAAAGGTATCCTGAATCCTGTAGGGCTTTACTCAAAATCCTGAGTTGAATTTTTCTTACAAAACTTCTTTACTTGCTAAAAAATCATTTTTCAAAACTTCAAGACAAGCATAAACTTTGCATTACTTGAATATCACTGTTTGCAAATGGCTAATTGTTTGACAGCGGAACAATTCACACAATGAATGTCCAGTGAACGAAAGCTCTCTCAGTGAACAAAATCAATTCAAGAAGGATGACACTCCTCCTATCAACAGGGGGACATGACATGTCACTATCCAGCACACCTGGGGCAGTCCAGTCAAGATTCCAAGAGATCTCTCAAGAAGTACAAAGTAACAAGGGGTAGGTCTCCATCTGAATCACTTGGGGCATTGAACGCGAATCCCGACAAAGGGTTACGAACAGTCAAACATTTCCTGACAGTGCCACAAACACTTTCTACCAGGGGCAGCGAAAAATATCCCCAAAATCCTCCTCATAGGATGAATACCCAGCAAGAGTGTAGTCTCTAAAAACCTTTCCCTAGCTGAGACAACCTCAAGAATCCTCGAGGATTTTCCCTAACGAAGTCATCACCTCTCTAGCAGATCAGCGACAGGGTTTATTTCCCCAACAAACGGCAGGAATCCCCAGCTTGAGGTGGCCTCTCCGACTACTACAAATCACAGGGCCACAACCCCTAATCCCCGGTAAAGCCGTCAGCAAAGCCTTTATTATTTCTAAGAGATGCTATGAACCTTGGACCCGAACAGATAATAGCCTAACTTTTCAAATATATGGAAGAACCTAAACTCAAATCCGACCAAGGTTTAATTTCTTTTCCCCAGTGGAGTTGCCTCTCTATCCCCAACAAATGGATGAGAAACCTGGACCCGACCAGATATCAGATTTCATTTCCATCCTTTCAAGAAAGCCGTTGCGAAGCCTGGGTCCAACCAGATAGCAATCATCCTCAGAAATTCGTTGTGAAAACTAGAAACCGACCAGATAGAAAACAGTCTATTGTGAAACATGGACCCGACCAGATAACAATTGACTTCATCAAAGAAATCTGCAAAGCCTGGACCCGACCAGATAACATTTTTCAACCAGTTCACTGTAAAGCCTGGATTTCGACCAGATAACAGTATAAGGTGCTACGAAGCCTGGATTTCGACCAGATAGTAGCTCCTTTCTCCAAAGACACTGTGAAGCCTGGATTTCGACCAAATAACAGTATAAGGTGTTGCGAAGCCTGGATTTTGACCAGATAGTAGTTCTCTTCTCCAAAGACACTTTGAAGCCTGGATTTCAACCAGATAACAGTATAAGATGCTGCGAAGCCTGGATTTCGACCAAATAGTAGTTCCCGTCTCCAGAGACACTGTGAAGCCTGGATTTCTACCGGATAACAATATAAGGTGTTGCGAAGCCTGGATTTCGACCAGATAGTAGTTCCCTTCTCCAAAGACACTTTGAAGCCTGGATTTCGACCAGATAACAGTATAAGGTGTTGCGAAGCCTAGATTTCTACTAGATAGTAGTTCCCTTCTCCAAAAACACTGTGAAGCCTGGATTTCGACCAAGATAACAGTATAAGGTGCCGCGAAGTCTGGACCCGACCAGATATCAGTTAAAATTCGACTCCCCAGTAGAGCAACAGAAAATCGAGACTCTTGAACTTTTTCCTGAAGTAGGAATCAACACTCTCCATAGAGTTTTCAATATTTCCCAGCGGAGTTCTCCTCAAACAACAAAACAGGAATCCCCGGTGGAAACATTCTAAGCAAAGTTTGAAGACACACATACTCTTCAACAACAGTCCAGGATTTAACAAACTCCCCGACATTTGTCAAGGATTTATTTTCCCTGACGAAAATACATTCATAAACATTTCACATTTCATACCTCCTATTTACATACATGATAAAGTGCATACGACACAATCTCATCTATTTTTGAGAATATCATGACATCATGCATTTCATACATCATGACATTGCATATAGCTAACATTTTACCTTTTTCAAAAAAAGGTTAATCAACAGACGGCTACCAGCAACCTTTTCAAGTTCCAGATTAATACCTGTAGCGAGCCAGGAAAACTATCTGTGGATGACAGATTGTAGACTAATACCTGTAACAAGCCAGGAAAACTATCTACATGAAGAGATTAAAGATTAATACCTGTAGCAAGCCAGGAAAACTATCTTTGTTTCTCAGGTCATAGATTAATACCTGAAACCGGACAGGACAACTATCTCGTCGACCAACCTTTTCAAGTTCTAGATTAATACCTGTAGCAAGCCAGGAAAACTATCTGTGGATGACTGATTGTAGATTAATACCTGTAACAAACCAGGAAAACTATCTACATGAAGAGATTGAAGATTAATACCTGTAGCAAGCCAGGAAAGCTATCTTTCTTTCTCAGGTCAGAGATTAATACCTGAAACCAGACAGGACAAATATCTACTCGACTAGCTCAAACAACCCAACCTTTCAGATACAGTTCAGATATACTCCAGACATGGATGCAATTGTGATACTCATTCAGATTCAGCTTTCAGATACAACTCAGATACGCTCCAGATACAGATGCCATCCTGATACTCATTCTTTCAACTTACAAATTACAATTCAACAAGCCTTCTTGGATGGCATCTACAAGCCCATCTCCAAAAAGATTCTATCACCTCTCCAAATGGCATCTTTAAGCCCATTCCTCCTATCATCGTATCGCAGAGTGCAAATTTCTGGGCACTCTAGTGTCTAATCATCTTCCACCTTCGAGTCACGAATGGCGGAACTCGCCAATCTAACTCTTCAGGTTTAAGAAGATTGAACATGGGCAGCTGTTGTACCCCAAAATTTTCCCTCTCATTTGTCAAGTATTTTCTCACAAGATCTTCTACGACGTCGAGTTTGTAGTACCGATACATCAATTTAGGCTTGAAATTGGTACAAGGGAAAAATGGTCAATTGCATACTGGAAAGTCAAACTTTGACTTTTTGGTCAACATTACATCCCAAAGATAAAATTTCATCAAGACACTCAAGAATATCAAGCTTAATCATCAAGAAGTCAAGAAAGTCAAAAGTCAACTTGAAAAGTCAAGATTTCCAAGACTTAGAAATTTTCGAAGTGTTTTTATACATGATAATTTCATCACTTCATGCCATTCTTTCACCAAGATACAAGATGGTTCAAGGGAAACTTTCAACATGAAAGTTATAGATCTCCATGATATCTACAATATTGCTTTACACAACTTCTCCTAAATATGCTTGGATCTCAAGTTATAAATTCATGAAGTCATGACATTTTCATTTAACACTTAGAGAAATTTTCAACAGATTTTGTGCAGGATTTTATCCTAACTTCTTGGCAATTTTTAACATGGTTCCAAGATGATTTTTTCAAAGTGGCCAACATGAAAGTTATAGAGGGTGTTTCAAGCTTTCCAAAATATCAGAGAGCATGAATTTATCATATTTGAGCTAGAAGATACAAGGATCTGAAGTTGGGCATCCATTATTGAATTGCAAGCCATTTTTGTTGAAGAACACATAATCCAATTAGCATGATGTGCTGCATAATCTTACTTTTCAGGCCTTGTGACTCGCAAATATCTACATAATTTAATGTTTACATAAGAGCTTGAGCTATTACTCAAGTGTTTGAGCCATTGTCCAAAAGATCTTTCCATTTATGGCATAAAGGCACCATTGCTATTCTTGAAAAGAAAGCTTTTTGTACAAAGTTTGTCTGGAGCCCATACTTTGTTGGTTTCTGATTTTACTCCACCATAAAACATGGAAATCAACCCCTCTAAACCAGCAACTTTGGCACTTCATCTTGGAACCATGGAGTACTTGACATAGTTTGATACTTACATCCCAACCAAACCATAACATGTTGTCTTGCAAACTTAGTCAGCTCATATGCACAAGCCTCTTGCCTATAAATAGAAGAAGCATCTGCAAGACAAAGAGGTTGGAAAAAGATAGAGAGAAGTTAGAAAAATAGAAAGAAAAGCCAGAAGTCTTGTTGTAAACTAACCATCAAAAGCCATAACAGTCTACAAAACTTCCACTCTTGAGTTTTAAAGTCCAAACCTTTGAATTTCTCATGCCTTGCAAATTCTGTCCAACCATATAAACACTCCACATACATCGTATAGAAGTTGTTCAAACACAAGAAAAACTTTTGTAACATCACTATCATCACTTCCCAAGCTCAACAACAGCCCATACAACAGCTCAAACTCAAAGCACCAAATTTCAGTTTCAAGGTAAGTTTATCTTGACTTTAAACTCTTCATTTCAATCATTATCATTTGGTTCATTTTTGAGGCTAAAATGCAGTAACCTTTGAAGAAAAGGTTTGTAAAAAATCATGAACAATTGCCAAGATTGAGTAAAAGGTTTTCCATGATATAGCATCATGAACAGGCAGGTGTAAGGAAGCTATTTTTCAAAATCATACAGCGCGCAATCGATTGCACAACCATGCAAATTGATTGCACGGGGTTCCAGTAGCCAAATTTACAAATTTTTTGAGTGTGCAATCCATTGCACAACCATTAAAATCGATTGCACGAGGTTCCAGTAGCCAAATTTCCAAATTTTTTGACTGTGCAATCGATTGCACAACCATGCAAATCGATTGCACTGGAAGTCAGTAGCCAATGTTTTGAAAAACTGAAGCGTGCAATCGATTGCACTAACATGCAAATCGATTGCACACAAATAAAAATTGATTTTTTGCTTTGAAAGAACTTGAATAAAGGATTGGACAATATAAAATGTTTCTTTTGACCATTGGGCATCTATATCTTAAGTTCAAGGTACATATCATCATTATACCTTGAAATTTGCCAAAGGCTTGAACCAAAGACTTCATCCAAAGAGGCTTTTAGCTTGATCAATGATTTTTTCCTTCTTTATCAATCATGACTTGTCTTCATCAAAACAAGAGTGCATTCGAGAAGCTTGAGTTTACGGAATGGGTCGACACCTAATGATCCAAAGTGTTTTCTCTTCCTTTCATTTTTCTTGATTTTTACATGCTTCATATATTTTCTTCATGGCTATTCAATATGGTTGTAATAGATAATTAGGACTTTAATTTCTTGCAATCCCAATTTGTAAATTGTACACCCCATCTCCAAATGATTGTAATAGCGTAGGATATTTACTTTCCGCAATTTACCGCTTTACATATAACATGTTAATAATTAGGGTTTGTATGGCAAGATAAAACCAATCAAATATAAAACCCTAATTCAAGACAAAATCAAGTATGAAAATTACACACTTGCACACAAACACCCCTTAGGGTTACTCCACTTGGTTGCCTTACACAAAAATGGCCATATTACGCATGCGAAGTATCTTGGCAAAACAAACAAATATAAGATCATAGTCCCTCGATGACGTTATTCAAAGTTGCCTTACAAAATGATCTTAGTCTCTCAAAATGCTAAGATACTTTGCAACATTGCTAATCATGGTCATACGATGACCCGCGCCTGTCCCTTCACATCCAACGATGGGGCTTATTACCAAATCAATGGTAAGAAAGCAACATCTAAAGGAGGAGGAAAAGAACATCTAAGACCTTTTGACTAGGTAGGTTCGCTCTTAGTTACTCGCATGCTCACAACAAAAACATTTTTACACCAACACTCTCATTTGAAACATTTTCAAAAGATAACACTTTGTATGCGTTCTTATAGAGACGAGAATCATCACAAAGACACCTTTTCCAAATCACTTTCAAAAACACATCTCACAAACACCTCTTTGAACTATTTTCGAAACAAACACTTGGTATGCGTTCTTATAGAGACGAGAACCATTACGAAGTTCCATTTTCAAAATACTTTCAAAAATCACCACCACAAGATCACATTCAAACAAAAGCAAGTGATCTAGAAAGTAACTAAGAGCCCATGGAAAACCATGGATGGAAAGGGTGCTAATACCTTCCCTTTTCATAATCTACCCCCCGAACTCAAGAAACAATCTCAAAGGTCTTTCCTGTGCTTTTTCACCTTTCCTTTTGGATAAAAGAAAAGTCGGTGGCGACTCTTGCTAAATCGCAACATTTGCAAACACAAACGCAAAACCTTCAAGTGAGTTCTCCCACCGTATCACAGAACTGGCGACTTTGCTGGGGATTATTATAAAAGTGGGGTTACCTTAGGGTTAGATCACATTTACTTGCTTACATTGTTTGATTTGTATGCTTAATATTATGGTTCTTTGTTTGGGTTTTAATCCTCTACCCGGATTTGGGATACATTATAGGTAAGTAGCAATACATTGTGGAAACTGTGCGGGGTATACCGACATGGTCTAAGCAATAGTTACGTTAGTGCGACATATTTGTGGGTACCGGTAGCCTTTGAGTTAATCAAAGAGAATACGAGGCCGTTGAGTGATGTCATGAAGCACTAATGAACTTCTAGAACCTTTACTTGACCAACTTGGCCTTTAGGATGTAGTGAGATGACCGGCTTTGGTGCAGTTCGAAGTTGGTAGATACTCGATACTACACTCATTGAGGTTTGGTTTCTTGGGATATTTCGGTCGCCATTAAAGAGGCTTGAGCTGAAACAATGACCAAGGAAACAATCCGGTGATATTGAGCTCCTTAGAACCCGGTTACTATTACTAGGACAGGTTTAAGCCAACTAAACTTCAAGAGGGTAATTACCTATAAAACTCCATGCAAGCCTAAACCTAAGGACTTGTCTGCTTTGTGTGTATATGATTATTTGCATATAAACTTGTTTGCTTTACATACGTGTACATAACATCATACCATAGCATTTTCAATAACTGTTTCAAGGATCTCAAGGGCCTATGATGTAGGGTCACGTCGAACCAGATGTCTATCAAGGGACAAAAGGATTTATTTTCCTCCGATTAAACACCGTCAAAGATCAAGTATAACAAACTTAGGTCAAGGGCTATGACCCACTCGATATGATGAGCTTGACTCTTGAAGAAGGACTCACCACAACACGAAGTTTCTTCAATCAAGCTGCAATCAAATTCTAACAGTTTCTTGTTTACCCGCGAGATCCTTGAAAACATGCATCCACATATCATGCATCATATCATGACAGGTTTCTCCCATACAAGTCTCCTTATCTTCCTACTATTTATTTTAGTAAGATGGAACAAATAGTGAAAGACATCCAGATTCAAAACGCTCAACTCTAAGAGATGTTCTTGAACTTGTCCAAGGGGTAAGAAGAGGTGAAGGCTCTCCTCACAAGGGGCATGGTCATGAGGAATCCGGAGGGCACCAAGGATGATCAGTTCGAAAGGCTACAAACTGAAATAGCCATAATGAGGGTCCAAATGATGGGACAGCTGGTGGGCCAGATGGTTCTTATCCAAAATCTGGCTCAAGGACAAGAAGAGTTGAAAGTTCTTGTCAACCAACTTCGTCAAGACGGTTGCAACCGTATGGGGAAAACAATCAGGTTTGGAAATCAAGTCACTGCTCATCCTCCCATGAGACAAGAAGACAAAAGACCTTCCCAATTTGCTGCCACATCGCGAGCCCAACAACAACCTCACAAACAAAAACAAAGGAATCAGTGCAAGGAGGTCACACCTAAGAGACAATTTACCAGGGTTGGCATGTCACTAGCTCAGGTGCTACAAGACTTGTTGAAGGAGGAGCTAATTACCTTAAAGGCTCTTCCCCGGAATCCCAACACTGCTGCTCCTAGTTACTGTCCCAATGAGAGGTGTGCATACCATTCTGATGGTCCTGGGCACGACACGAACAATTGTTGGGCTCTGAAGAATAGGATTCAAGACCTAATTGACGAAGGAGTGTTGGAGTTTACACAAGACGATCAACTGGAACTTTTCTATCACCCCTTAAGGGCGTCCACATGAAGCAACGATCTGGGCGAGGAAATTTTCTGTTCATTTGAATTTTTAATTCTAATTCCTTTTGTTATTCAAACAATTATCTATTAATGTCAAACTTTGTTTTCATTAATGCATTGCATATGTTTGTCTTGATCCACTCATATTCAATACATTTAAACTATGCTTTTTACTCTCTTTATGACATTCAACTCTTGCTAAAAGATACAAGCCTTTAGAGGGAGGATGACGAAAACAATGCCATAATCTCATACAGTATGCTTTTGGGCAGACCCTTGCTGACGATGTACAAGCGTTATTTCAAATCCTAAACACTGGAGTTATAAGGAAGATAATCCCTAGTCAACCCCTTCGAGCCAAAGAAGTAGAAGTTTTCTATATACAAATTGAAACCTTTAATCAAAACCTGGGGCAGGGTAGTCTCTCAGTTAATTCAAACGCGCGTTTAACTGCAAATCTCATCTTGTAATACAACGAATGACATCAAAAAAAATCAAAAGACGGTGATGGTTCCCAATCACATAGGCAGTCATTATCTCTCAAAAAGAAAAGCCCACTAAATCAAAACCTACAAAGGAGACTTAAGAGAACTGGGGCATCCTGCTGATTGTAATCTCAAAACAAGAACAGTCAGGCAAAAATTAGGGATAACAAATCAATCAAAAGAGGTTACTACAAATCCTCAACAAAATGAAAAAAATGTTGCAAAAAATGACGGCCTTCCGACAAACTTAACGTGTCTGAACCATCACCAAAACGTCATTCCAGACTCAATTGGAGTTCAAACGCACAATTAACCGAGCTTAGGATTGAAGAACATCGCGAAGAACGGGTGGGTACAAATACACTTTGAGCCTTTATCCTTTGTTTCTTAAACCGTGAAATAAGCCACGTTACAACCCTTGAAAAGTCCTAATTGAAGCATGGGTTAGTTGGAAAGCATACTGTTACAAAAGGTATCCTGAATCCTGTAGGGCTTTACTCAAAATCCTGAGTTGAATTTTTCTTACAAAACTTCTTTACTTGCTAAAAACTCATTTTTCAAAACTTCAAGACAAGCATAAACTTTGCATTACTTGAATATCACTGTTTGCATATGGCTAATTGTTTGACAGCGGAACAATTCACACAATGAATGTCCAGTGAACGAAAGCTCTCTCAGTGAACAAAATCAATTCAAGAAGGATGACACTCCTCCTATCAACAGGGGGACATGACATGTCACTATCCAGCACACCTGGGGCAGTCCAGTCAAGATTCCAAGAGATCTCTCAAGAAGTACAAAGTAACCAGGGGTAGGTCTCCATCTGAATCACTTGGGGCATTGAACGCGAATCCCGACAAAGGGTTACGAACAGTCAAACATTTCCTGACAGTGCCAAAAACACTTTCTACCAGGGGCAGCGAAAAATATCCCCAAAATCCTCCTCATAGGATGAATACCCAGCAAGAGTGTAGTCTCTAAAAACCTTTCCCCAGCTGAGACAACCTCAAGAATCCTCGAGGATTTTCCCCAACGAAGTCATCACCTCTCTAGCAGATCAGCGACAGGGTTTATTTCCCCAACAAACGGCAGGAATCCCCAGCTTGAGGTGGCCTCTCCGACTACTACAAATCACAGGGCCACAACCCCTAATCCCCGGTAAAGCCGTCAGCAAAGCCTTTATTATTTCTAAGAGATGCTATGAACCTTGGATCCGAACAGATAATAGCCTAACTTTTCAAATATATAGAAGAACCTAAACTCAAATCCGACCAAGGTTTAATTTCTTTTCCCCAGTGGAGTTGCCTCTCTATCCCCAACAAATGGATGAGAAACCTGGACCCGACCAGATATCAGATTTCATTTCCATCCTTTCAAGAAAGCCGTTGCGAAGCCTGGGTCCAACCAGATAGCAATCATCCTCAGAAATTCGTTGTGAAAACTAGAAACCGACCAGATAGCAAACAGTCTATTGTGAAACATGGACCCGACCAGATAACAATTGACTTCATCAAAGAAATCTGTAAAGCCTGGACCCGACCAGATAACAGTTTTCAACCTGTTCACTGTAAAGCCTGGATTTCGACCAGATAACAGTATAAGGTGCTACGAAGCCTGGATTTCGACCAGGTAGTAGTTCCTTTCTCCAAAGACACTGTGAAGCCTGGATTTCGACCGAATAACAGTATAAGGTACTGCGAAGCCTGGATTTTGACCAGATAGTAGTTCTCTTCTCCAAAGACACTTTGAAGCCTGGATTTCGACCAGATAACAGTATAAGATGTTGCGAAGCCTGGATTTCGACCAAATAGTAGTTCCCGTCTCCAGAGACACTGTGAAGCCTGTATTTCTACCGGATAACAATATAAGGTGTTGCGAAGCCTGGATTTCGACCAGATAGTAGTTCCCTTCTCCAAAGACACTTTGAAGCCTGGATTTCGACCAGATAACATTATAAGGTGTTGCGAAGCCTGGATTTCGACTAGATAGTAGTTCCCTTCTCCAAAAACACTGCGAAGCCTGGATTTCGACCAAGATAACAGTATAAGGTGCCGCGAAGTCTGGACCCGACCAGATATCAGTTAAAATTCGACTCCCCAGTAGAGCAACAGAAAATCGAGACTCTTGAACTTTTTCCCGAAGTAGGAATCAACACTCTCCATAGAGTTTTCAATATTTCCCAGCGGAGTTCTCCTCAAACAACAAAACAGGAATCCCCGGTGGAAACATTCTAAGCAAAGTTTGAAGACACACATACTCTTCAACAACAGTCCAGGATTTAACAAACTCCCCGACATTTGTCAAGGATTTATTTTCCCTGACGAAAATACATTCATAAACATTTCACATTTCATACCTCCTATTTACATACATGATAAAGTGCATACGACACAATCTCATTTATTTTTGAGAACATCATGACATCATGCATTTCATACATCATGACATTGCATATAGCTAACATTTTACCTTTTTCAAAAAAAGGTCAATCAACTGACGGCTACCAGCAACCTTTTCAAGTTCCAGATTAATACCTGTAGCGAGCCAGGAAAACTATCTGTGGATGACGGATTGTAGACTAATACCTGTAACAAGCCAGGAAAACTATCTACATGAAGAGATTAAAGATTAATACCTGTAGCAAGCCAGGAAAACTATCTTTGTTTCTCAGGTCATAGATTAATACCTGAAACCGGACAGGACAACTATCTCGTCGACCAACCTTTTCAAGTTCTAGATTAATACCTGTAGCAAGCCAGGAAAACTATCTGTGGATGACTGATTGTAGATTAATACCTGTAACAAACCAGGAAAACTATCTACATGAAGAGATTGAAGATTAATACCTGTAGCAAGCCAGGAAAGCTATCTTTCTTTCTCAGGTCAGAGATTAATACCTGAAACCAGACAGGACAAATATCTACTCGACTAGCTCAAACAACCCAACCTTTCAGATACAGTTCAGATATACTCCAGACATGGATGCAATTGTGATACTCATTCAGATTCAGCTTTCAGATACAACTCAGATACGCTCCAGATATAGATGCCATCCTGATACTCATTCTTTCAACTTACAAATTACAATTCAACAAGCCTTCTTGGATGGCATCTACAAGCCCATCTCCAAAAAGATTCTATCACCTCTCCAAATGGCATCTTTAAGCCCATTCCTCATATCATCGTATCGCAGAGTGCAAATTTCTGGGCACTCTAGTGTCCAATCATCTTCCACGTTCGAGTCACGAATGGCGGAACTCGCCAATCTAACTCTTCAGGTTTAAGAAGATTGAACAGGGGCAGCTGTTGTACCCCAAAATTTTCCCTCTCATTTGTCAAGTATTTTCTCACAAGATCTTCTACGACGTCGAGTTTGTAGTACCGATACATCAATTTAGGCTTGAAATTGGTACCAGGGAAAAATGGTCAATTGCATACTGGAAAGTAAAACTTTGACTTTTTGGTCAACATTACATCCCAAAGATCACATTTCATCAAGACACTCAAGAATATCAAGCTTAATCATCAAGAAGTCAAGAAAGTCAAAAGTCAACTTGAAAAGTCAAGATTTCCAAGACTTAGAAATTTTCTAAGTGTTTTTATACATGATAATTTCATCACTTCATGCCATTCTTTCACCAAGATGCAAGATGGTTCAAGGGAAACTTTAAACATGAAAGTTATAGATCTCCATGATATCTACAATATTGCTTTACACAACTTCTCCTAAATATGCTTGGATCTCAAGTTATAAATTCATGAAGTCATGACATTTTCATTTAACACTTAGAGAAATTTTCAACAGATTTTGTGCAGGATTTTATCCTAACTTCTTGGCAATTTTTAACATGGTTCCAAGATGATTTTTTCAAAGTGGCCAACATGAAAGTTATAGAGGGTGTTTCAAGCTTTCCAAAATATCAGAGAGCATGAATTTATCATATTTGAGCTAGAAGATACAAGGATCTGAAGTTGGGCATCCATTATTGAATTGCAAGCCATTTTTGTTGAAGAACACATAATCCAATTGACATGATGTGCTGCATAATCTTACTTTTCAGGCCTTGTGACTTGCAAATACCTACATAATTTAATGTTTACATAAGAGCTTGAGCTATTACTCAAGTGTTTGAGCCATTGTCCAAAAGATCTTTCCATTTATGGCATAAAGGCACCATTGCTATTCTTGAAAAGAAAGCTTTTTGTACAAAGTTTGTCTTGAGCCCATACTTTGTTGGTTTCTGATTTTACTCCACCATAAAACATGGAAATCAACCCCTCTAAACCAGCAACTTTGGTACTTCATCTTGGAACCATGGAGTACTTGACATAGTTTGATACTTACATCCCAACCAAACCATAACATGTTGTCTTGCAAACTTAGTCAGCTCATATGCACAAGCCTCTTGCCTATAAATAGAAGAAGCATCTGCAAGACAAAGAGGTTGGAAAAAGATAGAGATAAGTTAGAAAAATAGAAAGAAAAGCCAGAAGTCTTGTTGTAAACTAACCATCAAAAGCCATAACAGTCTACAAAACTTCCACTCTTGAGTTTTAAAGTCCAAACCTTTGAATTTCTCATGCCTTGCAAATTCTGTCCAACCATATAAACACTCCACATACATCGTATAGAAGTTGTTCAAACACAAGAAAAACTTTTGTAACATCACTATCATCACTTCCCAAGCTCAACAACAACCCATACAACAGCTCAAACTCAAAGCACCAAATTTCAGTTTCAAGGTAAGTTTATCTTGACTTTAAACTCTTCATTTCAATCATCATCATTTGGTTCATTTTTGAGGTTAAAATGCAGTAACCTTTGAAGAAAAGGTTTGTAAAAAATCATGAACAATTGCCAAGATTGAGTAAAAGGTTTTCCATGATATAGCATCATGAACAGGCAGGTGTAAGGAAGCTATGTTTCAAAATCATACAGCGCGCAATCGATTGCACAACCATGCAAATCGATTGCACGGGGTTCCAGTAGCCAAATTTCCAAATTTTTTGAGTGTTCAATCGATTGCACAACCATGAAAATCGATTGCACGGGGTTCCAGTAGCCAAATTTCCAAATTTTTTGACTGTGCAATCGATTGCACAACCATGCAAATCGATTGCACTGGAAGTCAGTAGCCAATGTTTTGAAAAACTGAAGCGTGCAATCGATTGCACTAACATGCAAATCGATTGCACACAAATAAAAATTGATTTTTTGCTTTTAAAGAACTTGAATAAAGGATTGGATAATATAAAATGTTTCTTTTGACCATTGGGCATCTATATCTTAAGTTCAAGGTACATATCATCATTATACCTTGAAATTTGCCAAGGGCTTGAACCAAAGACTTCATCCAAAGAGGCTTTTAGCTTGATCAATAATTTTTGCCTTCTTTATCAATCATGACTTGTCTTCATCAAAACAAGAGTGCATTCGAGAAGCTTGAGTTTACGGCATGGGTCGACACCTAATGATCCAAAGTGTTTTCTCTTCCTTTCATTTTTCTTGATTTTTACATGCTTCATATATTTTCTTCATGGCTATTTAATATGGTTGTAATAGATAATTAGGACTTTAATTTCTTGCAATCCCAATTTGTAAATTGTACACCCCATCCCCAAATGATTGTAATAGCGTAGGATATTTACTTTCCGCAATTTACCGCTTTACATATAACATGTTAATAATTAGGGTTTGTATGGCAAGATAAAACCAATCAAATATAAAACCCTAATTCAAGACAAAATCAAGTATGAAAATTACACACTCGCACATAAACACCCCTTAGGGTTACTCCACTTGGTTGCCTTACACAAAAATGGCCATATTACGCATGCGAAGTATCTTGGCAAAACAAACAAATATAAGATCATAGTCCCTCGATGACGTTACTCAAAGTTGCCTTAAAAAATGATCTTAGTCTCTCAAAATGCTAAGATACTTTGCAACATTGCTAATCATGGTCATACGATGACCCGCGCCTGTCCCTTCACATCCAACGATGGGGCTTCTTACCAAATCAATGGTAAGAAAGCAACATCTAAAGGAGGAGGAAAAGAACATCTAAGACCTTTTGACTAGGTAGGTTCGCTCTTAGTTACTCGCATGCTCACAACAAAAACATTTTTACACCAACACTCTCATTTGAAACATTTTCAAAAGATAACACTTTGTATGCGTTCTTATAGAGACGAGAATCATCACAAAGACACCTTTTCCAAATCACTTTCAAAAACACATCTCACAAACACCTCTTTGAACTATTTTCGAAACAAACACTTGGTATGCGTTCTTATAGAGACGAGAACCATTACGAAGTTCCATTTTCAAAATACTTTCAAAAATCACCACCACAAGCACACATTCAAACAAAAGCAAGTGATCTAGAAAGTAACTAAGAGCCCATGGAAAACCATGGATGGAAAGGGTGCTAATACCTTCCCTTTTCATAATCTACCCCCCGAACTCAAGAAACAATCTCAAAGGTCTTTCCTGTGCTTTTTCACCTTTCCTTTTGGATAAAAGAAAAGTCGGTGGCGACTCTTGCTAGACCGCAACATTTGCGAAAACAAACAGAAAACCTTCAAGTCAGTTCTCCCACCATATCACAGAACTGGCGACTCTGCTGGGGATTATTATAAAAGCGGGGTTACCTTAGGGTTAGATCACATTTACTTGCTTACATTGTTTGATTTGTATGCTTTACATTATGGTTCTTTGTTTGGGTTTGAATCCTCTACCCGGATTTGGGATACATTATAGGTAAGTAGCAATATGTTGTGGAAACTGTGTGGGGTATACCGACATGGTCTAAGCAATAGCTACGTTAGTGCGACATATTTGTGGGTATCGGTAGCTTTTGAGTTAATCAAAGAGAATACTGGGCCGCTGAGTGATGTCGTGAAGCACTAATGAACTTCTAGAACCTTTACTTGACCAACTTGGCCTTTAGGATGTAGTGAGATGACCGACTTTGGTGCAGTCCGAAGTTGGTAGATACTCGATACTACACTCATTGAGGTTTGGTTTCTTGGGATATTTTGGTCGCCATTAAAGATGCTTGAGCTGAAACAATGACCAAGGAAACAATCCGGTGATATTGAGCTCCTTAGAACCCGGTTACTATTACTAGGACAGGTTTAAGCCAACTAAACTTCAAGAGGGTACTTACCTATAAAACTCCATGCAAGCCTAAACCTAACGACTTGTCTGCTTTGTGTGTATATGATTATTTGCATATAAACTTGTTTGCTTTGCATACGTGTACATAACATCATACCATAGCATTTTTAATAACTGTTTCAAGGATCTCAAGGGCCTATGATGCAGGGTCACATCAAACCAGATGTCTATCAAGGGACAAGAGGATTTATTTTCCTCCTATTAAACACCGTCAAAGATCAAGTACAACAAACTTGAGTCAAGGGCTATGACCCACTCGATATGGTGAGCTTGACTCTTGAAGAAGGACTCTCCACGACACGAAGTTTCTTCAATCAAGCTGCAATCAAATTCTAACATTTTCTTGTTTACCCGCGAGATCCTTGAAAACATGCATCCACATATCATGCATCATATCGTGACAGGTTTCTCCCATACAAGTCTCCTTATCTTCCTACTGTTTATTTCAGTAAGATGGAACAAACAGTGAAAGACATCCAGATTCAAAATGCTTAACTTTGTGATACGGTGGGAGAACTGACTTGGGATTTTACATTTTGTGTTTTCAAATTGAAATTCTGGAAGCAGATACTCAATGTCACAGTGAATGTTATGACACCGTATCTGACTTTCTATAAGACAGTAAATCAAAAAGCAGTAAAGAACACAGTCAATTGTTTACCCAGTTCAGTGTGAAACAACACCTACTCTGGGGGCTACCAAGCCGGGGAGGAAATTCACTATAAGAGATATTAATTCAGGAATAAACCAACCAGTTTATCTCCTTCACTTAAGACCTACGCAATGCAACTTCAATCTAAGTTCAACTTAAACCTGAGTTCCTACTCACCCCCCCTCAATCACAGCAGTGATACTAAACAATTGACTAATGAAATTATGAAGACACTCTTCAGAACATACACTTGATTATGCTTCACAGCTTTTAATCAAGTAACACAAACACTCGTGCTTCAAAGCTTTGAGTGATACATAAACCTAACTTGACCTTGCTTCAAAGCTTTAATCAAGTGACACAAACACTCGTGCTTCAAAGCTTTGAGTGATACACAACCCTTACAATCAAAACCTACTCCAAGTCACTTATCACAATGATACTTGCTTGGATTACAGTAGTTAAAACTATACAGCCCCTTGTTGATCTTCTGTCAAAAAGTTGAGTTCACCAACAACCTTCCTGTTGAATATATAGGCAGCTGTTCTTCAGTTAGGGCTTCCACGAAAATAGCTAGGGTTAATTAGGGTTAACCTCAAGACTTGGTCACAAGACTTTATCAACCAGATTAGGGTTAAGCCAAGTTAACCTAAAGTCCACGTGAGATTCTGTTCTGGAATGTATGAACCATATTCCTGAAAAATCTCAGAATTAACAAAACTGCATAACTGTTAGATCAGTACAGGATGTCTTAACATTGGTTATGACAACAAGAATCCTGTTTACTGATTTTGGTAGAATGTAATAAATGTGATCATTGCATAATGATCAGCTACACACTCATAATGAGCAGCTACTGTATGCCATTCTTTTTCTGCAGAAAGTACCTAGTAACCCAGAATGTTATGACATCAGTCATGACATTCACACACCTGGTTTTACCAAAAATACATGCCAATAACCAAACACTTACACAAATGTTTCGGTTTACCAAGAGTCGCCACTGACTTTTTATTTTATCCTAAGGAAAGGTCAAAAAGCACAGGAAAGACCTTTGAGATGTTTTTCTTGAGTTCGGGGAGTAGATTATAAAAAGGGAAGGTATTAGCACCCTTTCTATCCATGGTTATCCATGGGCTCTTAGTTACTTGCTTATATCACTTGCTTTTCTTTTCAATTGTTTGAAATGGTGCTTTGTGTGTGGTTTTGAAAGATGTTTTGAAAAGAGGCCATCATCGTGGCAACCTTTGTAATGATTCTTGTTTGAATGTATACAAAGGTGTTTTTGTCTTTTGAAAAGTTTTCAATGTTTGAAAGTATGGTTTGGAAATTGTGTTGTGAAGTGTGTTTTGAAGATAGTAAGGATGTTTTTTTTTTGCAAGCTTTGATCAAGTAACTAAGAGTTGTCTACCCTATTTTACTCAAAGATCTTTCTTATGTTTTTAACCCTTTTAACAGTGTTGTTTCACCATTGTATTTGGTGAACAACCTTGTGTTAGGATGTTAAACGGGACAGGCGCGGGTCATCGTATAGACCATGATAGCAATTGTGTCAAGTATTTTTCGAAATTTTATTAAGGGACTTGATCATTTTGTTTAGGCAACTCAGATATCGTCATCGAGGGACTATGATCTTTGTTTTTGTTTTTGTTTTGCCAAAGTACTTGACATGCATACCATGGCCCATTTTTGAAGGCAACAAGTGGATTGTAACCCTAGGGGTGCAAGTGTGCATTGTGTTTGTTTTTTCATGCATTTTTGTCTTTGATTAGGTCAAACTATTTGTTGGTATTTGATTTTTGCATAAAAACCCTAGGTCTAACCATGACATAATTGAAAGCATTTAAAAGTGTGAGAATTTAAATCCTACACTATTACAACATGATATAGGGAGGGGGGGTACAAATTTGAATTGGGGGTATTTTGACAAGAAATTAACCCTAAATTACTATTACAACCAAATTGAATGTACAAGATACAATATTTAAATGTGCAATAATTAAATATAATAAATGAATGTTAGATGAAATATGTTATGCAAAAAGATTTTTATGTATGTAAAAAGTATTTTTAAATGTGAAGTGTAAATAAAAAGTTAATTTTAATTATTTTAATATTTAGGGAAAAAAACCCTAATTCCATAAATAAATAATATTATTTATTATTTATATACAATAATATATTAATTTATACAAAAAAATAAAAGTATATTGTAAAAATGATATTTTTAGTGTAGAATATTAATAAAAATGAAAATGTAATATTTTTGTATTTTTGACCTAATTATTTAATAAAATAAAGTATATATATATATATATATATATATATATATATATATATATATATATATATATATATATATATATATATATATATATATATATATATATATATATATATATATATATATATATATATATATATATATATATATATATATATATATATATATATATATATATATATATATATATATATATATATATATATATATATTAAACATATTAAATATATAAAAATAAAAATTAATTATTTACAAAAAAGGTGTATATTCAAGAAAATGTTTTCAAATGTAAATAAAAAATGATAAATGAAAATAAACATATTTTACATTATTCTTTAGGTTTTTGATAAAAAAGAAAATAAATTATTTATGTATTTATACTAGTAATAATTAAAATAAATTCTAAATAAATACAAAAATTTATGAAAATAATTTTTTAAGTATTTTCATGTTAGAAAAATAAAATATCAAAATCAAAAATGAAATAAAAATGCAAAAATGACCAATGTACAAATAAATGGGCCAGGGGGGGTGTAAACTGAAAATGCATGTGTAAAGAGTAAAAACAACCAGGCCCAGTCCAATCAGACTTCATCTTCTTCCTCTTGTTCACAAAAACGCGCGTTCTGTACATCAATGGCTATCTCCCGATTCTTTGATTTTTTGACAAAACTCATAACATGAAACTTGTAGAGCATCAAACAACGAATTCAACCATATAAAAAACTTAAGCTAACTCTCAAAGACCAGAGAGAATTTCTCTGGCCCTAATTTCTAACCTAGTTTTTTCAGAAAGTTCATGAACAAAATTCTCCTAGCACGATTAATGTAAATGAAAACTAAGCATATGTATGGCTTCAGGGCTATGAATACAACATCTTTCATTCACAAACCTAAGTCTAACTATCCCTAAATAGAGAGATAGAAGTTCATGAAATACCTGTTTCAATTGACTTCGAGCTGGGCAATGTAGCAACTTTCAAGGATGTTTGAACTTCTTTTGAGCTTGCCTGAGGTCCAATGAAGCTTTCCCAATGCTTACTTTGTTTTGAAATGTCTTGAATCGTGCCACAGAACTCAACCTGCAAAGCTTTGAAATAAAAATGGCAATATATGTTAAGGGTGTTACAGCTAGCAATGAATGATCTGGATAGTTTAGGTGTGTTGGTTGGAAGGTGTTTGAAGTTGTTTTGGACAAAACGCACGAGGGGATTTGATTATGGAGAAGGTTCTGCAGGGCTTTCCCTGTTTTGCAGAAAAACAGTGATTCTGTGTGCAAGATAGTTTGAGAGGTAAAGGGGTCGTGTTTCTGGCTTGTTAGGAGGTATGAAACTTGTTTTCAATGATTGTGTAAGTTTTTTTAACAGATGTGAGAGATGGCTTGTATTTTGCAAGTTTCTTCTACTTGAAGCAAGAGTGTGTATGTTCTCAATGCAAACCTGTACAAGCTCTCTATTATGCTGCACACTTTTCCCTTGGTTCTTGGAATTGGTAGATTGGATCTTGCTTCAGAGATATGGCCCCATGCCTCAAGGATTTTGTTTTGACATAAAGTGCAACTTTACAAAAATGGCATTTTACCTTTTTCCAAATAGGGATTAATCTTGTATGCAATGTCCAAATGACCAAGATAATACCCTAGCTCAATGGTTATGCATTAAATTATGGAATATGAACTGGTTTTGAGGCCTGCAAGCTAGTACCAAGCATGCTGATTTGAAAATGCAAGTTTGTATGAACATGTATTGGTCAAGGACAAAAGTGAGTTTTTGCCAACTTAAAGCATTCGATTCTCTCTAACCACAAGGGTGTTTGAGGAGTTCTTGGACAATTTGGAAAGCTTGGAACATGTACTATAATCCATATTTGAAATGAAACTTGAAAAGCCAAGTGGAACTATGTGAAAAATGGCAAAGAAGATGGGTCAAAATCCTGCCTAAATTAGGGCAAAATTTCTCTAAGTTAAAAGTTTTAGGTACCCTTGTTCCAAAAATCACAACTTGAGATACAAGCCTATTTTCAGAAAAATTTGTGAACCAAAGTTGTAGACTTTGTGATGGACTACAACTTTCATGTTTCAAGTTTTGTTTGAATCCATTTGCATCTTGGTGAAAAAATGGGACAAAGTTAGGAAAAAATAAGTAAATTTCATAACTTAGAAAATTTCTAAGTTATGAAATTTTTTCCATTTTAAACCCTAATTTGCATTTTTGGGTTTCTTGGTGAACAAGTTTTATAATTTGACATGTCTTTGTGGAAAATGACTCTTGGCACTTGATTTTGACTAAAAAGTCAAAGTTTGACTTTTCAATGTACAGTAAAATTTTGATCAGTTGACTGAAAAAATTCATCTGTCAATCCTATGCATTTGAGATCTTTTGAACTTGTTGAATGGGTCAAGACAATGTCATTGAGTCCTTGAGTCCATGTGTGAGCTTGATTTGCCATTGGTTAGGTCAAACATTCAAAATTTGCCTTTGTACAGTCAAAACCCTAAAAATGACCATTTTGCCCTTTTGGTGATCTGATCAAATTTCTTGTGGAGTTGTGATCCAAACTTGATCAAATGGTTCATATGAGTTCATAATGTTGATGTGGGTAAAAATTCATGAGGTTTGACTGTAAATTGGCCATAGTTGACTTCTTCCCCAATACAGTTGATTTTTAGGTCAACTGTCCAATTGATTGGGCAAAAATTTGATTCAAGGCTTGAAACTTGGTATGGACAAACTTGTGAGTTCAATGTGAAGTATGAAAGTCAATTTGAGCATTGAAGGTCCAAAAATCCTTGTGCAAACATAAACCCTAGTTTAGGTCAACAGTGCAAGGAGATGTCTTGAGCAGAGCAAACCCTAGCTTGATCTTGAGTTCCAAGAGCCTTGTGATGAGAAATGTTGATAAAATGAGAGGGAAAATTTTGGGGTACAACAGTTGCCCCTGTTCAATATTCTTGAACCTGAAGAGTTAGATTGGCAAGTTTTCCTTTCGTGACTCGAAGGTAAAAGAGGATTGGACACTAGAGTGCCCGTAAATTTGCACTCGTCAAAAATATGGCTGAGGGAATAGGCTTAAAGATGCCATTTGGAGATGGTAGAATCTTGCTGGAGATGGGATTAAATATGCCATTCAAGAATGTTTGTTGATTTTCAATGTTGTAGGTCAGAAGAATGGGCGTCAAAATGGTATTTGTGCCTGGAATGCATTTGGATTGTATCTGGAGACCGAGTCTGCATGAGCAAAAGAATGGTGTCCGTGTCTGGCGCGTATCTGAGCTGTAACTGTATTTGAACTTTGAATGAATATCAGAATGACTACCGTGTCTGGAGAGTATCTAGTCTGTATCTGATTGCTGAAGTCTGAATGAGTAGTAGAATGACCGCCGTGTCTGGGGTGTATCCGTACTGTATTTTGACTTGAAGTTCTGAATGAGTAATAGAATGACCGCCGTGTCTGGAGTGTATCCATACTGTATCTGAATAATTGTTAATGATAGCTTTTTAATCTTATCCTGAAAAGGGTAAAATGTTAGCTAAAACACGAAGTTATATTGCATGATATGTATGATGCAATGAATTGTAATCCATGTTTATGATATATGAATGTAATGGTTATGCATGTAAGCTGAGTAGCTGTCTTGCTGAGGAAGATAAATCCTGGTAGCTAGAGATAATGAAATCTTTGACTGCTGCCGGGGAAAATAAATCTATGACCAAAGCTGGGGATTCCAAAAATCTTTGATTACTGAAAATGAGAAATCCTTGCTGACTGCTTGGGGAAATTGAGGGAATTTGATCAGTTGGCAATCTGACTTCGCTGGGGAAGGAGGTTTAGATTATTCTGGCTCCGCCGGGAATCGAGAGTTTGAACTCTGATGGGAACTTTGAAACTTAACTCGGCTGGGGAATCCAGTTTAGAATGTACTGGCTCCATCGGGGGATCTTGAAGCTTAACTCCGTTGGGGGCATGTACTCCGAGGTTTTAGCTTTGTTGAGGATCTGAACAAAGTAATGCAGGGGGTTTCTTCTTGAATGGCATAAAGATATCTTGCTACACCTTCAACTTATCAGTAATTATCCTTTCCCAATTTCGTTTTATTTTGTAAGAAGTGATTATATTCAAATGCATATGCCTATTTAACAAAACATTGGACGTTTTCAAATAAAACATAAGTGTAAAAAAAGAAAGGCAAACAATTTTCTGCACTTTGAAGTATACTTGTATTAATTTTTGTAAGTATCTTTGTACAAGGGAGATAAACATCCTAGTAAGAGAATGTTGCCGTAATAATTGAGAAAAATTTTATACAAAAAGAAAGATGGCTATGTGTAACAATTCCATGGGGTTCCCATTTTGCTATAGCGTTCACAACTCTGAGTATCTGTCCATTCGTTGCTTCGTCCGTAGATGATTGGATTGATCAGAAGCTTGGAGCTTGTTGGTGAAGAGATTGTTCTTAAAGTGATCCGCCGAGACATAGTCATACGCTTTAATTCCCTAACTTTTTCCTGGACTTCCCTTTCGGGTTTTCGATCCACCGGGAAACCCTTTTTTGCCCAAGTCGCCCTTTCGGGTTTTCAACTTGCCGGGTGTACGGATTTTTTTTGTTTTATCCCTAATTTTTTCCTGAACCGCCCTTTCGGGTTTTCGATTCACCGGGATGCCCATTTTTTCCCAAGTCGCCCTTTCGGGTTTTCGACTTGTCGGGTCATTTTATGCGTAGTGTCTTTTGACTATGTCTGCGTTCGCAGGGTGCGGCAAGTCATCACCGTCCATGGTGGTCAGAATCATTGCCCCACCAAAAAAGATGCTTTTGATTACAAATGGTCCTTCGTAAGTAGGAGTCCACTTGCCCCTGTGATCACTTTGCGGCAAGATGATCCGTTTGATTACAAGATCTTCGACTTGATATACCTGACGTCTGACTTTCTTATTGAAAGCCTTGATCATGCGTTTTTGATACGTCTGACCATGACAAATAGCAGTAAGTCGCTTCTCGTCGATCAAGTTAAGTTGATCAAACTGGGTCTGAATCCAGTCGTCTTCACTCAAATTGGCATCCTTCATAATCCTCAAGGAAGGAATTTGAACTTCCATGGGTAGAACAGCTTCCATGCCATATACCAAAGAAAATGGAGTTGCCCCTGTTGAAGTACTTGCCGCGGTACGATATCCATGCAGAGCAAACGGTAACATCTCATGCCAGTCCTTGTAGGTGACTGTCATCTTTTGAATGATCTTCTTAATATTTTTGTTCGTGGCTTCAACAACACCGTTCATCTTCGGCCGGTAGGGAGATGAATTGTGATGATAAATCTTGAACTGTTCGCATAGAGCGGTGATCATAGTATTGTTCAAATTCGTACCGTTGTATGTGATGATCCTTTCGGGGATACCATACCGGCATATGAGGTTCTGCTTGATGAAGCGGGCAACCACATTCTTTGTAACTGAGGCATAGGAAGCTGCCTCGACCCATTTAGTGAAGTAATCAATAGCCACCAAGATGAAGCGATGTCCATTGGATGCTGTGGGCTTGATCTCTCCAATCATGTCAATGCCCCACATTGCGAATGGCCAAGGAGCTGTCAGAACGTTGAGAGGAGCAAGAGGTATATGTACCTTGTCGGCATAGACTTGGCATTTGTGGCAGGTACGGGAATGTTGATGACAATCAGCTTCCATGGTAGACAAGTAGTAGCCTTCCCTTAGAATCTTTTTAGCCATTGTATGCCTGCTCAAATGGGTGCCAAATGTGCCACTGTGTATCTCGGTCATGATCAACTCTGCTTCAACCTTGTCCACACAACAAAGCAGAACAGAATCATGACTGCGCTTATAAAGGATGCCATTGCTTAGGAAGAACTTGGTAGAAAATCTCCTTAAGAACTTTTTGTCATTGACGGAAGCTCCTTCAGGGTATTCTCTGGTCTGGAGATACCTTTTAATTTCATGAAACCAGCGTTGTTCCACTACTTCTTCGGTATTAATCTCATGACAGTGCGCAGGTTCATCCCTTTCGCTCGATGGTGATCTGGGGAGCCTCGTTATCCCAGTTGAGTTTAAACATGGAAGACATTATAGCCAGAGCATCTGCTAGCTGATTTTCTTCTCGCGGGAAATGCTCGAAGGTAATCTGCTCGAAATGTGGCAACAACGTCAAGACATGTTCTTTGTATGGGATAAGATTAGGATGTTTGGTGTCCCACTCTCCTTTGACTTGACTGATAACCAAATCCGAGTCCCCAAATACGACCAAAGATTTGATTCCCAAGTCTATAGCAGCCTTGAGACCAAAGATGCAAGCTTCATATTCAGCCATGTTGTTGGTACAACTGAAACAAAGTCGGGCAGTGAAGGGTGTATGGAAACCTTCCGGAGAAATGAGTACCGCACTGATGTCGTTGCCAAGTGCATTTGAAGCACCATCAAAGTACAGGGTCCATCGGGATCCTTGTTCAAGTCCGTCATACGGTCTGTTACCTTCGATGTTGTCCAAAGTCATGATGTCCTCGTCAGGGAAGTCGAATCTCATAGATTGGTAATCTTCGACGGCTTGATGAGCTAGATGGTCAGCTAGTACACTCCCCTTTATAGCTTTTTGGGTAGTATACTGGATATCATACTCAGTCAGGATCATTTTCCATCTAGCGATTCTTCCAGATAAAGCAAGCTTCTCGAAGATATACTTGATTGGATCCATTTTGGAAATCAGCAAAGTGGTGTGAGTTAACATATACTGCCTTAGCCGGCGATCAGCCCATACCAAAGCGCAGGAAGTTTTCTCGAGTAATGAGTAGAGAGTCTCACAATTGGTAAACTTTTGTCTAAGGTAATAAATGGCATGCTCTTTTCGACCAGACTCCTCATGTTGGCCCAGCACGCACCCCATTGAATTATCTAAAACAGTCAGATACATGATTAATGGCCTTCCTTCGACGGGTGGCATCAGAATAGGAGGTTCTAGTAAATACTCCTTGATTTTATCAAAAGCAACTTGACAATCATTGTTCCATTCAACTACCTGATCTTTCTTCAACAGTTTGAAAATTGGCTCACAGGTAGATGTCAGGTGAGAGATGAACCTCGCAATATAGTTCAAGCGTCCCAAGAATCCCCTAACCTCCTTTTCAGTACGGGGGGGAGACATTTCTTGTATAGCCTTTACTTTAGCTGGATCAACCTCAATGCCCTTGTTGCTGACAATAAATCCCAAAAGTTTACCAGACCTAACTCCAAAAGTGCACTTTCTTGGATTCAGTCTGAGTTTATACTCCTTCAACCTGGAAAACAGCTTTTGCAAATGACCAAGGTGTTCTCCTTCTGTCTGTGATCGAGCTATCATGTCGTCTATGTAAACTTCGATCTCATGATGTATCATATCATGAAATAAAGCTACCATGGTGCGTTGATAGGCTGCCCCTGCATTTTTCAGTCCGAATGGCATCACTTTGTAGCAGAAGGTACCCCATTGCGTAACAAAGGTAGTTTTCTCCATGTCCTCGGGGGCCATTTTAATCTGGTTGTAGCCCGAGAATCCGTCCATGAAGGAAAAAACCTTGTGTTGAGTTGTGTTGTCAACCAAGATGTCAATATGCGGTAGTGGAAAATCGTCTTTAGGGCTAGCCCTGTTTAAATCCCAATAGTCCACACACATTCTGACTTTGCCGTCCTTTTTGGGTACGGGCACAATGTTAGCAACCCATTGTGGATAGGTTGTAACATCCAGAAAGCCAGTGTTGAATTGCTTCATTACCTCAGCTTTAATCTTCTCGGACATGTCAGGCCTCATTCGGCGGACCTTTTGCTTGACCGTTGGACAATCCTCTCTTGTAGGGAGACGGTGAACCACAATATCTGTGTCTAGCCATGGCATGTCTTCATAAGACCAGGCGAAGATTTCAACGTATTCGTTCAACAATTGTATTAAGCGCTCCTTGACATTTGGTTCCAGGTTGGCACCCACTTTTACTTCCTTCCGGTCTTCCTCTATCCCAAAGTTGATGGTTTCTAGCAACTCTTCATGAGGCAGAATGGCCCTCTCTTCTTGTTGTAGAAGTCTGGCTAACTCTCCCGGCACTTCACAATCTTCGCCAACTTCGTACTCAGCATGATTGACCAAATCTTCAGAGTTATCGAAGGCTAAAGCAGAATAGTTACCCATGGAATCCAGAGTGGATGGGTACCTGCATTCGTGAGTGTGGGTGTGTGTAAGGGATAGCCGTCCTTAAACAAACAAAAATGCAAAAGGAAAGAAAATGAACAGTTTATAGATGAAAAACGTCCAATGATTCATTAAAACATGGCATATGATTATGAAGAGAATCAAGCCCTTACAAATGGACCTACATGCCCCGGGCAAGGCATGAGGTGAAAATAGTGTGCGAATTGTTTTAGTTATTACAGACCATAAAAATGGGAAATTGTTCAAAGATAAAATTACTGATTGAGTAAAGGTGATGGGAACAAAATCATTTGCTTCCCAGTTGCTCAAACCCCCTTCGACGGTCGGAAAGATCCAATCTTCAAAGTGGCTCGCTTCATCTTCATCTTCTACAACATTGATTCCATGGTGTGAGATCTTGACGGGCGGCCCTCCAGCCTTGGAGCGACGCATAGCCTTTTGTCCTGCAGCAGTAAACCCTAAACCAAACTCGTCTGTCTTATGGGGAAAGTCAAGCAATTGTCCCCATACTGTACTCTTCCCTTCTTTAACCACAGCCTCTGCGTCCTTCAGAGATGCCATCCTAGATACATGCTTGGGAACGATAGGCACCTCAACCATTGTCTTCGCAACTGCTACCTCAGGAGACACTTCCTCGAAATGATGGAAAGGCGTTTCGATGAACTCGCCATCCAACTCCATATAGCGGAAGGAATTGAGATGACTTATCATGTATTCTTCCTCGCCGTGCACTGTTATAATCTTACCCTTAACAGGATATTTCAGCATCTGGTGCAAAGAGGAGGTAACTTCCCCAACATAATGAATCCACGGTGTTCCTAACAAGCATGAATATGAAGGATGGATGTCCATCACATAGAAGGTGGAGTTGAAAACTTCTTTGCCTACTTTGATAGGAATATCAACCTCTCCATGAACCATTCTCTTGGAACCATCAAAAGCCCTAACAATGATGTTACTAGGCTTGAGAGTCAGTCCTTCGTAGTCCAAACGGTCTAAGGCTTTCTTTGGCAGCACGTTCAAGGAAGAACCAGTATCAACTA
This sequence comes from Vicia faba, assembly GCA_948472305.1. Classification (NCBI taxonomy): domain Eukaryota; kingdom Viridiplantae; phylum Streptophyta; class Magnoliopsida; order Fabales; family Fabaceae; genus Vicia; species Vicia faba. The sequence continues at coordinate 1,636,409,984 of OX451738.1, forward strand.
AGACATGGGCGAGAGTGGTTCCCCGGCATTCAACTGAAACATCTAACACATCGTTGTGTTTCCTTCCTTTGGGAGTTAAGTCAGCATTGGAAAAGCCAAGGCCATTATCAGCAGTAAGATTGGCCACACATTCCTGAAACTGGTCGGCCGAAGTCTCTTGGGGAACATGTGTCGCCTTCAAGAATTTGACCAGGGCCTTAGCGTGGGCCTCAGAATAGAGCAAAGGAGCCAACATTGAAATTTCAGAAGGGGTATGCCCTAACTGTTCCACAACGTCGTAGTCAATTTTTCTGATTATTTTCAAGATTTCATCCATTTCTTTCTGAGTGGTTTCGGGGATAACCGCAGCATGGGCCTTCGTCCTGACAGGCACTTCCAGTATCCCCTTACCCTTGTCGGTAGTTTCAGCAGATGGTCTTACTTAAGGAGTATCCAACTCTTCAATCACTGGGCCCTGCATAGACGGTCCAACATGTACAGAAGCTTTCAAGGGTCCGAAAACTGCTCGAGGGGGAGCAATCTCCGGAGAAAAGATCCGGCCACTGCGGGTTATCTTGCTTGCACCCGCAATGTTCCCTACATCAGGGTTTTCTTCTTTAGAAATCTCTTGGACTGTCTCAATTTATTTGACACCATGGTAGAAGATTTTTCCCCATAGTTCCATGGTATCGTTTTGCTTGATTGGTACGGGACAGGTCCCGGCATGGTGATCTTTAAAGGTACACATTCAGAGTTGGGTGTAATCCTGACAGGCCTTTTGCAAGCCTTGGGAGGATTGTAGGAAATGGTTATAATTGCAATATCGTTGGTTGTAGTAGTAAAAGTATCAGGAGTAACAGGATTGAAGGTATCAACAGGGGTTTTCTGGAAAAGTATCTCTTGGGTATCCATCAGGCGTTGGACACCTGACTTCAACATTGGGCAATCACCTCGTATGTTTAAACAAAAATAACAGTCTTTACCACAACCAGGAAAGATCCCGGCTCTCAACGAATTTTCTTTAATCACACGTAACGGCGTCAACAAATCAACAACATCAGTAACATGAGTGTCCTCCATAATAACATGAATATTGTGGCCGTGCTTGGGCATCAGAGCAGATATAACATTGGGCTTCTCAAGAGCATCAAATTCTACTTCCTTAGCATCAATCAGATCCTGGATTTTTTTCTTAAGCGCCCAGCAATTATTGGTATCGCCCAACACTGTCGGAATGGTAAGCACACTTGGCATTGGAGTGGTAGTATGGAGAGGAGGTGTTAGGGTTCTTTGGCGCTTCCTTCAAACTGGTCAGATTCAGCTTCAACAAATGAGGAAGTATCTGAGCGGGCGTCATGTTGATGTGGGTGAACTGCCGTTGTTTCCTTTCCACCCGTTGTTGATTAGGTCTCGACTGATTGTTACGAGGTTGATCATTTGACGAGTTTTGAATCATCACAGCCCCTACGGTCGGCCAACGCTCATTTCTTCCCTGTCCCTTCTGAGAATACACACCAGATGCCTCCTTCTTGGCTGGGAAGGGTTTCTTAACAGCCGTGGATGCAGAAGCATCCTTTTGAATCTTTCCACTCTTAATACCGGCCTCAACCCTTTTGCCGGTCAAAATCAATTCAGTAAATCCCGCGGAAGAACTTCCGATCAGATGATCGAAGAAGGGGCCAGACAGGGTCCCCAGAAACATGTCAACTAACTCCCTATCCGATAGCGGTGGCTGCACCCTTCCATCCAAATCACGCCACTTCTGGGCGTACTCTTTAAACCCTTCATTGGAAGCCATCCCCATACTTTCTAACTGAGTACGAGTGGGCACCAAATCAGCATTGTATTGATACTGACGATAAAAAGCAGCTGCCAAGTCTTCCCAATTATGAACCTCTGATCTCTCGAGTTGATAAAACCAGTCTAACTGCGTGCCAGACAAGCTGTCTTGGAAAAAGTGTACCCAGAGGTCATTATCAGATGATTGGGGTTGGATTTTTATGACATACGACCTCAGGTGCATCTTTGGGCATGACACACCGTCATACTTGGCAAATGTTGGCACCTTGAACTTGGGAGGGATAAAAATCCCAACTACCAGCCCTAGTTCTTCAAAATCCAATCCGGGCACCCTCTGCAACCCCATAGCTGCCAATCTATCTTCAAGGTTCTTATATTTATCATCCGCTGGTGGATACTGTTGTTCGGAGTAGTCTTCGTCTTCTTCCTCTTCCTCCTCTTCAACCTCGGATTCAGAAGGCACAACAGTCCCTTTCCCTTTACCGGCCCCTTCGTCAGACGTTGAGGGGAACTCGAGAACTCTCCTGGCCTGATGCTCAAATCTTCTTCCCAAAGTGGCTACTCCAGGTCTCTTTTTCTTTTTCTCTTTATTCTTCTCCAACAAAACTTTGAGGTCTTCTTGACCCTTTGCCAAGTTCATGAGGAGTTGCTGGAACTGTGAATTTTGTGCCTGCAGATCCTTTACCGTTTGCTCCAAATCCATCTTGCTGAAATAAACAGCAGAAAGATAAGGAAACCTGGCGTGAAGACCTGTTTATGCATATGATGAATGGTATGTTATTCATGTAATGCATTCAAGGGTTCAGAAATTCAAATTTGTTGCAAACAAAAAGAACGCATGTCATATTAAGAAGAAATTTGTTAGTACATAAGTGCCCCATGGGCGAAATATTACAAAATTATTAATGTAAAAAGACATTGCGCATCCTCTTTGGCGCGATGTAAGTGTTCAGAGTTTCCTCCTCGTGAAGTCGACGGGTGAGCTCCAAAACCTTCTTCTCACTGGCATAGAAGTTGGCTTCAAAAGTATCCCGTTCTTCCTTGAGTTGGATCCAACTCTTTTGCATTTCTTCCCATGATGTTGGCATGTCAGGATGTAGGATGGTGTATGGAACCTCTCCTTCCATAACAGGATCTTTGATTAAGGGGAGAATGTGAGGGTATGGCATTATAAGATTCTGAGAGCGGGTTCGTACCCACTTGAGGTAAGGCTCAAGGGGGGTGGAATTCTTGTTCCCCAGTGTCTTACTATCCACCTTGTTAGGCACCCTCCAAGCTCTGATGAACCTTTGTCGAAGTCCTTGTGCATCGTTGTCGAAGTCAAAAACTAAGTCCGGAATCAACATGTCATGAGGGCCATCCCTCCGAGCATATCCAAATTGTCTCAAAGCTAGACAGGGGTTGTAGGTGATGCCTCCCCTAATGCCAAGTAGTGGGACATTATGGAATTCCCCACAATGATCAATGATGATGACATTTTCTCTGGACCGAGAACACCAATGTACATCAGAATGTGTGAGGGTCACCAATCGTTGTGACCACCTTAAACCCTGCTCATTCTTAAAAACTGTTTGTGGAAGGTGAGAAATAAACCACCTTGCTAGGAGAGGAGTACAACACATGAGAACGCCTCTTTTCCTCATTGTTCGTGTGTAAAATGAGTGTAGGATATCCCCAAGCAATGTAGGTATAAGATTCCTGGATATGAAAATCTTGACAGCATTCACATCTATAAGCTGATCATGGTTTGGGAACAAGACCAACCCATAGATGAGGAGAGCCACAATCTCTTCAAAGGCTTATAGATCAAGAGAATACCAGCAGTCTTGTGCCTTCTCGAACAGAAACTTTGCCAAGAAGCCCTTGACACCACTTCTTGTTTCCCAATGCCCCTTGATGTCAGATGGTTGCAAGTGTAATGCTTGAGCAACATCTTCAGGCTTTGGATCTTTTTCCGTACCGTTGTAGGGTAGTTGATTAAGAATAGGAATTCTCAGGAGTTGAGAGAATTCCTCCAAAGTAGGCACCAATTGATAATCAAGGAATGTGAAACAGTGGTGTAGGGGGTCAAAAAACTGGAAGAGAACTTTCACCATGTCTTCTTCAATGTTGATGTTGACCAAGTTGAGAAGTCTACCATGTCTTTCACTAAAGAGAGAATTCTCTGGAATCCTGGAAGTAAGCTCCTTGAGTTGAGGAGGGATTCTCACAAGGTTGACTTGAATTGTTTTCCTGCGAAGAGATTCCATGACCTACAAAACAAGAACAAAGATGAAGATCCAAACCCTTGAAATGGTTAGTGGATGCATATGATGCTTTATGATGTTCATGATGTATGCACAAACACATGTACAAGCAAGTCACACAAAACCCTAATTTCAGGCTTGCATGAGGTTTTATAGGTAAATACCCTCTTGAGTTTAGTTGGCTCAAACTTGTCCTATAAATAGTAACCGGGTTCTAAGGTGCTCAATATCACTGGATTGTTTTCTATGTTCATTGTTTTGGTTTAGCCACTTAACTAGCGACCAAAATATTCCAAGAAAACAACCCTCAATGAGTGTAGTATCGAGTATCTACCAACTTCGGACTGCACCAAAGCCGGTCATCTCACTACCCCTAATAAAAGGCCAAGATGGTCAAGTAAGGTTCTAAGAGTTCATTAGTGCTTTATGACATCACTCAGCGGCCCCGTATTCTCTTTGATTGAATCAAAGGCTACCGGTACTCACAAATATGTCACACTAATATAACTATTGCTTCAACCATGTCGGTATACCCCACACAGTTTCCACAACGTATTGCTATTTACCTATGAATGTTTCCCAAATCCGGGTAGAGGATTTCAAGCCCAAACAAGAGAACCAAAATGTAAAGCAATCAAAGCAAACAATAATCATGCAAAGGGTGATCTAAGCCCTAAGGTTACTCCACTTTTAAAGTTTTCCCCAGCAGAGTCGCCAGTTCTGTGATACGGTGGGAGAACTGACTTGGGATTTTGCGTTTTGTGTTCGCAAATGTTTCGGTTTAGCAAGAGTCGCCACCGACTTTTTATTTTATCCTAAGGAAAGGTCAAAAAGCACAGGAAAGACCTTTAAGATGTTTTCTTGAGTTCGGGGAGTAGATTATAGAAAGGGAAGGTATTAGCACCCTTTCTATCCATGGGCTCTTAGTTACTTGCTTAGATCACTTGCTTTTCTTTTCAACTGTTTGAAATGGTGCTTTGTGTGTGGTTTTGAAAGATGTTTTGAAAAGAGGCCATCGTCGTGGCAACCTTTGTAATGATTCTTGTTTGAATGTATACAAAGGTGTTTTTGTCTTTTGAAAAGTTTTCAATGTTTAAAAGTAGGGTTTGGAAATTGTGTTGTGAAGTGTGTTTTGAAGATAGTAAGGATGTTTTTTTTTTGCAAGCTTTGATCAAGTAACTAAGAGTTGTCTACCCTATTTTACTCAAAGATCTTTCTTATGTTTTTAACCCTTTTAATAGTGTTGTTTCACCATTGTATTTGGTGAACAACCTTGTGTTAGGATGTTAAACGGGACAGGCGCGGGTCATCGTATAGACCATGATAGCCATTGTGTCAAGTATTTTTGGCAATTTTCTTGAGGGACTTGATCATTTTGTTTAGGCAACTCAGATAGCGTCATCGAGGGACTATGATCTTTGTTTTTGTTTTTGTTTTGCCAAAGTACTTGGCATGCATACCATGGCCCATTTTTGAAGGCAACAAGTGGATTGTAACCCTAGGGGTGCAAGTGTGCATTGTGTTTGTTTTTTCATGCATTTTTGTCTTTGATTAGGTCAAACTATTTGTTGGTTTTTGATTTTTGCATACAAACCCTAGGTCTAACCATGGCATAATTGAAAGCATTTAAAAGTGCGAGAATTTAAATCCTACACTATTACAACATGATATAGGGAGGGGAGTACAAATTTGAATTGGGGGTATTTTGACAAGAAATTAACCCTAAATTACTATTACAACCAAATTGAATGTACAAGATACAATATTTAAATGTACAATAATTAAATATAATAAATGAATGTTAGATGAAATATGTTATGCAAAAAGATTTTTATGTATGTAAAAAGTATTTTTAAATGTGAAGTGTAAATAAAAAGTTAATTTTAATTATTTTAATATTTAGGGCAAAAACCCTAATTCCATAAATAAATAGTATTATTTATTATTTATATACAATAATATATTAATTTATACAAAAAAATAAAAGTATATTGTAAAAATGATATTTTTAGTGTAGAGTATTAATAAAAATGAAAATGTAATATTTTTGTATTTTTGACCTAATTATTTAATAAAATAAAGTATATAAGTATATATATATATTAAACATATTAAATATATAAAAATAAAAATTAATTATTTACAAAAAAGGTGTATATTCAAGAAAATGTTTTCAAATGTAAATAAAAAATGATAAATGAAAATAAACATATTTTACATTATTCTTTAGGTTTTTGATAAAAAAGAAAATAAATTATTTATATATTTATACTAGTAATAATTAAAATAAATTCTAAATAAATACAAAAATTTATGAAAATAATTTTTTAAGTGTTTTTATGTTAGAAAAATAAAATATCAAAATCAAAAATGAAATAAAAATGCAAAAATGACCAATGTACAAATAAATGGGCCAGGGGGTGTAAACTGAAAATGCATGTGTAAAGAGTAAAAACACCAGGCCCAGCCCAGTCAGACTTCATCTTCTTCCTCTTGTTCACAAAAACACGCGTTCTGTACATAAATGGCTATCTCCTGATTCTTTGATTTTTTGACAAAACTCATAACATGAGACTTGTAGAGCATCAAACAACGAATTCAACCATATAGAAAACTTAAGTTAACTCTCAAAGACCAGAGAGAATTTCTCTGGCCCTAATTTCTAACCTAGTTTTTTCAGAAAGTTCATGAACAAAATTCTCCTAGCACGATTAATATAAATGAAAACTAAGCATATGTATGGCTTCAGGGCTATGAATATAACATCTTTCATTCACAAACCTAAGTCTAACTATCCCTAAATAGAGAGATAGAAGTTCATGAAATACCTGTTTCAGTTGACTTCGAGCTGGGCAATGTAGCAACTTTCAAGGATGTTTGAACTTCTTTTGAGCTTGCCTGAGGTCCAATGAAGCTTTCCCAATGCTTACTTTGTTTTGAAATGGCTTGAATCGTGCCACAGAACTCAACCTGCAAAGCTTTGAAATAAAAATGGCAATGTATGTTAAGGGTGTTACAGCTAGCAATGGATGATCTGGATAGTTTAGGTATGTTAGTTGGAAGGTGTTTGAAGTGGTTTTGGACAAAACGCACGAGAGGATTTGATTATGGAGATGGTTCTGCAGGGCTTGCCCTGTTTTGCAGAAAAACAGTGATTTTGTGTGCAAGGGAATTTGAGAGGCAAATGGGTCGTGTTTCTGGCTTGTTAGGAGGTATGAAACTTGTTTGCAATGTTTGTGTAAGTTGTTTTTAACAGATGTGAGAGATGGCTTGTATTTTGCAAGTTTCTTCTACTTGAAGCAAGAGTGTGTATGTTCTCAATGCAAACCTGTACAAGCTCTCTATTATGCTGCACACTTTTCCCTTGGTTCTTGGAATTGGTAGATTGGATCTTGCTTCAGAGATATGGCCCCGTGCCTCAAGGATTTTGTTTTGACATAAAGTGCAACTTTACAAAAATGGCATTTTACCTTTTTCCAAATAGGGATTAATCTTGTATGCAATGTCCAAATGACCAAGATAATACCCTAGCTCAATGGTTATGCATTAAATTATGGAATATAAACTGGTTTTGAGGCCTGCAAGCTAGTACCAAGCATGCTGATTTGAAAATGCAAGTTTGTATGAACATGTATTGGTCATGGACAAAAGTGAGTTTTTGCCAACTTAAAGCATTCGATTCTCTCTAACCACATGGGTGTTTGAGGAGTTCTTGGATAATTTGGAAAGCTTGGAACATGTAATATAATCCATCTTTGAAATTCAACTTGAAACTCCAAGTGGAACTATGTGAAAAATGGCAAAGAAGATGGGTCAAAATCCTGCCTAAATTAGGGTAAAATTTCTCTAAGTTAAAAGTTTTAGGTACCCTTGTTCCAAAAATCACAACTTGAGATACAAGCCTCTTTTGAGAAAACTTTGTGAATCAAAGTTGTATAATTTGTGATGGAATACAACTTTCATGTTTCAAGTTTTGTTTTAATCCATTTTCATCTTGGTGAAAAAATGGAACAAATTTAGGAAAAAATAAGAAAATTTCATAACTTAGAAAATTTCTAAGTTATTAAATTTTTTCCATTTTAAACCCTAATTTGCATTTTTGGGTTTCTTGGTGAACAATTTTCATAATTTGATATGTCTTGGTGGAAAATGACTCTTGGCACTTGATTTTGACTAAAAAGTCAAAGTTTGACTTTTCAGTGTACAGTCAAATTTTGATCAGTTGACTGAAAAAATTCATCTGTCAATCCTATGCATTTGAGATCTTTTGAACTTGTTGAATGGGTCAAGACAATGTCATTGAGTCATGGAGTCCATGTGTGAGCTTTATTTGCCATTGGTTAGGTCAAACAGTCAAAAATTGCCTTTGTATAGTCAAAACCCTAAAAATGACCATTTTGCCCTTTTAGTGATCTGATCAAATTTCTTGTGGAGTTGTGATCCAAACTTGATCAAATGGTTCATATGAGTTCATAATGTTGATGTGGGTCAAAATTCATGAGGTTTGACTATAAATTGGCCACATTTGACTTCTTCCCCAATACAGTTGATTTCTAGGTCAACTGTCCAATTGACTGGGCAAAAATTTGATTCAAGGCTTGAAACTTGGTATGGACAAAATTGTGAGTTCAATGTGAAGTATGAAAGTCAATTTTAGCATTGAAGGTCCAAAAATCCTTGTGCAAACTCAAACCCTAGTTTAGGTCAACAGTGCAAGGAGATGTCTTGAGCAGAGCAAACCCTAGCTTGATCTTGAGTTCCAAGAGCCTTGTGATGAGAAATGTTGATAAAATGAGAGGGAAAATTTTTGGGTACAACAAACTCCAAGAGATGTTATTGAACTTGTCCAAGGGGCAAGAAGAGGTGAAAGCTCTCCTCACAAGGGGCATGGTCATGGGGAATCCGGAGGGCACCAAGGATGATCAGTTGGAAAGGCTACAAACTGAAATAGCCATAATGAGGGTCCAAATGATGAGACAGCTGGTGGGCCAGATGGCTCTTATCCAAAATCTGGCTCAAGGACAAGAAGAGTTGAAAGTTCTTGTCAACCAACTTTTTCCTGACGGTTGCAACCGTATGGGGAAAACAATCAGGATTGGAAATCAAGTCACTACTCAGCCTCCCATGAGACAAGAAGACATAAGACCTTCCCAATTTGCTGCCACATCGCGAGCCCAACAACAACCTCGCTAACAACAACATAGGAATCAGTGCAAGGAGGTCACACCTAAGAGACAATTTACCAGGGTTGGCATGTCGCTAGCTCAGGTGCTACAACATTTGTTGAAGGCGGAGCTAATTACCTTAAAGGCTCTTCCCCAGAATCCCAACACTGCTGCTCCTAGTTACTGTCCCAATGAGAGGTGTGCATACCATTCTGATGGTCCTTGGCACGACACGAACAATTGTTGGGCTCTGAAGAACAGGATTCAAGACCTAATTGACGAAGGAGTGTTGGAGTTTACACAAGACGATCAACTAGAACTTTTCTATCACCCCTCAAGGGCATCCATATGAAGCAACGATCTGGGCGAGGAAATTTTCTGTTCATTTGAATTTTCAATTGTAATTCCTTTTGTTATTCAAACAATTATCTATTAATGTCAAACTTTGTTTTCATTAATGCATTGCATATGTTTGTCTTGATCCACTCATATTCATTACATATAAACTATGTTTTTTACTCTCTTTATGACATTCAACTCTTGCTAAAAGTTACAAGCCTTTAGAGGGAGGATGACGAAAACAATGCCATAATCTCATACAGTATGCTTTTGGACAGACCTTGCTGACGATGTACAGGCGTTCTTTCAAATCCTAAACACTGGAGTTATAAGGAAGATAATCCATAGTCAACCCCTTCGAGCCAAAGAAGTAGAAGTTTTCTGTATACAAATTGAAACCTTTAATCAAAACCTGGGGCAGGGTAGTCTCTCAGTTAATTCAAACGCGCGTTTAACTGCAAACTCTCATCTCGTAATACAACGAATGACATCAAAAAAATAAAAAGACGGTGATGGTTCCCAATCACATAGGCAGTCATTATCTCTCAAAAAGAAAAGCCCACTAAGTCAAAACCTACAAAGGAGACTTAAGAGAACTGGGGCATCCCGCTGACTGTAATCTCAAAACAAGAACAGTCAGGCAAAAATTAGGGATAACAAATCAATCAAAAGAGGTTACTATAAATCCTCAACAAAATGAAAAAATGTTGCAGAAAATGACGGCCTTCCGACAAACTTAACCTGTCTGAACCATCACCAAAACGTCATTCCAGACTCAATTGGAGTTCAAACGCACAATTAATTGAGCTTAGGATTGAAGAACATCACGAAGAACGGGTGGGTACAAATACACTTTGAGCCTTTATCCTTTGTTTCTTAAACCGTGAAATAAGCCACGTTACAACCCTTCAAAAGTCCTAATTGTAGCATGGGTTAGATCAAAAGCATATTGTTACAAAAGGTATCCTGACTCCTGTAGGGCTATACTCAAAATCCTGAGTTGAATTTTTCTTATAAAACTTCTTTACTTGCTAAAAACGCATTTTTCAAAACTTCAAGACAAACATAAACTTTGCATTACTTAAATATCACTGTTTGCATATGGCTAATTGTTTAACAGCGGAAAAATTCACACAATGAATGTCCAGTGAACAAAAGCTCTCTCAGTGAACAAAATCAATTCAAGAAGGATGACACTCCTCCTATCAACAGGGGGACATGACATGTCACTATCCAGCACACCTGGGGCAGTTCAGTCAAGATTCCAAGAAATATCTCAAGAAGTACAAAATAACCAGGGGCAGGTCTCCATCTGAATCACTTGGGGCATTGAACGCGAATCCCGACAAAGGGTTACAAACAATCAAACATTTCCTGACAGTGCCACAAACACTTTCTACTAGGGGCAGTGACAAATATCCCCAAAATCCTCCTCATAGGATGATTACCCAGCAAGAGTGTAGTCTCTGAAAACCTTTCCCCAACTGAGACAACCTCAAGAATCCTCGAGGATTTTTCCCAATGAAGTCATCACCTCTCTAGCAGATCGGCGACAGGGTTTATTTCCACAACAAACGGAAGGAATCCCCAGCTTGAGGTGGCCTCTCCGACTACTACAAATCATAGGGCCACAACCCCTAATCCCCGGTAAAGCCGTCAGCAAAGCCTTTATTATTTCTAAGAGATGCTATGAACCCTGGATATGACCAGATAATAGCCTAACTTTTCAAATATATAGAACAACCTAAACTCAAATCCGACCAAGGTTTAATTTCTTTTCCCCAGTGGAGTTGCCTCTCTATCCCCAACAAATGGATGAGATACCTGGACCCGACCAGATATCAGATTTCATTTCCATCCTTTCAAGAAATCCGTTGCGAAGCCTGGGTCCAACCAGATAGAAATCATCCTCAGAAATTCATTGTGAAAACTAGAAACCGACTAGATAGAAAACAGTCTATTATGAAACACAAGACCCGACCAGATAACAATTGACTTCATCAAAGAAATCTGCAAATCCTGGACCCGACCAGATAATAGTTTTCAACCAGTTCACTGTGAAGCCTGGATTTCAACCAGATAACAGTATAAGGTGCTGCGAAGCCTGGATTTCGACCAAATAGTAGTTCCCTTCTCCAAAGACACTGTGAAGCCTGGATTTCGACCGGATAACAGTATAAGGTGTTGCAAAGCCTGGATTTCGACCAGATAGTAGTTCTCTTCTCGAAAGACACTTTGAAGCCTGGATTTCGACCAGATAAAAGTATAAGGTGCTGCGAAGCCTAGATTTCGACCAGATAGTAGTTCCCTTCTCCGAAGACACTATGAAGCCTGGAATTCGACCAGATAACAGTATAAGGTGCTGCGAAGCCTAGATTTCGACCAGATAGTAGTTCCCTTCTCCAAAGACACTTTGAAGCCTGGATTTCGACCAGATAACAGTATAAGGTGCTGTGAAGCCTGGATTTCGACTAGATAGTAGTTCCCTTCTCCAAAAACACTGTGAAGCCTGGATTTCGACCAAGATAATAGTATAAGGTGCCGCGAAGTCTGGACCCGACCAGATATCAGTTCAAATTCGACTCCCCAGTAGAGAAACGGACAATTGAGACTCTTGAACTTTTTCCCGAAGTAGGAATCAACACTCTCCAGAGAGTTTTCAATATTTCCCAGCGGAGTTCTCCTCAAACAACAAAACAGGAATCCCCGGTGGAAACATTCTAAGGAAAGTTCGAAGACACACATACTCTTCAACAGCAGTCCAGGATTTAACAAACTCCCCGACATTTGTCAAGGATTTATTTTCCCAGACGAAAATACATTCATAAACATTTCACATTTAATACCTCCTATTTACATACATGATAAAGTGCATACGGCACAATCTCACTTATTTTTGAGAACATCATGACATCATGCATTTCATACATCATGACATTGCATATAGCTAACATTTTACATTTTTCAAAAAAAGGTCAATCAACAGACGGCTACAAGCAACCTTTTCAAGTTCCAGATTAATACTTGTAGCGAGCCAGAAAAACTATCTGTGGACGACTGATTGTAGATTAATACCTGTAACAAGCCAGGAATACTATCTACATGAAGAGATTGAAGATTAATACCTGTAGCAAGCCAGAAAACTATCTTTGTTTCTCAGGTCAGAGATTAATACCTGAAACAAGACAGGACAACTATCTCGTCTACCAACCTTTCCAAGTTCCAGATTAATACCTGTAGCAAGCCATGAAAACTATTTGTAGACGACTGATTGTAGATTAATGCCTGTAACAAGCCCGGAAAACTATCTACACGAAGAGATTGAAGATTAATACCTGTAGCAAGCCAGGAAAGCTATCTTTCTTTCTCAAGTCAGAGATTAATACCTGAAACCAGACAGGACAAATATCTACTCGACCAGATCAAACAACCCAACCTTTCAGATACAGTTCAGATACACTCTAGACATGGACGCAATTGTGATACTCATTCAGATTCAGCTTTCAGATACATCTCAGATATTCTCCAAATACGGATGCCATCCTGATACGCATTCTTTCAACTTACAAATTACAATTCAACAAGCATTCTTGGATGGAATCTACAAGCCCATCTCCAAAAAGATTCTATCACCTCTCCAAATGGCATCTTTAAGCCCATTCCTCCTATCATCGCATCACAGAGTGCAAATTTCTGGGCACTCTAGTGTCCAATCATCTTCCACCTTCGAGTCAGGAATTGCGGAACTCGCCAATCTAACTCTTCAGGTTTAAGAAGATTGAACAGGGGCAGTTGTTGTACCCTAACATTTGCCCTCTCATTTGTCAAGTATTTGCTCACAAGATCTTCTACGACGTCATGTTTTTAGTACCGATACATCAATTTAGGCTTGAAATTGGCACAAGGGCAAAATGGTCAATTGCATACTGGAAAGTCAAACTTTGACTTTTTGGTCAACATTACATCCCAAAGATCAAATTTCATTAAGACACTCAAGAATATCAAGCTTAATCATCAAGAAGTCAAGAAAGTCAAAAGTCAACTTGAAAAGTCAAGATTTCCAAGACTTAGAAATTTTCTAAGTATTTTTATACATGATAATTTCATCACTTCATGCCATTCTTTCACCAAGATGCAAGATGGTTCAAGGGAAACTTTCAACATGAAAGTTATAGATCTCCATGATATCTACAACATTTCTTTACACAACTTCTCCTAAATATGCTTGGATCTCAAGTTATAAATTCATGAAGTCATGACATTTTCATTTAAGACTTAGAGAAATTTTCAACAGATTTTGTGCAGGATTTTATCCTAACTTCTTGGCATTTTTTCACATGGTTCCAAGATGATTTTTTCAAAGTGGCCAACATGAAAGTTATAGAGGGTGTTTCAACCTTTCCAAAACATCAGAGAGCATGAATTTATCATATTTGAGCTAGAAGATACAAGGATCTGAAGTTGGGCATCCATTATTGAATTGCAAGCCATTTTTGTTGAAGAACACATAATCCAATTGGCATGATGTGCTGCATAATCTTACTTCTCAGGCCTTGTGACTTGCAAATCTCTACATAATTTAATGTTTACACAAGAGCTTGAGCTATTACCCAATTGTTTGAGCCATTGTCCAAAAGATCTTTCCATTTATGGCATAAAGGCACCATTGCTATTCTTGAAAAGAAAGCTTTTTGTACAAAGTTTGTATTGAGCCCATACTTTGTTGGTTTCTGATTTTACTCCACCATAAAACATGGAAATCAACCCCTCTAAACCAGCAACTTTGATACTTCATCTTGGAACCATGGAGTACTTGACATAGTTTGATACTTACATCCCAACCAAACCATAACATGTTGTCTTGCAAACTTAGTCAGCTCATATGCACAAGCCTCTTGCCTATAAATAGAAGAAGCATTTGCAAGACAAAGAGGTTGGAAAAAGATAGAGAGAAGTTAGAAAAATATAAAGAAAAGCCAGAAGTCTTGTTGTAAACTAACCATCAAAAGCCATAACAGTCTACAAAACTTCCACTCTTGAGTTTTAAAGTCCAAACCTTTGAATTTCTCATGCCTTGCAAATTCTGTCCAACCATATAAACACTCCATATACATTGTATAGAAGTTGTTCAAACACAAGAAAAACTTTTGTAACATCACTATCATCACTTCCCAAGCTCAACAACAGCCCATACAACAGCTAAAACTCAAAGCACCAAATTTCAGTTTCAAGGTAAGTTTTTCTTGACTTTAAACTCTTCATTTCAATCATCATCATTTGGTTCATTTTGAGGCTAAAATGCAGTGACCTTTGAAGAAAAGGTTTGTAAAAAATCATGAACAATTGCCAAGATTGAGTAAAAGATTTTTCATGATATATCATCATGAACAGGCAGGTGTAAGGAAGCTATTTTTCAAAATCATACAGCGCGGAATCGATTGCACAACCATGCAAATCGATTGTACGGGGTTCCAGTAGCCAAATTTCCAAATTTTTTGAGTGTTCAATCGATTGCACAACCATGCAAATCGATTGCACGGGGTTCGAGTAGCCAAATTTCCAAATTTTTTGACTGTGCAATCGTTTGCACACAAATAAAAATTTATTTTTTACTTTGAAAGAACTTGAATAAAGGATTGGACAATATAAAATGTTTCTTTTGACCATTGGGCATCTATATCTTAAGTTCAAGGTACATATCATCATTATACCTTGAAATTTGCCAAGGGCTTGAACCAAAGACTTCATCCAAAGAGGCTTTTAGCTTGATCAATAATTTTTGCCTTCTTTATCAATCATGACTTGTCTTCATCAAAACAAGAGTGCATTCGAGAAGCTTGAGTTTACGGCATGGGTCGACACCTAATGATCCAAAGTGTTTTCTCTTCCTTTCATTTTTCTTGATTTTTCCATGCTTCATATATTTTCTTCATTTCTATTCAATATGGTTGTAATAGATAATTAGGACTTTAATTTCTTGCAATCCCCATTTGTAAATTGTACACCCCATACCCAAATGATTGTAATAGCGTAGGATATTTACTTTCCGCAATTTACCGCTTTACATATAACATGTTAATAATTAGGGTTTGTATGGCAAGATAAAACCAATCAAATAGAAAACCCTAATTCAAGACAAAATCAAGTATGAAAATGACACACTTGCACACAAACACCCCTTAGGGTTACTCCACTTGGTTTCCTTACACAAAAATGGTCATATTACGCATGTGAAGTATCTTGGCAAAACAAACAAATATAAGATCATAGTCCCTCGATGACGCTATTCAAAGTTGCCTTACAAAAATGATCTTAGTCCCTCAAAATGCTAAGATACTTTGCAACATTGCTAATCATGGTCATACAATGACCCGCGCCTGTCCCTTCACATCCAACGATGGGGCTTCTTACCAAATCAATGGTAAGATAGAAACATCTAAAGGAGGAGGAAAAGAACATCTAAGACCTTTTGAGTAGGTAGGTTCGCTCTTAGTTACTCGCTTGCTCACAATAAAAACATTTTTACACCAACACTCTCATTTGAAACATTTTCAAAAGATAACACTTTGTATGCGTTCTTATATAGACGAGAATCATCACAAAGACACCTTTTCTAAATCACTTTCAAAAACACATCTCACAAACACCTCTTTGAACTATTTTCGAAACACACACTTGGTATGCTTTCTTATAGAGACGAGAACCATTACGAAGTTCCATTTGAAAAATACTTTCAAAAATCACCACCACAAGCACAAATTCAAACAAAAGCAAGTGATCTAGCAAGTAACTAAGAGCCCATGGAAAACCATGGATGGAAAGGGTGCTAATACCTTCCCTTTTCATAATCTACCCCCCGAACTCAAGAAACAATCTCAAAGGTCTTTCCTGTGCTTTTTCACCTTTCCTTTTGGATAAAAGAAAAGTCGGTGGCGACTCTTGCTAAATCGCAACATTTGCGAACACAAACGCAAAACCTTCAAGTCAGTTCTCCCACCGTATCACAGAACTGGCGACTCTGCTGGGGATTATTATAAAAGTGGGGTTACCTTAGGTTTAGATCACATTTACTTGCTTACATTGTTTGATTTATATGCTTTACATTCTGGTTCTTTGTTTGGGTTTGAATCCTCTACCCGAATTTGGGATACAATATAGGTAAGTAGCAATACATTGTGGAAACTATGCGGGGTATACCAACATGGTCTAAGAAATAGCTGCGTTAGTGAGACATATTTGTGGGTACCGGTAGCCTTTGAGTTAATCAAAGAGAATACGAGGCCGCTGAGTGATGTCATGAAGCACTAATGAACTTCTAGAACCTTTACTTGACCAACTTGGCCTTTAGGATGTAGTGAGATGACCGGCTTTGGTGCAGTCTGAAGTTGGTAGATACTCGATACTACAATCATTGAGGTTTGGTTTCTTGGGATATTTCGGTCGCCATTAAAGAGGCTTGAGCTGAAACAATGACCAAGGAAACAATCCGGTGATATTGAGCTCCTTAGAACCCGGTTACTATTACTAGGACAGGTTTAAGCCAACTAAACTTCAAGAGGGTACTTACCTATAAAACTCCATGCAAGCCTAAACCTAAGGACTTGTCTGCTTTGTGTGTATATGATTATTTGCATATAAACTTGTTTGCTTTGCATACGTGTACATAACATCATACCATAGCATTTTCAATATCTGTTTCAAGGATCTCAAGGGCCTATGATGCAGGGTCACGTTGAACCATATGTCTATCAAGGGACAAGAGGATTTATTTTCCTCTGATTACACACCGTCAAAGATCAAGTACAACAAACTTGAGTCAAGGGCTATGACCCACTCGATATGGTGAGCTTGACTCTTGAAGAGGGACTCTCCACGACACGAAGTTTCTTCAATCAAGGTGCAATCAAATTCTAACAGTTTCTTGTTTACCCGCGATATCCTTGAAAACATGCATCCACATATCATGCATCATATCATGACAGGTTTCTCCCATACAAGTCTCCTTATCTTCCTATTGTTTATTTCAGTAAGACGGAACAAACAGTGAAAGACATCCAGATTCAAAACGCTCAACTCCAAGAGATGTTCTTGAACTTGTCCAAAGGGAAATAAGAGGTGAAAGCTCTCCTCACAAGGGGCATGGTCATGGGGAATCCGGAGGGCACCAAGGATGATCAGTTGGAAAGGCTATAAATTGAAATAGCCATAATGAGGGTCCAAATGATGGGACAGCTGGTGGACCAGATGGCTCTTATCCAAAATCTGGCTCAAGGACAAGAAGAGTTGAAAGTTCTTGTCAACCAACTTCGTCAAGACAGTTGCAACCGTATGGGGAAAACAATCAGGATTGGAAATCAAGTCACTGCTCAGCCTCCCATGAGACAAGAAGACAGAAGACCTTCCCAATTTGCTGCCACATCGCGAGCCCAACAACAACCTCACCAACAATAACAAAGGAGTCAGTGCAAGGAGGTCACACCTAAGAGACAATTTACTAGGGTTGGCATGTCTTGATCCACTCATTTTCATTACATTTAAACTATGCTTTTTACTCTCTTATGACATTCAACTCTTGCTAAAAGTTACAAGCCTTTAGAGGGAGGATGACGAAAACAATGCCATAATCTCATACAGTATGCTTTTGGACAGACCTTGCTGACGATGTACAAGCGTTCTTTCAAATCCTAAACATTGGAGTTATAAGGAAGATAATCCCTATTCAACCCCTTCGAGCCAAAGAAGTAGAAGTTTTATGTATACAAATTGAAACCTTTAATCAAAACCTGGGGCAGGGTAGTCTCTCAGTTAATTCAAACGCGCGTTTAACTGCAAACTCTCATCTCGTAATACAACGAATGACATCAAAGAAATCAAAAGACGGTGATGGTTCCCAATCACATAGGCAATCATTATCTCTCAAAAAGAAAAGCCCACTAAGTCAAAACCTACAAAGGAGACTTAAGAGAACTGGGGCATCCCGCTGACTGTAATCTCAAAACAAGAACAGTCAGGCAAAAATTAGGGATAACAAATCAATCAAAAGAGGTTACTACAAATCCTCAACAAAATGAAAAAATGTTGCAGAAAATGACGGCCTTCCGACAAACTTAACCTGTTTGAACCATCACCAAAACGTCATTCCAGACTCAATTGGAGTTCAAATTCACAATTAACTGAGCTTAGGATTGAAGAACATCACGAAGAATGAGTGGGTACAAATACACTTTGAGCCTTTATCCTTTGTTTCTTAAACCGTGAAATAAGCCACGTTACAACCCTTCAAAATTCCTAATTGAAGCATGGGTTAGATCGAAAGCATACTATTACAAAAGGTATCCTGACTCCTGTAGGGCTTTACTCAAAATCCTGAGTTGAATTTTTCTTATAAAAATTCTTTACTTGCTAAAAACGCATTTTTCAAAACTTCAAGACAAGCATAAACTTTGCATTACTTGAATATCACTATTTGCATATGGCTAATTGTTTGACAGCGAAAAAATTCACACAATGAATGTCCAGTGAACAAAAGCTCTCTCAGTGAACAAAATCAATTCAAGAAGGATGACACTCCTCCTATCAACAGGGGGACATGACATGTCACTATCCAGCACACCTGGGGCAGTCCAGTCAAGATTCCAAGAAATCTCTCAAGTACAAAATAACCAGGGGCGGGTCTCCATCTGAATCACTTGGGGCATTGAACGCGAATCCCGACAAAGGGTTACGAACAGTCAAACATTTCCTGACAGTGCCACAAACAATTTCTACTAGGGGCAGCGACAAATATCCCCAAAATCCTCCTCATAGGATGATTACCCAGCAAGAGTTTAGTCTCTGAAAACCTTTCCCCAACTGAGACAACCTCAAGAATCCTCGAGGATTTTCCCCAACGAAGTCATCACCTCTCTAGCAGATCGGCGATATGGTTTATTTCCCCAACAAACGACAAGAATCCCCAGCTTGAGGTGGCCTCTCCGACTACTACAAATCACAGGGCCACAACCCCTAATCCCCGGTAAAGCCGTCAGCAAAGCCTTTATTATTTCTAAGAGATGCTATGAACCCTGGATCCGACCAGATAATAGCCCAACTTTTCAAATATATAGAAGAACCTAAACTCAAATCCGACCAACGTTTAATTTCTTTTCCCCATTGGAGTTGCCTCTCTATCCCCAACAAATGGATGAGAAACCTGGACCCGACCAGATATCAGATTTTATTTCCATCCTTTAAAGAAAGCCATTGCGATGCCTGGGTCCAACCAGATAGCAATCATCCTCAGAAATTTGTTGTGAAAACGAGAAACCGACCAGATAGAAAACAATCTATTGTGAAACATGGACCTGACCAGATAACAATTGACTTCATCAAAGAAATCTGCAAAGCCTGGACCCGACCAGATAAAAGTTTTCAACCAGTTCACTGTGAAGCCTAGATTTCGACCAGATAACAGTATAAGGTGCTGCGAAGCCTGGATTTCGACCAGATAGTAGTTCCCTTCTTCAAAGACACTGTGAAGCCTGGATTTCGACTGGATAACAGTATAAGGTGCTGCGAAGCCTGGATTTCGACCATATAGTAGTTCTCTTCTTCAAAGACACTTTGAAGCCTGGATTTCGACCAGATAATAGTATAAGGTGATGCGAAGCCTGAATTTCGACCAGATAGTAGTTCCCTTCTCCAAAGACACGATGAAGCCTGGATTTCGATCGAATAACAATATAAGGTGTTGCGAAGCCTGGATTTCGACCAGATAGTAGTTCCCTTCTCCAAAGACACTTTGAAGCCTAGATTTTGACCAGATAACAGTATAAGGTGCTGCGAAGCCTGGATTTTGACTAGATAGTAGTTCCCTTCTCCAAAAACACTGTGAAGCCTGGATTTCGACCAAGATAACAGTATAAGGTGCCGCGAAGTCTGGACCCGACCAAATATCAGTTCAAATTCGACTCCCCAGTAGAGCAACGGATAATCGAGACTATTGAACTTTTTCCCAAAGTAGGAATCAACACTCTCCACAGAGTTCAATATTTCCCAGCGAAGTTCTCCTCAAACAACAAAACCGGAATCCCCGGTGGAAACATTCTAAGAAAAGTTTGAAGACACACATACTCTTCAACAGCAGTCCAGGATTTAACAAACTCCCCGACATATTCAAGGATTTATTTTCCCAGACGAAAATACATTCATAAACATTTCACATTTCATACCTCCTATTTACATACATGATAAAGTGCATACGACACAATCTCATTTATTTTTGAGAACATCATGACATCATGCATTTCATACATCATGACATTGCATATAGCTAACATTTTACCTTTTTCAAAAAAAGGTTAATCAATAGACGGCTACCAGCAACCTTTTCAAGTTCCAGATTAATACCTATAGCGAGCCAGGAAAACTATCTGTGGACGACTGATTGTAGATTAATACATGTAACAAGCCAGGAAAACTATCTACATGAATAGATTGAAGATTAATACCTGTAGCAAGCCAGGAAAACTATCTTTGTTTCTCAGGTCAGAGATTAATACCTGAAACCAGACAGGACAACTATCTCGTCGACCAACCTTTTCAAGTTTCAGATTAATACCTGTAGCAAGCCAGGAAAACTATCTGTGGATGACTGGTTGTAGATTAATACCTGTAAAAGGCCAGGAAAACTATCTACATAAAGAGATTGAAGATTAATACCTATAGCAAGCCAGGAAAGCTATCTTTCTTTCTCAAGTCAGAGATTAATACCTGAAACCAGACAGGACAAATATCTACTCGACCAGATCAAACAACCCAACCTTTCAGATACAGTTCAGATACACTCCAGACATGGACGCAATTGTGATACTCATTCAGATTCAGCTTTCAGATACAACTCAGATATGCTCCAGATACGTATGCCATCCTGATACTCATTCTTTCAACTTACAAATTACTATTCAACAAGCATTCTTGGATGGCATCTACAAGCCCATCTCCAAAAAGATTCTATCACCTCTCCAAATGGAATCTTTAAGCCCATTCCTCCTATCATCGCATCGCAGAATGTAAATTTCTGGGCACTCTAGTGTCCAATCATCTTCCACCTTCAAGTCACGAATGGAGGAACTCTCCAATCTAACTCTTCCGGTTTAAGAAGATTGAACAGGGGTAGCTGTTGTACCCCAAAATTTTCCCTCTCATTTGTCATGTATTTACTCACAAGATCTTCTACGACGTCAATTTTATAGTACCGATACATCAATTTAAGCTTGAAATTGGCACAAGGGCAAAATGGTCAATTGCATACTGGAAAGTCAAACTTTGACTTTTTGGTCAACATTACATCCCAAAGATCAAAGTTCATCAATACACTCAAGAATATCAAGCTTAATCATCAAGAAGTCAAGAAAGTCAAAAGTCAACTTGAAAAGTCAAGATTTCCAAGACTTAGAAATTTTCTAAGTGTTTTTATACATGATAATTTCATCACTTCATGCCATTCTTTCACCAAGATGCAAGATGGTTCAAGGGAAACTTTCAACATGAAATTTGTAGATCTCCATGATATCTACAATATTGCTTTACACAACTTCTCCTAAATATGCTTGGATCTCAAGTTATAAATTCATGAAGTCATGACATTTTCATTTAACACTTAGAAATTTTTAATAGATTTTGTGCAGGATTTTATTCCAACTTCTTGGCATTTTTTCACATGGTTCCAAGATGATTTTTTCAAAGTGGCCAACATGAAAGTTATAGAGGGTGTTTCAAGCTTTCCAAAACATCCAAGAGCATGAATTTATCATATTTGAGCTAGAAGATACAAGGATCTGAAGTTGGGCATCCATTATTGAATTGCAAGCCATTTTTGTTGAAGAACACATAATCCAATTGGAATGATGTGCTGCATAATCTTACTTTTCAGGCCTTGTGACTTGCAAATCTCTACATAATTTAATGTTTATACAAGAGCTTGAGCTATTACCCAAGTGTTTGATCCATTGTCCAAAAGATCTTTCCATTTATGGCATAAAGGCACCATTGCTATTCTTGAAAAGCAAGATTTTGAGCCCATACATTGTTGGTTTCTGATTTTACTCCACCATAAAACATGGAAATCATCCCCTCTAAACCAACAACTTTGGTACTTCATCTTGGAACCATGGAGTACTTGACATAGTTTGATATTTACATCCCAACCAAACCATAACATGTTGTCTTGCAAACTTAGTCAGCTCATATGCACAAGCCTCTTTCCTATAAATAGAAGAAGAATTTGCAAGACAAAGAGGTTGGAAAAAGATAGAGAGAAGTTAGAAAAATAGAAAGAAAATCCAGAAGTCTTGTTGTAAACTAACCATCAAAAGCCATAACAGTCTACAAAACTTCCACTCTTGAGTTTTAAAGTCCAAACCTTTGAATTTCTCATGCCTTGCAAATTTTGTCCAACCATATAAACACTCCACATACATCGTATAGAAGTTGTTCAAACACAAGAAAAACTTTTGTAACATCACTATCATCACTTCCCAAGCTCAACAACAACCCATACAACAGCTCAAACTCAAAGCACCAAATTTCAGTTTCAAGGTAAGTTTTTCTTGACTTTAAACTCTTCATTTCAATCATCATCATTTGGTTCATTTTTTAGGCTAAAATGCAGTAACCTTTGAAGAAAAGGTTTGTAAAAAATCAAGAACAATTGCCAAGATTGAGTAAAAGGTTTTCCAGGATATAGCATCATGACCAGACAGGTGTAAGGAAGCTATTTTTCAAAATCATACAGTGCACAATCGATTGAACAACCATGCAAATCGATTGCACGGGGTTCCAGTAGCCAAATTTCCAAATTTTTTGAGTGTGCAATCGATTGCACAACCATGCAAATCGATTGCACGGGGTTCCAGTAGCCAAATTTCCAAATTTTTTGACTGTGCAATCGATTGCCCGACCATGCAAATCGATTGCACTAGAAGTCAGTAGCCAATGTTTTGAAAAACTGTAGCGTGCAATCGATTGCACTAACATGCAAATCGATTGCACACAAATAAAAATTGATTTTTTTCTTTGAAAGAACTTGAATAAAGGATTGGACAATATAAAATGTTTCTTTTGACCATTGGGCATCTATATCTTAAGTTCAAGGTATATATCATCATTATACCTTGAAATTTGCCAAGGTCTTGAACCAAAGACTTCATCCAAAGAGGCTTTTAGCTTGATCAAAATTTTTTTCCTTATTTATCAATCATGACTTGTCTTCATCAAAACAAGAATGTATTCGAGAAGCTTGAGTTTACGGCATGGGTCGACACCTAATGATCCAAAGTGTTTTCTCTTCCTTTCATTTTTCTTGATTTTTACATGCTTCATATATTTTCTTCATGGCTATTTAATATGGTTATAATAGATAATTAGGACTTTAATTTCTTGCAATCCCCATTTGTAAATTGTACACCCCATCCCAAAATGATTGTAATAGTGTAGGATATTTACTTTCCGTAATTTACCGCTTTACATATAACATATTAATAATTAGGGTTTGTATGGAAAGATAAAAACAATCAAATAGAAAACCTTAATTCAAGACAAAATCAAGTATGAAAATGACACACTTGCACACAAACAGCCCTTAGGGTTACTCCACTTGGTTGACTTACACAAAAATGGCCATATTACGCATGCGAAGTATCTTGGCAAAACAAACAAATATAAGATCATAGTCCCTCGATGACGCTATTCAAAGTTGCCTTACAAAAATGATCTTAGTCCCTCAAAATGCTAAGATACTTTGCAACATTGCTAATCATGGTCATACGATGACCCGCGCCTGTCCCTTCACATCCAACGATGGGGCTTCTTACCAAATCAATGGTAAGATAGCAACATTTAAAGGAGGAGGAAAAGAACATCTAAGAACTTTTGAGTAGGTAGGTTCGCTCTTAGTTACTCGCTTGCTCACAACAAAAACATTTTTACACCAACACTCTTATTTGAAACATTTTTAAAAGATAACACTTTGTACGCGTTCTTATAGAGACGAGAATCATCACAAAGACACCTTTTCCAAATCACTTTCAAAAACACATCTCACATACACCTCTTTGAACTATTTTCGAAACAAACACTTGGTATGCGTTCTTATAGAGACGAGAACCATTATGAAGTTCCATTTTCAAAATACTTTCAAAAATCACCACCACAAGCACACATTCAAACAAAAGCAAGTGATCTAGCAAGTAACTAAAGCCCATGGAAAACCATGGATGGAAAGGGTGCTAATACCTTCCCTTTTCATAATCTACCCCCCGAACTCAAGAAACAATCTCAAAGGTCTTTCCTGTGCTTTTTCACATTTCCTTTTGGATAAAAGAAAAGTCGGTTGCGGCTCTTGCTAAATCGCAACATTTGCAAACACAAACGCAAAACCTTCAAGTCAGTTCTCCCACCGTATCATACTTGCTATGTTAGAAACTTCAGTGTGGCAAGTGGGCATTATGTATGGGTAAAGAAAGGAACTAATTATGAAGGACCCAAAGCAACTTGGCTACCTAACAAAACCTAATTTGTTTTGCAGGTATGCTTGAAGACCACATGCAATCTTTGGTATCTTGATAGTGGTTGTTCAAAGCATATGACAGGAGATATAAGCCAATTTTCACATCTAGCGCTAAAGGCCAAGGGTTTTGTCACTTATGGAGACAATAATAAGGGAAGAATCCTAGGAAAAGACAAATTTAGTGCTCCACCTTTCACATCCATTGAAGATGTTCTTTATGTTGAAGGACTAAAGCATAATCTTCTAAGTATTAGCCAACTTTGTGACAAAGGCTTCAAAATCAAGTTCACCAAGGATGAATGTTTGATAGAAGACGAAGTCGCTCATGAGGTTATACTTAGAGGTAAAAGAATCAATAATATATTAATGATTTCCCTTGACGATCCATCTTTGAAGGTTAAATGTCTCATGGCGAACAACAATGATTCATGGCTTTGGCACAAAAGAATTGCTCATATTCATATGGAACACTTGAATAAATTAATCAAGCATGATCTTGTCATTGGATTGCCTAAGAGAAATTTTGTCAAAGATAGACTATGTGATGCTTGTCAAAAAGGGAAACAAACTAGATCAACTTTCAAATCTAAGAATATGGTGTCCACTACAAGGCCACTACAATTGTTACATATGGATCTTTTTGGTCCATCGAGAACAAGGAGTTTCGGAGGTAATGTATATGATTTGGTTATTGTTGTCGATTTCTCTAGATATACTTGGAAATTCTTTTTAGTGCAGAAAAGTGATGCATTCAAGGAATTCAAGAAGTATGCTAAACCAATTCAGAATGAGAAGTCTCTAACAATTGCCTTAATAAGAAGTGACCATGGCGAAGAATTCCAAAATGCCCTATTTGAAGAATTCTGTGGAGAACATGGAATATATCACAACTTCTCGGAACCAAGGACTCCACAACAAAATGGAGTGGTTGAAAGAAAGAATAGGTCTCTTGTGGAACTTGCTAGAACAATGCTTAGCGACTCAAACCTTCCAAAGTACTTTTGGGCGGATTCAGTGAGCACGGTATGTTTTGTTAGCAATAGAGTTAACATTAGACCAATCTTAAAGAAAACTCCATATGAACTTTTCAAAGGGAGAAAACCAAACATTGCTTTCTTTCATATCTTTGGGTGCAAATGCTTTGTCCTAAACAATGACAAAGATAATTTGGGTAAGTTTGATGAGAAATACGATGAAGGTATATTTCTTGGTTACTCACTCTCTAGTAAAGCATATAGAATATACAACAAAAGAACTTTGACTATTGAAGAATCTATGCATGTTTCTTTTGATGAATCTAACCCCTCCATGGAGGATAATATTGTTTGTGATAATGATGATGAAATTTTAGAAGGTCCTCAAGCAAATTCTTCCAAGGATCAACCCATTCAACTAGAAGAATCACCTCAACAAGGATCGAATCTCAATGATCTACCAAAATAATGGAGAACTCATAGAGATCATTCTATTGATAAAGTAATTGGTGATATAAGTCAAGGCGTGTCTACAAGATTAAATCTCAAGGATGCTTGCCTAAACATGGCGTTTGTTTCTCAAATTAAACCTTCCAAAGTTGATGAAGCTTTAGGCGATGACCAATGGATCATAGCTATGCAAGAAGAATTGAATCAATTTGAAAGGAATCAAGTTTGGGAACTCGTTCCTAGGCCAAGCAACAAACACATTATTGGAACAAGATGGGTGTTCAAAAAAAACTTGACGAAAATGGAATAATTGTTCGCAACAAAGCAAGATTGGTAGCACAAGGATATAATCAAGAAGAAGGAATAGACTTTGAAGAAACTTTCGCTCCAGTTGCAAGGTTAGAAGTTATTCGTCTCTTACTTGCATATGCTTGTTCATTAAATTTTCAGCTTTTCCAAATGGACGTCAAAAGCGCATTCTTGAATGGATATATCACTGAAGAAGTATACGTTAAGAAACCACCGGGTTTCGAAGACTTCAAGAATCCATCTCATGTATTTAAACTAAGAAAAGCTCTCTATGGACTGAAACAAGCACCAAGGGCATGGTATAATCGTTTAAGCAACTTCTTATGCGAAAAAGGTTTCGAAAAAGGCAAAGTTGACAAGACTCTATTTATCAAGAAAATCAAAGGCGACACTTTGCTAGCACAAGTCTATGTTGATGACATCATCTTCGGTTCTTCAAATCAAGAAATGTGTGAAGAATTCTCATCAATGATGCAAGGAGAATTTGAAATGTCCATGATGGGTAAAATGAACTATTTTCTTGGACTTCAAATCAAACAACTAAAAGATGGCATCTTCATCAACCAATCCAAATATTGCAAGGAACTCTTGAAAAGGTTTGACATGGATAATTGCAAGGAAATGTCTACACCAATGGGTTCTAGTTCTTATGTTGATCAAGATGAATCAGGTGTTTCCATCGACATCACTAAATATTGAGGTATGATTGGCTCTTTATTATATTTGACAGCAAGCCATCCTGACATAATGTTTAGTGTTTTTCTTTGTGCCCACTTTCAAGCTAACCCAAAGGAATCTATCTCACGGCGGTAAAGAGGATCATGAAGTATCTCAAAGGGACAACAAATGTTGGATTATGGTATCCTAAAGGTAGTGTCTGCAACTTAATTGGTTATTCTGACGCGGATTATGCAGGATGTAAAACAGATAGAAAGAGCACAAGTGGTACTTGTCACATTCTTGGTAATGCATTAGTATCATGGGCCTGCAAGAAACAAGCATGTGTTTCTCTAAGCACGGCCGAAGCTGAATATATTGCAGCAGGTAGTAGTTGCGCTCAAATTTTATGGCTAAAACAACAACTTCGTGACTACGGACTCGATCTAGGGTGCATTCCTCTAAGATGCAATAACACCAGTGCAATCAACATCACAAAGAATCTCGTCATGCATTCAAGGAGTAAACATATAGACATTCGAAATCATTTTCTTCGTGATCATGTTCTTCAAGGAGATGCCAAGGTAACCTTTGTAGATACTCATAATCAGCTTGCTGATATCTTCACCAAACCTTTGGTGAAAGAACCTTTCTACAAAATTCGTCGAGAGCTCGGCATACTTGACGAACGCGACTTATAAGGTGCATTCTACCCTTGATATATCTTTTATATATGTTTTATACATGCCATATATGAATTTATGCTATGTGGTACTTAATTTTTCAAGAAAAATTTTGGTTTTGGACAATTTTTGTTGGTGCAAATCGATTGCACAAAGAAAATTTTCTATTCTGTTCATTCTGTTTTATGTGCAAATCAATTGCACCTTTAATGCAATCAATTGCACTATGTGCATTTTGCTTTATTTTTTATTCTGTTTGTGTGCAAATCGATTGCACATGGTATGTCAATCGATTGCATGCACTGAAAGTAGCTTTTATGACAGAAAATTAATGTTGGTCAGAATTCCTCTCTCATATTCCCAAGCCAAATACACTTCAATACTAATAACTCATTCCATACCTACCCAAATCACTTCCAATTCTCTCTTACAAAACCTTTCTCTATCAAAAAACCAAAAACCCCAAAACCCTAAAACTCCATATCCATGGCTTCAAGAACAAAGAGAAAGGCTTCAGTTTCAGATAAAGGGAAAAAGAAGATTGATTTAACATCTAATCCATTGCTTTCAACTCTCACCGAAGCGCAAGAAGTCAGATTTGTCAAAAACTTTCAAAAGAAAATTGTATCCAACCCCAAGTATGGTGTACTCTCCTCCTTCTCTCAAGAATGTTTTTCATTTCAGAAAGATCTAGCTGCCTATGGTCTGGAACCCTTGATTTCTTCGTACGGTCCATACTACCCAGATTTGGTAAGAATGTTTTTCAGTAATCTAACTCCCTACAAAGAAAAGATAGTCACATATGTGCTAGGCACTCGTATCTCTCTGACTCCTCGGGTTGTTGGTGAGATCTTGCATATTCCTTTCACCGGAAGCTGCCTATATGATCCTGAAAATGAAATATGGGATGGCTATTCGAAAAAGGGATTCTTTTACAGCATTGGGCGGTTAAGTGAAGCTGAATTTCGCGCCAAACGGATATGTGGTTTTGGCGGAGTAATTCCTTCCAGAGATTCCTGGAGTGTAGGTAACCTCCATATAGACGATCGCTTATTTCATTATTTCTTAGTCTATATACTTTTTCCAAGAGCTGGAAACCATTGCACGGTTACCGACTTCGAGATGCAGCTTATTTATGCAAGAAAGAAAGGAGTAAATGTAAACTGGGCAAGAATGATGATGATGCATATGCTGAGAGTGGATGAAAAGTCTAAATTCCTTCCATATGCTTATTTTGTCACTTTGATTATGGAGGAATTTGGTGTGGATTTTCGTGGTTTTGAAAAGGTGGATATGGATCCTAATTTAAACAAAATTTCAATTAAGAATGTTGATTCAAGGATGGGCGTACATTTTAATCCAGAGACAAAGACCATCATCTACATTGGTGAAGATGTAGTTGGCAATGAAGATAATGACCAATAAGTTGAAGGCGGTGAAGCTGTGCCTCTTTCTCCTACTGCTCCCTCTGGTCCAAGCAATCAAGAACTCATGGACTACATGGCTCAACAGTTTGCTTCTATGAATACCAACATTAACAATCAATAGAGTGCAATCAATGACTCCACTATAACTCGGGTAAATGATTTTCGCTCGGATGTGAACCAACAATTCTCATACCTTTATTCTCACCTTCATATCCCACCATACGACCCAAATAACCCAGCTTCACCTCCTCCTCATTACACAGAACCTCCACTTCAACAACAATTCCCAAACCAAGGCTCATGGTCTTACAACCATCCATACATTCATCACCCTTAATGTTCTGGCTGATTTTTTTCTGTTATGTTACTGTCTTACTTTTTCAATGTTTCGTTTGTTCAATTTTCTGTGTAACTCTTAAATAATGTGTGTTAATGTTTTAATTCTATTATTTTTGTCAATATTTTGCTCTATTATTATTTGCTTTAAGCATCTTTCCCTTCTTTTTGATAATGTCAAAGGGGGAGAAAGATGTATGGTACTTTATGCTTGTATTTCCTGTGTCTTAATTTTCAAGGTACACTCCAATCAAGATGAAGAATTGCAAAGGATTCCAACCCTCTCCTACATAGGGGGAGTTTTGCATCTTAGGGGGAGAAGCTCTTCCGGAAAGTACATAGCATAAAGAAAGATTGTTTGTCATCATCAAAAAGGGGGAGAATGTAAAATCAAGCTTCTTAAATAAGCTTTTGTTTTGATGAAGACAAACCATGGCTAACAAAGAAGGCAAAGATTTTGGTCAAACATCTAAGCATCTAAGGATAATATCTTCACTCAAAGCTCTCAACAACTTTAAAGGTATAATAATATTATCTAATTTGATCTTAAGATATAGATGCTCAAAAATGAAAAAGAAATGTTTAAGAATCATTACTCAAGCTTTTCAAAGATAAAATTTCACT
The DNA here is from genome assembly GCA_948472305.1 of Vicia faba. Lineage (NCBI taxonomy): Eukaryota > Viridiplantae > Streptophyta > Magnoliopsida > Fabales > Fabaceae > Vicia > Vicia faba. The sequence goes on from OX451738.1 coordinate 1,636,440,520, forward strand.
TTTCTTCTACATGTAATCGATTTGCATCTTAGTGTAATCGATTGCACTCTTCAAAATTCCAAATCTTTTGCTTCTGTTTCTTTGTGCAATCGATTACATTGTTAGTGCAATCGATTGCACTCAGTTAAATTTTGCTACTAACTTTGCATACAATCGATTACATTGTTAATGCAATCGATTGCACTCTTAAAATTTTGAAAAAATAGCTGTTGAAAACCTTGTGCAATCGATTACACCAAGGGTAATAACAACTTTTTTCATGCCTTTTGATCATGCCTTTTCATTACATCTTTTCACTCAAACTTGGCATTTGTTCATGATACTTTTCCAGATCTTCATGTTGTTTCAAAAGGGTGTTATGAACATATAAATATTCAATTTCAAATCCAGATCTAACACCTTCTTTCATAAATATTTTTCTGAACTTTCAAAATACAAACTCAAGCATTCTTCATTTTCATGCATAAGTTTTCTGCACATTTTCATACTTTAAACATAAAAATTTGAGCAAATATATCTTGAGTCTTTGTACAATATTATTATTGAAAGGATAAGATTATACATTGTCAAATCACTCTTAGTGATCAACATTACTCTACTGACTCAAACTCACAAATTGATATTTACTTACTCATTTTCCAAGATTGTTGGAATTAAGTTTAAGTGTTTTTGTTGAAATCTTGTCTTTCCAAGTTGTTGGATACAAGTGTAGTTACATTGAGAGGATTTTTCTCATAGGTAACTTAGTGAAAATCCAAGAGGATTGTTCTTGGTCCAAGAGGATTGTTCTTGGTTTGGTCGGTAGTTCTTGTGTAAGTTTGCCACAATAAGGAAATCTCTTTCATGTTGAAAGGGGACTAGAGTACTCTCGGACTGTGAGGGGAACCAGGATATATCGCCCGTGTCTCTTTATTTTTCTACATTTTTAAGCTTTCCTAAACTCACTTATAACCAGAAAAATAAGAACCATCATCACTAAAAACCAGAATTTTTAAAAGTACCTAATTCACCCCCCCCCCCTCTTAAGCGCACTTCGTTCTTACAGGGAGAAGGTTCAAAGGTCATGCTCAATCCGTCCAAGTGGAAGATATCTCATCTGAAGAAGATGACAACCCTGATGAAGATGGTAGAAGTATCAAGAATGAAGGCAGGAACAATCAGGGTTATGAGAATACTCTTGAAGACGAAGACTTTTCTGACGAATAGTGCCCTCTTGCGGATGACAGATATAAGCAACTAGAGGGAAGACTCAGGGCAATAGAAATCCAGAAGGTACTTGGATTAGATATTGGTGAACTAGGTCTGGTTCTAGGGGTGGTCATCCCACCTAAGTTCAAGGTCCCGGTATTTTCTAAGTACGATGGGGTCTCTTGTCCTAAACTCCATTTAAGGTCGTATGTTCGAAAGATACAACCTCACACTGCTGACCAGAAGTTATGGGTCCATTTCTTCCAAGAGAGTTTGGCTGGAACTCAACTAGAATGGTTCTATCAGCTGGAGGGAACCAACATTCATACCTGGGAAGACTTGGCTATTGTTTTTTATAAGCAGTATCAATATAACACTGACTTGGCACCGCTTGAGTACAACTGTAGAATATGTCTATGGGCTCTAATGAAGGGTTCAAGGAATATGCACATAATAAGAGGGATTTGGCTGGAAGGGTGAAACCTCCCTTGACTGATCGGGAAATAGTGGATATGTTTATGGGAACTATGACCGGCCCGTTCTTTAATCTATTGATCAGAAGCTCTTCGTTTGGTTTTATGAAGATGATTTTGACTGGGGAAAGAATTGAAAGTGGCATCAAAGGTGGGAAGATTCTGATGGCTACATCTTTGAATGTTGTGAAGATTCCATTTGGAGGAAAAAAGGAAGTCAATGTTGTCTATGGCCAGAAGAGCCGTAGTAAAAATAACTTCCATCAGTCTGTGGGAGTGGTATTGATTTCCATTCCGACGCCTGTTCAAAAGCAAAAATAGGTTAACCGACGAAGGTCGGATGCTCTACCGAGGCAGTTTACTAAAATTGGCATGCCTTTATCTCAGGCATTACAACATTTGTTGAAGGCTGAACTAATTTCACCGCGGGATCCTCCTCATAATCCTAACACCCCCTCTCCAAAGTACAATCCTAACGCGAGGTGTGCTTATCACTCAAACAGTCCTGGTCATGACACCAACAATTGTTGGGCTCTGAAGAGCAAGATTTAGGACATGATCGATAATAAGGAAATTAAGTTTGATCCTCCAAAGACTCCAAATGTAATTACCACACCTATGCCCAAGCATGACAAGGGCATAAGTGTTGTTGAAGATGTGATATATAATACCGCTGTCAATGATATTGTTACTCCCCTCTCTACCATCAAGAATAATTTGTTACAAGCCGACTTATTTTCGGGATGTGTTGAAGGATGTTATTGATGTGCGGTCTAACCCAACGGTTGCGGGTTACTGAAGGAAGGTGTTCAATGTCTAATGGATGAAGACGTGATTTTGATTGAGAAAACTCCAAATTTGTGCCAAGATTTGTCTGTTATCTCTGATACTCCTTTCAGGATCCCTTCCAAAGGTCCTATAAGGATTACCGCCAATCCGAAAGTCGCTTCTTTGGTTATTGCAACTCCCGGGCCTATCCCATATTCCTCGGAGAAAGCTATTCTATGGAATTATGGGTCTGACGTCTATTACCATGGTATTAAGCAAGAGTTGTTCGATGAAGATAGTGAAGAAGATGATCCTAGTATTGTCAATATTGCGGGGACCAGTAAAATTACAAGAAGCAGAAGGGTTTTATCCCCAGAAATCTCTCCGCCTGCTCAAGTTACGGTTTGTAAGACAACTGTTGGGGCTCAGGGTAAAGAGCCAGTGATAGAGCCTGCCCAGACGGAGGCGCCAAAAGAAGATCCGGTCAAGGATACATCTGAACAAGATTTGGAGGAGGTTTTGAACATCATTCAAAGGAGCGATTATAAGATTGTGGAACAACTGGGGAAAACCCCATCTAAAATCAATATGTTCTCTTTGCTGCTATGTTCTGAAGTCCATGTGAAAGCTTTGGTAAAGTTCTTGAAGACTTCCCATGTGCCACAAGAAATTTTGGCCGATCAATTTGGAAGCTATATGGCTAGTCTGCAAAATGATAATGGTTTGGGTTTCTCTGATGTTGACTTGACTACGGAGGGGAGAAATCATAATAGGGACCTATATGTCTCCATCGAATGCACGGGCACTACGCTCGCCCATGTATTAATTGATACATGATCTTCCTTGAATGTTCTACCAAAAGGCGCTCTGGACCGACTAGATTGTGAAGGGGTTGTGATGAAGCCCAACAATATCTGTAGCAACCAGTTTTTAAATCAGAGTCGCCACTATTAGTTTTTATCCTTGGAAAGAGAATCTAACAGAAAACCCTAATTCGCAAACAAAGATTCTAAGTTTCGAACTCAATTAGACAAAAGGAAGGTGTTAGGCACCTTTCATCTACCTTGTTCACAAGGATATTAGGTTTTAGGTTTAGGTTTGGGGTAAACAGGGTTTTAAGTTTTAATTAGGAGGAAAGGGTTTAAATATTTTTATAGGGGAAAAGATTTTTAATTTTTTATAGGGGAAAAGAGTTTTAGTTTTTTATAGGGGAACTCGTTAAGATTTTTGATCGTATGCCTACGTATCCTCTTATGAGGAATCAGAGTCCCAATTCGTAGTTCGTATGGGTTGGTGTTTTTTAGGGGTTTGCAAACCTATTTTGAATCACTTCGCACTCGGTCGGGAGTAGTGATTGCAGAGATTTTGACTGAGTGCATAGTAAGTCAAAACTAGTTTGAAACCCTTTTATAAAAAAAGTTGATTAGTTTATTGCGAAAATTAATTTGATGATTTGTTGAATAATTTTTAATCGTATTAAATACGAAGATCTCTTTATTAATGCATGATAAAAATATTTAATGCAAATATGTATAAAAATACGTTCATGAGTTTTTTTTTAAATAAACATAATTTATTTATGATAATAAATAATATTGACATATAATAATACTATAAATAAAAATTAATATTAATAATAATAATAATTATTATAACTAACAATAATAAAAATAATAACTAAAAAAAGATAATAATATAATATAATAATAATTATTATTATATAAAAAATGTAAAAAATGATTAATTAGACAGGGGGTGTAATCCTAACTTTTAAGTAAAAATAGAGGGGTGCCAATAATTAAGTTGGGCTAGGCCCAAAAACAGTTCTGACAGGGGGGTGTGAATCGTTTTATGGTTTAGTAATACCAAAAAAGGGGGTGTGGAAATTAATGGGCTTGGCCTAAAACGTTTAGGAGGAGGTGCGGCTAGATTGAGTGAGGCGAGGGGCGTGGAAGCTATCATGGTGACTTGGCCTATGACCGTCCGATGAAGATCTGATAGACAAAATAATGAGTGCATGATTATTATTATGGGTGCGTGTGTATTGGATCAAACGTAATATTAATTTTCTTTTTAACAAAATATTCACTTATTTCATTTTTACAAAAAAAATTCCCCTTTCTCTCTCTCACAACAACCTCAGCCTTCACCCTCTTTCTTCCTCAAACCCTAAGGGTCACAACCCCAAATCCCCAATTTTCAGACCCCAAACAATCAAACAAACATTACCACAACATCAATAGCAGCGAAAATATAAAGCTAAGTGAGAAATAACCTTTCTTCACCGAGAGACTTTTATCCTTTGTTCGATTCGTTGTCTGACCCTTCCTCTCTTTCTTTTTTCTTCAGATTATAATGAAGCTTTGAAGATGGTGGTGATGATCGATGAAGGGTGCGGCGAAGCTTGAGGGTGATGCGGCGGCGACGGTTCAATTACACGATTAGGGTTTCAGATCCTGAAACTCTAATCGCTCACTTCTTTGGTCTTCAACAACAAAAAGGGCTTGTTCTCCGTTCTTCCCTCGGTTCCTCTCTTCCCCCTGTTAATTTATGTTTAGTTATTTATAGGGTGATTTTAGTTCTAGGGTTTGTGAGTTTGTTGTTAGAAATTGCATAGATTTAGGAAGATTAGGGATTTGGGATTGTTGTTGATTGATTATGAAAATATTTGATTTGGTTCTATGTTCTTGTAATGGATTTTATTTACTGTAATTGATTTGATTTGTTGTATAATTTCAGATTTGATTTGTAATGTGAATTTTGATTTTATTTTGATTTAATTTGTTTCTTTCAATTTAGGATTTTATTTAGTGAAATTGATTTTCTGGATTTGATGTTAAGGAAGATTGAGGTTGGATTTGATTTAGTATAACATTTAATTTGGGGATTTGATTGAGTTTTTGATTCTGCAAATTTACTTGAATATTTAGTTTATAGAAAGATTTAATTTTGTTTCAATTTATGGATCTGTTAGTGATTTAGGTTTTAGATTTAATTTTAGTTCTTCTGCTGATTTCTATAGTAACTCAAAAACAAGGTTAATTTTGGTTTCAATTTACACAGTTGCTGTTTTAAATTATGGGTTTGCGCGTTAGTTTTGCTAAATTGGGTTGCACTACTATTTTGCCCTACGCATTTTCTTCTCTACAGCAAAAAAACAATTTTAAAATTCAATTGGGCTTTGCACGGATTTTATTAAATTGGGCTCTAGCTGATTATTTGGAAAATGGGCCCGTGCTTTTTTTTCAATCAAGCAGTATTACTTTTATTACAACAATTTTTTTTAAAATAAAATCAGGCCCAACTGGCCTCTTTTCTCAAAATAAACAAATTTAAAAAATCAATTTTATCAGTAGTAAAAAACATTTTAGTTTTCTTTAAAAAATATATATATTCTTTATTTATTTATAATAATAGTAATAAATAGTTTTTTAATATTAATATTTCTTTTTATATATCCCTTTTTCATTAAAACAAAAAAACAACAAAAAAAATAAATAATATCTCTTCTTATTCTAAACATCAGATGAGCCATCTTAATGGGCCTTAACCATATCTTCTTTTTGCTAACAATAACCAAAATATTTATGGACCCAATTCTAATGGGCTTGCATTTTTATTTCTATTATCATCCCAACAACTTTTTTCCCAAAATCACAAATCTTAATAAATAAAAATTTATGCAATGAAACATTGTTAAAATAAATAACAAAATCTTCAATAATAGAAGAGATTTTTTTAGTAAGATATTAAACATCTTTTTTTTTTTTAATGAAATAATGTTTTTTCTCTACAGTAACATGTTAAAAGGACCAGAAACTTGATGGGCCGGTATCTAAAAACAAAACAAATGATTTTTGTAAATATTATTTAATAAAACAAATTAGCTCTTTTTTAGCAATAAGTGCAATAAATTTATTTTAACAAATTGTAAAGGAGGATTTTCTTAGAAAAGTAATAACAGCAAATGTTTTATAACTTTCTAAAATATATCAGTAACAAAAATGACAAATAGACTGATTTTAACAAAAATCCCAATGGGCATGCAATGTGTAATCATACCTCCCTTTTTACTAATGATAAAAATGGGTTAAGTTATTTAATTTTTAATTAATAGGAACTTAAACTTAAGTCGCCTTAATAATTAAATAACTTAGTAATTACTCGAATAATTTTTATTTTCGAATTGCTGGGCCATTGGCCAACATGCCTCACGAACGGATTTATGAGTCTTTCCGATTTAGAAAGCCCCATTTTCCTGAATTAAAATACACCCCCTAGTCTTGGATAAAGATGGGCCATCAGATACTGCTGTACCATCTTTAATTAAATATTTCTTCTATTTTAATCTCGAAAAAACAAAATCATCGAGGTAGGACAAATTTGGGGTATGACAATATCATAGTTCGAGACTTTGACGGATCAAAGAGAATGGTGTATGGAGAAGTAGACCTCCCAGTCAAGGTGGGCTCACATATTTTCGATTCCACCTTCTATGTGATGGAGCTCCGGTCAACTTACTCTTGTTTATTGGGACGCCCTTGGATTCATGGGGCAGGTGTTGTCACCTCTACCTTGCACCAGAAGCTAAAGTATCCGATAAGAGGGAAGGTTGTTATTGTCTGTGGGGAGGAGGAATACATGGTCATCCACCTCAATTTGTTTCGATATGTGGAGATGGAAAGAGAATTTATTGAAACACCCTGTCAAACCTTTGAAGTGGTTTCCCTGCTGTTGTTGAAGACATTTCAGCCATTTCGAAGATCACTACAACTCCACATAAGATGGTCTCCTTGAAAGATGCTAAGGCTGTTATTGAAGAAGGTGGTAATACTATTTGGGGTCAGCTTCCTGATATCCCTTATAAATCTAACAAGTTTGGTCTAGGCTTTACTGCAGATGATCAGAGGGTTGTTCGTTGTGCTCGTGCTGGGAGACCTCCATTTCGTATCAGCAACAACAGGGTCAATGCTATAGAGGATGCAAACAGTGATTATGACTTCAACAGTTGGATATTCTCTACCGTTGGCGATGAATTGGATAACTAGAAGGCAGAAGACATCTTTCTGATCTCCTTTAGTCAGGAGTAATAGCTATATTCCTGTCTTATTGTTTTCAAAAGTTTTTGGCTATGTAATAAACAATGACTTTAAACCTTATGTCTTACCCGGGGCACAATGGTTCATTTGTTAAGGGTTGATAATTCATAAACATATGTTCATTAAATAAAAACATTGGATATTCTGCATACAAATTTTATGATCTTTGTCTTTCTTTTATCTTATTGAATTTTCAAAATAGCTATGTGTTCTTACACACGCCGATACACTACATTGCAGATCCTCATCCACTCTGGATCTTATTGATAACGATTCTGCTATTGCCGCATATGACTTCAAAAATCTGATCTACCAAGCCGAGGACAAAGGTGAGGAAGATTGTGAAATACCTGGAGAACTTGCCAGACTCTTAATACAAGAAGAAGAGGCTATCCAACCACATGAAGAGCCGATAGAAGTTGTGAACTTGGGTACCTAGTCAGACAAGAAAAAGGTCAAGATAGGTGCCAACTTAGAGGGCAGTGTCAAGAGAACACTAATCTAGATATTACATGAATATGTTGGAATCTTTGCTTGTTCATACGAAGACATGTCAGGGCTCTATACTGATATTATGGTTCACCATCTGCCAACGAAAGAAGGTTGTGCTCCGATTAAGCAGAAGGTTCGTCACATGCGTCCTGAAATGTCCGAAAAGATCAAAGTAGAGGTTATGAAGCAACTCAACGCAGGTTTCTTAGCAGTGACGTCATATCCTCAGTGGGTTGTTAATGTTGTTCTGGTTCTAAAGAGGGATGGAAAGGTACATATGTGCGTAGATTACATGGATCTGAACAGGGCAAGCCCTAAATATGACTTCCCACTTCCACATATCGATGTTCTGGTCGGTAACATAGCCCTGCATAAGGTATTCTCTTTCATGGATGGTTTCTCAGGTTATAACTAGATCAAGATAGCCCCTGAAGACATGGAGAAAACTAACTTCATCACATAGTGGGGCACCTTATGCTATAAAGTTATGCCTTTTGGGTTGAAGAACGCCGGGGCAACTTATCAGCGTGCCATGGTAGTCTTATTTCATGATATGATTCACCACGAGATAGAGGTCTATGTTGACGACATGATAGCAAGGTCACAGACTGAAGAAGAGCACCTTGATCATTTGCATAAACTATTTGAAAGAATGAGGAAGTATAAGCTAAGGCTAAACCCGAACAAGTGCACCTTTGGGGCGAGATCTAGTAACCTCCTGGGTTTCGTCCTCAATGGTAAGGGTATTGAGGTTGATCATGCAAAAGTTAAAGCCATTCAAGAGATGCCAGCTCCTCGTACCGAGAAGGAAGTCATAGGTTTCTTAGGACGGCTGAATTATATTACCCGTTTCATTTTGCATTTGATTGCTAGTTGTGAGCCAATCTTCAAGCTGCTAAAGAAAGATCAAGTGGTAAAATGAAACAATGACTGTCAAATAGCCTTTGATAAAATTAAGGAGTACATATAAGAACCTCATATTCTGATGCCACCAGTTGAAGGACGACCTCTAATCATGTACTTATCAGTGCTAGAAAACTCAATGAGGTGTGTACTGGGGCAACATGACGAGTCTGGTCGAAAAGAGCATTCAATATACTACCTTAGCAAAAAGTTTACTGACTGTGAAACAAGATATTCACTGCTTGAGAAAACTTGTTATGCTTTGGCATGGGTTGCTCATCGACTAAGACAGTATATGTTGACCCATACTACCTTGTTGATTTCTAAAATGGATCCCATCAAGTACATATTCGAGAAGCCAACTCTCTCCAGAAGAATAGCTCGATGGCAAATGGTCTTAACAGAATATGACATTCAGTGCACCTCTTAAAAAGCAATCAAAGGAAGTGTACTGGCCGACCATTTGGCACATCAGGCTGTAGACAACTACCAGTCTATGAACTTTGAATTCCCGAACGAGAACATTATGCTAGTAACAGATTATGAAGAACCTGGACCGTATGAAGGACCTGAGTCACGATCCCAATGGACTATGGTTTTTGATGGAGCTTCCAATGCACTGGGTAACGCAATTGGTGTTGTGATCATCTCCCCCGCAGGCTGCCATACACCCTTCACCTCCAAGATATGCTTTGACTTCACCAACAATATGGCTGAATATGAAGCGTGCATCATGGGTCTTAGGGCTGCTATTGACTTGAAAATCAAGTTCTTAAGCGTGTATGGAGACTCAGTCTTGGTGATCAGTTAGGTTAAGGGAGATTGGGATATGAAACACCCAAATCTCATTCCTTATAAAGAGCATGTGCTAACCTTGATCTCGTATTTCGAGAAAATCACTTTTGAGCATATCCCAAGAGAAGAGAATCAGTTGGCGGACGCCTTGGCCACCATGTTATCTATGTTTAAGATCAGATGGTATAATGAGGCTTCCAGGATTACCATTGAAATATTAGATGAACCGGCACACTACTATGAAACTGTTGGAGTCGAGGAAAAACCTTGGTTTCATGAGGTGAAAAGATACCTTGAAGCCCCAAGAATACCCAAAAGGGTCATCAATCAATGACAACAAATTCCTACAGAGGTTCTCGGCTAAGTTCTTCCTGAGAAATGGAATCCTTTATAAACACAATCATGATTCAACTCTGCTTCATTGTGTAGGCAAGAAGGAAGAAGAAGAAATTATGCAAGATATGCATGAATGCGTCTTTGGTAATCACTCCAGTGGGCATACTTTGGCTAAAAAGATTTTTAGAGCTGGTTATTATTGGTGGACTATGGAAACTGACTGTCACCACCACTCGAGAACTTATCACAAGTTCTAAATTTATGCTGACAAGATTCATGTTCCTCCAGTACCCTTGAATGTCATGACTTCTCCTTGGCCATTCACAATGTGGGGCATTGATATGATCGGAGAAATCAAGCCTACTGCCTCTAACGGCCATCGCTTCATCCTCGTCATGATTGATTACTTTACAAAATGGGTGGAAGAAGCTTCATTCGCCTCTGTTACCAAGAATGTGGTCGTCTAATTCATCAAGCATAACCTTATCTGTCGGTATGGTATCCTCGAGAGAATTATCACAGACAACGGTACAAATCTCAACAATACGATGATCACTGAGCTTTGCATGCAGTTCAAGATCAAGCATCACAACTCTTCTCCGTATCAACCTAAGATGAATGGCGTAGTGAAATCTACCAATAAGAACATCAAGAAGATCATACAGAAGATGGTTGTGACATATAAAGATTGGCACGAGATGTTACTGTTTTCTCTTCATGGCTACCGCACTTCGGCTCAAACATCAACTAGGGAAACCCCATTCTCTATGGTCTATGGTATGGAAGCTATCCTACCTGTCGATGTCCAGATTCCTTCTTTGAGAATCATGAAAGATGCAGACTTAGACGAAGACAGGTGGATTCAGACTAGGTTGGATTAGTTGAATCTAATCGACTAGAAAAGGCTTGCGGTTGTCTGTCACGGTCAGATGTATCAGAAACACATGATTAAGGCATTCAATAAGAAGATCAAGCATCAGGTATATCAAGTTGGTGACTTGGTAATAAAGCGCATCATTCTACCACAGGGTGACCCTAGGGGAAAATGGACTCCCACTTACGAAGGGCCATTTGTAATCAAGAAAATATTTTCTGGTGGAGCTATGATACTGACCACCATGGACGGTGAAGATTTCCTACACCCTGTAAATACGGACATATTCAAAAGATACTACGCATAAAAATGACCCGCTAGGTTGACTGGCCTAGGAAAAATAAGGGCATCCAGGCGAACCAAAAAGGTTCGGGCAAAAATCAAGGATATATATATATGAAAAGATTGTACACTCGACAAGTCGAAAAACTGAAAAGGTGGCTTGGGCAAAAAAGGGTATTCCGGTGGACTAAAAACTTGAAAGGGCGGTCCAGGCAAAAATTAGGAATTAAAGCATACGACTATGTCCCCATCAGATCACCTACGACAAGCTTTATTACCAAAATCAAAGTTCAAACGGTATAGATCTAGTCACTTACTTTCTTCCGACAACAAGGGATGAGATGCTTGAAGACATAGGGGCAATAACAGAGTTGGAACCCGACGAGATTGTTCACACGTAGCTATATGTTTTGTTTTCACTTTGTAATCTTTTCTTCGACGACTTCCTCGTACTAGGATTTCCATCTCTTTATACAAAAATAGTCTGTTCATAGGAAAGTTATTAATACAAATACAATTTCAAAGCCAAGTTCTGTTTTTACTTTTTCTATTTTGTTTGCAGGACGTCCAATGACTAAAATTGAATGAGCATATGCATATGGATATAATTGACTGTTGACAAATATATGCACAAAAACAAGAATAAGAGTTTACTCAAGACTCTGGGAGTTGGGATGACGTCCAAACCATCCACAAATCTCCATAGAGCCACTTCCATGAGGTTATCCCTACAAAGTAATCTTTGCAAGTTCGTACATTCCCTACAATTTCCCCGACAGATCACCCTGGTAGATAAAGGAGTATAGTCTTATTTCCAGTAATATCTCCCATCTACGGAATCCCAATCATTACAGTTTATGGAAATTCTTCTCCCTAGCTGAGTTTTCAAAACTGTAAAATCCCCTGCAGACTACTTCTCTCCAGCAGAGCTCATTCTCCTCAACAAGGAGTTTCCCTCAGCAGAGTAATCCTTCATCAACAAGGTTTATTTCCCCAACAGAGTTTGGATTTTCGTCAATAGGGTTTATTTCCCCAGCGAAAAATTCAGTCTCCCCAACTTGGGTCTACTTCTACCATAGATTACCGGTAATATTCCCGCCTCCAGCAAAGGATAGCCCGAGTTGCTATCCTCAAAGAGTTGCTACTAAGTTTGAAATTAGATCAGATATCATTCAACCTTAGTCTCTCCAGACGAGTCGGTACCCGTATCAGAAACTCAGTAAAACAACACCTCGAAAGGATATCCATCTTTTTTATCCCCAGTCAGAATATAGAAGAGTTATAATCCCTAATAGAGCGAGGAACAACCAAGGTCTTTGGACTCTTCTCCCCAAGCAGAAATCAACATTCCCCAACGGAGTTCCCTTAAGCAGAGAGCAGGAATCCCCAACAGAGACAATACCCAGAAGATCAAAGAACACATACTCTTCATCTCCAGCAACAACCAGGGATTCATTTTCCTCAAAAATGCTACTCGAGTTTACAAATACACTTCGACAACATTTCACATCATGCACGAACAACATAGCATATGTATACGAAACACATATAACACTTTCTCATATACTTTGAGAACATCATTACGCATTCCATTTCATACATCATGACATTGCATACAGTTAACTCTTTACCTTTTCAGGAAAGATCAATCAAACAAACAAATATCATCAATTACTCATACGACCAGACAATCTTCTCAAAGGCAACATCTTCTGGCTCAGCTTAGACCGAGCATAGATCTACTCTAATACTTCTCCCAATTAAAGACGAGTGTGGATATCTTCTAGCTCAGATTAAATCGACCATAGATTTCCTCTGATACTTCTTCCAGTTGAAGACGGTCGTAGACATTTTCTGACTCAGATTAAACCAAGCATGGATTTATTCTGATATTTCTTCCAAATAAGGTCAAGCATAAACATCTGCTGTCTCGGTTTAAATCAAGCGTCGATTTATTTTGATACTTCTTCCAGCGGACCTTCTTCTGGGTCAGTTTAAATCAAACGTGTATTTATTCTGATACTTCTTCTAGTTAAAGACAACCGTAGACCTTTTTCTGGATCATATTAAATCGACCAAAGATTTATTTTGATACTTCTTCCAGTTAAACACAAAGAGACCTCTTCTAGCTCAGATTAAATCGACCAAAGATTTAGTCTGATACTTCTTCCAGTTGAAGACGATCACAAATAGCTTGTGGATCAGATTAAATCGACCAAAGATTTATTCTGATACTTCTACCAGTAGACCTTTTTCTGGCTCAGATTAAATCGAACAAATATTTATTCTGATACTTCTCCCAGTTAAAGTCAAGGCAACATCTTTTGGCTTAGTTTAAATCAACCATATATTTATTCTGATACTTTTTCCAGTTAAAGTCAAACATATACATCTTTTGGCTCAGATGGATCGACCAAAGATTTATTCTGATACTTCTCCCAGCAGATATTTTTCTGGCTCAGATAAAACTAAGCATATGTTTATTCTGATTCTTCTTCTAGTGGAAGACAAGCATAAACATCTTATGGCTCAGATTAAGTCAACCATAATATTTATTCTGATACTTCTTCTAGTTGAAGTCAACAGTTACTTTGGATGGCATCTATGAGCCTATCTCCGAAGACTCTATGTCACCTCTCTGCATGGCATCTATAAGCTTATTTCCGACGTAATCAACTGACAGCATCACTTCTTGCACATGTGAGCACAAATTTCTGGGCACTTAAGTGTTCAATCATCTTCTACCTTCAAGTCACGAATGGCGGACGTGCCAACCTAACTCTTCAGGTTTAAGAAGATTGAACAGGGGTAGCTGTTGTACCCCAAAATTTTCCCTCCCATTTTTCTCAAGACATTCTTTCAAGGCTCCTCAAATACTCAAGCTACTCAAGGGTTGACCAGTCAAGGCTCCTCCTAAGATAAAGGTCTACAACTAGGGTTTTGAGTTTCTCAAGGAAATTTGGTTTGCAAAGGTCTCAAATTGTTCTCATGGCTTATCATAAGTCTCCAACAATGTGCATGTCATGTTTCAAGTCCCACATCACAAGTTTGTTCAATCAATCGCTCAGATGATTGGAAATCAATTGTATTGGTTAAAAAGTCAACTATGGTCAACATATAGTCAAACTTCAAGATTTTATGTCAACATTAACATTTTTAAGTGATATTCATCATTTTATCAAAGGTTGATCATGATTCCCCAAGGAAATCTCTCAAATCATCAAAAGTCAAGAATTGTCAAATTAGGGTTTCCTTAGGAGAAGTCAACTAAACTTTGACCAGGCATAACTCTCACACACTTCATAAACTTTTACCTAACCAAATCCCATTTTGAATAAAATTCAATTCTCTACAAATTTGTTTTTATGCTCAAGCCCAAAAAATGCTTCATTTGTAAGATATGAGCTAATACATTATAGATCATTTTCAAAAGTCAACAAAAGACACTTTTTGTTAAGGCAACTTACATCAAGATAATGTCTCCAAATGCAAAAATGATAAAAACATAAAGTGTAGAGGACATCTTGAGATTTTCAAAAAGTCAAAGATCATCTTCAAAAGATGACAATTGAGCAAGTTATGAGTTGCACAAGTTGGGAAATTTTAAGGAAATGCATGAAATGCAAAATGAGCAAATTTGAATTTTTGAACTTTTGGGACTATTTGTTGATATTCAAACATATCCATGACCTTATGAGAGACTCTTAAATCCACTAACACCTTGCCCTATATTTTCTCATCATTTCATTTTTATTTTATTTTGTTTTTATTCAAATAAACTCAAAATAAATAAATAAAATAGAAAATAAATGGGCCAAGCATGTGATGAGCCATTTTGCAGGCCCATGTAGCTCATTACAACCTGTAAAGCTTGCCAAATTCATGCAAAGGTGAAAATGGCAAGAAATATTGAAAATTTGGAAATATTTCAAAGTTTTGATATTGTTTGATGAGAGCCTTCATCATGGCTTGATTCATTGCCAAATTTAGAAGGCCATTAACTCACTCTATATAATGCAAGCATGGTAGATCAGAAAGGACACGAAAACCACTGCATACAAGCTCTCCAAAAATTCTCCAAAATTCCCAAAAAAGCTTGTCAAATCTGTAACCTCAATTCCAGCCCTTTTCAATCTAAACTAAGGGCATGAATCACAACCTGGGGATCAAAGGAGTCATTTCTATCCCTTACACATGCCTGAAACAAACCAGAAACCCCCTTTTGCATCAACTCCAATTAGTAAGCGGGTAAGCTTCATTTCTCAGAGTTCGTCATGGTTTAAATGATTATGAGCATATCTATTTGATTCATATGCATTTTCTGATTTTTTTTTCCTAACGTTTTACATGTAAGAATGAATACATAAATGACATCATGCCATGGCTAGGGCATGAAGTTTCCAAAGCTTCGGATTTTAAGTTATAAGAACTTTAAGCCCAAACAGACCCTGAATTTGGATTCAGGGGGAAATTTTAAGGGGGTTAGGATTAATTTGGGACTTTAATTCATGTTGTTTTGCATGTTTATGTTTTAGTGTGGTCGGAGAAGAAAACCTGAAGGTTGACTCCGGCGTGCTAACTCCGTTAGCCCAGATGCCATCACTTGATTGGTCAATTCAAGTCCACCTAGGCGCGCGCGTTTTAAAATTGGAAATACAATTGATTTTATAATATATTTGTTTGCTTGCGTTGTAATACCAGATGAATCACGCCACCCCAATGGCAACACACATGCATATAAGATACTCGTACGCCTGGTCCTTGGTTCGATCCAGGCGCGAGGCATTTTAATTTTTTTCTTCATATTTTTCACTTCAGATCAAGTACAAGCGAAACCCATTGTGCGCATGGTGCAACTCCAGCTATCCCCATCAGATCTCATCAAGCTAGATTTGAAGGCCTCAAATGTGTGTTCCCACCGTGTACCTCTCAAGACCAGCCACACAGGATCCAATGCAAGCTTCTGGGTTCATTTGTTAATGGGCCTGAACTTTGCTTTCTAACACCCCCCATTTTTCCTTTTGCAGCGCTTGGCCCATTTCTATTTCTTTTTTTGTTTTATTTATTTAACTTTCTATAATTTTTTTTATAATCATAAATAAAAAAAGATATTATATTTATGTTTTATTGATTAAATTAATTTTCACAAATAAAATCAATTAATTTTATAACTTTGTTTTTTAATTAAAATTAGGTTTCATGATTAAATCATTTTTCTAAATAAAATAACAAAAAACATTTTCTAATCTTAGAATTTTGTAGGGTTTTCTAGATACCTTTTCCCTCTTCAATCTCCGCGTGTTTATTTACATTTTTGCATTATTATTTTTCACAATTTTTGTAATTGCCAATAGTTTGTAATAGATAATTAGGACCTTTTATACTTTCCTTCCCCAATTTTTGGTTTGTATCCCCCCCCGTCCCCGAAGCGATGTAATAGCGTAGTTTACTTCCCGTACTTTTATTTTCTGACCTTATGTATGTATCTAATTGATAAATTAAACATGTGTGCATGGAAAGATTTAAAAACAAATGGTAGAAAACCTAACATCCAAGATAAACATAACTGAAACACAACACACCTTGAACACGCGCACCTCTAAGGTACCCCCACTTGTTGCCTTCAGAAAACAGCAATCACGTCTCTCGAACGTGAGAAGTATTAGCAAAGACCCTTTGGTTAAAAGATCATAGTCCCTCGACGATCCTTCGATGCCACCTCGGTAAATTATCTTAGTACCTTAGGGTAATTGCTAAAGCGTCTTACGAGTTGCCTTCGCGACTGTACGATGACCCTTGCTTGTCCCTTAAAACATCCAATGATAGAGCTACCTACTAACTAATAGTAGGATAACACTATCTAAAGGAAAATAGGAAAAAGAACAAAGACATTTTGAGTAGGTAGATAGATTATAGTTGCTTACTCAAAAAAAATTAATTTCTCATACATATACTCCCTTTTACAAATATTTTCAAAGATAAAAACAGTTTGTATGCATTCTCAATGATACGAGAATCATTACAAAGTTTACCGCACTAAGACATCTTTTCAAAATATTTTCAAAACACACTTACACCAAAATCATTTTCAAAAGTGAGATAGCAACTAAGATCTCATAGATAACTACAGATGAAAAGGGTGCTAACACATTCCCTTTTCATAACCTACCCCCCTTACTCAAAAAATTCTCAGAAGGTCTTTCCTGTTCTTTTCACCCTTTCCTTTAATTGGATAAAAGAAAAGTCAGTGGCAACTCTTTCTAACCGCAACATTTGCGATAAAACGCAAAACCAGTAAAGTCATTTCTCCCATCGTATTACACATATGATTCAGTGGAAACGAAATTCCTTGATTCTATGATGGAAAGAACATGATTTAATGAAAAATGGAGAACTTGGATATCTGAATGCTTATGAACTGCGTCAGTTTCAGTATTGGTAAACGAAAGCCCTACAAAAGAATTTTTTTATTGAAAAAGGGTTGAGGCAAAGGGGCCCATTGTCTCCTTTTCTGTTTTTTTAATGGCAGAGGGCCTCAATGTCATGATGTCCAAAAGTGCTAAGGTGAACCTATTATATGGCTATCAGTTTGGATATGAATTTGTGGAGGTGTCAAATATAGAGTGTGTGGATGACTCAATTTTACTAGGTAAGAGAAGCTAGAAGAATATATGGGCGATCAAGGCTAATCTACATATTTTTAAGTTGGTATCCGGGTTGAAAGTGAATTTCCATAAGAGTTCGCTAATCTTGGTTGAAGGAGGCCGCAGAAGTTCTAAATTGTAGAGTTGGCACAATCCCTTTCAATTATTTGGGGAATACAGTGAGAATGGGGCTTGGAAACCAGTGGTGGATATAAAGATACGTAGGTTATTCTCTTGGAACAACAACCATCTATCGAATGGGGGTCGTATCATCCTATTGAAGTTTGTCCTTTATGCCTTACCTCTCTATTACCTTTCTTTTTTTCAAGGTTACATCAGGTATTATCTTTAAACTGGGATCTTTATTTAAAAAATTATCATGGGGTGGGAGAGAAGATAGGAGGAAAGTGAATTGTTTTAAATGGGATAAGGTGTGTAGGGAGAAGAAAGATGGAGAGTTATGGATAAAAAAATTAAAGGCATTTAATGTAACCCTGTCAGGAAAATGGAAATGGAGGATGCTTAATGAAAAGGACAAATTGTAAGTTAAAGTTTTAGATTGCAAGTATCAGGGGGGCGGGAGTGGGGAGATTGATCGGAAAAATAGAAAGTGTATTATTTATGCGATGTAGTAATAGTGGGAATTTCCCAGATATCGATCTCGAGGACTGCGTATGACTACCTAGTTGAATATGTGGTTCAGTTAAACAAAATCAATATGGTGGGTTTATATTTGGGATTTAAACTTTAACAATAGTAATAATGAGCAGAAAGTAAATTATGACTTTTTATAATAATGAGCAACATGCTAGGTGTTGTACCCCAATTTTCCCCCCTAAGATTCCTCTATCATCTCATACCATCACAATGCAATCACATCACAAATTAGGATTTGGGGTTTATTTTCTTTTGCATCCTGTCTTAGGGTTGGCCTTTTGAATCACCAAGCACCTTGAAGAAATTTTATTTGTATATCCTGTACTTGGATGCTTCTAACTAACCTCAAAATGTGTATATTTTGTCTCTTGGAATATCATCTTGTAGGTCATGGCACAATTGCAGTCATCTCACCATCTCCTAACACAAATGATCAAAACTAGGGTTTGGAGTTTAATCAGGAGATCTTTGGATTTTTGGGAAATTCTTGATCCCATACTTCTCTACATAGTAATGAGCATCTATCATTGGAAGTTTGATCATCAATTTTGGCTTGAAAGGGTTCAATTGATAAAAAAGGGGTAAAATGGTCATTTTCTCAGAAGATAGTCAAAATCAGTTATTGACCAAGTGAAATTTTGGTCAACCATCAATTTAACATCCCTATTCTCATATTTCATGGTCAATAGTGCAAAAATATCAAGAGGAAGTGTGAATTAGAGTTAACTTGTCAAGAAAGTTATTTGAAGTTTTGAAATTTTTCTAAGTATCCATAGGGCTGCATTTTGACTGGCTATAACTTTCTCAATTTTTATTGAAAATGTGCAAACTTTATATGCCTAGAAAGAGGATGAAAAATTATCCAACTTTGTTGGAGTGGCCATAAGTTTAAAAAATGAAAGGAAAAGAAGTTATGAAGTTTGGAATATTTTTGACACTTAGTGAAATTTTGGTTTAAAATGCAAAAAATTGACTTCTTCGTGTCCATTTTTGAATGACCATTTGGACTCAAATCAAAAAGTTGGCAACATGAAAGTTGTAGATTGAAGCTTTATCTTCATTTTTCATTCAGGAATCATCTCAAATGGTTAAGTGTATATAAATATATGATGATTAGGATTCTGAGTTCAAAACTAAATTTTTGCCCAGCACAAGGCAAGCCACGCGCGCTAGGCAGTCATTTCATCAAACATGTTGTGGGTGCGCATTCATCAATACTTTTCTATGTGAAATATTCATTATTTTGAAAAATGTCCAACATCAAAGTTGAATCCCTAAATGTGAGGAACATTGTTGCTCCAGGAAGTTTCTCCAAATTCTCCATAAATTTTGAGATATAATTGAAGGAAGATGGCATCATACAAGCTGAAATGTTTTGCCCAACCAGGCCTCACGCGCGTGCATAATGCCTAGTCATGTCTGGCATTCCATCAAGCAGTTTGTAAGCATGCATTAATAGCCAAATATATCATTTATCCAAGCTACATTTTGGAAAATTTTGAACATCAAAGATGGAGTATGAAATGTCCTCTCCATTTTTGATTCAAACTTTGTGACTTTTCATGCACCATATAAGGAGGTATAGGCATGGCCATGAAATAGTATATTTGCATGAAAATGCATGGTATTTTTTTGTGCTAACCAAGCCCACTTTCCAGCTCACACACCCCAGCCCTATTTCACTTACTCCAAATCGCACGTTCTTGCACTCTCAAACAAAACAAAATGCATCATGCCTCTCACTTCCCATTTCTCACTTTTTATTTCATTCTATTCCCACACTCTATAAAAGGGACAGGCATTCAACATTCAAAGGGGGAATTCAGTAGCAAGCTCTTACTCTCTTTCTCTCTTCTTCAGAAAGTCAGCAACACACTTCTCTTTCTCTCTCTCAAAGCAAGCTTTACTCCATTGTTGAAATTTTCTTCTCTTCGAAACTACCTCCATCCTTGTTTCAGCTCTCATATTTCTTTCATTTCTTCAAATTTTGAGCAAGAGAAGCAAGTATCTCTGGGTTTCTCATCATTAGATCCAGCCAATAGTGAATTTATTTTTCACTTGAAAGGTAAAATTCAGATTTGGATTTCTTGATTGCTAGCTAAATTCAATGTCTGAGATCTTGCATACATGTTATTAGCTGGCCAAACAATAGGTCTGATGTATTGGATTGGTTTGATTCGAGCTCCATTGATGTTTTGAAATTTTTTGCAAATCATGCTCAAGTGAGTTTTCAGTGACTTTGAGCTTCAATTTCTCTTTGATCCTGCCTTGTTTTTGAAATCTAAAAGATGTGTGATGTTCTTCGAAGTTTGGTGATCATGCTTGCTTTTGGAATCATCTTAAATGGTTGAGTAATAAGAGAGAAATTGAAGCTGGAAGTTGCCTTGATGAAATCTGTTTTACACGTGTTTTGGTTTTGGCGTGTTGGTAGGGACGATGATGTGTCCCTGCCTGATTAAACATGGATGCATTTTAGCTTTTACAGCGCATTTTGTCAAGAAAGGGTGTAAAAAGCTTCATATATTAATTTTCTTTTGTTTTCTTAAATTTCATTTTAATATTTTCTTCATTTAAAAAATTATCAAAAAAATATTTTAAACTTATTTTTCAATATGTTTTCATATTTTTATTTTTATTCCATTTTTTAATCATTTTTCTTGATTATATAAAATCATGTAAATAATTAGAGTTTTAATATTTTTTAAAATCTTGAATTTTATTTTCCTATTTATATTAAGTAAAAAAATCATAAAAAATATTTTTGGACCCCTCTCTAAGATTATTACAAGAAAATATTTTTTGTCCTATTTTATAAAACTTTTGAATTACAAATTAAATCATTTAATTGGGCATATTCATCTTTTCCTTGTTTTTTTAATGAATTGTGTAAATAATTTTATTTCCTTTTTTCCTTTTGAGATAAAATTCAAGAAAAATATGATTTCTGATCCTTAGAGTTTTCTTAACATTTAGGTTATTCTACATCAAATTTATTTGACCTTTGGACCTAATTGATTAATTTTTGGACCTATTTTCTCTTTTTATGGTTTTTGCTTGATAATACACATTAATGGATTTGAATTTCTAACTTCCTATACCTATAAAATCAGAAATGAAATGTTTTGGAATGCTTGAACATATTGAGTCCATAAAAATCATTTTTTTGGAATTTTACTATGTGATTTCTTATTTTTTTCACAAATTATTTTCCAAAACCATCTAGTCTAAGGTTTAAACTTGCTAGTTTCCATGTTTGCATTTCTAAAGAAAACTTCCACCTCATTCCAGGGAAATCAAAGTTTATTTTTGACTTTTATAGGACCTTAGGAAGTTATGGTTTTAATTTCATAGTTTTTCAAGTTATTTTCATATTTTAAAACCATTTTTGACTTAAAATTGTTTTTAGGGTTTTCCCTTTGAACAATGTTTGGAAATTGTAAACTTTTGTACATGATTCTTATTTGATTCTTGAAATAGTATGTGGTAATAACTTAGAGAATATCTTGAGGCAAATTCTTCAACATCGTTGATAAACCAAATCCATTAAAATGGATGAATGATGTTGATGATATTTGAAACTCTATTCCCTTTCCCTCTTCATCTTATTCCCCTTTATTATTGTATTACATGTTATGGAATAATGATCTCTATATCATTTATCCAAACATGAAATACATATATTGCTATTTACCGGTCTCAAAATAGGCGCAACTTCTAAATAAGTCCACTTACGATTTCTTAACATAGCGCTAAATTTTGTCCCGATTCGAATAAATGATCATTCGTGGCCCAAACCTATGTTTGCAAGCCCAAGTATGTTAATTTGATCCCTTTGATCCAATAACCTTGAGATTCCTTGTGTGGAGGATTTTTTCTACCAATCCTCTAATGGATCTTCATAAAATTTGGTCAAAGCGGATCACTTAAACATTGTTGATCATTAATTGTTGCTTTGAGAATTCTTAAATGGATGATATACTTGATAAAAAGCAAATGCAGCTTGTTGTTGAGAGGCTTTGTTTCTACCAATCCTCTAATGAGTTCCAAATGCAAGTTTCAAGATGGTCATCCAACTAACCACTAATTATTAACAATTGACTTTACCTTATGCTTTTATTTTTATGTGTTAACTTTATGAACTATTTACTTTAGCATTTTCATTTCATGCTATTTTCATCTTTGCTCACTTGAGCTTTTCTTTTCTTTTCAAAAATACTTAATAATCAACATAATCCATAAAACTTAAATAATACTTGGACTATTTGGTTACTATCCTTGGCATTATGGAGTATTGGACTTCTTGGACATAGGATTAGAAACCTTGGCCTATGTTGGAGACCTTGTGACCTTAATTGATATTTTGTCTGGAGTTCTTGAGGTTTACCTCAAGACATTAGGTTGTTTGTTTGTTTTGTGTGCAGGTTATTGTGATTACATACTTTGGTTGTAATATGGAATTCACCTGTATACAGTCGTTACCATGTCCAATTTTTGTGAAGACTTAATACACTTGAAGTTTAGTTCTCTACGGAGGTCTAGTATCTTTGTTTGCTTGGTTTCAATCCAAAAATGGGAATTCTATCTTGACTCATAATGTCAAGTATTGGCTTCTTGTTGGTTATATGCTTCTTATCCCTAGCTTTTACCTTATGCTTTAGTATAGTCTCTTCATCTCCTCCCTTCTTCTTTAATTTCAAAAATCTTCTTCCTTCTTTTGAAAACTCTTCTTGTTTTGAAACTTGAACCATTTTCATAATAAGCTTGGACTTATGTCCATGCATTTTCAAAAAATTTTCATAAATAAACTTCAATCAATTTAATAATACCTTAACATTTTTGTGAGAAGACTAAAAATCAATCAATCTCATTTTAAACCATTTTGCCACTTTGGCTTTTTACTTTAAAACTTTTTCTCAAAATATTGGACTCTTGTCAATCCTTGTAGTGATGCAAATGACTATACTTCTATAATATATAGTGAAGTGAGATATTTTCCACTTGGGTGTTGAGTGAGGCATTGTTGATTTTAAAATCCAAGCCATATCCTCCATTTGAGATGATGCAAATTCTCCTTTCTTATGATTGTGGGTAGTAAGTATGTTTTCCATACGGACAATCACGATGATGTCTTATCTCATAAAATTAACCAATACACTTGTGTTTTAAAATTTTCAAAAGGTGAACTACGTGTACCCTGATCCCCTATTGCACGGAAGGTGGTACATAGGCACTAAAGGTTCGCAACCGCGGCGGGTGCAAAAATCATAAAAAATATATTTCTTTTCTCATCTCCATCATATATTTTTTATACAACATTTTATAGCCAAAATATACAGATTTTTCAAAGAGGTTCCTGCGGAGTACCGTAGATGTTTAGGGTGCTAATACCTTCCCTTTGCATAACCAACCCCCTTACCTAGAATCTTTCCCCTTCCTTTGGGTTACTCTCTCTTTTCCCATTCCTTTGGAAATAATAAAGCGCGATGGGGATTTTATTTTGATCTGTATAAGTCTAGTCAATCCAATGGCTTAGTCTTAAACATTTCTACCGCTACAGAAAAAAATGGTGACTTCACTGTGGAAAGATTGACCTGTTGCTGCTCCATCCCTAAGTGGGTTAAACCTATCTTTGTTTATATCTGTATATGTGATATTGTTTGTTATATATTATATGTTGTATATCTGTTTATCTTGATTTTCCTGGTTTTCAGGGTGCTTGGTGATTTCTCATAAGTCCTATACCCGGACTTGGGCAAACTTAAGATAGGACGGGCGGTATAGTCATGTTAACTTTGATGGAGTAATCCTAAAAAAGGAGGTATGAGATCCCCCACTCAGTGAAGCCCCCTTTGACTATAGTGTCGTTTACCGAGTAATCGGAAAGACGTGCTGCTTTTGACTTGGGAGCCCGCTGAAGCCGAGGACCGTAGAATACCTAACCCATCTTGGCCTTTTAGGTGTAGTGCGGAAGCTATGACAGAGTAATCTGGAAATAGTTTTCACGCGATACTATGCTCGGACGAGTTTTTCTTGCGAATATTACTAATTACCAAGTTAATAGGGAAGTTGGTAATATCTAAAGGAAGGATGTAGACTCTGGGAACCTCTAGAACCTTGTTCGGCATGTGATAACTTTTATACCATACCTTATGGGTAGTACCTTCGACCTTATGGTTGTGACGTTGAACCTATGAACCCTATGTTTATGATCTTGTGTGTGATTGTTGCATCATGCACCCATGCATTCATAAGCATCTTTTGAAGAAATTTTATTTCAAGGGACTTGAAAGTTGACCATTTGTGAATATCTCAGGTACCTTTTGACCATGGATTCTGGAAAAAGAAAGACCGGAAAATATAGTTTCAAAGATCCTAAGATAGATGAGTTGATCAGTCTAATTTCCAAGATTGAGTGTTCTAGAGATTTTCAGAAGAAGTATGGATCCATCATTCCTCTCATGAAGCTTAGGATGAAGGAGGGTATTCTCTCGACCTTGGTCCAGTTCTATGATCCATTGTATCATTGCTTTACTTTCCCCGACTATCAGTTGATGCCTACACTAGAGGAGTATTCTTATCTGTTGGTTTTACCTATTATCGATCGTGTTCCTTTTACTGGTTTGGAGGGTGAGCCAAAACCACACGAGATTGCTACTTTGATCCATCTGGGGAAGTCTGAGGTTGAAGCCCATATGACTACTAAAGGAGGGATTAGAGGATTACCATCTCAGTTCTTATTGGAGAAAGCTCGTTACTTTTCTAGGATGAAGAGTACAGTTGCTTTTGAGGCCATCCTTGCTCTACTTGATTATGGGTTGTTTTTATTTCCTAATGTGGACAAGTTTGTTGACATTAATGCTATCGAGATCTTCATGATTGGAAACCCAGTTCCTACATTGTTGGGTGATGCTTATTATTCTATTTATCTTTGGAATTCTTATCATGGGGGGATCATTATCTGTTGCACACCTCTATTGTACCAGTGGTTTATTGCTCATATGCCCCAGTCTGATGCTTTATGGGATGTCAGGAAGGAACCCCGTTGGGCTCCTAAGATCATGGAACTTACTCACTCAGTTATTGATTGGTATCATCGGGCTTACCATGATGTAGAGATTGTCGATAATTATGGTAGTTTCCCAAATGTACCTCTTCTTGGTACAAAGGAAGGAATTAACTACAATCCTGTTCTTGCACGATGACATCTTGGTTATCCAATGAGGGATAAACCAAATAGTGTTCATTTGAATAGTTTCTTCCTGAAGAAGGGAGAAGACCATAAGGAAGCTAGGGAGAAGACTGTGAAGGCCTGGCGTCACATTCATAGGAAGAGTAGGAAAGACTTTGGACCTAGGGGGGTTGTTTCTTTGGAGCCTTATCTTCAGTGGGTCCAAACGAGAGCTATTCAGTTGAAGATGTCGTATTCTCGGGAAGCACATATGCCTGATTTGTTTGTGAAGACCACACCTACCTTATTGGATGATATGGAAGAGCTACAGCTTGCTTTAGTCAGGATGCAACAAGAAAAGGAAGCTTGGAATAATAAGTGCTAAACTTTAGAGATTTCCTATAGAGCAGACTTGAAGGAGAAAGACGACTTGATTGAGATTTTTGAGAGTCGGGATGTAAAGAAAATGGAGAGGAAAGGGGATTTATTTTCCCCTAAGCCTCAGTCAGATGCTAGTTGCTCACTTCCAGATTCAGGTGATTAGAAGGGGGTTGCCACTAGATATGTGGAAGAAAAACAGAAGTTAAAGGCTCAGATTGCAAGACTTACAGGGAAGCGCCAGCGTATAGAGTGATCTCCATCAGCTTTACTTCTTTGTGTTTTAGACTTTATTTTCATCTTGTAATTGGGATTATTGAAACTTGTAATCCATTTTGAAGTTATTATAATAAATGTTTTTCAGTATTTCAAATGTGTTATTACTTTGATATTTGCAATATGTCTATAAATCTTTAAGTCCCTTGAAATATTAATAATAAAAATAAATCATGTGCATTGCATATCATGCATCATATTGCACATATTTCTTGCATTTATTATGCATATCCAGGTGTCTCACCAAGCTTCTTTACTTTGTTCAGCAAGCTGTCTCACCACTACAATACTCGAGCTAATTTCAGAAGGAAGATGGACAACTTAGAACAAGAGAATCGCGAGCTGTGCGAGGAGGTTTCTGCTCTGAAGGCTGGCATGGCCAATCTCACTGCTCTGATGGAATCTCTGGTGGCTGCTCAGAATCAACCACCGAGTGTTCGTCCTCAATAAATAAAGGTTACTACTGAAGCTCCAATTGTTTGTGTCTATTACTCCAGCTGTTGTTCAGAATCGCATGCCTCAAGGTTGCCCATGGGGAATTCCAGAGAACTTTGTGCCTGAAGGTTTCAATCTTGGTCCTCAAGTTACTCCAGTTGTTTAGACTACTGTTACTCCTGCACCTCCTATGGTGCATGCTACTCCTACTGCACCTCCTTCGGTGAATATGGTCCCATTTGCTAATGATGATATGTATCGTCCTTTTCCTCCACCAAGTGAAGGCTTGGATATTTATGATAAAATGGATGATTTTCAAGATCAGTTTGGCAAGATGCAGAGGAAGATGAAGGCCCTCATGGGAAAGGAATTGTTCGGACAGAATGTGAATGATTTATGCTTGGTCCCGAATGTCAAGATACCTGCGAAATTTAAAAGTCCCAGAATTCTAGAACTATAAGGGCAACACTTATCCTCGTGCTCATCTTGTGATGTATATAAGAAGGATGTCTACCCACACTGATGATCAACATCTGCTGATTCACTTTTTTCAGGATAGTTTGACTAGTGCTGCATTGAAGTGGTATATGAGTTTTGACAGCGTCAATATCCATACTTTCAACAACTTGGGAGAAGCATTTATCAGAAAACACAAATACAACGTGGACATGACGCCAGACCGTGATCAACTCAGGGCCATGGTCTAGAAGGACAAAGATTCATTCAAAGAATATGCACAGAGATGGCGTGAGGTAGCCGCCCAAGTGATTCCTCCCCTGGAAGAAAAGGAGATGACTAAGATTTTCCTGAAGACTCTGGGTGCTTTCTACTACGAGAGGATGGTAGCGAGTGCGCCAAGTGACTTTACTGAAATGGTGGGAACGGGTATCCGTTTGGAAGAGGCTATAAGAGAGGGTCGTTTAATAAAAAAGTGAAAGTTACGGAAGTACGAAGAAGCCATCCTATGGGTTTGCCAAAAAGAAGGAAGGAGATACAAATGCTGTTATGCAAGAGAGGAAGGTTAATCCTCCTAGAAGAAATTATCAGCATCACCAACAGGTTGCCTCAGTAACTCCAATTGTTGGTGTATCTCCAACCACCGTTGCTTATCAGAGACCATCCCTTCAAGGGAATCAAGGGTATAATCAGAGAAGGGAGATTTATGACCCTATCCCTATGAGCTATATAGAATTACTCCCGGCGTTAATTCAGAAGAAGTTGGTTCAAACCATACAACCTCCCGCTATACCATCAGCATTGCCTTGGTATTACAAGGCAGACCAAACATGTGCTTTTCATCAGGGAATACCAGGGCACAATGTTGAGAACTGTTATCCTTTCAAAACTGAAGTACAAAAATTGGTGAAGTCTGGTATCTTGTCCTTCAAAGATGTTGGCCCTCATGTGAAAGATAATCTTTTGCCAAAGCATGAAGGAGCAAATGATGTGAACATGGTTTCTGGTTGTCCAGGCGACTTCCAGATTTTTGATATTAAATTGGTTAGAGGGGATTTGGTAAAAATGCATGCAGACCTCTGTGAATTTAGCTACTATATGCATGACCATGCCGGTTGTGCTATTTGCAGTACAAATATACAGGGTTGTGACAAGATAAAGGCTGATTTGCAGGAGATGATAGATGAGGGCCTCATGCACATAATCAGGCCTAGGGCAGAGTATGAAGAGGAAGTAAACATGGTTTCTGGATGTCCTGGAGAGTTCATAATCTTTGATGTGGAATATATGAATGAGGATCTGGTACAATTGCATGCTACTTTCTGCCACATGGCTGGTCAGGTAGAACATCAGTATGTATCTTTCCGAATTTGCTACCGGGACTCCCGAGGATGTTTAATTGTAAGGAAAGGTGTTCAGTTGTTATTGGATAATGAAACTATCAAGGTTACATGCCAAAGGGATGATTACCATGAGGTTAATGAGATTGAGGTTTGTTTGGCTAAAGAAGAGTCAGATGATGAGTATGCCTCTGCGGATGAGTTCTTCTCTTCAGATGACGATATGTTTTCCAGAGATGACTCTGTAATGGCTAAATGTGTTGAAGAGGGAGTAAATGTTATTGTGCCTTGTTTTGGTGCACCCACCCATTTTGAAGTTGAATATCATGGCAAGCCAACTATTACTCCATTGGTGATTAACTTACCAAGTCTTATCCCCTACAAGTCAGACAAGGTTGTGCCCTACAAATGTAATGCTACAATTTTAAAGGATGGTGTAGAAGTTCCCATCCAACCAATGCCTAATGTTGGTAATATTGATGAGACTAGTAGAGTGAACCACAGTGGTCGTGTATTTAAACCAATTGTTCGTGGAAATGATAATGCTGGAAATAAAATTATTGAAGATGTCGAACCCAAGAAGGCAGTGGGGGAATCTAGTGGAGCTACGCTAGAAAAAGAGGTGGATGATATTTTGAATATAATCAAGATGAGCGACTATAGAATTGTAGATCAGCTACTGCAAACTCCTTTAAAATATCTATCTTGGCTTTATTGATGAACTCCTCTGCTCACAAAGAATATTTGATGAGGGTATTGGACCAAGCTTTTGTGGAAAGTGATATTCCAGTAGACCAATTCAGCAGTGTGGTAGGGAACATTACATCATGTAATAACCTGAGTTTTTGCGACGATGAACTTCCCGATGAAGGAAGGAATCACAATCTGGCCCTCCACATCTCTATGAACTGCAAGAATGATTCATTATCCAATGTGCTGATTGATAATGGATCCGCATTAAACATTATACCAAGGAGCACACTTATGAAGTTGAAATATCAAGGAACGCCCATGTGCCCAAGTGGCATTATTGTGAAAGCGTTTGATGGATCAAGGAAATCTATTATTGGTGAAGTTGACTTGCCTATTCATATAGGCCCACATTTGTTTCAGATTACTTTCCAGGTCATGGATATTATACCCGCTTACAGTTGTTTGTTGGGACGACTGTGGACACATGAGGCAGGGGCTGCCACTTCGACTTTACACCAGAAGTTGAAGTTTGTACGTGAAGGAAAGGTTGTATTTATAAATGGAAAGCAGACATTATTGATATCTCATTTGTCCTCTTTCAGCATTGTGGAAGCTGATGAAGCTGCTGTTGGAACCCAGTTCCAAGCTTTATCCATTGATAATATAAGAGGAAATGAGAACTCTATGGCTTCATTTAAGGATGCTCAGCAGGTTGTGTGTAATGACCATAGTGAAGTATGGGGATAAATTGTTGATCCACCTATAAACAAGAATAGAGCTGGCTTGCGATTCTATGTGAAGAATGATAGAGGTAAGAGCATGAAGCTGAAGTCTGCTGCAGGCAAGTATCAAGACATCTTTCGTAGCGGGGGTTATCTTCATCCAACTGTTTTCGAGATTAATGCCATTATGGAAGATGAAGAAGAGCCAGAAATGCCAAATTATGTGACGCACAGAGTTAGGGTTCAGAACTGGATCACCATTGATGTTCCCTCTTGCATACATGTTTCAAAATAATTTGTTTTTGTTAATCTTTTTGAAAAGCTTTCACTCCGCCCAAGGTGAAAGTATTGATATTGTACGGGCTTATCTGTTTGCTTTGATTTTTAAAATCAATAATAAAAGTTGTCTTTGTTTCCCAAATTGGGTTTTTATTTTTTGCTTTTTCATGGAAAATGGTAATCATAAAAAACCTTTCAAAATAAATAATATCTACAATTCAATCTGCATGATCACTTGTTATATGTGTCAGTTTCTAAAAGCAATCATAAATCATATGTGCAGATTAATTAAAAAACCCGTTGAATACAATGACCCTGCACTCTCTCCCAACTTTGAATGTCTTGAGTGTAGGGCCGGAGAAGAAGACTATGATGAGATTCCAGAAGAGGTCTCACAATTGCTTGAGCGCGAGGAGAATTCCATTCATCCATATAAAGAGCCATTAGAAGTAATCAATTTGTGTTCAGCAGAAGATCCGAAGGAAGTCAAGATTGGAGCATTACTGCATCCTAATGTGAAGAGAAGGTTGGTTGAGATGTTGAAAGAGTATGTGGATATTTTTTCTTGGTCTTACCAAGATATGCCTGGTCTAGATACATATATTGTAGAGCACCATTTTCCGCTGAAGCCAGAGTGCCCACCAATCAAACAGAAGTTGCGAAGAACTCACCCAAATATGGAAGCAAAGATCAAAGAAGAAGTTCTAAAGAAGATTAATGCCAGTTTTCTTGTGACATCAGTGTACCCTCAGTGGATTTCCAATATTGTCCCAGTACCGAAGAAAGACAGAAAAGTTCGCATGTGCGTAGATTACAGAGATCTAAATAAAGCTAGTCCAAAAGATGATTTTCCATTGCCACACATTGATATGTTAATGGATAGCACAACAAAATTCAAAGTTTTCTCGTTCATGGACGGATTTTCCGGGTATATAATAAAATAAGGATGTCTCCCGAGGACATGGAAAAAATAACGTTTATCACACCCTGGGGAACATTCTGTTACAGAGTGATGCCCTTCGGGTTGAAGAACGCTGGTGCAATGTACCATAGGGCTATGACAACCCTATTCCATGATCTGATGCACAAGGAAATTGAGGTATATGTTGATGATATGATTGATAAATCCCATACTGAAGAAGGGCATGTAGAATATTTGTCGAAGTTGTTTCAGCGTTTGAGGAAGTATTGTCTCCGCTTGAATCCATATAAATGTACCTTCGGTGTTCGGTCAGGGAAATTGTTGAGTTTCATTGTTAGCCAGAGAGGGATTGAAGTTGACCCTAAATAAAGTCAAAGCAATCTAAGAAATTCCAACGCTGAGAACTGAAAAGAAAGTCAGAGGGTTCCTCGGATATTTGAATTATATTTCCAGATTCATTTCCCACATGACTGCAACGCGTGAACCGATCTTTAAGTTGTTAAAGAAAGATCATGGTTGTGTGTGGACAGATGACTGCCAAAGGGTATTTGAAAGTATTAAATAATATATGCTTAAACCTCCTATCTTGCTCCCTCCTATTGAAGGAAGACCATTGATTATGTATCTGACAGTGTTAGATAATTCCATGGGCTATATTCTGGGACAACAATATGAAATAGGGAAGAAAGAGTATGCCATTTATCATCTTAGTAAAAAGTTTACTGATTGTGAATTGCAGTATTCCATGCTGGAAAAGACATGCTATGCTCTGGCCTGGGTGGAAAAACGTTTGCGGCAGTATATGTTGAATCACACTACTTGGTTGATCTCAGAAATGGATCCAATCAAGTACATTTTTGAAAAGCCTGCTCTTACTGGGAGAATTGCCCGCTGGAAGATGCTGCTATCTGAATATGACATCGAATACTGCACTCGAAAAGCTATTAAAAGCAGTGTGTTGGCAGATTATCTTGCTCACCAACCAGTTGATGATTATCACTTTGATGTATGATTTCCCCGATGAGGATGTGATGTTTCTGAAAGTGAAAGATTGTGATGAACCATTGTCTGAGGAAGGTCATGATCCTGAATCTTACTGGAGCATGATATTTGATGGAGCTGTGAATACTTATGGTAAAGGAATCGATGTTGTGATTGTCACTCCACTGGATCACAAATTCCTTTTACTGCAAGGTTGACATTTGATTGTACTAATAATATGGCTGAATATGAGGCGTGCATCATCGGTCTCGAGAAAGCTATTGATCTCAGAATTAAAATTCTAGATGTGTATGGAGATTCAGCTTTGGTAATAAATTAGATTAAAGGAGAGTTGGATACTCGTCACCCCGACTTGATCCTTTACAAAGATTATACTAGATGATTGTTACCCTTCTTTAATAAAGTTGAATTCCATCACATCCCTAGAGACGAAAATCAAATGGCAGATGCTCTGCAAACTCTAGCTTCTATGTATCAAGTGAATACTTGGAATGATATACCTCGAATTATAGTTCGGTGACTGGATAGGCCCGCTCATGTGTTTACAACAGAAGAGGTGGCAGATGAGAAACCTTGGTATTATGATATCAGGCATTTTCTTCAGACTCAGAAGTACCCGATTGGTGCATCGAATAAAGATAGAAAGACATTGAGAAGATTAGCTGGCAGCTTCTTCCTCAGTGAAAATGTGTTGTACAAGAGAAATTATGACATGGTCTTGCTTAGATGCATGGAGAGACACGAAGCAGACATGTTGATGCATGAGATTCATGAAGGTTCGTTTGGCACTCATGCCAATGGAAGTTCGATGGCTAAAAAGATGCTAAAGGCAGGTTACTATTGGCTGACAAGGGAATCTGACTGTTACATATTTGCAAAGAAGTGCCATGAATGCCAGATTTATGCGGATAAGATATATGTGCTTCCGACACTTCTAAATGTTATTTCTTCCCCGTGGCCTTTCTCTATGTGGGGTATTGACATGATTGGAATGATAGAACCCGAAGCTTCGAATGGAAATCGTTTTATCTTGGTAGCAATTGATTACTTCACCAAATGGGTGGAAGATGCTTCATATGCTAATGTTACTAAGCAGGGGGTAGTGCACTTCATTAAGAACAATCTCATATGTCGGTATGATGTGCCGAGCAGAATTATCACCGATAATGGCTCGAATCTGAACAACAAGATGATGACAGAACTTTGTGAAGAATTCAAGATTGTCCATCATAAGTAATCTCCATATAGGCCGAAGATGAATGGGGTTGTTGAAGCTGCTAATAAGAATATCAAGAAGATCATCTAGAAGATGGTTGTTACTTATAAATATTGACATGAAATGCTCCCTTTTGCTTTACATGGATATCGGACATCTGTCCACACTTCAACAGGAGTAACCTCGTTCTCCCTTGTGTATGGAATGGAAGCGGCGCTCCCAATCGAGGTTGGGATTCCCTCTTTGCGTGTGATAATGGAAACCAAGTTGTCAGAGGCTGAATGGGTTCAGAACAGGTTTGACCAATTGAATTTGATCGAAGAGAAGAGAATGATGGCTTTGTGTCATGGGCCATTATATCAGAAGAGAATGAAGAAAGCTTTTGATAAGAAGGTCAAACCTCGTGAATTCAGAGAAGGCGACCTCGTGCTCAAGAAGATCATGTCTTTTAACGCTGATTCTAGGGGAAAGTGGACTCCCAATTTTGAAGGCCCATATGTTGTCAAGAAACCTTCTCTGGTGGTGCATTAATTCTTGAAACTATGGATGGCGAGGAGTTCCCACGTCCCATGAATGTTGATGTAGTCAAGAAATACTTCGCGTAAAGAAATAAAAGAACAACTCGCTAAGTTGAAAACCTGAAAGGGCGACTTAGGAAAAAAGGAGCGTCTTAGTAGGCCGAAAACCCGAAAGGGCGGTCTAGGAAAAAATTAGAGACATAAACAGAATAAAATTTCCCGCTAAGTTGAAAACCCACAAGGGCAGCTTAGGCAAAAGTTAGGGACTTTCTTGGCAAGTAACTAGATCAGACAAGACTTGATCATTGAAGCAACAATCTTCTTGGATCCTCACCATACTTCAACGGAAGTTGTTGCTTAGAATTTCAAAGTTGTTAGAGGGAATAATGGTCATTGTATCTGAATGTACCTTTTTCATTATATATTACCATTTTCTGAACTTTGTAATCATCCGTGGAGTCTCGCCATTCGTAGACTACCATTCTATCAATAAAATTTGAGCTTTTATCCAATTCTTTGTAATTCTTATTTTATTCAGCTTACAAAGACTCCATTTATTATTGATAATAATTTTCAAAGCAAAAAGGTTAAATAATAAAATTATTTTTCAAAAAGAATTTACAAATTACTTTTACTTAAGATTTTGTGATTCAAGAGGAAAACAAAAATGGTGATCCCAGGAATGGACGAACTCCAGTAATTTTAGGAAGTTTTGTTTCCCCCAGGAAGGTTTTCTCGGATCGTTTTCGCTGGTATGCACATGATTTTTGTATATTAAAGAAGATAACAATTGGCCTAAGGTGCAGTATCGGGTTTGTGATCCCATTGTTCCCAGTCAAGTCTTGGTTCATTTTTTGATTTTGGGTTTGCATGGTCTGAAGTCTCTATCCCAGATTCCCCAGCGAAGTCTTCCCTCATATGATGAAAGGTCTTGTTTCCTTGGTGTACTGAGATGGAATTATTTGCAAAATGTTACTCTTTATGCAGTATTGGCATTATTATTGGTATGTATTTCCCTGGAAACTAGACCAGGGCAGTATATCTTATAAGAAGTGTTGAGACAGTTGTCAACCCTTTGGGTTTTCACCCTCCAAGTGCTGGGTTTGATTTAAAATTTCCATGAGTTTGACCTCTTGCTATAATGATAACTTCTTGATTCCCCAGGAAGGCTATCCCAGGGCATATTTTTTGGAATAGGTTTGCATGATATGAAGACTCAATCCAAGATTCCCCAGTGAAGGCTTCACTTATTTGATAGAAGTCTTTTCTCCCCGTGCATGCTGAGTTGGACTCATTTGTGAAGTATCTCCCTTTCGGTAGTACTTGCATTTTGTTTGATTGCCCGATAGTCAGGCAAGGGCAATGTTTCATTTAAGAAGTGTTAAGGCATTTGTCAGTTTTTTGGGTTTTCACCCGCCAAGTGTTGGGTTTGATTTAAAATCCCCATAAGATTGATTTCTTGCTGTAATGTTTGACTTCTTAACTCCCCAAGTTGTTATCCCCATGAGGTTTCATACTTTTTCCCCAGAGAGGTTGGTGCAATACTTACTCTCAATATTGAAGAGCGTATTTTGGTTTCCCCTCAACGATGTGGTATTGTCCTCCCCAATGAAGTCAGCACGAGGTCCCCAGTTGATATCTCGATGGTGAGGCATTATCTCCCCTAGTGAAGTCTGTATGATATTCCCCCAATGAAGTCAGCATAAGATCCTCAGTTGATGTTTTGACGATATGGTTTTCATCTGCCTTATTTGAAATTAGTATTGCATTTCCCAGTAGAAGTACGGATCGTGAAAACATTTGTTTCCCTATTGAAATCTGTGTGTTATTCCCCGGTGAAGCCTGGAGAAGGATGTTATATCCCTGTATCTATACTGATTTGTCGCTATGACGTGATTATTTTCAGATTATGTTCTTTCCCAGTGAAGTTAAGCCGTGAAGTAGGAATCTGTTTCCTCAGTTGGTGCTTACTTTCTTTTGAAATGTTCATCTTGGATGTGATTTAGTCGAGTATTGACGTTACCCGAGTTAGTTTTGTCTGGTTATCCCCAGTGTTATATGTTTGTTTTGTCAGCATATACATAATAGCACTCATGCATTCATACATACATCATACATAGTTGAATTTAGAGAATCATTGCTCATTCGTATTCATAAATATTTTGTTGACATATTACCCTGTTTTGCAGAGCTGTGTTATCCTCTCTCTAATAGAGTTTCATCCTTAAGAATAAAGCGTATATTCTTACAATTTTTCCAGAGTTATCCCTCGTGGAAGTTTTTCTTCCTGTACAGCTCTTTGTCTGGATGGTT
Source organism: Vicia faba (assembly GCA_948472305.1). NCBI lineage: Eukaryota > Viridiplantae > Streptophyta > Magnoliopsida > Fabales > Fabaceae > Vicia > Vicia faba. The sequence continues at coordinate 1,636,476,749 of OX451738.1, forward strand.
TGGGTTTCCCACTTGAGTTTATTTCTCAAAGGATGTATTTTGACTGATTGTTTTACTCCAGTTTATTTCTGGTTTGAATCTATGATCCTCAACAATATTATTAATTTGGATTTCTGCAAGCTTCGAGCATTGGTTTGAGAATGTGCATTTACTTTGGCATGAGAAGACTTTATCTCCCCAGCAGGAATATATTGGCATTTCCACAAGAAGTCATGATTCATTCCCCAGGAAGTCATATTTCTTTTCCCAGGAAGTCATATTTCATTCCCCAGGAAGTGATATTTCTTTCCCCAGGAAGCCATATTGCTTTACCCAGAAAGACATCTTTACGATCCTTCCTATAACAGCAAGTAGCAGGTCTCTTTATTTGAGCAACTTTTACTTCTCCGTAAAAGTCGACGTTACTTTTTTGCTATCTTCTCTATGAGTGGATAGTTTGCAGTTCGTTGTCAAATTACTCCAGTGGATGGCAAGTCTTTTTAATATGACAGAGATAATTCATTAAGAAATCCTTGCAAGTGGTAGTCTCTTTATTTGAGACACCTTATATATTACCCTTTCCAGGCGAAATGCCTTGGTTAAAGAAGAAGTTAAGACCCGTTTTAGGTGAAACGCCATGATTTTAGGAAAACTTGTTATCTTTTTGCTACCCTTAGTGAACGTTGGTAGTTCACCGTCAGTGAACGTCGATGCTATGATATTTTCTCTCTACCTTCATTTAAAGTTGGTAGTTCATCATCAGTGAACGTCGATGATGTTTTTTCTTACTACCTTCAGTGAAAGTTGGTAGTTCACCATCAGTGAACGTTTGTGATTGTTATCTTTTTGGTACCCTCGGTGAACGTTGGTAGTTCACCGTCAGTGAACGTCGGTGCTATGATATTTCCTTTATCTTACTACCTTCAGTGAAAGTTGGTAGTTCACCATCAGTGAATGTTGGTGATTGTTATCTTTTTGATACCCTCAGTGAACGTTGGTAGTTCACTGCCAGTGAACGTCTGTGCTATGATATTTCTTTTCTCTTACCACCTTCAGTGAAAGTTGGTAGTTCACCATCAGTGAATGTCGGTAATTGTTATATTTTTGTCACCCTCAGTGAACGTTGGTAGTTCAGCGTCAGTGAACATCAGTGCTATGATATTTCTTTTCTCTTACTACCTTCAGTTAAAGTTGGTAGTTCACCATCAGTGAATGTTGGTGATTGTTATCTTTTTGCTACCCTCAGTGAACATTGGTAGTTTACCGTCAGTGAACGTCGGTGCTATGATATTTCTTTTATTTCCACCTTCAGTGAACGTTGGTAGTTCACCATCAGTGAATGTTGGTGATTTTTATCTTTTTTCTATCTTTAGTGAATGTTGGTAGCTCACCGTTAGTGAACGTCGGTGTTTTCATTCTTTTCTCTTTCTACCTTCAGTGAACGTTGGTAGTTTCGCCTTCAGTGAAAGTTGGTGTATCCTTTGACCTTTTACCGTCATCATAGAGTGAGGTCTTTTGATTCACAAATGATTTATTTTCCTAGCCGAGTTTCTCTTTTGATCCTTATTTCCTTTGCTACATACCCATTGGTGTTTTTCTTCTCTTTAGATTTTTCCATCTGCATTCATAATCATAAGCACTGCATGGCATCTTAGGGCCAAAAACAGGGTTTGTTTTATATTTAAGTATCTTCGATCACATCGACACGAAGATTTTTAACCTTCGTATCTCCGGATAGAAGAAACTTAAATAAGGGCAGCTGTTGTACCCCAATTTTTGCCTCTAAGATTCCTCTATCATCTCATACCATCACAATGCAATCACATCACAAATTAGGGTTTAGGGTTTATTTTCTTCTACATCCTGTCTTAGGATTGGCCTTTTGAATCACAAAGAACCTTGAAGCACTTTTATTTGTATATCCTATACTTGTATGCTTCTAACTAACCTCAAAATGTGTATATTTTTTCTCTTGGAATATTATCTTGTAGGTCATGGCACAATTGCAGTCATCTCACCATCTCCTAACACAAATGATCAAAACTAGGATTTGGAGTTTAATCAGGAGATCTTTGGATTTTTGGGAAATTCTTGATCCCATACTTCTCTACATAGTCATGAGCATCTATCATTGGAAGTTTGGTCATCAATTTTGGCTTGAAAGGGTTCAATTGATAAAAAAAAAAGGGGTAAAATGGTCATTTTCTCAAAAGACAGTCAAAATTAGTTATTGACCAAGTGAACTTTTGGTCAACCATCAATTCAACATCTCTATTCTCATATTTCATGGTCAATAGTGCCAAAATATCAAGAGGAAGTGTGAATTAGAGTTAACTTGTCAAGGAAGTTATTAGAAGTTTTGAAATTTTTCTAAGTATCCATAGGGATGAATTTTGACTGGCTATAACTTTCTCAATTTTTATTGAAAATGTGCAAACTTTATATGCCTAGAAAGAGGATGAAAAATTCTCCAACTTTGTAGAATTTTCCATAAGTCCAAAAAATGAAAGGAAAAGAAGTTATGAAGTTTGGAAGATTTTTGACACTTAGTGAAATTTTGGTTAAAAATGCAAAAATTTGACTTCTTCATATCCATTTTTGAATGACCATTTGGACTCAAATCAAAAAGTTGGTACCATGAAAGTTGTAGATTGAAGCTTTCTATTCATTTTTCATTCTAGAATCATCTCAAATGGTTAAGTGTAGAGAAAGATATGATGATTAGGATTCTGAGTTCAAAACTAAATTTTTGCTTAGCACAAGGCAAGCCACGCGCGCTAGGCAGTCATTTCATCAAACATTTTGTGGGCACCCATTCATCAATACTTTTCCATGTGAAATATTCATTATTTTTAAAAATTTACAACATCAAAGTTGAAGCCCTAAATGTGAGGAACAATGTTGCTTCAGGAAGTTTCTCTAAATTCTCCTTAAATTTTGAGATATAATTGAAGGAGGATGGCATCATACAAGCTGAAATGTTTTCGCAACCAGGCCTCACGCGTGCGCAGAATGCCTAGTCATGCCTGGCAATCCATCAAGCAGTTTGTAAGCATGCATTAATAGCCAAATATCTCATTGATCCAAGCTTCATTTTGGAAAATTTTGAACATCAAAGATGGAGTATGAAATGTCCTCTCCATTTTTGATTCAAACTTTATGACTTTTCATGCACCATAGAGGAAGATATAAGGAGGTATAGGCATGGTCTTGAAATAGTTTATTTGCATGAAAATGCATGGTATTTTTTTGTGCCAACCAAGCCCACTTGCCAGCTCACACGCCCCAACCCTGTTTCACTTACTCCAAAATGCATGTTCTTGCACTCTCAAACAATACAAAACGCAGCATGCCTCTCACTTCCCATTTCTCACTTTTTATTTCATTCTTTTCCCACACTCTATAAAAGGGCAAGGCATTCAACATTCAAAGGGAGAATTTAGTAGCAAGATCTTACTCTCTTTCTCTCTTCCTCACAAAGTCAGCAACACACTTCTCTTTCTCTCTCTAAAAGCAAGCTTGACTCCATTGTTGAAATTTTCTTCTCTTCGAAAATGCCTCCATCCTTGTTCGAGCTCTCATATTTCTTTCATTTCTTCATATTTGGAGTAAGAGAAGCAAGTATCACTGGGTTTCTCATCATTAGATCCAGCCAATAGTGAATTTATTTTTCACTTGAAAGGTAAAATTCATATTTGGATTTATCGATTGCTAGCTTAATTCAATGCTTGAGATCTTGCATACATGTTATTAGTTGGCCAGACAATAGGTCTGATGTATTGGATTGGTTTGATTCGAGCTCCATTGATGTTTTGAAATTTTTTGCAAATCATGCTCAAGTGAGCTTTCGGTGACTTTGAGTTTCAATTTCTCTTTGATCCTGCCTTGTTTTTGAAATCTAAAAGATGTGTGATGTTCTTCGAAGTTTGATGATCATGTTTGCTTTTGGAATCATCTTAAATGGTTGAGTAATAAGAGAGAAATTGAAGTTGGAAGTTGCCTTGATGAAATCTGTTTTACACGTGTTTTGGGTTTTGGTGTGTCGGTAGGGACGATGACGTGTCCCTGCCTGATTGAACATGGATGCATTTTATCCTTTACAACACATTTTGTCAAGAAGAGGTGTAAAAAGCTTCATATATTAATTTTCTTTTGTTTTCTTAAATTTCATTTTAATATTTTCTTCATTTCCAAAATTATCAAAAAAACATTTTAAACTTGTTTTTCAATATATTTTCATATTTTTATTTTTATTTCATATTTTTAATCATTTTTCTAGATTAAATAAAATCATGTAAATAATTAGGGTTTTAATATTTCTTTAAAATCTTGAATTTTATTTTCCTATTTCTATTAAGTAAAAAAATCATAAAAAATATTTTTGGACTCCTCTCTGAGATTATTACATGAAAATATTTTTTTCCCTATTTTATAAAAAATTTTGATTACAAATTAAATCATTTAATTGGACATATTCATCTTTTCCTTGTTTTTTTAATGAATTGTGTAAATAATTTTATTTCCTTTTTTCCTTTTGGGATAAAATTCAAGAAAAATATGATTTATGATCCTTAGAGTTTTCTTAATATTTAGGTTATTCTACATCAAATTTATTTGACCTTTGGACCTAATTGATTAATTTTTGAACCTATTTTCTCTTGTTAGGGTTTTTCTTAATCATACACATTAATGGATTTGAATTTCTAACTTCCTATACCTATAAAATCAGAAATGAAATGTTTTGGAGTTCTTGAACATGTTGAGGCCATAAAAATCATATTTCTGGAATTTTACAATGTGATTTCTTATTTTTTCACAAATTATTTTCCAAAACCATCTAGTCTAAGGTTTAAATTTGCTAGTTTCCAAGTTTGCATTTCTAAGGCAAACTTCCACCTCAATAAAGGGACTTAAAACTTTATTTATGACTTTTAAAGGACCTTAGGAAGTTAGGGTTTAAATTCCATAAATTTTCAAGTTATTTTCATATTTTAAAACCATTTTTGACTTAAGATTGTATTTAGGGTTTTCCCTTTGAACAATGTTTGTAAATTGAAAACTTTTGTACATGATTCTTGTTTGATTACTGAAATAGCATGTGATACTGACTTGGAGAATATCTTGAGGAAACTTCTTCAACATCATTGGGTCTTGGGTGTTGATAGGTTGATAAACCAAATCCATTAAAATGGACTAATGATGTTGATGATATTTGAAACTCTAATCCATTTCCCTCTTCATCTTATTCCCCTTTCTTATTGTATTACATGTTATGGTATACTGATCTCTATACCATTTATCCAAACATGAAATACATAGATTTCTAATGACCCACTTCAAAATAGATGCGACTTCTACATAATTCGACTTACGATTGCTTAACATAACGCTAAATTTTGTCCCGATTTGAGTAAATGATCATTCGTGGCCCAAACCTATGTTTGCAAGCCCAAGCATGTTAATTTGATCCCTTTGATCCAATAATCTTGAGATTAATTGTGTGGAGGCTTTGGTTCTACCAATCCTCTAATGGATCTTCATAAATTTTGGTCAACGCGGATCACTTAAAAATCGTTGATCATTAACTGTTGCTTTGAGAATTCTTAAATGGATGATATACTTGACAAAAAGCAAATGCATCTTGTTGTTGAGAGGATTTGGTTCTACCAATCCTCTAATGAGTTCCAAATGCAAGTTTCAAGATGGTCATCCAACTAACCACTAATTATTAACAATTGACTTTACCTTATGCTTTTATTTCATGCTATTTTCATCTTTGCTCACTTGAGTTTTTCTTTTCTTTTTGAAAATACTTAATAATCAACATAAACCATAAAAACTTTAATGATACTTGGACTATTTGGTTAATATCCTTGGCATTATGGAGTATTTAACTTCTTGGACTTAGGATTAGAAACCTTTACCTAAGTTGGAGACCTTGTGACCTTAATTGATATTTTGTCTGGAGTTCTTAAGGTTTACCTCAAGACATTGGGTTGTTTGTTTGTTTTGTTTGCAGGTTATTGTGATTACATACTTTGGTTGTAATCTGGAATTCACCCATATACAACCGCCGTTACTCTGCCCAATTTTTGTGAAGACTTAATAGACTTGAAGTTTAGTTCTCTCAGGAGGTCTAATATCTTTTCTTGCTTGGTTTCAATCCAAAGAATGAGAATTCTATCTTGACTCATAATGTCAAGTATTGGCTTCTTATTGGTTAGATGGTTCTTAACCCTAGCTTTTACCTTATGCTTTAGGACAGTCTCTTCATATCCTCCCATCTTCTTTAATTTCAAAAATCTTCTTCCTCCTTTTGAAAACTCTTCTTGTTTTGAAACTTGAACCATTTTCATAATAAACTTGGAATTATGTCCATACATTTTCAAAACATTTTCATAAATAAACTTCAATCAATTTAATAATACCTTGACATTTTTGTGAGAAGACTAAAAGTCAATCAATCTCATTTCAAACCATTTTTGCCACTTTGGCTTTTTACTTTAAATATTTTTATCAAAAGATTGAACTCTTGTCAATCCTTGTAGTGATTCAAACAACTATACTTCTACAATATGTAGTGAAGTGAGATATTTTCCACTTGGGTGTTGAGTGAGGCATTGTTAATTTTAAAATCCAAACCACATCCTCCACTTTGAGATGATGCAAATTCTCCTTTCTTATGATTGTGGGTAGTAAGTATATTTTTCATACGGACAATGACGATGATGTCTTATCTCATAAAATTAACCAATACACTTGTGTTTTAAAATTTTCAAAAGGTGAACTATGTGTACCCTAACCCTCTATTGCATGAAAGGTGGTACGTAGGTACTAAAGGTTCGCAACCGCGGCTGGTGCAAAAATCATAAAAAATATATTTCTTTTCTCACCTCCACCATCTATTTTTATACAAAATTTTATAGCCAAAATATACAGATTTTTCAAAGAGGTTCCTGCGGAGTACCATAGATGTTTAGGATTCTAATACCTTCCCTTTGCATAACCAACCCCCTTACCTAGAATATTTCCCCTTCTTTTTGGTTACTCACTCTTTTCCCATTCCTTTGGAAATAATAAAGCATGGTGGCGATTTTATTTTGATTTGTATAAGTCTAGTCAATCCAATGACTTAGTCTTAAATATTTCTACCGCTACACTAGGGGTAAGTGTATTATTTGTCAACTGATGACTTTGACTCTAGGTCTTTTCAACAACTTCATTAGCCTTAACTACCAATTATTAGGATTATTTTTCCCTAAGTCCTTATTGAAAAACCTTTATCCTTTTGCCCTAATTTCAATATCCAGTCAAATTAGTGAAAAAGTCAAGCATTTGATTATCAAGAATTTATCTGGTTATTATAGGATTATCCTAGTCCTAGGTGCAATCTTATACAACATAATTATTTCAAAAAACCCTAACACGACAGTCAAGTTCTATTGTGTTAAGAAAAGTAAACCCTATTGGATTCGACAAGGTAAAATGATATTATAATCTGAAATAATTAAATTGATGAAAAATAACTAATATGTTGATAAAACAAAGAGATCAGTATTGTTGCAATGACAAATCAGGGATACCCGCTAGAATTGGGGGGTTTAGCCTCTCATAGAATTCAAAAGGACAACAATGATAATACTAGAGTTAGACATTGCACAAAAGTTGGATTTGTAGATCTTCAACTGCTATCGCGCCTGAAAGATTTTCCGTCTCCAAAACCCTTGAAACTTGCTCCTTCAGCGTGCAATTCTTCAATCATCCAAAAAGTCTCCCTCATCTTCTCAGAAATAGGTCTAAATAATGTTAGGTCATCCCACAATAATGCCAAAATATCCAAAATACCCTTAATGCTTCAATACACTTAAAATTCCAAAAATCAGAATTCTTAGCATATTGACTGACACGGGCTGTGCCATGAGACCGGGCACCCGTGTCAACCTTTATTTCTCGCTTCTAATCATGCTCCCATGCAGGTGATTTAACACGGGTCATGTCGTGTGATACGGGCATCCGTGTCAGCCTCTGTCTCTTCTCCCAGACTGCAGTTGTGCATCCTCTTCTGATACGGCCCGTGTCAGGACTCCTGTAGCCTCCAAAATTCTTCTTCTCAACATCAGAACTCTCATTTTCCTCGCGCAAGACAAATGGGATCTCTTCCTGAATTTGACAACATAGACCATTTTTGGTGTAAGCCCTAGACGCCAATACTTTTGGTACTTGTATCGAATTATTTATTAATAATAAAAGGCATTTCTTTATTATGTTTGTTTTTCCAAAATGATAAACTCCCTAAAATAGTTAGTCTGTTTAATGAAATTTTAAGTTTGACTTAATCACGAGATCCCATTAAACATAAGGACACTATTCTTAAAGTATATGTAGTCAAGCTTTATTATGAAGCTGGATAACATTAAAGCATTGAGATTATCATGAAGATAGAATGATGATAACATCTTATGGATCATGGATAAGGAGTCATCAAGTCTTGACATAGGTATGAATATTAGGAGTAATATTTATACTAGATTGACCCGCTATGAGAATACTACGTAGAATGTTATGCAAAGTGTCATAAGTTATTCTCATGCTGATAAATGGTGTGCACCACCCTTCCACCTGAAACCACTATGGACCCTAGATGTAGAGTTAAATGCTTTATTACTGATCAAACATTATCTGTAATTAGATGACCATAAAGACAATTGATGGGTACTTCAAAAAGTATGTTGAGGGACATGAGTGACCTAGATGGAATTTACCCATCCTACATAATAGGATAAATGTCTAAGGGCCCAATATTAAACTGAACAAGGGTGACACAGTCTATGCCTTGTGTTATGTCTTGTGTTCAATATAGACATGAGGGTAAAAGGGTAAATGTAGACACAAACATTATCACGGAAAAGCTTTTGTCAGATCACATGACATTTTCATGACTTGGGTAGCAGTGATGTGTTGCTAGATACCGCTCACTTTTTATTATATTAAAGATATGATTTAATATAATTTCCAACATTACGAGAACCTACAGAGTCACACACATAAGAACATATTGATGAGAGATAGAATAAATAAGGAATATCGTAAGATACAATGTACTTGAGAGAATTATGGAACATTGTAAGGTACTGTGCACTTAAGTGAAATATGGAATATCATATAATATAATAATAGTTATTATTATTATTATTATTATTATTTTATAACAGTTATAAAATATAATAATAATAAAATGTGTTTATTAAAATAATAGTTATTATAATAATAGTTATTGTAATGAAAGTTATTATAATAATAAAAATATTATTGTTATTATTATATAAATCACTTAAGTTGGGCTTTTTAGCTTGCAGCCAACACAAGTGATTCTATAAATACAACTCTTGTGCATAAGCTTTCTCACTTGATGAACTTAAGGTTTGTGAAACCCTGGCCATATTTCTCTCTCACACTCAAAACTTTCATTCGTAGCAGCTAGCACTGAGACTAAAGGTTGTCTATTCGTGTGGACTGAGTAGATGTGTCGTTCTTCATCAGTGCTCGTGATCATAACATCAAAGATCTATATCGCCATAAGAGGTAATATTTTCTATCACTGACCATGCTCATTTGTAAGGATCACTAAAGGAAAATTTTAATTTCCGTTGCGTATTGAGTCAATATTTTCCTTCAACCACTACCAAGAAAACAAATAAATGCAATAAAAAGATATAAATTTATACTAAAAATACGGCGAGAAAGGATATTTGGAAAAGTCAAATATCTTCGGGAAAAAAAATAGACAAAAGAACCAAAGTGTTACAGATTTTCGCAGATTCATGCCAAATAAATGAATGAAAACAAGTAGAATTGGTGACTGATCACAACCCCAAACTTATCTCATTGCTTGTCCTCAAATGATGCTTAGAATAACACAAATGTCACCCCTGAACTTTCCAAATTTCTTACCACAATACTACCTCAATCATTTGCGTCTATCTTTCCACCTTCCTTTCAAAATTTCCTTCTTTCCCGACTTTTGATGTTCCGTTACACCTCCATATTGAAGTAACTCTATACCTGTCAGCTTTTCACACTCACCAAATCTCTCGGGTTAAAGTATTTACACTCAATAATCAAAGCATGCAAAGTCAACATACAAATTTGAATAACATCTACCTTCATCTCATACACACATGACACACACTTTTTGAGGGCTTTTATGGTTGTAATGGGGCTTAGGGCACGGTGGGATAAATAAACAAAAGGGAAAAACTAGGGTTTTTTGACTCAAAGTCAGTGCTACTATTGTCATTACTGTGTCATGTACCTTATTTACAATCAAGAGCGTTGGACACCATTTTCTTAGAATTGGTTGCTCCTTTTTTTTCTTATGCAAATGTTTCTTTTGAGCATTGTTTTTCTTTCAAAACATTCTTTTCAACCAAATTATTCTCTAGGTAAGTGTGTTGTTCTACTTCTCACTTCTTGTTTTTTATATTTTCTTTTTTTTTCTTCATTTTTTTATGTTCCCCCTTTTTTTCTTTTGAATTTACCCACAGTTGTATCCTCGGTGTCTCGACCCCAAACTTAAGAATTTTGACACAGATCAAACATAACAACATTTATCTAAGCAGGGTGAAGTGGTGTTTGGGTTAATGGTTAAATAAAATGGTTAAAAAACAAACAAACAAACTGATATAAGGCTCAAATGGGGTTAAGGAGGGGTACATGAAACGGTTGGCTTGAAGGGCTCTGGGTTAGAAGCAAACAAGTGCCTTAGTGTGTATACATGTGTGTAGAAATTCCAACAGATACTTACGCAAACCAAGAGTGACAATGACATATTTAAAAAACTATCATGATGATATTTGTGTTTGGATTTTTATGATCCTCAGCATGTTTAGGGTATAGGTGACAGGTTCCAAAATGCCTCTAGTGTGATGTAGCTTCGCCCCTGCTTCGGGTACACAATATTCCTGTATCAGCCCAGTGTTGGAAAGTCACGTCCAATCATTCTCTTGGGTAGTATCAACTTTCAGGGGTTTCCTCGAGAACAACCATGGGTTGTGTCTTTCATCCATAGACTACCAGCTTCATCAATCATCCTACATCAATACCCTCAATTTGTAACACACTAAAAATGAAACATAATGAAAAATATCAAAATTAACAATACTAAAAACTGAAAACTAAAAACAATAATAATAAAACAGTAAAACCCCCACACTTGGACTAAACATTGTCCCAATGTTTTTTTACAAGAGCGAAGGGGAACTCACAGAGTATCACTGCGGGGGAGGAGTAAATTGCAACATCAAATGTTGCATCATCTTATGCATCTCATCCACCAACTTTCCCTGCCTAACCTGGTCAACTCCTTGACGTGTTTACTCCTTCCGGAGGTCCCCAAACTCAGCTTGCATCCATGATAACTAGTCTTGAGTCATAAATTGTGACCCTGCTGTATCTGATTGAGTGGGAATCTCTAGGGGAGGATCCACTTGCTCTTAATCCTGAGCATCTGCATCCATTTGGTCATCTGCATCATGGTCCACAAAATTGTTCTCATCCTGATCATCCTAGAGATCGCTCACATATATCCAATTATTTTTTCATCAATAGTAACTCTTTCAGGGCCAGGGAGTGCAAGAATAAACCTTTTCTAACTCGTTGCCGCATAATGATCACTTTCACCTTGAATCATACCTTGGTTGACCCGAGCAGTCATGTTTAACTTATCATTACCTGCTAATGGGGATTCATCAAGCACGACGGGATCATAACCAAAATGGTTGGCTATCTGGGTGATGATGCCTCCCACTGAAATGCCACCAAAGGTTGCTCGACCTACTCTTCCCAGATGACTGGAAGCGAAAGCGGAAACATTCCCAGAAATCATATGGGCCATGGCATATAGCAAATATAGTTCTTTTCGCGTAGCCACCCCTGTGCTATCACCTCTGTTGAGAAGTGAATAAGCCAAACTCTTCTGAGTATGTCTAAAGCATGGATTCTGGATATAAGATGCCTTAACACCCTTAGCAACATACTAGGGTATATCTGTAATACCCAACTAGAAAGAGTTCGCCCTAAATATGTACGGGAAGGTCCCGGGTCCATAAATAAGGAGACAGAGGATGCCTCCTAATTCCTCAACCGTCAACTGATGGTCAGTGTTATACAACCTGAATGTCATAGTGTCGGTGTGGTGTCTGATGGTACATATCCAAGTTGTTTTCAACCTAAAATCTACATAACTCAAGAATTCAAGGGTTATGCGCTCAAAAGTTTGTGCCTCGAAATGCATGAATTCGAAAATTCCTATCACATGAAACATCCTATTTACTTCATCCAACAAGCCTAGATCAGATAAAGTTTTAGAAAACATATACCTTGTTGGAAAAATCTTACGCTTAACATGGCATGAATAGCGTGTCTCATGCTCTGGATTGTCGAACATGATTCCATGGTTATTAGGTTGGAGATTATGCATCTTCCTAGGCCTTGATGGTTCAGCTGTTGGCTACTTTCCTTAGACGATTCACTTAGGGGGAATTTTGAGGTACCTAAAACAATTTACGAAATTGCCCGAGAGAATTAGTAGAAAAACTTACCAGAATATGGTAGAGGCCGGAATTTGAGACAGATTTTGTGAAGGGGCTTTTGTGATGAAGGTGATATGATGGTGAAAGAGAAAAGCTTTTTGTGAAGGTGGTTATGGATTTTGTAGAGAAAGGAAGAAGAAGATGAGGGATTAGGTCAGAAGTGAGAGAAATATAAAAGAAACAATGGAAATAACGTTTTTAAAAACACAAATTTCGAGTGGGGCCTACTAAATTAAAGATTTTCGTTATCCAGATGCCTTGACACGGGCCGTGTCCCGTGACACAATCGGCCGTGTCAAATTCTGCCTGTTGTTTTAAAAAACCCCAGCTTTCCTGACACGGCCCCGTGTCAGGTTCTGCCTCTTCCTATCCATGCACGCCAGTTGGGCTGACTGTGACATGACCCACCGTGTTAGGTTCTGTTTTTGTCAACTTCCTCCTTTTTCTATCACCTTTTTATGCTAATCGACAGGAAAATAACTCACTCATTTTCGAAAAAGAAAACCTGTAGTACATTATGAAAACAAAACAAAAGAAATAATTAGAAATAAAACTCATGGGTTGCCTCCCACGAAGTGCTTTGTTTAACGTCGTATGACTCGACGGTCGTCCATCTTACCCTGTAAGACAAACATTATCAATCAGCCCACTTGCTTTCCCAGTGTAATAAGGCTTAAATCTTTGTCCATTTACTTTAAATGTATCCCCATTTGCTTGATTGTTGAATTCTATTGCTCCATGGAGAAACACTTTGTGAACCACAAACGGTCCGAACCATCTGGATTTTAACTTTCCAGGAAACAACTTCAACCTGGAATTGAACAATAAAATCAGATGCCCTTCCCAAAATTCCTTCCTTAGGATCTTCGGATCATGCCAATTTTTCGTTTGTTCTTTACATATCTTGGCATTCTCATAAGCTCGATTCCTAAACTCTTTTTACTCATGAAGTTGAAGAGTTCAGGATTCGCCAGCTTTCAAAAGATCACAATTCAAGAACTTGCTAGCCCAAAAAGCTCTATGCTTGAGTTCAAGCGATAAATGACATTGTGATGCGGTGGGAGAACTGACTTGAGGTTTTGCATTTGTGTTTGCAAATGTTGCGGTTTAGCAAGAGTCGCCACCGACTTTTCTTTTATCCAAAAGGAAAGGTGAAAAAGCACAGGAAAGACCTTTGAGATTGCTTTTGGGTTCAGGGGGTAGATTATGAAAAGGGAAGGTTCTAGCACCCTTTTCATCCATGGTTTTCCATGGGATCTCAGTTACTTATTTTATATCAAGGAGAAAATAGGAAACAGGGGGGTATGGGAAGTAAAAAAACAGGCCCAAACGCGCCAAGCCCAAGCCAGCTTCATCCCTGTCCTCTGTACACTTCCTGCGCGCGTTTCTGAACCAAACTTGTATCTCTTGCATACGTGCATAAAAACAAAATCTTGCAACATGAAACTTGTAGCATGTTAACTCACGATTCCAATGATATAAAAATCATGACCTAACTCTCAAAGATCAAGGAGAATTTTATCACCCCTAATTTCGGACCTAAAATTTTCATGAACTTCAAGCTACAAATTCTCACTACTCAGTTAATATAAATAAAAACTATGCATATGTACAGTTCAAGCATGTTAAGGACTACATCTTTGCTTCACAAACCTAAGCTTAAAGATGCCTAAATAGAGAGATAGAAAATTGACAAATACCTTGTTCAGTTGAGTTTGGATATGGAAATGTGGGAACTTTGAGTGAGGCCTGAAGTTCTTGTAAGCTTCCTTGAAGTTCCCTCAAGCTTCTCTAATGCTCAACTTGTCTTGAAGTTGCCTGAAACTCCTTGTAGAAGTCAACCTGCAAACTCCAAAAATGAAAATGGTGAAGCTTGAAACAGGGGTTACAGTTGCAAGACAAAGGCCTGGATAGTTTAGGTAGGAGGTATGAAATGTGTTTGAAGTGATTCAAAGAAAAACGCACGAGGCAATATGGAAATGGCTTGTGATTTGCAGAGACTGCCTTGTTTGGGCAGAAAATGGTGTTTTTTGTGTTTGAGGGTGTTTGAGATGTTAGCAATTCGTGCTTAGGCTTGTTACAAGGTTCTGAGGTTGTTTGAAATGAAGCTAAGTCTTGCCTTTATCAGATGGAAGAGTTCTATTGACTTTTTGTAAGTTTCTTGCTTTTGAAGAAAAGTTGGAAGTGACAATGCCAAAGCCTGTACAGGCTTGCTTGCTAGCTGCACATAGTTGGTACAAGTTGCCTGATGTGATACGGTGGGAGAGCTGACTTGGGATTTTGCGTTTATGTTCGCAAATGTTTCGGTTAGCAAGAGTCGCCACCGACTTTTTATTTTATCCTAAGGAAAAGTAAAAAAGCATAGGAAAGACCTTTGAGATGTTTTCTTGGGTTCGGGGAGTAGATTATAGAAAGGGAAGGTATTAGAACCCTTTCTATCCATGGTTATCCCTGGGCTCTTAGTTACTTGCTTAGATCACTTGCTTTGCTTTTCAATTGTTTGAAATGGTGCTTTGTGTGTGATTTTGAAAGATGTTTTGAAAAGAGGCCATCGTTGTGGCAACCTTTGTAATAATTCTTGTTTGAATGTATACAAAGGTGTTTTTGTCTTTTGAAAAGTTTTCAATGTTTGAAAGTAGGGTTTTGAAATTGTGATGTGAAGTGTGTTTTAAAAGTAGCAAGGATGTTTTTTGCAAGCTTTTGATCAAGTAACTAGGAGCTATCTACCCTATTTTACTCAAAGATCTTTCTTATGTTTTTAACCCTTTTAACAGTGTTGCTTCACCATTGTATTTGGTGAACAATCTTGTGTTAGGATGTTAACAGGACAATCGCGGGTCATCGTATAGACCATGATAGCAATAGTGTCAAGTATCTTTGGCAATTTTCTTGAGGGACTTGATCATTTTGTTTAGGCAACTCAGATAGCGTCATCGAGGGACTATGATCTTTTTGATTGTTTTTATTTTGCCAAAGTACTCAACATGCAACCATGGCCCATTTTTGAAGGCAACAAGTGGATTGTAACCCTAGGGGTGCAAGTGTGCATTGTGTTTGTTTTTCATGCATATTTATCTTGGATTATGTCAAACTAATTGTTGATTTTATTTGCATACAAACCCTAGGTCTAAGCATGGCATAATTGGAAGCTTTTAAGTGTGCGAGAATTTAAATGCTACACCATTACAACATGATATAGGAAGGGGGGTACAAATTTGAATTGGGGATATTTGACAAGAAATTAAACCCTAGATTACTATTACAACCAAATTGAATGTATAAGATACAATATTTAAATGTACAATAATTGAAATAAATACAATAAATAAATGTAAATGAAATGTATTATGTACAAAATGATTTTTATGTATGTAAAAAAAGTGTTGTTAATATGTGAAGTAAAAATAAATAAAGAAAAGTCAAGTTTAATTATTTTTTCATTTAGGGCAAAAACCCTAATTTTCTTAAATAAATAGCATTTATTTATTATTTATTTACAATATATATATATATATATATATATATATATATATATATATATATATATATATATATATATATATATATATATATATATATATATATATATATATATATATATATATATATATATATATATATATATATATATATATCAATTTGTAAAAAAAATAAAAGTATTTTGTAAAGAGGTATTGTTGGTATGTAGTATTAATAAAAATAAACATGTATTATTTTTGATGTTTTTGCTCTTATTTTCCTTTTTTAATAGAATAAAATATATATGTATTAAATACATTAAATGTATAAAGATAAAAAATTAATTATTTATATAAAAAAATGTGTATATTCAAGAAAATGTTTTTAAATGTGAATAAAAAATAATAAATGAAAATAAATATTAGTTTAGGTTTTAATAAAAGAATATAGAGCATTTAATTATTTTTTATACTAGTAATAATTAGAATAAATTCCAAATAAATATAAAAATTTATGAAAATAATTTTTAAGTATTTTTTTTATGTTAGAAGATAAAATATCAAAATCAAAAATGAAATAAAATGCAAAAATGACAAATGTGCAAGCAAATGGGCCAGGGGGTGCAAACTGAATATGCATGTGTGAAAAGCAAAAGCAACTCAGGCCCAGCCCAAGCAACTTCATCTTCTTCCTCAGTTTCAAACAACACGCGCGTTCTGTACTTCCAATGTTATCTCCTGATTCTTTGATCTTTTGACAAAACTCACAACATGAAACTTATAGAGCATCAAACAACGAATTCAACCATATAAAAAACTTGGATTAACTCTCAAAGACCAGAGAGAATTTCTCTGGCCCTAATTTTTAACCTAGTTTTTTCAGAAAGTTCATGAGTGAAATTCTCTCAGCACGATTAATATAAATGAAAACTAAGCATATGTATGGCTTCAGGGCTATGAGTACAACATATTTCATTCACAAACCTAAGCCTAACCATTCCTAAATAGGGAGATAGAAGTCCATGAAATACCTGTTTCAGTTGACTTCGAGTTAGACAATGTAGCAACCTTCAATGGTGTTTGAGCTTCTGTTGAGCTTGCCTGAGGTCCAAGGAAGCTTCTCCAATGCTTGGCTTGCTTTGAAACAACTTGAATCGTGCTGTAGAACTCAACCTGCAGAGCTTTGAAATGAAAATGGCAAAGTGTGTTAGAGGTGTTACAGCTTGCAATGGGGCCTGAGATAGTTCAGGTGAGTTTATTGGAAGGTGTTTGAACTATCTTTGGACAAAACGCACGATGGAATTTTGTTGTGGCTTGCAAAATGCAGAACCTGCCATGTTTTGCAGAAAAATAGTGATTTTGAGTATGAGAAGGTTTGAGTGATGAAAGGGTCGTGTTTTAGGCTTGTTGGGAGGTATGGAACTTGTCTACAATGTTTGTCTAAGCTTGTGTTAACAAATATGAGAGATTGGTTATGTTTTGCAAGTTTTCTCTACTTGATGTTCCAAATGTGGAAGTGAAGTTACATGCTTGTATAGGCTGTCAAATATGCTTGCATGCATTGCTCTTGGCCCCTCTGATTTGTGGATTTGTTTTGCTGCAAGAGATCTTGGACCAATGCTCAAGGATTGTTGGTTTGACATAAAGCATACTTAAGCAAAAATGGAAATTTGCCTTTTTCTACTTAAGGCTTAATCTTGTGTATAATGTCCAAATGAACAAAACAAAGGCTTAGACTGATGGATTGGAATTAAATTAAGGAGTGCAAATTGGTTTTGAGGCCTGTAATGTCAAACCAAGCTAGCTAGATAAGAATTTCAAGTTGTTATTAACATGTATTGGCCATGGACAAAAGTGAGTTTTTGCCAACTTCAAGCATTCTATTCTCTCTAACCATAAGGGTGTTTGAGGAGTTCTTTGAAAATTTGGAAAGCTTGGAACATGTACTATAATCCATATTTGCAATGCAGCTTTAAATTCCAAGTGGAACTATGTGAAAAGTGGCCAAGAAGATGGGTCCAAATCCTGCCTAGATTAGGGCAAATTTTCTCTAAGTTAAAAGTTTTAGGTACCCTTGTTCCAAAAATCATAACTTGAGATACAAGATTCTTTTGAGAAAACTTTGTGAATAAAAGTTGTAGACTTTGTGATGGACTATAACTTTCATGTTGAAAGTTTTGTTTGAATCCATTTGCATATTGGTGAAAATGTGGGACAAAGTTAGGAAAAAATAAGAAAATTTCATAACTTAGAAAATTTCTAAGTTATGAAAATTTTCCATTTTAAACCCTAATTTTCATTTTTGGGTTTCTTGATGAACAAGTTTCATAATTTGGTGTGTCTTGATGAAAAATGACCCTTGGCACTTGACTTTGACCAAAAAGTCAAAGTTTGACTTTTCAGTATACAGTTATATTTTGATCAATTGACTGAAAAATTCATCTGTCAATCCTATGCATTTGAGATCTTTTGAACTTGTTGATTGGGTCAAGATGATGTCATTGAGTCCTTGAGTCCATGGTTGAGATTTATTTGCCATTGGCTGAGTCAAACAGTCAAAAATTGCCTTTGCACAGTCAAAACCCTAAAAATGACTATTTTGCCCTTTTGGTGATCTAATCAAATTTCTTATGGAATGGTGATCCAAACTTGACCAAATGGTTCACACAAGTTCATAATGTTGATGTGGTTCAAAATTCATGAGGTTTGACTGTTAATTGGCCACAGTTGACTTTTTCCCCAATACAGTTGATTTCTAGGTCAATTGTCCAATTGACTGGGCACAAATTTGATTCAAGGCTTGAAACTTTGTATAGACAAACTTGTGAGTCCAACATGAAGTATTAAAGTCACTTTGGGCATTGTAGTTCAAAACATCCCTGTGCAAATTCAAACCCTAATTTAGGTCAACAATGCAAGGAGGTGTCTTGAGCTGAGCAAACCCTAGCTTGATCTTGAATTCCAAGAGTCTTGTGATGAGAAAATATTGATGAAATGAGAGGGAAAATTTTGGGGTACAACACCTGATATTTGTGGATATTGTTTGCAGTAAAATATTAGGTCCATGGCTCAAGAATTACAAAATTGCAAAAAACATGCTTTATCAAAGTAGTATTATGCACTTTATGCCATTTTTGGATTAATTCATTGTGCAATGCTTCAAAGATCAGAACAAGACCATTATCCAATGCGTTTGCATTTAATTATGGAGTGTAGAAAGGATTGGGACCTGTAAAACCAAGTACAAGCATGTTTGAAAATGATTTGCAACTTGTAACATGGTAAAAATGCCTTGGACAAAAGTGATAATTTTCCATTTTCATTTCTTCGATTCTCCATGACCATAAATGATCTTGGAGAGTTATAGGACATTTTGGAAAGCTTGTAACATGATCCACAATCCATATTTGAAATGCATTTTGAGATTCCTCTTGGAACTTGGTGAAACGTTGCCATGAAGTTAGGTCAAAAATCTGCCTAAACTAGGGCAAAATTTCACTAAGTTAGAAAGTTTATGGACCCCTATTCACAAAATCATAACTTGAGATCCAAGCATCTTTTGGGAAAACTTTGTGAATCAAAGTTGTAGATTTCATGGAGGACTACAACTTTCATGTTGGAAGTCCTGTTTTAATCCAATTGCATCATGGTGAAAAAGTTGTGGAAAGTTGGAACAAAATAAGAAATTTCCAAAACTTTGAAAAATTCTAAGTTATGAAAAATTTCAAATTAAAACCCTTAATTTGCAATTTTAGGTTTCTTAATCAACAAGTTTCACATTTTGACATATCTTGATGAATTATGACCCTTGGCACTTGATTTTGACCAAAAAGTCAAAGTTTGACTTTTTAGTGTACAGTTGATTTTTGATCAGTTGACTGAAAAATTCATCTATCAATCCAATGCTTCTGAGATCTTTTGAACTATGTGATTAGGTCAAGATGATGCTATTGAGTCCTTGAAATAATACTTGAACCCAATTGGTCATTGGCTAGGTTAAAAATCAGAAATTGCCCTTTCTCAGTCAAAACCCTAATTTTGACCATTTTGCCCTTTTGATGATCTGGTCAAATTTCTTGAGGAGTTGTGGTCTAAACTTGATCAAATGGTACATAGGAGCCTATAATGTGTTTGTGGATAAAAAATTATGAAGTTTGACTGTAAATTGGCTATGGTTGACTTTTTCCCCAATACAGCTGATTTTTAGGTCAACTGTCCAATTGACTGAACAAAAATGTGATTCAAGGCTTGAAACTTAACATGAGAAATCTTAGGGGTCCAACATGATGTATGAAAGTAACATGAAGCATTGATGATCCAAAAATCCTTGTGCAAACTCAAACCCTAATTTCAGGTCATCAGTGCAAGGAGATGTCTTGAGCTAAGCAAACCCTAATCATATCTGGTGTCCAAGGAGCCTTATGAGGAAAATATTGATAATATGAGAGGGAAAATTTTGGGGTACAACAGCTGCCCCTGTTCAATCTTCTTGAACCTGAAGAGTTAGATTGGCGAGTCTGTCGTTCGTGACTCGAAGGTAAAAGATGATTGGACACTAGAGTGCCCGTAAATTTGCACTCGTCAAAGTTTAGTTGGGGAAATGGGCTTAAAGATGCCATTTGGAGATGTGATATAATCTTGTTGGAGATGGGATTAAATATTCCATCCAAGAATGTTTGTTGAATTGTATGTTGTAAGTCAGAAGAACAAGTATCAGAATGGTATCCGTGTCTGGAACGTATCTGCACTGTATCTGGGGACTGAATCTAAATAAGCAATAGAATAGCATCCGTGTCTGGAGCGTATCCAAGTTGTATCTGAATATTGAATCTGAATAAGAAATAGAATATCATTCGTGTCTGGAGCGTCTCTGAGCTGGGGAAAACCAGAATAAGTGACAGAATGGCAACCGTGTCTGGATCGTATCTGGACTGTATCGGAATTGGAAAATTGAATAAGGGCTAGAATGGCATCCTCTTCTGGAGCGTATCTGAACTAGAATCTGGATAAGTGACAGAATGACTTCCGTGTCTGGAGTGTATCTGAATAGGTGATAGATTAACTTCCGTGTTTGGAGTGTATCTGAACTTGAAATTGATAGTTGAATCTGAATGAGAAATAGAATGGCTTCCGTGTCTGGAGCGTATCTAATCTCTATCTGATAGTTGAAATCTGAATAATTACCAGAATGGCATCCGTATCTGGAGCGTATCTAAACTATATCTGAAATTTGAATCTGAATGAGCAACAAAATGACTTCCTTGTCTGAAGTGTATCTGTACTGTATCATGATTGTATACCGTTAATGGTAGCCTGTTAATCTTATCCTTAAAAGGGTAAAATGTTAGCTGAAACACAAAGTTATGTTGCATGAAATGTATGATGCAATAAATGTGTTTTATCAATGTTTATGATATATGGATGTAATGTATGCGCATGTAAGCTGATTTGCTGTATTGTGGAGGAAAATAAATCCTTGATAGTTGGGGATAATAAATCCTTGATTGCTGCCGGGGAAAATAAATCCTTGACCGCTGCTGGAGATTCAAAATCTTTGATTGTTGAGGATGAGAAATCCTTGGTGACTGTTGGGATAGAACAATCCTTAACAACTTTTGGGGGATGTGAGGATCCTTCATGTCTGGAAGTTGGAGTATTGACAAAATATGTTGTGAGAGTAATGTCAAATTGTTTGAGAAATCTGCTTGGGAAATCCAGAGAACTTTGATGACTTCTACCGGGGGTTATACAAAGGAAATCCTTACTCGGCTGGGGATTAGGGAAAACTCTAATGATTTCTGCGGGGAACTAAGTATGACAATCTTCATTCTGTTGAGGAGTAATGAAAAATTTGGTGACTTCACGCTGGGGAGTGATGAAGACCCTAACAACTTTACTGGGGAATTAAGAATGAGAATCTTCATTCTGTTGGGGAGTAAAAACTCTGTGGGGAAGAAAGGCTTACTGCTGGAGAGTAAGTTCAGGAGTTTTCGATTGTTTGCCAATCTACTGGGATGTTATCCTAGGTTACGGAGAGACAAAAGTTAACTGTAATCTGGTTGATTTCCAGGCTTCAAGATAACTTGCTGGGGAAATTGGATGGTTTCCGCTAGGGATTAAAAGTCTTGACTCGACTGGGGATGAAGGTTTCAGCTCCGCTGGGGATCTGTAACTCAAATTTTGGCTCCGCTGGGGATTGGGAGTTTGAAGTTTTAACTCTGATGGTGGATTAAGAGTTTGAAATTTAGCTCCTCTGGGGATACGTATTTCAAGGTTTTATCTCCGCTGAGGATCTAGATGATGTACTGTAGGGGATTTCTCTTGGAATAGTCTAAAGACGTTTTCCTATCCTTTCAGTCTGTCAGTAATCGTTCTTTTCCATCCTGTTTATTTGTAAACAGTAATTATTTTTAAATGCATATGTTCATCAATGAATCATTGGACGTTTTTGCAAATAAAAACACAAGTGTAAAAGAAAAAGGCAAATAGTTTTTGTACTTTGAAAGAGACATCTTTGTATTTACTTTGAGTAAGTGTTTTGTACAAAGGAGACAGGCATCCTAGTAAGAGGACGGTGTCATAAAAGTAAGAAAATTTATACAAAGAAAGATAGTTATGTGTGAAAAAATCCCATGGGGTTCCCGTTCTGCTATAGCCTTCGTGTCTCTGAATATCTTGTCCATCCGCTGCTTCGTCCGAAGATGATTGGATTGATCAGAAGCCCAGAGTTTGTCAGTGAAGAGATTGTCCTTAAAGTGATCCGACGAGACATAGTCATACGCTTTAATTCCCTAACTTTTGTGCCCAAGTCGCCCTTTCGGGTTTTCAACTTGCCGGGTGTACAGATTTTTTTATTTATCCCTAGATTTTGCCTTAACCGCCCTTTCGGGTTTTCGATTCATCGGGATGCCCTTTTTTTGCCTAGGTGTGTCAACCTAGCGGGTAATTTATGCGTAGTATTTTTTGACTATGTCTACATTCGCAGGGTGTGGCAGATCATCACCGTCCATGGTGGTTAAGATCATTGCCCCACCAGAAAAGATGTTCTTGATCACAAATGGTCCTTTATAGGTAGGAGTCGATTTGCCCCTGGGATCACTTTGCGGCAAGATGATCCGCTTGATTACAATATCTCCGACTTGATATACCTGGCGTCTGACTTTCTTGTTGAAAGCCTTGATCATCCGTTTTTGATACGTCTGACCATGACAAATAGCAGTATGTCTCTTCTCGTCAATTAAGTTCAACTGATCAAGCCGGGTCTGAATCCAATCGTCTTCACTCAAACCAGCATCCTTCATGATTCTCAAGGAGGGAATCTGAACCTCGATAGGTAAAACAGCTTCCATGCCATATACCAAAGAATAGGGTGTTGCCCCAGTTGATGTGCGTGTCGTGGTACGGTACCCGTGAAGAGTAAACGATAACATTTCATACCAGTCCTTGTAGGTGACTGTCATCTTTTGTATGATCTTCTTGATATTTTTGTTCGCAGCTTCGAAATCACCGTTCATCTTTGGCCGGTAGGGAGATGAATTATGATGTTGAATCTTGAACTGCTCGCACAAAGCGGTGATCATAGTATTGTTAAGGTTTGTACCGTTATCAATGATAATGCTTTCGGGGATACCGTACTGGCAAATAAGGTTCTGCTTGATGAAGCGGGCAACAACATTCTTAGTAACGGATGCGAAGGAAGCTTCTTTGACCCACTTGGTTAAATAGTCAATGGCCACCAGAATGAAGCGGTGTCCATTGGATGCTGTAGGCTTGATCTCTCCAATCATGTCGATTCCCCACATAGCGAATGACCAAGGAGCTGTTAAGACATTTAGAGGAACAGGAGGCACGTGCACCTTGTCCGCATATATTTGACATTTGTGACAAGTGCGGGAGTGTAGATAGCAGTCAGCTTCCATGGTAGACCAGTAATATCCTGCCCGTAGAATCTTCTTAGCCATCGTATGCCCGCTAGAGTGAGTGTCGAATGTATCTTCATGCAAATCAGCCATAATCCTTTCAGCTTCAGCCTTGTCCACACAATGGAGCAGAATAGAATCATGATTGCGCTTGTATAGGATGCCATTGCTTAGGAAGAACTTCGCCGAGAATCTCCTTAAGAACTTTTTGTGGTTGACTGAAGCTCCTTCAAGGTATTCCTGAGCCTCGAGATACCTTTTGACTTCATGAAACCATGGCTGGTCCACTACTTCTTCGGTATTAATCTCGTGACAATGTGCAGGTTCGACCATCCGTTCAATGGTGATTTGAGGAGACTCATTATCCCAGTTAAGTTTAAACATGGATGACATTGTAGCTAGAGCATCTGCTAGCTGATTTTCTTCTCGCGGGAAGTGCTCGAAGGTAATCTGCTCGAAATGTGGTAACAATGTCAAGACATGTTCTTTATAAGGGATGAGGTTTGGATGTTTAGTATCCCACTCTCCTTTGATCTGACTGATGACCAAAGCTGAGTCCCCAAACACAATCAGAGATTTGATTCCCAAGTCTATGGCAGCCTTGAGTCCAAAGATGCAAGCTTCATACTCTACCATGTTATTCGTACAGTTGAAGCAAAGTCTGGCGGTGAAAGGTGTATGGCAACCTTCTGGGGAGATGAGTACAACGCCGATACCGTTGCCAAGTGCATTGGAAGCCCCATCAAAGTACAAGGTCCACCGGGATCCTTGTTCAGGTCCGTCATATAGTCTGTAACCTTCAAGGTTGTCCAATGTCATAATGTCTTTGTCAGGGAAGTCGAACCTCATGGGTTGGTAATCTTCGACAGCTTGATGAGCCAGATGGTCAGCTAACACACTCTCCTTTATAGCTTTTTGGGTCATGTACTGTATGTCGTATTCCGTTAGGATCATCTTCCATCTAGCTATTCTTCCAGATAAAGCAGGCTTCTCAAAGATGTATTTGATCGGATCTATCTTAGATATCAACAAAGTGGTATGAGTCAACATATACTGCCTTAGCCGGCGAGCAGCCCATACCAAAATGCATCAAGTTTTCTCGAGCAGTGAGTATCGGGTCTCACAGTCGGTAAACTTTTTGCTAAGGTAATAAATGGCATGATCTTTTCGGCCAGATTCGTCATGGTGGCCCAATATGCACCCCATTGAATTCTCTAGGACGGTCAGATACATGATTAGCGGTCTTCCTTCGACGGGTGGCATCAAGATAGGAGGTTCTAGCAAATACTCCTTGATTCTATCGAAAGCAATTTGACAATCATCATTCCATTTAACTACCTGATCTTTCTTCAACAGCTTGAAGATTGGCTCACAGGTAGATGTTAGGTGAGAAATGAACCTTGCAATGTAGTTTAGGCGTCCCAAGAAACCTCTGACCTCCTTCTCAGTGCAAGGAGCAGGCATTTCTTGTATAGCTTTAACTTTGGCAGGATCAACCTCGATGTCTTTGTTGCTGACAATGAAACCTAAGAGTTTACCGGACCGGACTCTGAATGTACACTTGTTTGGGTTCAATCTGAGCTTGTACTCCTTCAACCTGATAAACAACTTTTGCAAGTGATCAAGGTGTTCTTCTTCAGGGCTATCATGTGATCTACATAGACTTCTATCTCATGATGTATCATATCATGAAACAAAGCTACCATGGCGCGTTGATAGGTTGCCCCGATATTCTTCAGTCTGAATGGCATCACTTTGTAGCAGAACGTACCCCACTGTGTAACAAAAGTGGTTTTCTCCATGTCCTCTGGTGCCATTTTGATCTGGTTATAGCCTGAGAATGCGTCCATGAAAGAAAATACTTTGTGTTGAGCTGTATTGTCAACCAGGATGTCGATGTGCGGTAGTGGAAAGTCATCTTTAGGGCTGGCCCTGTTTAAGTCTATGTAATCCACGCACATTCTCAGTTTGCCGTCCTTCTTAGGCACGGGCACAATGTTAGTAACCCATTGTGGATAGGAAGTAACAGCCAGAAATCCAACATTGAACTGCTTCATAACTTATGCTTTGATCTTCTCGGACATGTAAGGTCTCATGCGGCAGACCTTTTGTTTAACTGGTGGACAGTCTTCTCTTGTGGGGAGACGGTGAACCATAATGTCTGTATCGAGTCCCGACATGTCTTCGTATGACCAGGCCAAGATCTCCACATAATCATGCAATAGCTGAATTAGGCGCTCCTTGACACTCGGCTCTAGATTGGCACCTATCTTGATTTCCTTTTTGTCATCCTCAGTTCCCAAGTTGATTGTATCCAACTACTCTTCATGAGGCTGAATTGCTCTTTCCTCTTGCTGTAGTAATCTGGCCAATTCCACTGACACCCCACAATCTTCCTCACCTTCGTATTCGGCTTGGTTGATCAGATCTTCAGAGTCACTGAAGGCTATAGCAGTATCATTACCCATGGGTTCCAGATTGGAATGGTACCTGCATTTGTGAGTGTGGGTGTGTGTAAGCGATAGCCATCTTAAAACAACAAATGTAAAAAGAAAGACAATGAGCAAAAACTGTTTAAATATGAAAAGCGTCCATGATTCATTAAAATGACATATGAAATGAAAATAAGAACCCTTACAAATGGACCTATGTGCCTCGGGTAAGACACATGGTTGAAAAAGTACGAATTGTTTGTGAATTATTACAGTCTAATAGAAACAGAAAAGATAAATTACTGATTTATGAAAGTAATCGGAACAAAGTCTTTTGCTTCCCAGTTGCACAGTCTTCCGTCAATAGTAGGGAAAATCCAGTCTTCCAAGTTGCCTTCTTCTTCGCTGTCCTCTAGTGCATTAACCCCTCGGTGGCTGATCTTCACAGGTGGCCCTCCGGCACGGGAGCGGTGCACGGCCTTCTGACCAGTCGAAGTAAATCCCGAGCCGAATTTGTCTGCTTTGAAAGGAAAGTCGGGAAGCTGCCCCCAGATTGTGGATCCGCCTTCTTCCACTATTGCCCCAGCATCCTTGAGAGATGACATTCGAGGTGATGGTATTGTAACTGTGGGTACAGAGGACACTGTCTTGGTCGCTGCTATCTCCTCAGAGAACTCTTCGATGTATTGGAAAGGGGTCTCTATGAATTCGCCATCCAATTCTACATAACAGAAATAATTAAGATGACTGGTCATGTATTCCTCTTCGCCATGAACAATTATAATTTTCCCCTGGACAGGGTACTTGAGCATTTGATGTAGAGTAGAAGTGACAGCTCCCGCATGGTGGATCCAAGGTCTTCCCAGCAAGCAAGAGTAGGAAGGACGGATGTCCATCACGTAAAATGTTGAATTGAACGTCTGGGTACCCACCTTGATCGGGATGTCCACCTCCCCGTGGACCATCCTCTTAGAACCATCAAAGGCTCTGACAATTATGTTGCTGGGTTTCAGGGTTAAGCCTTCACAATCCAGTCTATCCAAGGCTTTCTTCGGCAAGACATTTAGAGACGACCCAGTATCAACCAAAACATGAGCTAGGGTGGTTCCCCTACACTCCACCGAGACATGTAGCGCATCATTATGTTTTCTCCCCTTGGAGGTCAAGTCTGCATCGGAGAATTCCAGGCCATTGTCAGCTGTTAAGCTGGCCACACATTCCTGGAATTGATCAGCGGAGGTTTCTTGTGGCACGTGGGCCGTCTTCAAAAACTTGACCAAAGTTTTAGCATGTGCCTCAGAGCACAGCAACAAGGCTAACATAGATATTTTGGAGGGGGTCTGCCCCAGTTGTTCAACAACATTATAATCACTTTTCTTAATAATCCTCAGAATCTCTTCCACCTCTTTCTGGGATGTTTCAGGAATGACTAATGACTGAGCCTTCGTCAAGACAGGCTCCTCTTGAACATTCTTTCCTTTTTTCTCAGCATCGGAAACAAGGATGGGAATTGCATTGTCATTTTTGGTGGTTACACTGACAGGTACAATCACAGGGGTAATCTTCGGGATGGCCGCGGGTCCAAAGACTGCTGTTGGAGGAGAAATCTCTGGAGAAAAGATTCTCCCACTACGAGTAATTTTGCTTGTTCTGGAAATGTTACTGATGTCGGGATTATCTTCCTCAGAGCTTTCTTCTTCAATGGCCTGTTCAATCTGTTTGACACCATGGTAGTAGATTTCACGACCATAGTTCCATGGTACCATTTTGTCGGATTTGTATGTGGTTGGTCCGGGCATTATTATCTTCAACGAAGTAGTCATAGGAGCAGATGTAATCCTAACGGGTTTTTTAGGAACCCTGGAAGAATTGGCGTATATGGTTATTATTGAAACTTCAGGAACTGGAATGGGTGAGACAGGAGCTTTCTCAAACAAAATTTCCTTGTTATCAATCAGTTGTTGGATTCTTTTCTTCAAAAAGGGACAGTCAAATGGGGAGGATAGGCAAGCATGGAAATCATGGTCACAACCTGGGAACACCCCAGCCTTCAAAAAATTCGACTTGATGGTTAGGAGAGGAGTTGACAGTTCATCCACAGCAGAAACAAACAGATCTTCTTCCACAGCATTGGCATTGTGTCCATGCCTAGGCATCGGTGCGGAGATAACATTCAGCTTTTCAGGAGCTTCACATTCAACTTCCTTAGCGTCAATTAGATCCTGAATCTTATTCTTCAGGGCCCAAAAGTTGTTGGTGTCGTGCCCTGGACTTTCTGAGTGGTACGCGCATCTGGCGTTGCGATGGTAATGTGGAGATGAAGTGTTAGGATTTTTAGGGGCCTCCTTTAGCATGGTCAGGTTTAACTTCAAGAGATGGGGTAAGACTTGAGCAGGAGTCATGTTTATCTTGGTGAATTTTCTTACAGGCCTTTCCACCCTTTGCTGGTTATTTCTCGGCTGATCATTTCCCGGCTGATTGTTTCTCGGTTGCTCTGATGTAGACTTTTGAATCATAACGGCCCCCACAGTTGGTCGTCTTTCAATTCTTCCCTGATTTCTCTGGGCATAGACAGCAGACACTTCCTTCTTTCCGGTGAAGGGCTTTTTTGCAGCAATTGAGGCAGATGCATCTTTTTGAATTTTCCCCCTTCTAATACCGACTTCAACCCTTTCGCCAGTTAAAATCAACTCAGTGAAACCTGCAGAGGAGCTTCCAATTAGGTGATTAAAGAAAGGACCTGACAGAGTCCCCAAGAACATGTCCATAAGCTCTCTTTCAGATAAAGGTGGTTGCACCCTTCCGGCCAAATCCCTCCATTTTTGGGCGTAGTCTTTAAAACCCTCATTGGTAGCCATAGCCATACTCTGTAGCTGAGTACGGGTTGGCGCCAAGTCGGTGTTATATTGATATTGTTTATAGAAGGCGACTTCCAAATCCTCCCAATTATGAACATCAGACCTCTCCAACTGGTAGAACCAATCCAGTTGCATCCCTGAAAGACTGACCTGGAAAAAGTGGACCCACAAGTCTTTGTCAGAAGAATGTGGTTGAATTTTCCTGACATAAGATCGTAGGTGCATCTTTAGGTAAGATACCCCGTCATACTTAGTGAACAGTGGCACTTTAAACATAGGAGGGATTACAATTCCAGATACCAGCCCTAACTCCTCAAAGTCTAGCCCAGGCACTCTTTGTATCTCCATAGCAGCTAGACGTTCTTCCAAGTTCTTGTATTTGTCATCGGCCGGAGGGTATTTTTGTTTAGAATAGTCCTCATCCTCCTCTTCTTCTTCTTCCTCAGAATCAAATGGTACTGCAACTCCCTTTCCTTTTCCTACCCCTTCATCAGATGTTGAGGGGAATTCCAAAGTCAGTCTGGCTTGTCCTTCAAATCTTCTTCCCATGAGAACCACACCAGCTCTCTTCTTCTTCTTTTTCTCTTTTTCCTTCTCTAGTAGAGTCTTGAGCTCCTCCTTCCCCTTAAACAAGGTCAAGAGTAGCTGTTGAAATTGTGAATTCTGAGCTTGTAAGTCTTTGACCATTTATTCAATATCCATCTTGCTGAAATAAACAGCAGAGAGATGAGGAAACTTGGTGTGAATACCTGTTTATGCATATGATGAATGATGTGTATTCATGTAATGCTTTCAAGGATTCAGAAATTCAAATTTGTTTTAAACAAAAAAGAAACACACGTCATATTAATAAGATATAATTTGTTAGTACATCAATGCCCCATGGGAAAAATAATACAAAATTCTAAGGTAAAAAGACGTTGCGCATCCTCTTTGGTGCAATGTAAGTGTTGAGAGTCTGCTCTTCGTGAAGTTGATGAGTGAGTTCCAAAACCTTCTTCTCGCTTGCGTAGAATTGGGCTTCAAAAGTATCGCGCTCTCCCTTGAGCTGTATCCAACTCCTTTGTAGATCTTCGAGTGATGTTGGCATGTCAGGATGTAGGAGGGTGTATGGAACCTCTCCTTCCAAAACAGGCTCTATAATCACAGGGAGAACAGAGGGGTAAGGCATCATAAGACTTTGGGCGCGGGTTCATACCCACTTGAGGTAAGGCTCAAGAGGGATGGAATTCTTGTGTCCCAAGGTCTTACTGTCCACCCTGTTGGGAATTCTCCATTCTCGGATGAACCTTTGTCGGAGTCCTTGGTTGTCGTTGTCGAAGTCGAAAACAATCCTTGAATCAGCATGTCATGTGGGCCATCCCTTCGGGCATACCCAAACTGTCTCAGAGCCAAGCAAGGGTTGTAGGTGATGCCTCCCCTAATGCCAAGTAGAGGGACATTAGGGAATTCTCCACAACAGTCAATGATAATGACATTCTCTCTGGATCGAGAACACCAATGAATATCTGAATGTGTAAGAGTCATCAATCGTTGTGACCACCTTAAACCTTGCTCATTCTTCAAGACTGATTGGGGAGGATGAGAAATAAACCATCTTTCCAGAAGAGGAGTGCAACACATGAGAACACCTCTTTTCCTCATTGTACGAGTGTGAAAAGAGTGGAGGATATCCCCAAGCAATGTAGGCACCGGGTTGCGAGTCATGAAGATTTTGACAGCACTCACATCTATAAGTTGGTCAGGGTTAGGGAACAAGACCATCCCATAGATGAGAAGAGCTACAATCTCCTCAAAAGCTTGCAAGTCTATAGAAATCCAACAGCTTTGGGCCTTCTCAAACAGAAATTTTGACAAGAAGCCTTTGACACCACTTCTGGTTTCCCAATGTGTTGTGATATCAGAGGAGTGCAAGTGTAAGGCTTGAGAAATCTCTTCTGGATTTGGATCTCTTTCCATACCGTTGAAGGGTAGTTTATTGAGAATAGGAATCCTCAAGAGTTGAGAAAATTCCTCCAAAGTAGGCACAAGTTGGTAGTCAGGAATTGTGAAGCAATGATGCAAAGGGTCAAAGAATTGGAAGAGAACTTTCAGCATATCCTCCTCAATGTTGGCAGTGACTAAGTTGAGTAGATGACCATGCCTCTCGGTGAATGGAGAATTCTCAGGAATCCTTGAAGCTAGCTCCTTGAGTTGTGGAGGAATTCTTACAAGGTTGACTTGGATAGT
The DNA here is from genome assembly GCA_948472305.1 of Vicia faba. Lineage (NCBI taxonomy): Eukaryota > Viridiplantae > Streptophyta > Magnoliopsida > Fabales > Fabaceae > Vicia > Vicia faba. Next base: position 1,636,508,214 of record OX451738.1, read on the forward strand.
TTTCCTACGAAGTGAATCCATAACCTACAAAACAGGAACAAAGATGAAAATCTAAAATCCTTGAAATGGTTAGTGCATGCATATGATGCTTCATGATGTCCATGATTTTATGCACAAGTATATATGTACAAACAAATCACACAAGTTCCTAGTTTAGGCTTGCATGGGGTTTCATAGGTAAGTACCCTCTTGAAGTTTAGTTGGCTCAACCTGCCCTAGAAATAGTATCCGGGTTCTAAGGAGCTAAATATCACTGGATTGTTTCCTTGTTCATTGTTTCAATTCAGCCTCTTTACTGGCGACCGAAATATTCCAAGGAACCAACCCTTAATGAGTGTAGTATCGAGTATCTACCAACTTCGGACTGCACCAAATCCGGTCATCTCACTACATCCTAAAAAGGCCAAGTTGGTCAAGTAAAGGTTCTAAAAGTCCATTAGTGCTTCATGACATCACTCAGCGGCCCTGTATTCTCTTTGATTGACTCAAAGGCTAACGGTACCCACAAATATGTCGCACTAATATAGCTATTGCTTAGACCATGTCGGTATACCCCGTACAGTTTCCACAATGTATTACTATTTACCTATGAATGTTTCCCAAATTCGGGTAGAGGATTCAAACCCAAACAATTGAACCAAAATGTAAAGCATACAAGTCAAACAAGATAAGCATGTAAAGGTGATCTAAAACCCTAAGGTAATCCCACTTTTATAAGATCTCCCCAGCAGAGTCGCCAGTTCTGTGATGCGGTGGGAGAACTGACTTGAGGTTTTGCGTTTGTGTTTGCAAATGTTGCGGTTTAGCAAGAGTCACCACCGACTTTTCTTTTATCCAAAAGGAAAGGTGAAAAAGCACAAGAAAGACCTTTGAGATTGTTTTTGGGTTCGGGGGGTAGATTATGAAAATGGAAGGTGCTAGCACCCTTTTCATCCATGGTTTTCCATGGGCTCTTAGTTACTTGTTTTAGATCACTCGCTTTGCTTTTTCAATTGTTTGAAATGGTGCTTTGTGTGGTTTTGAAAGTATTTTGAAAAGAGGCCATTGTTTAGGCAATCTTTGTAATGATTCTTGTTTGTAAGAATGTATACAAAGATGTTTTGTCTTTTGAAAGATGTTTCAATGTTTTGAAAGTTGTTTGGAAATTGTTTTGAGATGTGTGTGTTTGAAAATAGCAAGGATTGTTTTTGAAATGATCAAGTAACTAGAAGCTTATCTACCTACTCAAAATTCTTTCTTATACATTTTTATTCCTTTGACATTGTTAACCTACCATTGTTTTGGTAGATAACCCTACCTTTGGATGTTAAACGGGACGGGCGTGGGTCATCGTATGACCATGATAACAATATTGCCAAGTATCTTAGCAAGTTTTGAGGGACTTAAGATCATTTGTTTTTAGGCAACTTGTCTAGCGTCATCGAGGGACTATGATCTTTTGTTTTGTTTGATTTTGCCAAGATACCTAGCATGCATACCATGGCCATGTTTTAAGGCAACCAAATGGGTGAAACCCTATAGATGCTTGTGTGCAATGCGTTGTCATTTTTCATGCATTTTGTTTGTCTTGAATTAGGTCATGCTATTTGTTTGATTTTGTCTTATCATACACACCCTAATTTACTAAACATGTACATAATGCGATAAATTGCATAAAGTAAATCTAAGCTATTACAACAATATTATGGGAAGGGGGATACAAGTTTTGAATGGGGATATTTGCACAAAATAAAACCCTAATTTACTATTACAACCAAATTGAATTATTGTACAATAAATAAATAAGTAATTATTTAAATATGCAATAAAATGTAAATATGCAAAAAATGTTTTGTAATTGTTTTATAAATGAGAAAGTGATATTATCTAAGTCCTAAAAATAAAAAAATAATGTTATTATTTTTGAAAGGGGAAAGCCTAATTTTTTTATTAAAAGAAAAATATATGTTTTCTAATATTCTTGTCCATTTTTGTTTAAGTAAAATAATAATAATATTATGTATAAATATTAAAAATTAAAATATGTGAGAAAATAATATTTTATGTGTATAATATAGTAAAATAAAATATTTAAGTATTTTAATATTATTTACAAGTTTATTTAAGAAAATAAATTCTATTTAACCTAATAAACTATTTTTATGTCATAAAAATAATAAAAATAATAAAATAAAATGCAAAAAATTAAGAAAATATTTTTGAGATTTTTTAATGTTCAGAAAAAAATAATAAAGCAATAAATATCAAAGAAATGAAAAATAATGCAAAATATAAAAAATGGGCCAAGGGGGTGCAAATAGGAAATAGAGGGGTATGGGAAGTAAAACAAACATGTCCAAACGAGCCAAGCCCAAGCCAGCTTCATCCCTGTCCTCTGTACACTTCCTACGCGCGTTTCTGAACCAAACCTGTATCTCTTGCATACGTGCATAAAAACAAAATCTTGCAACATGAAACTTGTAACATGTTAACTCACGATTCCAATGATATAAAAATCATGACCTAACTCTCAAAGATCAAGGAGAATTTTATCACTCCTAATTTCTGACCTAAAATTTTCATGAACTTCAAGCTTCAAATTCTCACTACTCAGTTAATATAAATAAAAACTATGCATATGTATAGTTCAAGCATGTTAAGGACTACATCTTTGCTTCACAAACCTAAGCTTAAAGATGCCTAAATAGAGAGATAGAAACTTGATAAATACCTTGTTCAGTTGAGTTTGGATATGACAATGTGGGAACTTTGAGTGAGGCCTGAAGTTCTTGTGAGCTTCCTTGAAGTTCCCTCAAGCTTCTCTAATGTTCAGCTTGTCTTGAAGTTTCCTGAAACTCCTTGTAGAAGTCAACCTGCAAACTCCAAAAATGAAAATGGTGAAGCTTGAAACAGGGGTTACAGTTGCAAGACAAAGGCCTGGATAGTTTAGGTAGGAGGTATGGAATTTTTTTGAAGTGATTCAAAGCAAAATGCACGAGGCAATATGGAAATGGCTTGTGATTTGCAGAGACTGCCCTGTTTGGGAAGAAAATGCTGTTTTTTGTGTTTGAGGGTGTTTGAGATGTTAGCAATTCGTGCTTAGGCTTGTTACAAGGTTCTGAGGTTGTTTGAAATGAAGCTAAGTCTTTCCTTTATCAGATGAAAGAGTTCTATTGACTTTTTGCAAGTTTCTTGCTTTTGAAGAAAAGTTGGAAGTGACAATGCCAAATCCTGTACAGACTTGCTTGCTAGCTTCACATAGTTGGTACAAGTTGCCTGATATTTGTGCATATTGTTTGCAACAAAAGATTAGGTCCATGGCTCAAGAATTACAAAATTGCAAAAAGCATGCTTTATTAAAGTAGTATTATGCACTTTATGACATTTTTGGATTAATTCATTGTGCAATGCTTCAAAGATCAGAACAAGACCATTATCTAATGTGTTTGCATTTAATTATGGAGTTTAGAAAGTATTATGACCTGTAAAACCAAGTACAAGCATGTTTGAAACTGATTTGCAACTTGTAACATGGTAAAAATGCCTTGGACAAAAGTGATAATTTGCCATTTTCGTTTCTTCGATTCTCCATGACCATAAATGATCTTGGAGAGTTACAGGACATTTTGGAAAGCTTGTAACATGCTCTACAATCCATATTTGAAATGAATTTTGATATTCCTCTTGGAACTAGGTGAAAAGTTGCCATAAAGTTAAGTCAAAAATCTGCCTAAACTAGGGCAAAATTTCACTAAGTTAGAAAGTTTATGGACCCCTATTCACAAAATCATAACTTGAGATCCAAGCATCTCTTGGGAAAACTTTGTGATTGAAATTTGTAGATTTCATGGAGGAATACAACTTTCATGTTGGAAGTCCTGTTTGAATCCAATTGCATCATGGTGAAAAAGTTGTGGAAAGTTGGAACAAAATAAGAAATTTCCATAACTTTGAAAAATTCTAAGTTATGAAAAATTTCAAATTAAAACCCTTAATTTGCAATTTTAGGTTTATTGATCAACAAGTTTCACATTTTGACATATCTTGATGAATTATGACCCTTGGCACTTGATTTTGACCAAAAAGTCAAAGTTTGACTTTTCAGTATATAGTTGATTTTTGATCAGTTGACTGAAAAATTCATCTGTCAATCCAATGCTTCTGAGATCTTTTGAACTATGTGATTAGGTCAATATGATGCTATTGAGCCCTTGAAATCATACTTGAACCCAATTGGTCATTGGCTAGTTTAAAAATCAGAAATTGCCCTTTCTCAGTCAAAACCCTAATTTTGACCATTTTGCCCTTTTGATGATCTGATCAAATTTCTTGAGGAGTTGTGGTCCAAACTTGATCAAATGGTACATAGGATCCTATAATGTGATTGTGTATCAAAAATTATGAAGTTTGACTGTAAATTGGCCACGGTTGACTTTTTCCCCAATACAACTGATTTTTATGTCAATTGTCCAATTGACTGAACAAAAATGTGATTCAAGGCTTGAAACTTAACATGAGCAATCTTAGGGGTCCAACATGATGTATGAAAGTCACATGAAGCATTGATGGTCCAAAAATTATTGTGCAAACTCAAACCCTAATTTCAGGTCATCAGTGCAAGGAGATGTCTTGAGCTGAGCAAACCCTAATCCTGTTTGGAGTCCAAGGAGCCTTGTGAGGAAAATCTTGATAATATGAGAGGGAACATTTTGGGGTACAACAGACATGCTTTATCGTAAACCAGTTGATAGGGAGATATACCTATACAAGTTTTGAATGCACTTCTGTATACCCAAAGTGCATCCTCCAGCTTTATAGCTCAATCTTTTCGAGAAGCGCTAACAATTTTCTCCAGAATCTGCTTTATCTATCTGTTAGACACTTCCATCTGTCCACTTGTCTAAGGGTGATACGGGGTGGAAATCTTATGCTTCACATCATATTTATTCAACATATTCTCCATCAACTTGTTTAAGAAGTGGGTACCGTTATCACTGATTAGAGCCCTCGGTATCCCAAACCTAGAGAAATATTGTTTATGAGGAAATTTACCACCACTTTAGAATCATTCGTGGGTAATGCAACAACTTCCACCCACTTTGACACATAATCGACCGCGTCCAGAATGTATTTATTTCCAAAAGAGGGTGGAAACGGTCCCATGAAGTCTATTCCCCACACATCAAACAATTCTACCTCTAACATGGCATTCTGAGGCATCTGGTTGCTTTTTGAAATGTTACCCGTTCTCTGACATCGGTCACATTCCTTCAAAATACTCTGAGCATTTTTAAACATAGTTGGCCAGTACAACCCAGACTGGAGGACTTTTGTAGCTGTTCTATCTTCACTAAAATGTCCTCCATATTCTGATTCATGACAAGATCTTAGTGCATCTCTCTGTTATTGCTCTAGGACCCATCTTTAAATCAATCTGTTTATTCCCTTTTTGTACAGGAATGGTTCGTCCCACAAATAAAACCTGCAATCATGCAAAAACTTTTTATTTTTGTTAGAGTCAAAATCATCAGGTATTATTCCTCCTACCAAATAGTTCACATAGTCCGAGAACCACAGATCACCAATCACAGCTAGGATTCGTTCATCAACAAACTCATCCTTAATTGGGTGCTTCTCATTTGTTTCTTCTATTGGCGACATCTGGTATAAGTGATCAGCAACAGTGTTTTCACATTCCTTTTTGTCCTAGATCTCTATATCAAACTCTTGCAAGAGTAAGATCCACCTCAGTAGCCTTGGTTTTGATTCCTTCTTAGAAAAAGGTATTTCAAAACAACATGGTAAGTATAAACAATTACCTTCAAAACTAACAGGAAGGACCTGAATTTTTCAAAAGCATACACCACTACTAACAATTCCTTTTCGGTGGTTGTATAGTTTATCTGGGTTGGATTCAACATATGGCTTGCATAGTAGATCACATGTAAGATCTTTTCTCTTCAATGTCCTAGAACTGTCCCTACTGCTATATCACTCCTATCACATATGATCTCAAATGCTAGAGACCAATCATGAGAAATTACTATAGGGGCAGACACTAGCTTATTCTTTAAAGTTTCAAAAGCCTCACTGGACTTTTTATCGAAAAGAAATGGTGTGTCCTTCACCAGCAGACTAGTTAGAGGATTCCGTGATCTTGGAGAAATATCTTATGAACCTACGGTAAAACCCCACATGTCCTAAGAAACTTCTTATTCCTTTCTCATTCACTGGTGGGGGTAAACTTGCTATCACCCCCACTTTGGCTTTGTCAACTTTAATTCCCTTATGGAAAATTTTGTGACCCAACACTATACCTTCACGTACCATGAAATGACACTTCTCTCAATTGAGAATCAAATTGGTCTGCTGACATCTTTCTAGCACCAGAGATAAGTTATTCAAGCAATTCTCAAAAGAAGATTCGAAACCGAAAAACCATCCATAAACACTTCCATGTGCTTTTCAAGCATGTCGACAAATATGGAGGTCATACATCTCTAAAAAGTAGAAGGTGCATTTCACAACCCAAATGGAATTCTCCTATAGGATAAAATACCATAAGGGCGTGTTAATGCAGTCTTCTCTTGATCTTTTGGAGTTATCACAATCTGATTATATTCTGAATACCCATCAAGAAAACAGTAGTAATCATGACCAACTAACCTTTCCAACATTTGGTCAATGAATGGTAAGAGAAAATGGAATTTTCTTGTAGCAGTATTCAATCTTAGGTAATCTATGCACACTCTCCAACCTGTAACAGTTCTGGTAAGAATCAACTCATTCTTCTCATTTTTTATGACAGTTGTCTCTCCCTTCTTAGGTACCACGTGAACAGGACTCACCCATGCATTGTTGAATATACGGTAAATAAGACTCACATCCAACAGCTTCACAACCTCTTTTCGGAAAACATCTTTCATAGTAGCTGTTGTACCCCAATTTTACCCCTAAGATTCCTCTTTCATCTCATATCAACTCAATCACAACAAGATCACACTAGGGTTTGGCTCTTCTCCCTACCTTTAGGTTTGCTCATGTGGAATCACCAAGCACCTTGATTTGTGTATTGTGATCATATTTGTTTTATATTGATTAACTTTTAACTAATAAATACTATGAATGTTTACTCTAAATGATAATGCTATAGGTGAGGGCACAACACATTTCATCAGGTTGATAGGTTCATGAGTTTATTTCCTTGTCTTCTTCAACAAAGCTTCATTGAGATTCAAGCTTCACCATTGAATATGCTTTAACATAATATCATGACAAGGTCCACTATGATTCATCATACCTTAATTTATCAAAGAAAGTCAAAATATGCAAGGGTTGATTGAAGAAGTTTGACCTAATTGGACAAGTTCTTGATTTCTTGATCACAAGTGCATAAGTATCTCAATTATTAACATTTGGAAATAGTTTTTGGTTCTATTGTTTCTTATTATAATCCTCAACAACTTCTATTCACATGGAAAAATTTATTGTGCAAGAAGGATTGTGAAAATTGAAAAAGGTTTCCAAGTCATTTTGGTGCTTGAGGAGCTAGGGCTTTGAACTTCTAAGGGCTATATCTTGTTCATCTTTTGAGATTTTTGGGTGATTCCAAAGGTATGATTCTCCTTAAAGGGTTACCGATTAATCACTTCAAGAGTTTCAAGAAAATTTGGTGTGAAAGATTTCTAATGATTGAGAAATATTACATGTCCTCTAGATAGACCATCAAATTCCCTTATGTGATTTCAAAAGATCATAACTTGGTCAATTTTTATCTCCTTTATCCCATTATTTTCCACGATTATATTAAGGATGTGAAATTCAACTCTTCTTTTATGTGCAAAGCTTGAAAATGAGTGGAAGATGCCTTAAGAACTCAAAATATCATAGGTCACCTCATGAATTTTCACAAATTTTATAAGGCCATAACTTTTTCAATACTTGGTATTTTTTAGTGATTCAAGTTTCACAATGCTCTCTTGGAAGTCTACTTCAATCCAGCATCAATGATCAAAGCTCAATTTTGGAGTAAAGCCTTGTTTGAAATCAAAATGTTATAGGTCACTTTTGAAGAAAAACTTAGAATTTTTCTAAGTACAAAAAGTCAGCATCTTTTTCTCAACTTTGACTCATCACAACTTTTAGCTTAAATATCCATTTGATCTATTTATTGGCACATCTAATATTGTGACCTCATCTTTAAAAAGCTTCAAGAATCATGCCCTAAGACCCCTTGAGCTATGAACACCATGGATTCAAAGATGGTATCTTGAAACTGAAATCTTCTCCAAAGTCAGAATTTAAAATTCATAATGTGGCTTATAAACACCAAATTAGCATGCATTGTTGATTTAAACATGCTTAACCAAGTTTCCAAAGTTGAATTAAGGATCAAAACGCAATAATTAATTGAGTTTTGATCAAAATCAAGTCACACTTTTCTCATTTCCGAGCTTCCTTTGTTTTCCCTCCAAACTTCACTTTTACTTCTAATTCTTTTCACCATTCACTCTCCTATAAATAGAGGGACATAATGCATTCATTTTATCAAGCTTGAATAGCCAGAATCACTCTGCCAAACTCTCTCCTTAACCCACTTTTCTGCAACTTTGAATTTGGTTTTACAGTCTTCCTCAATCCATTTTCTTTGTCAATTCTTCATCCTTGAACTTCACTGAAGTTAACAGAAGAAGAACCAATCACTAAAGCATCCTATATCATGCTACCCAAGTCAAGTTATAGAGATCTGAATTTGAACTTCAATAGGTAGATTCCTTCATCAAATCTCTCAAAATTTGTTTTTACAATGAAGCTCTCATCATTTTGATACTAGTCGCAACATTTGTTTTCAACTGGAATTGAGTTTTGGCCATGAATTTTCGAATCCCTTTTCAAAATTTTCCTTCTAGTTTTTTGCAATCGACTGAACTACACCTTAAATAAATTTTTCGTGAGGGTACGGTTGTCTTCGTCTTGATGAGACGAAGCAAATGACATAGGTCCGAGCTCCTGATTTTACAGTATGAGAGACGTGTAATTCGCGTGGCTGGAGGTTGAAGATGACCAACGTGTCATCTCTTAACCAATGATAATGCGCCAATTGTTTTTTTTTTCAAAAATCTGATTTAATAATGGATCTAGTGTTTTATTCAATAAAAACCATGATATGCACAGTGCGCCAGATCCCTTGGATCTGATTACTAACGCGTTTTGACATTCATCCAATGGTCTATATCTTTTTGTTTTATTTTTATTTTCTGAATTTTATATTTTAATTGATTTAAACTTTAAAAAAGCATAGAAAATTCATTTTTGACTCAAAGATTATGAAAAAATTCACAAATATTTTCAAATATTCTCTTTCTGATTGTTATTTTTCATGATTTTTTTTCTAGATTTGATATTTTTTATAATTTTTCCTTTCTTTTAACTTGTTTTTAATTATTTAAAATTACTTTTTTTATATATTTTTAAATTCTAAATTTTTTTATGAAAATCATTTTCCTTATTTCTGACTTTCTGAAATTTTTCTAGAATTTTATTTTGGCTTATAATATTTTTTTTCTTAGTTTAAAAATACTTTTCTATTTTTAAAAAAATTACCAAAAATTTTATAAAAATGTTTGAGATCATTTCTGATTTTTCTATGGTCTCTTTAAATTTTTCTTTGATACTTTGAATAAGGTTTGATATTTTGCCTTTTATTTTCATTTTAAAAATCATTTTTCCTTTTTATCTTATTCGTTAAATGTAATTTATTTTTTAATATATTTTGGCTATGTGTTTGTTGATCAAACTTCATTAACATCATTGGATCTTGAGTGTTGAGTTTAACTCCAATAAAATGGATGGATGATTTTAATGATAGTTTAATTAATTTTTTTATTCAAATGTATCCCCTCCCTCTTCATCTTATCCCTTTCTCATTATGTTACATGTTGTTAGAGGATGATCTATATATCATCTCTCCAAACATATGGCACATAGATTGCTATTGATCGACCTCAAAATAGGTGCAACTTCTATATAAGTCCACTTACGATTGCTTAACATAGCGCTAAATTTTGTCCCGATTCGAGAAATGATCATTCGTGGCCTAAACCTATGTTTACAAGCTCAGGTATATTTAATTTGAAACCTTTGATCCAATAAACTTGAGGCTCATTGTTAGGAGGATTTGGTCTTATCGATCCTCTAATGAATCATCATAAATTTTGGACTAAGTGAATCATTTAAACATCGTTGATCATTTTTTGTTGCCTTGAGAATTTGAAATGAATGATATGCTTGACAAAAAGCAAATGAAACTTTTATTGCGAGGCTTTGATTTTATCAATCTTCTAATGAGTTTTCAAATGCAAGATTCAAGATGGTCATTAAACTAACCTTTAATTTCTAACTCATTAACAATTGACTTTTATTTTTATGCTTTTACTTTATGCTTTTACTTTAAGCACCATTTATCTTAGCATTTTCATTTCATGCTATTTTCATCTTTGCTCACTTGAGCATTTATCTTTATGTCATTTTTATTTTGCTCACTTGAGATTTTCATTTTCTTTTTGAAGATACCTAATAACCAACTTGAACAATAAAAAACTTTAATGTTACTTGGACTATTTGGTTACTATCCTTGACATTTTGGAGTATGGACTTCTTGGACTTAGGATTAGAGACCTTGACCTACCTAGAGACCTTCGTGACTTCTATTGTAATTTTTTCTGGAGTTCTCGGGGTTTACCCCAAGACATTGGGTTGTTTGTTTTCTTTGTGTGTAGGTTATTTTGATTGCATGCTTTGTCTGTGATTGAGAATTCATATGTGTACAGCCGTTACTCTGCCCAATTTTTGAGAAGACTTATTGCATTTGAAGTTTGGTTTTCTCAAGAGGTTTATTGTCTTTGCTTATTTGGTTTAAAATCCAAAGGATGCGAATTCTACATTGACTCATTGTGTCAAGTGTTAACTTCTTGTTGGTTAGATGGTTCTTTTCCCTAGCTTTTACTTTATGCTCTAGGATAGTCCCATCATCTCCTCCCACCTTCTTTAATTTCAAAAATCTTCTCCCTCCTTTTCAAAACTCTTCTTGTTTTCTAAACTTGAATCACTTTCATAATAAACTTGGACTTAGTTCCATGCATTTTCAAAAAAATATTTTCTTAATCAAATTTTAACCAACTTAATAATACTTTGGTATTTTTTGTGAGAAGACTAAAAGTCAATCAATCTCATTCAAATAATTTTGCCACTTTGGCTTTTTACTTTAAAGGTTTTCTCAAAAGATTAGACTCTTGTCAATCTTTTTAGTGATGTGAACTACTATACTTCTACAATGTGTAGTGAAGTGAGATATTTTCCATTTGGGTGTTGTGCGAGGCTTTTTTATTTTAAAATCCAAGCCATATCCTCCACTTTGAGATGACGCAAATTCTGCTTTCTCATAATCGTGGGTAGTAAGTATGTTCTCCCACTCGGATAAGACGATGATGTCCCGTCAACACACTTGTGTTTTAAAATTTTTAAAGGTGAACTACGAGTACCCTGATCCCATATTGCACGAAAGGTGGTACATAGGAACTAAAGGCTCTCAACCGCGGCGGGTGCAAATATTGTAAAAAATACTTATTTTCTCATCTCCACTATCTATTTTTTATACAACACTTATAGCCAAAATACACAAATTTTCAAAGAGGTTCATGTGGAGTACCGTAGATGTTTAGGGTGCTAATACCTTCCCTTTGCATAACCAACCCCGAAACTTAGATTCTCTTCCCCTCTTTTTGGGTTATTCTCTATTTTCTCATTCCTCTGGAAACAATAAATCGCAATGGCGATTTTTATTTTGATCTGTGCGAGTCAAGTCAATCCAATGGCCTAGTCTCAACATTTCTACCGCTACAGAAAAAATGGTGACTTCACTGGGGAAAGATCGACCAATTGTTGGTCCATCCCTAAGTGGGTTGAGCCTATCTTTGTTTATATCTGTATATGCTTTTATTTGTTGTATATTATGTGTTGTATATATGTTTGTTTGGATTTTTCTAGTTTTCAGGGTGCTTGGTGATTTCTCATAAGTCCTCTACCCGGACTTGGGCAAAATTAAGATATGACGGGCGGTATAATCATGTTAACTTTGAGGGAGTAATCCCAAAAAAGGAGACATGAGATCTCCCACTCAGTGGAGGCCCCTTTGACTAGTGTTGTTTACCGAGTAATCAGGAAGACATGCTGCTTTCGACATGGGAGCCTGCTGAAACTGAGGACCGTAGAACCCTTAACTCATCTTGGCCTTTTAGGTGTAGTGCGAAAACTATGACAGAGTAATCAAGAAATGGTTGTCACACGATACTACACTCAAACGAGTTTTTCCTGAGAATATTACTAATTACTGAGTTAATTGGGACGTTGGTAATATCTGAAGGAAGGATGTAGACTTTGGGAACCTTTTAGAACCTTGTTCGGCAGATGATAAACTATTAGACCATACCTTGTGGGTAGTACCTTTAACCTCATGCTTGTGACGTTGAACCTATGAACCTCTCATATTTGTGATCTTGTGTGTGATTGTTGCATCATGCATTCATGCACCCATGAGTATCCTAAAAAAACTTGTTTCAAGGGACTTAAAGTTGATTTTTTGCAAATATCTCAGGTACTTTTGATCATGGATTCTGGAAAAAGAAAGACTCGGAAGTACAGTTTCAAGGATCCTAAGATAGAAGATTTGATGAGTCTGATTCCCGAGATCGAGAGTTCTACAGATTTTTGGAAGAAGTATGGATCCATCGTGTCTCTTATGAAGCTTAGGATGAAGGGGGGTATTCTCTCAATTCTGGTCCAGTTCTATGACCCGATGTATCGATGTTTTACTTTCCCTAATTAACAGTTGATGCCTACATTAGAGGAGTATTCTTAACTAATAGGTTTACTTGTTGTCGATCGCGTTCCTTTCACTGGTTTGGAGGGGGAGCCAAAGTCTCATGAATTGCTGCTATGATTCATTTGGGGAAGTCTTAGATTGAGGTCCACATGACTACCAAAGGAGGAATCAGAGGCTTACCCACTCAGTTCTTATTGGAGAAAGCTTTCTACTTTACTAGGATGAAGAGTACAATTGCTTTTGAGACTATCTTTGCTCTACTTGCATATGGTTTGTTCTTATTTCCTAACGTCGACAAATTTGTGGATATCAATGCCATCAGGATCTTTTTGATTGGAAACCCAGTTCCTACATTATTAGGAGACGCTTATTACTCCATTCACCTCCGGGATTCTTATCATGGAGTGGTGATCATTTATTGTGCACCTTTGTTGTATCAGTGGTTTATTTCTCACTTACCTCGGTTCGATGCTTTCTAGGATATCAAGAAAGAACCTCGTTGGGCTCCAAAGATTATGGCCCCCACTCATTCAGATATTGTTTGGTATCATCAGGCTTACTATGATGTGGAGATTGGCGATATTTATGGTAGTTTCCCCAATGTACCTCTTCTTGGTACAAAGGGAGGAATTAACTATAATCCCGCTCTAGAATGACGTTAGCTTGGATATCCGATGAGAGATAAGCCAAATATCATTCATATGAGTGGTTTCTTTCTCAGAGAGGGAGATGATCATAAGAAATCTAAGGAGGATATTTCGAAGGATTGGCGCCATATTCACAAGAAGAGCAGAAAGGACTTGGGGCCTAGAGGAGCTGTTTCTTTGGAGCCTTCTCTCCGGTGGGTACGGGCAAGGGAAATTCAGTTGAAGATGCCATATTCTCATGAAGAACCTATGCCTGATATGTTTGTGAAGATCACTCCTCCACTTTTAGATTATGTAGAAGAGCTCCATCTTTCCCTAGTTAGGATGCAACAGGAGAAGGAGGCCCGGAAGAATAAGTGTCAGACTTTGGAAACGTCCTACCAGACAAACTTGAAGTAGAAGGATGACATAATTGAGATTCTTGAGAGTCGTGCTGTAGAGATGATGGAGAAGAAAGAGGATTTATTTTCCTCTAGAGCTTGATCAGGACTTAGTCATTCACTTCCTGACTTTGGTGATTAGAAAGAGGTCATCAACAGATATGCAGAAGAGAACAAGTAGTTGAAGGCTCAGATTGCAAGACTCACGAGAAAGCGCCAGTGTGTGGAGATATCTTCATTTACTTTGCCTTCTTAGGATTTTAGATTCTATCTTCTCTTTTACTTAGGATTATAGAAACTTGTACTAAAAGTTGTAATCTATTTTGAAGTTATTATAATGAGATTTTCAGTATTTCAAAATGTGTTAGTACTTTAGTATTTGCAAATTGTCTATAAATCTTTGAGTCCCTTGAAATATTAATAACAATAAATAAATCATGTGAATTTCATATCATGCATCATATTACACATATTTCTTACATTTATGTTCATACCAGGTGTCTTACAATGTTTCTCTACCTCGTTCAATAGCAAGTTGTCTCACTGGTACAATACTCGAGCTAATTCCAGGAAGAAGATTAAGAATCTTGAACAAGAGAATACCGAGCTACATGAAGAGGTTATTGATTTAAAGATCGGTATAGCCAATCTAACTGCTTTGATGGAATCATTGGTGGCTACTCAGAATCAACCACCACTTGCTCAACCACAACAAACAACGGTTGCTTCCGAAGGTTCATCAGTTCTCGTTTCTGTTACTTCAATTACTACTGCACAAAGCCGTATGCCTAGGGTTACCCGTGGGGGAATGCATGTGAATTTCATGCCTGAAAGTTAAAATTTTGATGCTCAAGTTGCTCCAGTTGTGCAAGCTGCTGCTACTCTTGCACCTCCTATGGTGCACGTTATTCCTGCTGCTAGAAATGAGATCCACTATATTGCACCTCCTTCAGTGAATGTTATTCCGTTTGTTAATGATGAAGTTTATCGTCCTGTTCCTCCACCAAGCGAAATTGTGGGTTTCTATGACTGGTTGGATGATTTTCAAGACCAGTTCAATGAGATGCGGAAGGAAATGAAGGCCCTTTGAGGAAAAGAATTGTTTGGACAGAACGTCAGTGTACTCTGCCTATTTCCCAACGTAAAAATGCCAGCAACGTTTAAAGTTCCAGAATTTGATAGGTACAAGGGAAAATCTTGATCTCGTGACCACCTGGTGATGTATATCAGAAAGATGTCTACCCATACTGATGATCAATGTTTACTAATTCATTTCTTCCAAGATAGTTTAACTGGTGCTACTTTGGAGTGGTATATGAGTTTGGACAGTAGTAGTATCCACTTTCAATGATCTGGGAGAATCCTTTATCAAACAATATAAGTACAATATGTTCATGGAAGCTGACCATGACCAGTTAAGGGTAATGGCTCAGAGAGACAAGGAGTCATTCAAAGAATATACGCAGCGTTGGCGCGAGATAGCTGCCCAAGTGGTGCCACCTATGGGAGAACAAGAAATGACCAAGGTCTTCCTGAAAACCCTTGGATCATTTTATTATGAAAGGATGGTCGCCAGTGTGCCGAGTGATTTTACCGAAATGGTAAGCATGGGTGTTCATTTGGAAGAGGATGTTAGAGAAGGGCGCTTGAAAAAATATGAAGGGACAAAGAAGTCATCATACGGGTTCTCTCGAAAGAAAGAAAGTGAAACAAATGCTGTTATCAGGGAAAGAAAGATTAGACCACCTAGAAGTCATCATCGATACCAGCAATAGGTTACTTCTGTGACTCCAATTGTCAATGTATCTCCAACCGCTGTTGCCTATCAAAGACCATATCCTCAGGGAAATCAAGGGCAAAGTCAGAAGAGAGAGGCTTTTGGCTCTATTCTAATGAGCTATGAAGAATTACTTCCAGCTTTGATTCAGAAGAAGTTGGTCCAGACTAGGCTGCCCCCTGCTATACCATCACTGTTACCTTGGTATTATAAGGCAGACCAGACATGTTCTTTTCATCAGGGAGCACCAGGGAACAGTATTGATAATTGTTATCCTTTTAAATCTGAAGTACAAAAGATGGTAAGATCTGGCCTCTTATTCTTTAAAGATGTTGGCCCTAATGTGAAAGATGATCCTTTGCCAAATCATGGAGGAGAAAATGTTGTAAACATGGTTGCTGGTTGTACTGCGGACTTCCGGATTTTTGATATCAACCTGGTTAGAGGGGATCTGGTGAAAATGCATGCTGACCTCTGCGAGTTCGGTTACTATACGCACGACCATGCTGGTTGTAGTATTTGAAGTACAAAGATCCAGGGATGTGATAAGATAAAAGCTGATCTTTAGGAAATGATGGACGAGGGAATCATTCATATAATTAGTCCAAGGGAAGAGTACAAAGAGGGTGTGAATATGGTCTTTAGATGTCCTAGAGAATTTCGGATTTTTGACGTGAAGTATATGAATGATGATTTGGTGCAGTTGCACGCAACCTTTCGTCACATGGATGGTTAAGAAGAACACCATTATGGGTCTTGCCAGATCTACTGCAGAGATTCTCGTGGTTGTTCTATAGTGAGTGTTATACTCCAAAATTTTCCCTCTCATTTCTAAAGATTTTCCTCACAAAATTTCTACTGGGTCAAGACTGCACAAGTTTCCATGGATCATATTAGGCTCTCAAGCATCAAATAAAAGAAGAGCAAGTTAGCCTTGATTCATAAGCTTCGGTTGGGCATATAAAATCCTTCGAGCGAGATTTTGTTTCAAAGTCTTCGATTGAGCATTGAGCCCCCTTCGATCATGCTTTGATTCATAAGCTTCGATTGGGTATTTGGTCTCCTTCGAGCAAGATTTGGTCCACAAGCTTCATTTAGGCATATATCACCCTACAAGTTTGCTTCTATTCACCAGCAGTATCCTCCTACATACTTGCTTTGATTCACAAAGCAGTGACCTCTTGCATGTTTATTTTGATTCATAAAGCAGTGGCCTCCTGCAACTTCATTTGAGCGGTGGTCTCCTGCATGCAAGCTTCGTTTTAGAATCGGTCTCTTATGTATCTACTTCGATCCACAAGGCAAAAGTCCCCTTCAACTTGCCTTCAATCCACAAGGAAAATTCATCTTCATGCTTGCCTTCGACCCATAAGGCAAAGGCCTCTTCAACTTGCCTTCGACCCACAAGGCAAAGGCCTCTTCATGCTTGCCTTTGATCCATAAGGCAAAGGCCCCTTCAAATTTCCTTCAATCCACAAGGATGTTGTACCCAAAAATTTTCCCTCCCTTTTTACTTAACACATACCCGTTGAGGTCCCTAACTTGCCCAAGGATGACCAAGAATTGACCAGACAAATTCTCCTCCTAAGGCAATGAACCTTTAACTAGGATTTAAATTTTCATCAAGATGTGTGAGCTACAATGGTCTAAAATGTTTTCCATGGTCCTAATAAGTCCTCAATATTATCCATGCCAAATTTCATGCCTTTCATAACAAGTTTGCTCAATCAATTGCTCAAATGCTTGAAAATCAACTATGCTAGGTCAAAAGTCAACTGTGGCCCATGTACAGTCAAACTTCAAGATTTTAGGTCAAAATCAACATTTTGAAGTGATATCCATCATTTGATCAAGGGTTTATCATGATTCCTCAAGAAATGCTTCTAATTCATCAAAAGTCAAGAATTGCTAAATTAGGATTTCTATAGGAAAAGTCAATCAAACTTTGAACAGGCATAACTTTCTCATACTTCATCCATGTTTACCAAACCAAAGCTCATTTTGAATACAATCAAATTCCATACAACTTCTCTTCATCCCACAAGTTCAAGTGATTCACCATTTGAAAGATATAAGCTCATACATTACAGGTCATTTTCAAAAAGTCAACAAAAGCCACTTTTTTCCAAGACCTTTTACATTAAGATAAAATCTTCAAATGCAAAATTGATCAAAAGGGATATTGAATTAGTCATCTTGGGCTTTCCAAAAAGTCAAAGATCATCATTATGAGATAAAAATTGAGCAAGTTATGGCTTTCCCAAGTTTGGAAAGTTTTGGAAATTTTAAGAATGGTGCATTGAGCAAATTTGAACTTTTGAAGCAATGGCTTATTTTCTTAGGCCTCAAACATATTCCTAAGATTATAAAGGATCCCTAATTTCATTATTACCTTGCCTTGCATTTTTTTAGCTATTTTATTCATATTTATTTTATTTTTATTCACATAAATACAAGATAAATCATATAAAATAGTAAATGATTGGATCATGACGATTGGGCTTTTGTTTTGATTCAATTTCAGACCCATAATTTCGTACAAAGAATGACCAGGTTCATTCAAGCATGGAAAGGGAAAGATTTTCAAATATGGAAGCCTTTAAATTGGTTGGATTCTGACATGAAAGCACAACATTATTACTTGATTCTTTCCATGTTATATTGTCTCCTCCACCTACACTATAAGTACAACATTCTATCAAGAAAATGGACACGAGAGGACTGTCAAGAAAGCCAAAAAAGATTGCAAAAAATCACAAAGTTGTCAAGTTTGAATTTCAGTTTCCAGCCTGCCTTAGTCCTAAGCAAGCATCCTAATCCACTCCTGAAGGTCCCCTGAAGTCTTTCCAACTGTTGCCAGGCTTTGAAACAGCCCAAAATGCATGAACAACATCTCATGGTTTACGTTTTTTCTCAATCTTAATTTGTTTGATTTATGTAACATGAACACATTTTAACCATGCATTACTGACCATTCTTGTATTTGTAATCTATTTGTATGGTTGGATTAGGTTTTTGATGCAGGGATCGAGTGTTACCATTTTTAGGGTTCAAAGCATAGAATTACGGTTTCTAGAAATAACCAAAATTAGGCCTA
Source organism: Vicia faba (assembly GCA_948472305.1). NCBI lineage: Eukaryota > Viridiplantae > Streptophyta > Magnoliopsida > Fabales > Fabaceae > Vicia > Vicia faba. The sequence goes on from OX451738.1 coordinate 1,636,526,974, forward strand.
ACCAAGGGTCTCTTTGTGCTCAGGAGGTTGAGGGAAATTCATCCATGGCCTCACAATGAATTTATTTTGCGTATTATTGTTTTTTTTAGTTGCAGGTGCTATAGTGACAGACAAAAACTGTCAATATAGGTCTCGTTATCTATGACGTCAGAGGGAGGAAGAAGACATCGCATGGCAGTATCCCATTTGACAGTTCAAATGAAGCACGTGTTTTTATTTTTATTTTTTAATAATCACTTGTTTTTGCATTATATTTTGTTTGTTGTGTTTGGTATAACAATTGGACAGCCAGCCCAGTTGGTAAGACAAGCACGCGTTTGAGGGAGAGGACCTAGGTTCAAGTCCCAGGTCCAGCATTTTTCATTTTGTTAACATGTTTATGCAGATTCAATACTTCCTATGTCCAGGAGCTCACCATGCGCCATCAATCTTATACCATGCGATGCATATGTGATCAAGATCAAGACGTCCAACACGCATATCACTATGGACAAGTAGAGGGTGTCCTCACTGGATCCCTTGGCAACATTGGGCTCCCAGCAATTGGGCCTAAACAAAAATCTCAGCACACCCCCCATTTCAATTCAGCAGACCCAGGCCCAATTTATTTTTGTTTTCTTATTTTTGTTTTTGTTTTATATTTATTTTTTTTCATTTCTTTTTTTTAATAACCAAAAACAAAAAATAACAATAATTAGACTTAGGATTAATTTTAAGTTTTTTAATTAATTAGATTAATTATCTTGACTTATTTTTATCAATTTAAAATTAACTAGACATAGATTAATTTAATTCAAATATTTTTCTTAATAAAAACCCCAAAAAAATATAATAGACTTAGTTTTGTTTCTTAAATTGTTTTTAATTTTGTAATTTAATTAGATTAATTATTTCAACTTTATTTTATTAATTTTAAAATCAATTAGACTTAGGTTATCTTCATCCAAATATTTTCTTAAAAAAAAATGCAAAAAAACTTTTGAACTAGGTTAATTTCCATTTAATATTTATTTTTCTCAATTAAATTTAGGGTTAATTTATTTTAAGCATCTTTTTTTAATAAAAAATAGACAAAAACCAACAAAGATATTCTCTTGTTTACTTAGCATTTTCTTAGGGTTTTAGACGTCCGTCTTTATCTCGCGCGCGTTTATTTTTTCGCATCTTTACGATAATGTAACTATATCATGGTATGTAATAGCTTAAGTAGGACTTTTATCGCTTTCCTTATTTTACTTTTCCCCCAGTTTGGTATATTGGAAATCTCCGACCCCGAAGCATTGTAATAGTGTAGGTTTAACTTTCCGCACTTTTAATTTCTGTATATTAACTGTTAGTAATTAGGCGTGTATGATAAGACTGAAAATTAAAACGTTAGCAAACCTAACACAAGATAAATTACTGAAACAAGCACACAATGTACATGTACACCTCGAGGGTACGCCCCACTTTGGTTGCCTTTCAGAAAATAAAGCAGTCATGTCCCTCGAGAATGGGGACGCTTTAGCAAAGACCCGTAAATCAAAAGATCATAGTCCCTCGATGACCCTACAGTGTTGCCTTTCGGTAAATGATCTCGTCCCTTAAATAAAATTGCTAAAGTGTCTCCATATGTTCCCTTTATGACTGTGCATCCCTTTGAATGTCCCTCAAACATCCAACGATGGGGCTACCTACTCATTAATAGTTGGATAGCACGGTCTAAAGGGTAGGAGGAAAAGAATGACCCTTTTTTCGAGTATAAGAGTAGATAGTTGTTAGAAGTTTTCTCAAACATTTTGCAGTTACACAAAAAACTACTTTTTAAAACACTTTGTATACTTTCTCCACTATCCCGAGAAACATTACAAAGTTTGTCCTACTAAGGAATTTTCAAACCATTTTCAAACACACAAAGCACAAAGTTATTTCAAAATGAGCAAACCTCTAAGAGCCCGTAGGTAACTACGGATGGAAAGGATGCTAACACCTTTCCTTTCCATAATCTACCCCCTTACTCAGAAAAATCTTGATAAAGGTATTTTTCTGTTCTTTTCACCCTTTCCTTTGTTAGATAAAAGAAAAGTCGGTGGCGACTCTTACTTATCGCAACATTTACGAACACAAACGCAAAACCAATATAAAAAGTCGGTTCTACCACCGTATCACAGAACTGGCGACTCTGCTGGGGAAAGTAAAAAGTGGGGTAACCTTAGAGTTTTAGTTCATCATTTTAAATTCTTAATGTGTGTTTTCTTGCTTTATCTTTGAGGGTTTGTTGGGGTATTCTTGTAAAGATCTTACACCCGGATCTGGGGCACCTTTTAGGTAAGTAGCAATAAATCTTGGAGGTTGTACGACGTAGACCGATACGGACGAAGTAGTGGCTACGTTAGCGCGATACTTTGGATTATACTAATGTTCCTTGAGTAAGTTAAGGATAACATTAGGCTTCCTCATAGTGTCATTAAACGCTAACTGACCTTTAGAACCTTTAATCGACCCATCCTAGCCATTAGGAAGTAGTGAGATAACCGGCTTTGGTTCCGACCGAAGATTGGTTGATACTCGATACTACACTCATTGAGACCGGACTTTGGGGGGTTTTTGGCCGTAATACTTCGGTGCGGAGCTGAAACAATTTATAAAGGGAAGGTCAGTGATATTGAGGCTCTTTAGAACCCGATTACTATTAATAGGACAAGTTGAGCCAACTGAATATTCAAGAGTGTACTTACCTTAAAACCCCATGCAAACCTTTGAACCTAAGGTCTATTGTGTGATTTGCTTGTGTTTATCTATGATTTTAAGCATAATCATGACATCATAAACATCATGACATTCATATATACTAATCATTTCAAAGACCTGTTGGGTTTACCTCTTTTCTATTTTGTAGGATATGAATTCAGGTCGTAGAAAAACCATCCGGATTCACTTCACAGAAGTTCCTCCCAAGCTCAAGGAGTTAGTCTTGAAAGTCCACGGGGGCTCATCATTCCACAAAAGACATGGTCACTTACTCAGTTTGGTTACCGCCGGATTTGACGAAGGTTTGATGAATGTCTTATTCCAGTTCTTCGACCCTAAGCACCATTGCTTCACATTCACCGATTATCAACTAGTGCATACACTGGAAGAATTCTCTAAGTTACTTGGCTTACCTATATTGGAGCGAGTACCTTTCACTGGTTTAGAACAAGACCCAGCTTCTGAAGATGATGTTGTAGCTTTGCACTTGAAGCCGTTTGACATTGAGTCCAATTGGGAAAAAAGAAGTGAAGTTAAGGGTCTCCTTGCAAATTTTATGATGAAGAAAGCACAAATTTTCCTGGATTCTATGAGTTATCATGCTTTCGAAGATGTCTTAGCCCTCTTGATCCATGGGTCGTCCTGTTTCCTACTTCAGATCAATTTATATATGTGAATGCCATCAATATTTTTCTTGCTCACAATCCGGTTCCTACATTGCTTGGGGATATCCTACATTCTCTCTATACTCGTACTCTGAAGAAGCGAGGAACTCTCATGTGTTGCACCCATCTACTATATAGGTGGTTTATTTCGCACCTTCCTCGGTCAATAATGCAGAATAATTTAGGCTTAAGGTGGAGTCAAAGACTAATGTCTCTCTTTCACTCCGACATCCATTGGTGTCCTTGCTCTCAAGGAGACATCTCTTTTATTGATCGATGTGGAGAATCTCCTAATGTGCCACTCCTGGGAATTAGGGGAGGTATCAACTACAATCCTTATTTAGCATTACGTCAGTTTGGCTATGCACGAAGATATGGTCCACCGGATATGCTCATCCAGGGTATTGTGTTCAACTACTCAGATGATTTGCAAAATTATCGTCAGAGGTTCATCCGTGCTTGGGGCATTATTAAGAAGACTGATAATAAGACTTTAGGGCGCAAGAACTCCATCCCTTTGGAAACTTACCTCAAATGGGTGCGAGCTCGAGCCGAAAGTCTTATGATGCCATACGATTCCATCTTACCGGTGATCTTGGAACCTGTTGTTCAAGGGGGCGAGTCCGTATATTCTCCATCCTGATATGCCAACCAACTTCGAAGAGTTGCAAAAGTCTTGGATCCTGCTCAAGGGAGAACGGGATACTTTTGAGGCTCAATTCTATGCAAGTTAGAAGAAGGTACTGGAATTAATAAAGCAACTTCACGAAGAGAGGAACCTCAACACCTACCTCAACACCAAGAGGAAGCGCCCATGGGAGACTCAATAGTTTAGAATTTCCTTTCATTGTTAATCCATGTGTAATCTTTTGTTTCTTTAAAAACTGGCTAATAAAATGTTTTGTTTCTTGTTTTGTTTAAAAGATCTTAAATCCAATAAGGTTCTTGAAAACATTGCATAAGCATATCATGCATCTCATTGCATAAGCATGTCTCAAAGCAGGGTTCTTATCTTCTTTGTTGTTTACTTCAGCAAGTAAAGAAATGGCTCTTGAACAAAACATCAAGGATCTCCAGGCGCAAAACACCCAGTTCCAGCAAATGATCGTGGCTCTAGCTAAAGGGAAAGAAGATCTGAAAGCCCTCATATTGAAGGATAAAAAGAAGAAGCCAAAGAAACCAGTTGGTGTGGTGAACTTGGGAAGAAGGATCAGAGGACCAGTGCGGCGAGCTTCAGAACTGGTAACTTGATCAAAAGAAGGAGACAATCAGGAAGGGGAGACGAGAGAAGAAGACCTCAGCCCGAAGGAATTCGATGATGAATATGACTATAATGAGGAGCAGTATCCTCCTGCTGATGAAAAATACAAACAGTTGGAGGATCGTCTGAATGCAATGGAAATCCAGAAGGTGTTGAGGCTGGATTTTGAAGAGTTGGGTTTGGTTTCTGGGGTTGTCATCTCGCAGAAGTTCAAGGTTCCGGTGTTCGCTAAATATGATCGGGTCTCATGTCCCAAGATGCATCTCCGATCTTATGTGAGGAAGATTCAACCTCACACTGCATACAAGGACTTATGGGTCCACTTCTTTCAAGAGAGTCTATCTGGGACTCAACTAGAGTGGTTCTATTAGCTGGAGGGGACCAATATTCGTAACTGGGAAGACCTGGCTGCTGCTTTCTACAAGCAGTATCAGTATAATGCAGACCTTGCTCCCACTCGTACGCAACTCTAAAGTATGTTTATGGGTTCGAGCGAAGGTTTTAAAGACTATTCTCAGAAGTGGAGGGACTTAGCCGGAAGAGTCCAACCCCCCTGTCTGATAGGGAGTTAGTGGATATGTTTTTGGGTACCCTATCTGGTCTGTTTTTCAATCATCTGACTGGAAGCTCCTCAACTGACTTTACTGAGTTGATTTTGACGGGAGAAAGAGTGGAAGCTGGGATTAGAAGTGGCAAGATTCAGAAGGATTCCTCTTCAAGTGCGGGAAAGAGACCTTTCATAGAAAAAAAAGAGGTCAATGCTCCTTAAAGTCAGAGAAATAAGGGCAGAATCGAATGTCGTCCAACGGTAGGGGCTGTAATGATATCCAAGCCTGAAGCTACTCAACAGCAGAATAACCAGCCTAGAGTAGAAAGGCCTATGAGATAGTTCACCCAGATCAACATGAACTTGTCTCAAGTTCTACCACACTTATCGAAGTCCAATCTGGTAACTTTGAGGGAAGCTCCCAAGAATCCCAACAGTGCATCTCCCCATTACAATCCAAATTCTCGATGCGCCTACCATTCTGAGACTCCGGGGCATGATACAAACGACTTTGGGCTTTGAAGAACAAGGTGCAAGACCTTATTGATGAAAAAGAGGTTGGATTTGATCCCCCTGAGACTCCCAACGTCATAACTGCACCCATGCCCAAGCATGGCCTGGGAATCAATGCTATTGATGTTGTCCCCGCCATAGAAGATGCTGACAGCAGCTGTGTCATGGACAGCTGAATCTTCCCTACTACCAACGGTGGACCCAGTAATTGGACAGCTAAAGACTTCGTGCCGATTACTTTTATTCAGGAGTAATTGTCTTTTTGTTTTTCAAATATGTAATAAATGAACAATATAAACTCTATGGCCTTGTGTATTACCAGGGCACAATGGTTTATTTGTGAGGGTTATCATTTTTCAATGTCATATGTAATTAATAAAGCACTGGACGTTTTGTATACAAATTTTGCTCTCTCTGTTTTTCTTTTCTACTTTTTACTTTGTCAATACAGCTATGCGCTTACACACACTCACATATCAAACTGCAGATCCATATCCACTTTGGATCCCATTGATAACGGTTCTGCTATTACTTGTTATGACTTTGAAAATCTGATCAAATCAAGCCGAGGACGAAGGTGAGGAAGATTCTAAGGTACCCAGAGAACTTTCCAGACTGTTACAACAGGAAGAAAGGGCTATACAGCCTCATGAAGAGCCAATTGAGACAGTGAATTTGGGCACAAAAGAGGACAGAAAATAAGTCAAGATAGGTGCAAATTTGGAGCTTGGTGTTAAACAGCGGTTGATACATATGTTGCATGATTACGTCGAGATCTTTTCCTGGTCATATGAAGACATGTCGGGGATAGACACTGATATTATGGTTCATCATCTGCCAACTAAAGAAGATTGCCCTCCAGTAAAGCAAAAGGTTCTTCATATGCGCCCTGAAATGTAAGAGAAAATCAAAGCAGAGGTTATGAAACAGTTTAACACTGGGTTCTTAGCTGTCACCTCTTATCCACAATGGGTTGCTAACGTAGTCCCGGTGCCTAAGAAGGACAGAAAGGTACAGATGTATGTGGACTATAGAGATTTGAACAGGGAAAGCCCCAAGGATGACTTTCCGCTTCCCCACATTGACGTTCTGGTTGACAACACCGCACATCGTATGATCTTTTCCTTCATGGAAGGTTTCTCTGGTTACAATCAGATCGAGTTGACACCCGAGGACATGGAGAAGACAACCTTCGTCACACAATGGGGAACTTTCGGTTGCAAAGTGATGCCATTTGGATTGAAGAATGATGGGGAAACCTATCAGCGAGCCATGGTAGCTTTGTTCCATGACATGATTCACCATGAGATAGAGGTCTATGTTGATGTCACGATAGCCAGGTCTCAAACTGAGGAAGAGCACCTTGATCATCTACAAAAGTTGTTTGATAGGTTGAAGACGTACAAGCTGAGGTTAAATTCGAACAAGTGCACCTTCGGGGTAAGATCTGGTAAACTCCTAGGTTTCATTGTCAGTGACAAGGGTATTCAAGTAGACACTGCAAAGGTGAAGGCTATACAAGAGATGCCGGCTCCTCACACTAAGAAAGAGGTTATAGGTTTCTTGGGATGCCTAAATTACATTGCCAGGTTCATTTCCCATCTAACTGCTACTTGTGAGCCAATCTTCAAACTCCTAAAGAAAGATCAAGTGTTAAAGTGGAATGATGAATTCCAGACTGCCTTCAATAGAATCAAGGAATACCTTCAAGAGCCTCCAATTCTGATGCCTCCAGTTGAAGGAAGACCTTTGATAATGTACTTAACGGTGTTAGATAATTCAATGGGGTGTGTGCTGGGGCAGCATGACGAGTCCGATCGAAAAGAGAATGCAATATACTACCTTAGTAAAAAGTTTACCGATTGTGAAACAAGATACTCACTGCTCGAGAAAACTTGTTGTGCTTTGGCATGGGCTGCTCGCCGACTAAGATAGTATATGTTGACTCACACTACCTTGTTGATATCTAAGATGGATCCTATCAAGTACATCTTCGAGAATCCCGCTCTCTCTGGAAGGATAGCAAGATGGCAAATGGTCCTTATTGAATACGATATTCAATACACAACCCAAAAAGCAATCAAGGGAAGTGTATTAGCTGATCATTTGGCTCATCAGGCTGTCGATGACTACCAATCCATGAACTTTGAATTCCCGAATGAGAATATTGTGTTAGTGACTGATTGTGAAGAACTTGGACCGGATGAAGGACCTAAGGAAGGATCCCGATGGACTATGGTTTTTGACGGAGCTTCCAATGCACTCGGCAATGGTATCGGTGTCGTAATCATGTCTCTCGAGGGTTGTCATACTCCTTTCACCTCCATATAATGTTTCAACTATACCAACAATATGGCTGAGTATGAAGCATGCATCATGGGTCTCAAAGCTACTATTGACCTGAGGATCAAGCTCTTGAGTGTTTTCAGAGATTCGACTTTGGTAATAAGTCAAATCAAAGGAGAGTGGGACACGAAGCACCCTAATCTCATTCCTTACAAAGAACATGTGCCGAAGTTGCTTCCACACTTTGAAGAAGTTACCTTTGAACATTTTCCACGAGAAGAGAATTAGTTAGAAGACGTGCTAGCTACTATGTCATCTATGTTCAAGGTCAGGTGGGACAATGAGGCTCCTCAGATCACTATTGAGAGATTGGATGAACCAACATACTACTATGAGATTGATACTAAAGGAGCAATAGAAAAACCTTGGTTCCATGAAGTGAAAAGGTATCTCGAGGCTCAAGAATATCCTGAGGGGGAATCTTTCAATGATAAAAAGTTTCTGAGAAGGTTCTCTGCAAAGTTCTTCCTCAGTAATGGAATCCTCTAAAAGCGCAACCACAACTCTACTTTACTCCGGTGTGTAGACAAGAGAGAAGCAGAGAGGATTATGGAAGATTTACATGAAGGTACCTTTGGCACCCATTCTAGTGGACACAATATGGCTAAAAAGACCCTACAGGCAGGATACTATTGGTCCACTATGGAAGCAGACTGTTATTAGCATTCCCGAACTTGTCACAAATGCCGGATCTATGTTAATAAAGTACATGTACCTCTAGTTCCCTGGCCCTTTGCAATGTGGGGCATTGACATGATCAGAGACATTAGACCTACCGCTTCCAATGGGCATCTCTTCATCCTAGTGGCCATTGATTACTTCACGAAGTGGGTTGAGGCTGCCTCTTTTGCTACTGTTACCAAGAATGTTTTGGCGCAGTTCATCAAGCATAACCTTATCTGTCAATATGGTGTTCCAGAGAGAATCATCACAGATAATTGTACAAATCTCAACAATATTATGATCACCGAACTCTGTAAGCAATTCAAGATCCAGCATCATAACTCTTCTCCTTACCGGCCGAAGATGAATGGCGCTGTAGAGGATGATAATAAGAATATTAAAAAGATCATACAGAAGATGACGGTGACATATAACGACTGGCATGAGATGTTACCATTTGCTCTTCATGGTTACCGCACCTTAGCACGTACATCAACAGGAGCAACACCTTTATCTCTGGAGTTTGGCATGGAAGTCGTCCTACCTATTGAGGTCCAGATCCCTTCTTTGAGAATCATGGATGGATGTTTGAACGAAGATGATTGGATCCAGACTCGACTTGACCAATTGAATCTGATTGATGAGAAAAGGCTTGTTGTTATCTGTCATGGTCAGATGTACCAAAAGGGAATGATCAAGGCTTTCAACAAAAAGGTCAGACGTCAAGTATATCAAGTGGGTGATCTAGTAATCAAGCGTATCATAATGCTACAAGGTGATCCCAGGGGAAAATGGACTCCCATGTACGAAGGGATATTTGTAATCAAAGCATATTTTCTAGTGGAGCCATGATTCTAACCACCATGGATGGTGACGACCTTCCTCACCCTGTGAATGCGGACATAGTGAAAAGATACTACGCATAATAAAGACCCGCTAGGTTGACTGGCCTAGGCAAAAATAAGGGAATCCCAGCGAACCAAAAGGATTCAGACAAAAATTAGGGATAAATACAACAAATTTGTACACCCGGCAATTTGAAAACCTGAGAAGGTAGCTTGGGCAAAAAATGGTATCCCAGTGGACCGAAAACCCGAAAGGATGGTCCAGGAAAAAGTTAGGGGTTTAAAGCGTACAACTATGTCCCATTGGATCACCTTGCGACCAGACTTCAGTATCGATTATCAAGCTCAAACGATACCAATCCAGCCAGCCAGCTTCAGACAAGTAGCAAAGTGATGAGATACTCAAGGACATTAGGGAAATAGCAGAGTTGAAACTCAATGGGATTGTTACACATAGTTGTTTTCTCTTTGTACACTATTTTGTATAGTTTTCATTTTCATGGCATCGTTGTCCTACTAGAACGTCAGTCTCTTTGTATAAAAATGCTTATTATAAGCAAACTTCAAAATCAATGCAAATCATTTCTTTGAAAGTACAACACTATTTGTTTTCTATTTTTCCATTTTTCTTTGCAAAAACACCCAATGACTATTTTTGACATATGCATTTGAATATGATTACTGTTTATAAATACTTGCATAAGAAACAGAAAGACAGTTGCTAATGACTTTAAGAAATGGGGCAAAGTATAAAAAAGGCCATTTGTAGTCCCAACAGTTACTCTTTCCAGCAGGTACAGGGGCATATACATTTTGAGACGAAGTCACTGCTACATCCTTAGCATACAACCTAGTGATGTCTATGTTCCCCACAGAGTGGAAACAACTAAAACTTTGATCTCTTCTTCCCCAAGCAGGAATTACCTCCTCCAGCAAAATTCCCTCAGAGAGGTTAACTCAAAGATCCCCAGCTGAGCTTTACCAATCTCAAACAGTTTATAAAGCCTTATCCCCTAGTAGAGTTTATTTCTCTAGTTGCAGAAGTTTATCCCCCAATAAAGTTTATTCCTCTACATCGGTAAAATCTTCCAACATAGCATCTTTCTCCCCATAGAGTCATTCTCAAGCAGGATTCAAGAATCCCTAGAAAATCATCTTCGTTCATCATCCCCAACGGAAATGAAAGAATCACTTTCCTCATCTACCAAACAACAGTCTGGGATTCAGCTTCCCAGTACTCTCCAGCAGCAGTCAGAGATTTATTTTCCCAGACTAGGAGATATCGCAACAGCATTCCATATTCATACATCATGGCATGCGCATACACATAACATACATCATAATCTCATTTGTTTTGAGAACATCATTATACATTGCATTTCATAAATCATAACATTGCATACGACTAAATCTTTACCTTTTCAGGAAAGATCAAATCAACAAATATTGTTGACTACTTATATGACCTGGCAGTTTTCTCAAAGGCTACGTTTGACGAAGAGATATTTCAGCATTTTCCTCAGAAAGATTATTCTCAAAAGACCTTCCTCTGGTTCAGTTAAATCGACACTAAGATTTTTCTGATTTCTATTCCAGTTGAAGATAATCTAAGACCTTTTTTTGGTTCAGTTAAATCGACACTAAGATTTTCCGTATTTCTATTCCAGTTGAAGACAACTCAAGACTTTTCCTGGTTCAGCTAAATCGACACTAATATTTTTCTGATTTCTATTCCAGTTAAAGTAATTCAAGACCTTTCACTGGTTCAGTCAAATTGACCCTAAGATTTTTCTGATTCTTTTCCAGTTAAAGATTATTCAATACCTCTACTGGTTCAGTTTAAACCGATCAATGATTTATTCTTATTCTTTTTCGGTAGATACTTTCTCTGGTTCAGTTAAATTAACACTAAGATTTTTCTGATTCTCATCCAATCAAAGATAACTCAAGACCTCTGCTGGTTCAGTTTAAAATGACCAATTATTTATCCTGATTCTTTTCCAGTAGATACTTTCTCTGGTTTAGTTAAATCGACCCTAAGATTTTCTGATTCTTATCCAGTTAAAGATACTGTAAAGCCTGGAGTCCGACCAGATAGCAGTTTATTAATTACTATGAAGCATGGACCCGACCAGATGATAGTATAATCTATGACACCGAAACCTGGACTCGACCAGAAAATGGTATACCTTAAATTCAAGTTAAAGCATAGACCCGACCAGATAATAGCTTAATTTCTTCAAAACGCTGAAGCCTGGATACGACCAGATAATAGTTCAATGTCTACAATTACTGCGAAGCCTAGAACCGACCAGATAGCAGTTAATTTCATATTCCCCAATAGGCCACTGTGAAGCCTGGAATACGACCAGATAGCAGTCAGTCTTATTGTCCTCAGCAAGTCGCTGTGAAGTCGGGATCCCGACCAGATAACAACTTGCTTTTGTCTCTCCAATCAAGAGATAACTCCCCAGTAGAGTAATGGAAAACCGAAGCTCCTAGACTCCATTCCCCTAAAACATTCCCTAGCGGACTCCTCCTCAGACAGCAGGAACAGGAATCCCCATAAAGAGACTTCTTATGAAGTCAACATCTACTTTGGATGGCATCTCTAATTCCATCTTCGAAGACTCTCTATCATGTTCTGTGGATGGCATCTTTAAGCCCATCTTAGACGACTCTATATTATATTCCTTGGATGGCATCTTTAAGCCCATCTCCGAAAGTCTTATATCATATTTTCCAAATGGAATCTGTAAGCCCATTCCCGATATTATTCACCAATAGTATCACTTCGGACGAGTGCAAATTTTTGGGCACTCTAGTGTTCAATCATCTTCCACCTTCAGATCACGAAAGGCAGACAAGTCATTATACATCCTCAGGTCCAAGAAGATTGAAAAGGGGCATCCGTTGTACCCAAAAAATTTGCCCTCCCTTTTTACTCAACACATGCCCATTGAGATCCCCAACTTGCCCAAGGATGACCAAGAATTGACCAGACAAATTCTCCTCCTAAGGCAATGAACCTCTAACTAGGGTTTCAATTTTCATCAATATGTGTGAGCTCCAATGGTCTAAAATGTTTTCCATGGTCCTAATATGTCTTCAAGATTATCCATGCCAAATTTCATGCCTTGCATAACAAGTTTGCTCAGTCAATTGCTCAAATGCTTGAAAATCAATTGTGTTAGGTCAAAAGTCAATTGCGGCCTATGTATAGTCAACCTTCAAGATTTTTGGTCAACATCAACATTTTTGAAGTGATATCCATCATTTGATCAAGTGTTGATCATGATTCCTAAAGAAATTCTCCTAATTCATCAAAATTCAAGAATTGCTAAATTAGGGTTTCTATTGGAAAATTCAACCAAACTTTGACCAGGCACAACTTTATGATACTTCATCCATGTTTCCCCAACCAAAGCTCATTTTTAAGAGAATCCAATTCCCTACAACCTCTCTTCATCCCATAAGTTCAAGAGACATTTTTTTCCAAGACATTTTACATCAAGATAAACTATTCAAATACAAAATTGATCAAAAGGGAGATTGAAGTAGATATATTGGGCTTTCCAAAAAGTCCAAGATCAACATCATGAGATAAAAATTGAGCAAGTTATGGCTTTCCTTGGAAATTTCTAGAATGGTGCATTGAGCAAAATTGAACTTTTGAAGCAATGGCTTATTTTCTTAGGCCTTAAACATCTTCCTAAGCTTATAAAGGACATCTAATTTCATTCTTACCTTGCCTTGTATTTTTTAGCTATTTTATTCATATTTATTTTGTTTTTATTCACATAAATACAATATAAATCATATAAAATAGTAAATGATTGGATCATGACCATTGAACTTTTGTTTTGATTTAATTTCAGGCCCTAAATTTCGTACAAAGAATGACCAGGTTCATTCAAGCATGGAAAGGGAAAGATTTTCAAATATGGAAGCCTTTAAATTGTTTGGATTTTGACATGAAAGTATAGCATTATGACTTGATTCTTTCCATGTTATATTGTCTCCTCCATCTACACTATAAGTACAACATTCTAGCAAGCCAAATGGACACGAGAGGACTGTCAAGAAAGCCAGAAAATATTGCAAAAAATCACAAAGTTGTCAAGTTTGAATTTCAGTTTCCAGCCTGCCTTAGTTCCAAGCAAGCATCCTAATCCACTCCTGGAGGTCCCCTGAAGTCTTTCCAACCGTTTCCAGGATTTGAAACAACCCAAAACGCATCACCAACATCTCACGGTTTGTGTTTTTTTCTCAATCTTAATTTGTTTGATTTATGTAACGTAAACACATTTTAACCATGAATTACTGACTATTCTTGTATTTGCAAGCTATCTGTATGGGTGGATTGGGTTTTTGATGCAGGGATCGAGTGTTACCATTTTTAGGGTTCAAAGCTTAGAATTGGGGTTTCTCGAAATAGCCAAAATTAGGCCTAACCAAGGGTCTCTTTGTGCTCAGGAGGTTGAAGCCAATTCATCCATGGCCTCACAATGAATTTATTTTGAGTATTGTTGTTTTTTTTAGTTGCAGGTGCTATAGTGATAAATAAAAATTGTCATTGTAGGTCTCGTTATCTATGACGGCGGAGGGAGGAAGAAGACAATGTGTAGCAGTATCACATTGGCCAGTTCAAATGAAGCGTGCATTTTATTTTTATTTTTTAATAATCACTTGTTTTTTGCATTATATTCTCTTTGTTGTGTTTCGTATAACAATTGGACAGCCAACTTAGTTGGCAAGACAAGCGCGCGTTTAAGGGAGAGGATCTGGGTTCGAGTTTCAGGTCCAGCATTTTTCATTTTATTAACATGTTTATGCAGATTCAATACTTCCTATGGTCAGGAGCTCACCATGCGCCAACAATCTTATACCATCAGATGCATATCTGATCAGGATCAAGACGTCCAACGCGCAGATCACCATGGACATGTAGAGGCTGTCCTCACTGGATCCCTTGGCAACGTTGGGCTCCTTGCAATTGGGCCTAAATAAAAATCTCAGCACACCCCCCATTTCAATTCAGCAGACCCAGGCCCAATTTATTTTTGTTTTCTTATTTTTGTTTTGTTTTATATTTTGTTTTTATTTATTTTTAATAACCTAAAACAAATAATAACAATAATTAGACATGATTAATTTTAAGTTTGTAAATTAATTAGATTAATTATCTTGACTTATTTTTATCAATTTAAAATCAACTAGACATAGATTAATTTAATTCAAATATTTTTCTTAATAAAAACCAAAACAAAAATAATAGACTTAGTTTTGTTTCTTAAATTATTTTTAATTTTGTAATTGAATTAGATTAATTATTTCAACTTTATTTTATTAATTTTAAAATCAATTAGACTTAGGTTATCTTCACCCAAATATTTTCTTAAATATAAATGCAAAAAAACTTTAGAACTAGGTTAATTTCCATTTAATATTTATTTTTCTCAATTAAATTTAGGGTTAATTTATTTTAAGCATCTTTTTTTAATCAAAAATAGACAAGAACCAACAAAGATATTCTCTTATTTACTTAGCATTTTCTTAGGGTTTTAGACGTTCGTCTTTATCTCACGCGCGTTTATTTTTTTGCATCTTTACGATAATGTAACTATATCATGGTATGTAATAGCTTAAGTAGGACTTTTATCTCTTTCCTTATTTTACTTTTCCCCTTGTTTGGTATATTGTAAATCCCTCACCCCGAAGCATTACAATAATGTAGGTTTAACTTTACGCACTTTTAATTTTTGTATATTAATTGTTAGTAATTAGGCGTGTATGATAAGACTGAAAATTAAAACGTTAGCAAACCTAACATATGATAAATTACTGAAACAAGCACACATTGCACAAGTACACCTCTAGGGTACGCCCACTTTGGTTGCTTTTCGGAAAATAAAGCAATCATGTCCCTTGAGAATGGGGATGCTTTAGATAAGACCCGTAAATCAAAAGATCATAGTCCCTCGATGACCCTACAGTGTTGCCTTTTGGTAAATGATCTAGTCCCTTAAATAAAATTGCTAAAGCGTCTCCATATGTTACCTTTATGACTGTACGTCCCTTCGAATGTCCATCAAACATCTAACGATGGGGCTACCTACTCACTAATAGTAGGATAGCACTGCCTAAAGGATAGGAGGAAAAGAACGACCCTTTTTTAAGTATAAGAGTAGATAGCTGTTAGAAGTTTGCTCAAACATTTTGCACTTACACAAAAACTACTTTTCAAAAACAATTTCAAAACACTTTGTATACTTTCTCCACTATCCCAAGAAACATTACAAACTTCGCTGTACTAAGGTGTTTTCAAAACATTTTCAAACACACAAAGCACAAAGGTATTTCAAAATGAGCAAACCTCTAAGAGCCCGTAGACAACTACGGATGGACAGGGTGCTAACACATTCCCTTTCCATAATCTACCCCCTTACTCAGAAAAATCTAGAAAAAGGTCTTTTTCTGTTCTTTTCACCCTTTCCTTTGTTGGATAAAAGAAAAGTCGGTGGAGACTCTTGCTTACCGCAACATTTGTGAACATTAATGCAAAACCAGTATAAACACTCGGTTCTGCCACCATATCACAAAGGCAAATGCCTCTTCATGCTTGCCTTTGATCCACAAGGAAAAGTCCCCTTCAACTTGCCTTCGACCTACAAGGAAAAGGCCTCTTCATGTTTTCCTTCAATCCATAAGGCAAAGGCCCCTTCAACACTCCTTTGATCCACAAGGCAAAGGCCTCTTCATGCTTGCCTTTGATCCACAAGGCAAAGGCCCCTTCAACTTGCCTTTGATTCATAAAGCAATGGCTACCTATATGCAAGCTTTAACTTGGCAATGTCTATCTGCAGGCCTGCTCTGACTCCACCTCTAAAACCCCTCAACATAGTTTCTACATTTTGACACATAGTATGGTCCATTCGAAGAAACATTCCAAAGGGTCATTTGAAGAAACATACATATGGTGCCTTCGAAGGACATACATTTGGTCCATTCGAAGGACACACAAATGGTGCCTTCGAAAGACATACATGTGGCCCATTCGAAGGATACACAAATTGTTGGAAACAAGTTTGTTTTGCCTTTTGATGAGTTTGACTTAAGATGCTTGCTGGCCAAAGTCTAACATGCTGCCAAGTAGTAGCCTCCTGCACAATTGCATTCGAAGGAAATGACAAAAGAAGCTTCGACTGGCCAAAGTGAAGTGTTCTATTGTGCTAGTTGGGTATTTTCAGAGCCATCAAAAGGAGAAATTCAGAGCCAATTGAAGAGAAAGGCGTGGAGGCACTCGAAGGAGTCAGGGATTGAAACATGTCCAGGTTCATCCCAAAATCCAAAAGGGTAGGAATTCATCAAAAATGGCAACCCTTTAATTTGTTTGATTTTTCCTTCAAAGCCTTATTAATGGTTGTCCCCTGCCATTTCCATTCACCTCACACCTCCTATAAATACAAGACACCAACAGAAGTCAGATGAGGATACGCATATACTACATCACATTGCTCAAAAAAGATCCAAAAGCGTCCCAATTGAAACACGTTTTTGCAGGAACCTTTAAGTCCAAACTAGTAATCACACCTTGATCCTGAGATCTCCAGGGGAATCTCCAACACCACAGATCCAAGTATACTGACCATAGGTATATTTTCAAATTTTATTTTCTCAATCTAGGCAGTTTGTTTGTTCTAACGTTTTTGTGCATGCTCATGATGAAAGGATAGACAGGTCACAAACCCCATTTTGATTTTGAGCCCATCGAAGAGTACAATCAAAAGGTTGGCTCTGGTGGGATGATTCCATGCGTAGCTGGTTCGAATATTAGCGCGCGCGACCTTTTCTTTGAAAATATGGAATTAATGTTATTTTTACAAATATATTTGTCTGCTTATTTGTAATAACGATAGGCGGGCAGGTTCAGTTGGGGAAGGGGAATGCGTATACTGGAAAGGACCAGGGTTCAATACCAATATTTTTCATTTTTCTTTTCTAACAAAATTTTTCCAAGTCCAATATGTTGCGTTATGAACATCAAACACGCCCCCTTGCAAATTTCAGCCTTTGCAAATCTCACACAATTAGATTTAGTTTTTTAATTACTTTTGTTATCTAATTAATTAAATTACTTTTACTTGTTTTTGCTTAAAATTTAAAATTAATAAACTTAAGATTTAATTAATTTCAATTTCTTTTCATAAATAAAAAAATACCAAAAATATTTTCAATACTTAGGTGTTGTACCCCAAAAAAATTTCCCTCCCATTTTCACTCAAGACATGCCTCTAGAGGTCCTTAAATGCTCAAGGATGACCAAGAATTGACCAGATAAATTCTCCTCCCAAGGCAATAAACCTCAAACTAGGGTTTCAATTTCAAGCAAGATGTGTGAGTCTAAAGGATCCCAAATGTTATACATTGTCTTAATATGTCCTCAAGATCATCCAAGCCAAATTTCATGCCTTGAGTAATAAGTTTGCTCAGTCAACTGCTCAAATGCTTGGAAATTAACTATACGAGGTCAAAAGTCAACTATGCCCAAATACAGTCAAACTTCAAGATTTTTGGTCAACATTAATATTTTGAAGTATTATCCATCATTTGATCAAGGGTTGATCATGATTCCTCAAGAAATGCTCCTAATTCATCAAAAGTCAAAAATGACAAATTAGGGTTTCTATAGTAAAAGTCAACCAAACTTTGACCAGACATAACTTTCTCATACTTTATCATAAATTTTTTCTCCAAGGCTCATTTTGAATAGAATCCAATTCCCTACAACTTCTCTTCAGCCCTCAAGTTCAAGAAATTCCTCAATCAAAATATACAAGCTTGAACATTATAGGTGCTTTCAAAAAGTCAACAAAAACACCTTTTGGGTCAAAGCTTCTTACATGAACATGGAAGACCCAATTGAGATGAAACCAAAAGGGTTGTTTAGAGTACATCATAAGCTCTCTAAAAAGTCCAAGAACACCCTCATAGGGTTAAAATTGAGAAATATATGCATTTCTAAAGTTGACCAATTTTATGAAAATGCACAAAAGTCAATGTGAGCAAATTGGATCTTTCGGACTAATGGGCGTGGGTTTTGGATCTCAAACATATATATGAACTTATTTAGGATATTTAAATCAATTATTTTATTTTTATGAGAACTGTTTTTATTTATTTGAATTTTTATTCATTTAAATCAAAATAAATAAAATAAAATAGTGAAATAATGAAATAAAATCCAAAGATTTGTTTTAGGATCATATCATAGGTCTAGAATCAGATGATCAAGTCAAGATTTTGTGCAAGGGTTGATTGGAAGAAAAAAAAGCATGTTTTGGCCAAGTTTAGAAACAAAAAATCCAAATTGAAAATGAAATCTTCCTTTCACAAATATTCAAGATTCTATCCAATTTTGTTAACCTAATGCATTCTCATATATATGTACAACATTGCCAGACTAAAAGAGAGATGTTTTGCCGCATAGAATACACATAAGAAGTTCCAAATTTTTGACAAAAAAATGACAACCGGATTGATATTTGCAGGAGGTTTCAAGGAGTTTTGAAGCTTGCAATCCATTCCTGGGGACATTCTGAAGCTAACAACATCATTCTCACGCATCAAAGCATCCAGAATCACTATACACATCATCACGGTTTGCACATTTTTTTCTAAATTCGATTTTGATCATACACGCATTATAAATTGGTTTTGATTATGCATTACTGTTTGTATGAGCATTTAGAATGTATTTGAATACTTAATTTCTAATTTTGATACATATATGACAAACTGTCATTGTTAGGGTTTTAACCTTCATTTTAGGGTTTTAAGATGCAGGAAAATTGGACCTAACAATGGATACCGTCATGCTCAAGGGATCAAACCCAATTGATACATGTATTTGAAGTCCACGTTTTTGGAGAAGGGAAACAAATTCCTTAAAATTGCATTTGATAGTCCACGTTTTTGGAGAAGGGAAAGAAATTCTAGAAATTGCATATGATAGTCCATGTTTTTGGAGAAGGGAAACGAATTCCTGAAAATTGCATATGATAGTCCACATTTTTGGAGAAGGGAAAGAAATTCCAGAAATTGTATATGATAGTCCATGTTTTTGGAGAAGGGAAAGTGATTCCTGAAAATTGCATATAAAAGAAATGGGGAGGTAAAAAAAGCGATCCACATAAATTATAGAATTGGAATCTGACATTATGTAATTTGAATTGGAATAAGAGAGCTCTTATAACATTTAGGATGTGTTGAAGGTTTCTCTTTTTGGAACCTATTTGAAGGTTATGTATGAAGGACATGCTTATAAATCTTATTGACTTGAGAAACCTCTTCTTCTTTGGACTTAGATGGGTCGCTGCACGCATTACGCATGTCCTTCAGATACTCCTTATACAGTGCTTCCCAGTTTTTCGTACAATGCATGGGTATATCAACATCAAAACTTCCGGCGTATAGTTTCTTTCGAGATGAAGCTTTTTTTTATGTGACATGAAACCTTGTTTCCCACAGACGGCGCCACTGATCATACCTGATCAGATGGATCTTCGTGGCCTGCAATGAACTGGGTCTTCTATGAACTGGGGGGTGTACCTGCAAGGTACTCCGATGCCACGATGAGAATAGAGAGAAATCAGAGTGCAAGTACAAGGTGAAAGAGAGAGTGAATGATGTTACCTGACCCTCTAGTGAAAGAGAGTATTTATAACTCTCAACGCCGGGCCAAGGACTCGCTATTGAAATGGATGCCCAGGCCCAATTCGGAGACTGCTAGGATCCTACGTGTGTAGTGGAGAAGTTGGTTAGGTGTGGGGATTTCACCTAGATAGAAATTCCGGGGTTTGGGAGGTTGGTTATACATAGGGAAGGTTTTAAGCACACTACATGACAGGAACATGAACAAAGCTCCACAACACTGTATATAGCTGAACTGTTGCGTAGTCACAAGGGACAAGATCAAAGGTTCGACGTCATTTTGGATACCCATAAGTCACCAATGGAACCATAGTCGCCATCAGTACTTGTACTTGAAAGAATGCTAGTGTTCCTGTGGAAAACCTGTCGCCTGTCTATTGAGCCTTTTACCTCTTGTAACAACCCAACCCACCTAAGAAATCCATAACAGTCTAGCCATTATAAATTGCAACTTATGCTGTTAAATTATGTAAATAGTTTATCAAGAAGAAATTCGATTTTTATCAATAAACTAATTGCAGAAATAACTCTTATAATCTTAAAATTATGAAAAGAGATATACTAGTTATGCATTGTTTATTTTGTTCTGTAGATTTTATATACATAAATTTGAATTATTTTATTTATTGTTAATTTTCTTAAATTGATTTAATAAATTTTACCTGCCATGAACTAGAAAAACCATGCGTTTTAACAAAAAAACCATGCGGTTTAACAGAAAAACCTAGCGTTTTAACAGCAAAGCCATCAATTCTTCTTCAACGCTAACTTTTCCTCTTTTCTTTCAAAACATCTATCTAACAATTAGTAGCAACCACTGAGACACCTCATGTCATGGTCGTGTTGAGACACCTCAACAAAAATGGTCGTGTTGAGAGAAACCATCAACACATCATAAATGTTATGAGAGCTCTCTTATTTAAATTCAAATTCCATAATGTCAGATTCCAATTCTATAATTTATGTGGATCGCTATTTTTACCTCCCCGTTTCTTGGGAGGATGGATTGCCAGACCCTTCACGCGAAATTTGAAAGGAGGAAAGGCGTCCTTGGTGGGAAAATTATTGTTATGTTTTCCTACGAGGATACAAACTTTTTAATCTATCCTACGATGAGGAAGGGGAAAAAGATCTCAAATAAACCCTAAGTTGGATAGGTGTGGGGATTTCACTTAGATAGAAATTCTGGGGTCCGGGAGGTTGGTTATACATATGGAAGGTTTTAAGCACCATACATGACTGGAACAGGAACAAAGCTCCACAACAATGTATATAGTTGAACTGTTGCGTAGAATCACTAGGGACAAGATCAAAGGTTCGACGTCATTTCGGATACCCATAAGTCACCAACGGAACCATAGTCACCATCAGTACTTGTACTTGAAAGAGTGCTAGTGTTCCTGTTGAACACCCGTCGCCTGTCTATTGAGCCTTTTACCTATTGTAACAACCCAACCCACCTAAGAAATCCAGAACAGTCCAGCCATTATAAATTGCAACTTATGCTGTTAAAGTATGTAAATAGTTTATCAAGAAGAAATTCGATTTTTATCAATAAACTAATTGAAGAAATAATTCTTATAATCTTAAAACTATGAAAAGATATATACTAGTTATGCATTGTTTATTTTGTTCTGTAGATTTTATATACATAAATTTGAATTATTTTATTTATTGTTAATTTTCTTAAATTGATTTAATTAATTTTACCTTCCATGAACTAGAAAAACCATGCGTTTTAACAGAAAAACCATGCGGTTTAACAGAAAAACCTAGCGTTTTAACAGCAAAGCCATCAATTCTTCTTCAACGCTAACTTTTCCTCTTTTTTTTAAAAACATCTATCTAACAATTAGTAGCAACCACTGAGACACCTCAAGTCATGGTCGTGTTGAGACACCTCAACAAAAATGGTCGTGTTGAGAGAAACCATCAACACATCATAAATGTTATGAGAGCTCTCTTATTCCAATTCAAATTACATAATGTCAGATTCCAATTCTATAATTTATGTGGATCGCTTTTTTTACCTCCCCGTTTCTTGGGAGGACGGAACGTTAGACCCTTCACGCGAAATATGGAAGGAGGAGAGGTGTCCTTTGTGGGAAAATTATTGTTATGTTTTCCTACGAGCATACAAACTTTTTAATCTATCCTACGAGGAGGAAGGGGAAAAAGATCTCAAATAAACCCTAAGTTGGTTAGGTGTGGGGATTTCACCTAGATAGAAATTCTGGGGTCTGGGAGGTTGGTTATACATAGGGAAGGTTTTAAGCACCCTACATGACAGGAACAAGAACAAAGCTCCACAACACTGTATATAGCTGAACTGTTGCATAGTCACAAGGGACAAGATCAAAGGTTCGACGTCATTTCGGATACCCATAAGTCACCAACGGAACCATAGTCGCCATCAGTACTTGTACTTGAAAGAATGCTAGTGTTCCTGTGGAAAACCCGTCGCCTGTCTATTGAGCCTTTTACCTCTTGTAACAACCCAACCCACCTAAGAAATCCAGAACAGTCCAACCATTATAAATTGCAAGTTATGCTGTTAAATTATGTAAATAGTTTATCAAGAAGAAATTCGATTTTTATCAATAAACTAATTGTAGAAATAACTCTTATAATCTTAAACTTATGAAAAGAGATATACTAGTTATGCATTGTTTATTTTGTTATGTAGATTTTATATACGTAAATTTGAATTATTTTATTTATTGTTTATTTTCTTAACTTGATTTAATTAATTTTACCTGCCATGAACTAGAAAAACCATGCATTTTAAAATAAAAACCATGCGTTTTAACAGAAAAACCATGCGGTTTAACAGAAAAACCTAGCGTTTTAACAACAAAGCCATCAATTCTTCTTCAACGCTAACTTTTCCTCTTTTCTTGCAAAACATCTATCTAACAATTAGTAGCAACCACTGAGACATCTCATGTCATGGTCGTGTTGAGACACCTCAACAAAAATGGTCGTGTTGAGAGAAACCATCAACACATCATAAATGTTATGAGAGCTCTCTTATTTCAATTCATATTACATTATGTCATATTCCAATTATATAATTTATGTGGATCACTTTTTTTACCTCCCCGTTTCTTGGGAGGAAGGAACGCCAGACCCTTTACGCGAAATATGGAAGGAGGAAAGGCTTTCTTGGTGGGAAAATTATTGTTATGTTTTCCTACGAGCATACGAACTTTTTAATCTATCCTACAAGGAGGAAGGGAAAAGAGATCTCAAATAAATCCTAAGTTGGTTAGGTGTGGGGATTTCACCTAGATAGAAATTCTGGGGTCTGGGAGGTTGGTGATATATAGGGAAGGTTTTAAGCACACTACATGACAGGAACAAGAACAAAGCTCCACAACACTATATATAGCTGAACTGTTGCATAGTCACAAAGGACAAGATCAAAGGTTCGACGTCATTTAGGATACCCATAAGTCACCAACAGAACCATAGTCGCCATTAGTACTTGTACTTGAAAGAATGCTAGTGTTCCTGTGGAAAACCCGTCGCCTGTCTATTGAGCCTTTTACCTCTTGTAACAACCCAACCCACCTAAGAAATCCAGAACAGTCCAGCCGTTATAAATTGCAACTTATGCTGTTAAATTATGTAAATAGTTTATCAAGAAGAAATTCGATTTTCATCAATAAACTAATTGAAAAAATAATTCTTATAATCTTAAAATTATGAAAAGAGATATACTAGTTATGCATTGTTTATTTTTGTTCTGTAGATTTTATATACATAAATTTGAATTATTTTATTTATTGTTAATTTTCTTAAATTGATTTAATTAATTTTACCTGCCATGAACTAGAAAAACCATGCGTTTTAAAAGAAAAACCATGCGTTTTAACAGAAAAACCATGTGGTTTAACAGAAAAACCTAGCGTTTTAACAGCAAAGCCATCAATTCTTCTTCAACGCTAACTTTTCCTCTTTTCTTGCAAAACATCTATCTAATAATTAGTAGCAACCACTGAGACACCTCATGTCATGGTCGTGTTGAGACACCTCAACAAAAATGGTCGTGTTGAGAGAAACCATCAACACATCCTAAATGTTATGAGCGCTCTCTTATTACAATTAAAATTACATAATGTCATATTCCAATTCTATAATTTATGTGGATCGCTTTTTTTACCTCCCCGTTTCTTGGGAGGACGGCACGCCAGACCCTTCACGCGAAATATGGAAGGAGGAAAGGCGTCCTTGGTGGGAAAATTATTGTTATGTTTTCCTACGAGCATACTAACTTTTTAATCTATCCTATGAGGAGGAAGGGGAAAAAGATCTCAAATAAACCCTAAGTTGGTTAGGTGTGGGGATTTCACCTAGATAGAAATTCTGGGGTCCGGGAGGTTGGTTATACATAGGGAAGGTTTTAAGCACCCTACATGACTGGAACAGGAACAAAGCTCGACAACAATGTATATAGATGAACTGTTGCCTAGAATCACAAGGGACAAGATCAAAGGTTCGACGTCATTTCGGATACACATAAGTCACCAACGGAACCATAGTCGCCATCAGTACTTGTACTTGAAAGAATGCTAGGGTTCCTGTGGAAATTCCGTCGCCTGTCTATTGAGTCGTTTACCTCTTGTAACAACCAAACCCACCTAAGAAATCCAGAACAGTCCAACCGTTATAAATTGCAACTTATGTTGTTAAATTATGTAAATAGTTTATCAAGAAGAATTTCGATTTTTATCAATAAAGTAATTGCAAAAATAACTCTTATAATCTTAAAATTAAGAAAACATATATACTAGTTATGCATTGTTTATTTTGTTATGTAGATTTTATATACATAAATTTGAATTATTTTATTTATTGTTAATTTTCTTAAATTGATTTAATTAATTTTATCTGCCATGAACTAGAAAAACCATGCGTTTTAAAAGAAAAACCATGCGTTTTAACAGAAAAACCATGCGGTTTAACAGAAAACCTAGCGTTTTAACAACAAAGCCATCAATTCTTCTTCAACGCTAACTTTTCCTCTTTTATTACAAAACATCTATCTAATAATTAGTAGCAACCACTGAGACACCTCATGTCATGGTCGTGTTGAGACACCTCAACAAAAATGGTCGTGTTGAGAGAAACCATCAACACATCCTAAATGTTATGAGAGCTCTCTTATTCCAATTCAAATTACATAATGTCAGATTCTAATTCTATAATTTATGTGGATCGCTTTTTTTACCTCCCCGTTTCTTGGGAGGATGGCACGCCAGACCCTTCACGTGAAATTTGGAAGGAGGAAAGGCGTCCTTGGTGGAAAAATTATTGTTATGTTTACCTACGAGTATACGAACTTTTTAATTTATCCTACGAGGAGGAAGGGGAAAAAGATCTCAAAAACCCTAAGTTGGTTAGGTGTGGGGATTTCACCTTGATAGAAATTCTGGGGTCCGGGAGGTTGGTTATACGTAGGGAAGGTTTTAAGCACCCTACATGACTGGAACAGGAATAAAGCTCCACAACAATGTATATAGCTGAACTGTTGCGTAGAATCACAAGGGACAAGATCAAAGGTTCGACGTCATTTCGGATACCCATAAGTCACCAACGGAACCATAGTCGCCTTTATTACTTGTACTTGAAAGAATGCTAGTGTTCCTGTGGAAAACCCGTCGCCTGTCTATTGAGCCTTTTACCTCTCGTAACAACCCAACCCACCTAAGAAATCCAGAATAGTCCAACTGTTATAAATTGCAACTTATGCTGTTAAATTATGTAAATAGTTTATCAAGAAGAAATTCGATTTTTATCGATAAACTAATTGCAGAAATAACTCTTATAATCTTAAAATTATGAAAAGAGATATACTAGTTATGCATTGTTTATTTTGTTCTATAGATTTTATATACAAAAATTTGAATTAGTTTATTTATTGTTAATTTTATTAAATTGATTTAATTAATTTTACCTGCCATGAACTAGAAAAACCATGCGTTTTAATTGAAAAACCATGCGTTTTAACAGAAAAACCATGCGGTTTAACAGAAAAACCTAGCGTTTTAACAGCAAAACCATCAATTTTTCTTCAACGCTAACTTTTCCTCTTTTCTTGCAAAACATCTATCTAATAATTAGTAGCAACCACTGAGACACCTCGTGTCATGGTCGTGTTGAGACACCTCAACAAAAATGGTCGTGTTGAGAGAAACCATCAACACATCCTAAATGTTATGAGAGCTCTCTTATTCCAATTCAAATTACATAATGTCAGATTCCAATTCTATAATTTATGTGGATCGCTTTTTTTAACTCCCCGTTTCTTGGGAGGATAGCACGCCGGACCCTTCACACGAAATTTGGAAGGAGGAAAGGCGTCCTTGGTGGGAAAATTATTGTTATGTTTTCCTACGAGCATACAAACTTTTTAATTTATCCTACGAGGAGGAAGGGGAAAAAGATATCAAATAAACCCTAAGTTGGTTAGGTGTGGGGATTTCACCTAGATAGAAATTCTGGGGTCCGGGAGGTTGGTTATACATAGGAAAGGTTTTAAGCACCCCACATGACTGAAACAAGAACAAAGCTCCACAACAATGTATATAGTTGAACTGTATCGTAGAATCACAAGGGACAAGATCAAAGGTCTGATGTCATTTCGAATACCCATAAGTCACCAACGGAACCATAGTCTCCATCAGTACTTGTACTCGATAGAATGCTAGTGTTCCTGCGGAAAACCCGTCGCCTGTCTATTGAGCCTTTTACCTCTTGTAACAACGCAACCCACCTAAGAAATCCAGAACAGTCCAGCCGTTATAAATTGCAACTTATGCTGTTAAATTATGTAAATAGTTCATCAAGAAGAAATTCGATTTATATCAATAAACTAATTGCAGAAATAACTCTTATAATCTTAAAATTATGAAATGATATATACTAGTTATGCATTGTTTATTTTGTTCTGTAGATTTTATAAACATAAATTTGAATTATTTTATTTATTGTTAATTTTCTTAAATTGATTTAATTAATTATACCTGCCATGAACTAGAAAAACCATGCGTTTTAAAAGAAAAACCATGCGTTTTAACAGAAAAACCATGCGGTTTAACAGAAAAACCTAGCGTTTTAACAGCAAAGCCATCAATTCTTCTTCAACTCTAACTTTTCCTCTTTTATTGCAAAACATCTATCTAATAATTAGTAGCAACCACTGAGACACCTCATGTCATGGTCGTGTTGAGACACCTCAACAAAAATGGTCGTGTTGAGAGAAACCATCAACACATCCAAAATGTTATGAGAGCTCTCTTATTCCAATTCAATTACATAATGTCAGATTCTAATTTTATAATTTATGTGGATCGCTTTTTTTACCTCCCCGTTTCTTGGGAGGACGGCACGCCAGACCCTTCACGTGAAATTTGGAAGGAGGAAAGGCGTCCTTGGTGGGAAAATTATTGTTATGTTTACCTACGAGTATACGAACTTTTTAATCTATCCTACGAGGAGGAAGGGGAAAAAGATCTCAAATAAACCCTAAGTTGGTTAGGTGTGGGGATTTCACCTAGATAGAAATTCTGGGGTCCGGGAGGTTGGTTATACGTAGGGAAGGTTTTAAGCACCCTACATGACTGGAACAGGAACAAAGCTCCACAACAATGTATATAGCTGAACTGTTGCATAGAATCACAAGGGACAAGATCAAAGGTTCGACGTCATTTCGGATACCCATAAGTCACCAACGGAACCATAGTCGCCTTTAGTACTTGTACTTGAAAGAATGCTAGTGTTCATGTGGAAAACCCGTCGCCTGTCTATTGAGGCTTTTACCTCTTGTAACAACCCAACCCACCTAAGAAATCCAGAACAGTTTAGCCGTTATAAATTGCAACTTATGTTGTTAAATTATGTAAATAGTTTATCAAGAAGAAATTCGATTTTTATCAATAAACTAATTGTAGAAATAACTCTTATAATCTTAAAATTATGAAAAGAGATATACTAGTTATGCATTGTTTATTTTGTTCTGTAGATTTTATATACATAAATTTGAATTATTTTATTTATTGTTAATTTTCTTAAATTGATTTAATTAATTTTACCTTCCATGAACTAGAAAAACCATGCGTTTTAACAGAAAAACCATGCAGTTTAACAGAAAAACCTAGCGTTTTAACAGCAAAACCATCAATTCTTCTTCAACGCTAACTTTTCCTCCTTCCTTGCAAAATATATATCTAATAATTAGTAGCAACCACTGAGACACCTCATGTCATGGTCGTGTTGAGACACCTCAACAAAAATGGTGGTGTTGAGAGAAACCATCAACACATCCTAAATGTTATGAGAGCTCTCTTATTCCAACTCAAATTAAATAATGTCAGATTCCAATTCTATAATTTATGTGGATCGCTTTTTTTACCTCCCCGTTTCTTGGGAGGACTGCACGCCAAACCCTTCACGCGAAATTTGGAAGGTGGAAAGGCGTCCTTGGTGGGAAAATTATTGTTATGTTTTCCTACGAGCATACAAACTTTTTAATCTATCCTACGAGGAGGAAGGGGAAAAAGATCTCAAATAAACCCTAAGTTGGTTAGGTGTGGGGATTTCACCTAGATAGAAATTCTGGGGTCCGGGAGGTTGGTTATACGTAGGGAAGGTTTTAAGCACCCTACATGACTAGAACAAGAACAAAGCTCCACAACAATGTATATAGCTGAACTGTTGCGTAGAATCACAAGGGACAAGATCAAAGGTTCGACGTCATTTCGGATACCCATAAGTCACAAACGGAACCATAGTCGCCATCAGTACTTGTACTTGAAAGAATGCCAGTGTTCCTTTGGAAAACCCGTCGCTTGTCTATTGAGCCTTTTACCTCTTGTAACAACCCAACCCACCTAAGAAATTCAGAACAGTCTAGCCGTTATAAATTGCAACTTATTATGTTAAATTATGTAAATAGTTTATCAAGATGAAATTCGATTTTCATCAATAAACTAATTGAAACAATAATTCTTATAATCTTAAAATTATGAAAAGAGATATACTAGTTATGCATTGTTTATTTTTGTTCTGTAGATTTTATATACATAAATTTGAATTATTTTATTTATTGTTAATTTTCTTAAATTGATTTAATTAATTTTACCTGCCATGAACTAGAAAAACCATGCGTTTTAAAAGAAAAACCATGCGTTTTAACAGAAAAACCATGTGGTTTAACAGAAAAACCTAGCGTTTTAATAGCAAAGCCATCAATTCTTCTTCAACGCTAACTTTTCCTCTTTTCTTGCAAAACATCTATCTAATAATTAGTAGCAACCACTGAGACACCTCATGTCATGGTCGTGTTGAGAGAAACCATCAACACATCCTAAATGTTATGAGCGCTCTCTTATTACAATTAAAATTACATAATGTCATATTCCAATTCTATAATTTATGTGGATCGCTTTTTTTACCTCCCCGTTTCTTGGGAGGACGGCACGCCAGACCCTTCACGTGAAATATGGAAGGAGGAAAGGCGTCCTTGGTGGGAAAATTATTTTTATGTTTTCCTACGAGCATACTAACTTTTTAATCTATCTTACAAGGAGGAAGGGGAAAAAGATCTCAAATAAACCCTAAGTTGGTTAGGTGTGGGGATTTCACCTAGATAGAAATTCTGGGGTCCGGGAGGTTGGTTATACATAGGGAAGGTTTTAAGCACCCTACATGACTGGAACAGGAACAAAGCTCGACAACAATGTATATAGCTGAACTGTTGCGTAGAATCACAAGGGATAAGATCAAAGGTTCGACGTCATTTCGGATACACATAAGTCACCAACGGAACCATAGTCGCCATCAGTACTTGTACTTGAAAGAATGCTAGGGTTCCTGTGGAAAACCCGTCGCCTGTCTATTGAGCCTTTTACCTCTTGTAACAACCCAACCCACCTAAGAAATCCAGAACAGTCCAACCGTTATAAATTGCAACTTATGTTGTTAAATTATGTAAATAGTTTATCAAGAAGAATTTCGATTTTTATCAATAAAGTCATTGCAAAAATAACTCTTATAATCTTAAAATTAAGAAAACAGATATACTAGTTATGCATTGTTTATTTTGTTATGTAGATTTTATATACATAAATTTGAATTATTTTATTTATTGTTAATTTTCTTAAATTGATTTAATTAAATTTAGCTGCCATGAACTAGAAAAATCATGCGTTTTAAAAGAAAAACCATGCGTTTTAACAGAAAAACCATGCGGTTTAACAGAAAAACCTAGCGTTTTAACAACAAAGCCATCAATTCTTCTTCAACGCTAACTTTTCCTCTTTTATTGCAAAACATCTATCTAATAATTAGAAGCAACCACTGAGACACCTCATGTCATGGTCGTGTTGAGACACCTCAACAAAAATGGTCGTGTTGAGAGAAACCATCAACACATCCTAAATGTTATGAGAGCTCTCTTATTCCAATTCAAATTACATAATGTCAGATTCTAATTCTATAATTTATGTGGATCGCTTTTTTTACCTCCCCGTTTCTTGGGAGGATGGCACGCCAGACCCTTCACGTGAAATTTGGAAGGAGGAAAGGCGTCCTTGGTGGGAAAATTATTGTTATGTTTACCTACGAGTATACGAACTTTTTAATTTATCCTACGAGGAGGAAAGGGAAAAAGATCTCAAAAACCCTTAGTTGGTTAGGTGTGGGGATTTCACCTAGATAGAAATTCTGGGGTCCGGGAGGTTGGTTATACGTAGGGAAGGTTTTAAGCACCCTACATGACTGGAACAGGAATAAAGCTCCACAACAATGTATATAGCTGAACTGTTGCGTAGAATCACAAGGGACAAGATCAAAGGTTCGACGTCATTTCGGATACCCATAAGTCACCAACGGAACCATAGTCGCCTTTATTACTTGTACTTGAAAGAATGCTAGTGTTCCTGTGGAAAACCCGTCGCCTGTCTATTGAGCCTTTTACCTCTCGTAACAACCCAACCCACCTAAGAAATCCAGAAAAGTCCAACTGTTATAAATTGCAACTTATGCTGTTAAATTATGTAAATAGTTTATCAAGAAGAAATTCGATTTTTATCGATAAACTAATTGCAGAAATAACTCTTATAATCTTAAAATTATGGAAAGAGATATACTAGTTATGCATTGTTTATTTTGTTCTATAGATTTTATATACATAAATTTGAATTAGTTTATTTATTGTTAATTTTATTAAATTGATTTAATTAATTTTACCTGCCATGAACTAGAAAAACCATGCGTTTTAATAGAAAAACTATGGGTTTTAACAGAAAAACCATGCGGTTTAACAGAAAAACCTAGCGTTTTAACAGCAAAGCCATCAATTTTTCTTCAACGCTAACTTTTCCTCTTTTCTTGCAAAACATCTATCTAATAATTAGTAGCAACCACTGAGACACCTCGTGTCATGGTCGTGTTGAGACACCTCAACAAAAATGGTCGTGTTGAGAGAAACCATCAACACATCCTAAATGTTATGAGAGCTCTCTTATTCCAATTCAAATTACATAATGTCAGATTCCAATTCTATAATTTATGTGGATCGATTTTTTTACCTCCCCGTTTCTTGGGAGGACAGCACGCCGGACCCTTCACACGAAATTTGGAAGGAGGAAAGGCGTCCTTGGTGGGAAAATTATTGTTATGTTTTCCTACGAGCATACAAACTTTTTAATTTATCCTACGAGGAGGAAGGGGAAAAAGATATCAAATAAACCCTAAGTTGGTTAGGTGTGGGGATTTCACCTAGATAGAAATTCTGGGATCCGGGAGGTTGGTTATACATAGGAAAGGTTTTAAGCACCCCACATGACTGAAACAGGAACAAAGCTCCACAACAATGTATATAGTTGAACTGTATCGTAGAATCACAAGGGACAAGATCAAAGGTCCGATGTCATTTCGAATACCCATAAGTCACCAACGGAACCATAGTCGCCATCAGTACTTGTACTCGAAAGAATGCTAGTGTTCCTGCGGAAAACCCGTCGCCTGTCTATTGAGCCTTTTACCTCTTGTAACAACGCAACCCACCTAAGAAATCCAGAACAGTCCAGCCGTTATAAATTGCAACTTATGATGTTAAATTATGTAAATAGTTCATCAAGAAGAAATTCGATTTATATCAATAAACTAATTGCAGAAATAACTCTTATAATCTTAAAATTATGAAATGATATATACTAGTTATGCATTGTTTATTTTGTTCTGTAGATTTTATATACATAAATTTGAATTATTTTATTTATTGTTAATTTTCTTAAATTGATTTAATTAATTATACCTGCCATGAACTAGAAAAACCATGCGTTTTAAAAGAAAAACCATGCGTTTTAACAGAAAAACCATGCGGTTTAACAGAAAAACCTAGCGTTTTAACAGCAAAGCCATCAATTCTTCTTCAACTCTAACTTTTCCTCTTTTATTGCAAAACATCTATCTAATAATTAGTAGCAACCACTGAGACACCTCATGTCATGGTCGTGTTGAGACACCTCAACAAAAATGGTCGTGTTGAGAGAAACCATCAACACATCCTAAATGTTATGAGAGCTCTCTTATTCCAATTCAATTACATAATGTCAGATTCTAATTTTATAATTTATGTGGATCGCTTTTTTTACCTCCCCGTTTCTTGGGAGGACGGCACGCCAGACCCTTCACGTGAAATTTGGAAGGAGGAAAGGCGTCCTTGGTGGGATAATTATTGTTATGTTTACCTACGAGTATACGAACTTTTTAATCTATCCTACGAGGAGGAAGGGGAAAAAGATCTCAAATAAACCCTAAGTTGGTTAGGTGTGGGGATTTCACCTAGATAGAAATTCTGGGGTCCGGGAGGTTGGTTATACGTAGGGAAGGTTTTAAGCACCCTACATGACTGGAACAGGAACAAAGCTCCACAACAATGTATATAGCTGAACTGTTGCGTAGAATCACAAGGGACAAGATCAAAGGTTCGACGTCATTTCGGATACCCATAAGTCACCAACGGAACCATAGTCGCCTTTAGTACTTGTACTTGAAAGAATGCTAGTGTTCCTGTGGAAAACCCGTCGCCTGTCTATTGAGCCTTTTACCTCTTGTAACAACCCAACCCACCTAAGAAATCCAGAACAGTTTAGCTGTTATAAATTGCAGCTTATGTTGTTAAATTATGTAAATAGTTTATCAAGAACAAATTCGATTTTTATCAATAAACTAATTGCAGAAATAACTCTTATAATCTTAAAATTATGAAAAGAGATATACTAGTTATGCATTGTTTATTTTTTTCTGTAGATTTTATATACATAAATTTGAATTATTTTATTTATTGTTAATTTTCTTAAATTGATTTAATTAATTTTACCTTCCATGAACTAGAAAAACCATGCGTTTTAACAGAAAAACCATGCAGTTTAACAGAAAAACCTAGCGTTTTAACAGCAAAGCCATCAATTCTTCTTCAACGCTAACTTTTCCTCTTTCCTTGCAAAATATCTATCTAATAATTAGTAGCAACCACTGAGACACCTCATGTCATGGTCGTGTTGAGACACCTCAACAAAAATGGTGGTGTTTAGAGAAACCATCAACACATCCTAAATGTTATGAGAGCTCTCTTATTCCAACTCAAATTAAATAATGTCAGATTCCAATTCTATAATTTATGTGGATCGCTTTTTTTACCTCCCCGTTTCTTGGGAGGACTGCACGCCAGACCCTTCACGCGAAATTTGGAAGGAGGAAAGGCGTCCTTGGTGGGAAAATTATTGTTATGTTTTCCTACGAGCATACAAACTTTTTAATCTATCCTACAAGGAGGAAGGGGAAAAAGATCTCAAATAAACCCTAAGTTGGTTAGGTGTGGGGATTTCACCTAGATAGAAATTCTGGGGTCCGGGAGGTGGGTTATACGTAGGGAAGGTTTTAAGCACCCTACATGACTAGAATAAGAACAAAGCTCCACAACAATGTATATAGCTGAATTGTTGCGTAGAATCACAAGGGACAAGATCAAAGGTTCGACGTCATTTCGGATACCCATAAGTCACCAACGGAACCATAGTCGCCATCAGTACTTGTACTTGAAAGAATGCCAGTGTTCCTTTGGAAAACCCGTCGCCTGTCTATTGAGCCTTTTACCTCTTGTAACAACCCAACCCACCTAAGAAATCCAGAACAGTCCAGCCGTTATAAATTGCAAGTTATGCTGTTAGATTATGTAAATAGTTTATCAAGAAGAAATTCGATTTTTATCAAAAACTAATTGAAACAATAATTCTTATAATCTTAAAATTATGAAAAGAGATATACTAGTTATGCATTGTTTATTTTGTTATGTAGATTTTATATACATAAATTTGAATTATTTTATTTATTGTTAATTTTCTTAAATTGATTTAATTAATTTTACCTGCCATGAACTAGAAAAACCATGCGTTTTAAAAGAAAAACCATGCGTTTTAACAGAAAAACCATGCGGTTTAATAGATTTTCCTCTTTTCTTGCAAAACATCTATCTAATAATTAGTAGCAACCACTGAGACACTTCATGTCATGGTCGTGTTGAGACACCTCAACAAAAATGGTCGTGTTGAGAGAAACCATCAACACATCCTAAATGTTATGAGAGCTCTCTTATTCCAATTCAAATTACATAATGTCAGATTCCAATTCTATAATTTATGTGGATCGCTTTTTTTACCTCTCCGTTTCTTGGGAGGACGCCACGCCAGACCCTTCACGCGAAATTTGGAAGGAGGAAAGGCGTCCTTTGTGGGAAAATCATTGTTATGTTTTCCTACGAGCATACGAACTTTTTAATCTACCCTACGAGGAGGAAGGGGAAAAAGATCTCAAATATACCCTAAGTTGGTTAGGTGTGGGGATTTCACCTAGATAGAAATTACGGTGTCCGGGAGGTTGGTTATACATAGGGAAGGTTTTATGCACCCTATATGACAGGAACAGGAACGAAGCTCCACAACACTGTATATAGCTGAATTGTTGCGTAGAATCACAAGGGACAAGATCAAAGGTTCGACATCATTTTGGATACCCATAAGTCACCAACGGAACCATAGTCGCCATCAGTACTTGTACTTGAAACAATGCTCTCGCCCCACCTCACAGGTGTAGTCTAGGTCAAAGAGAAATGCAGCTTCGATGATTCGCCTGAAAGTAACACCGTCACAGCACGTACGTGGGTGACGATAATACCCCCATTTGAACCTCAACTGCTCGTGGCACACATGGCTCAACTGGAAGGAGGAAAGGTATCCTTGGTGGGAAAATTATTGTTATGTTTTCCTACGAGCATGCAAACTTTTTAATCTATCCTACGAGGAGGAAGGGGAAAAAGATCTCAAATAAACCCTAAGTTGGTTAGGTGTGGGGATTTCACCTAGATAGAAATTCTGGGGTCCGGGAGGTTGGTTATACATAGGGAAGGTTTTAAGCACCCTACATGACTGGAAAAGGAACAAAGCTCCACAAAAATGTATATAGCTGAACTGTTGCGTAGAATCACAAGGGACAAGATCAAAGGTTCGACGTCATTTCGAATACCCATAAGTCACCAATGGAACCATAGTCGCCATCAGGACTTGTACTTGAAAGAAGGCTAGTGTTCCTGTGGAAAACCCGTCGCTTGTTTATTGAGCCTTTTACCTCTTGTAACAACCCAGCCCACCTAAGAAATCCAGAACAGTCCAGCCGTTATAAATTGTAACTTATGCTGTTAAATTATGTAAATAGTTTATCAAGAAGAAATTCGATTTTTATCAATAAACTAATTGCATAAATAACTCTTATAATCTTAAAATTATGAAAAGAGATATACTAGTTATGCATTGTTTATTTTGTTCTGTAGATTTTATATACATAAATTTGAATTATTTTATTTATTGTTAATTTTCTTAAATTGATTTAATTAATTTTATCTGTCATGAACTAGAAAAACCATACGTTTTAACAGAAAAACCATGCGTTTTAACAGAAAAACCATGCGGTTTAACAGAAAAACCTAGTGTTTTAACAACAAAGCCATCAATTCTTCTTCAACGCTAACTTTTCCTCTTTTATTTCAAAACATATATCTAACAATTAGTAGCAAACACTGAGACACCTCATATCATGATCGTGTTGAGACACCTCAACAAAAATGGTCGTGTTGAGAGAAACCATCAACACATCCTAAATGTTACGAGAGCTCTCTTATTCGAATTCAAATTACATAATGTCACATTCCAATTCTATAATTTATGTGGATCTCTTTTTTTTACCTCCCCGTTTCTTGGTAGGACGGAAAGCCGAACTCTTCACGCGAAATTTGGAAGGAGGAAAGGCGTCCTTGGTGGGAAAATTATTGTTATGTTTTCCTACGAGCATACGAACTTTTTAATCTATCCTACGAGGAGGAAGGGGAAAAATATCTCAAATAAACCCTAAGTTGGTTAGGTGTGGGGATTTCACCTAGATAGAAATTTTGGGGTCTGGGAGGTTGGTTATACTAGGGAAGGTTTTAAGCACCCTACATAACAGGAACAAGAACAAAGCTCCACAACACTGAATATAGCTTAACTGTTGCGTAGCCACAAGGGACAAGATCAAAGGTTCGACGTCATTTCGGATACCCATAAGTCACCAATGGAACCATAGTCGCCATCAGTACTTGTACTTGAAAGAATGCTAATGTTCCTGTGGAAAACTCGTCGCCTGTCTATTGAGCCTTTTACCTCTTGTAACAACCCAACCCACCAAAGAAATCCAGAACATTCCAGCCGTTATAAATTGTAACTTATGCTGTTAAATTATGTAAATAGTTTATAAAGTAGAAATTCGATTTTTATCAATAAACTAATTGCAGAAATAACTCTTATAATCTTAAAATTATGAAAAGAGATATACTAGTTATGCATTGTTTATTTTGTTCTGTATATTTTATATACATAAATTTGAATTATTTTATTTATTGTTACTTAAATTGATTTAATTAATTTTATCTGTCATGAACTAGAAAAACCATGCGTTTAAACAGAAAAACCATGCGTTTTAACAGAAAAACCATGCGGTTTAACAGAAAAACCTAGCATTTTAACAGCAAAGCCATCAATTCTTCTTCAACGCTAACTTTTCCTCTTTTCTTTCAAAACATTTATCTAACAATTAGTAGCAACCACTGAGACACCTCATGTCATGGTCGTGTTGAGACACCTCAACAAAAATGGTCGTGTTGAGAGAAACCATCAACACATCCTAAATGTAACGAGAGCTTTCTTATTCCAATTCAAATTACATAATGTCAGATTCCAATTCTATAATTTATGTGGATCTCTTTTTTTACCTCCCCGTTTCTTGGGAGGACGGCACGCTGGACCCTTCACGCGAAATTTGGATAGAGGAAAGGCGTCCTTGGTGGGAAAATCATTGTTATGTTTTCCTACGAGCATACGAACTTTTTAATCTATCCTACGAGGAGGAAAGGGAAAAATATCTCAAATAAACCCTAAGTTGGTTAGGTGTGGGGATTTCACCTAGATAGAAATTATGGGGTCTGGGAGGTTGGTTATACATAGGGAAGGTTTTAAGCACCCTACATGACAGGAACATGAACAAAGCTCCATAACACTATATATAGCTTAACTGTTGCGTAGCCACAAGGGACAAGATCAAAGGTTCGACGTCATTTCGGATACCCATAAGTCACCAACGGAACCATAGTGGCCATCAGTACTTGTACTTGGAAGAATGCAAGTGTTCCTGTGGAAAACCTGTCGCCTGTCTATTGATCCTTTACCCTCTTGTAACAACCCAACCCACCTATGAAATCCATAACAGTCCAGCCGTTATAAATTGCAACTTATGCTGTTAAATTATGTAAATAGTTTATCAAGAAGAAATTCGATTTTTATCAATAAACTAATTGCAGAAATAACTCTTATAATCTTAAAATTAAGAAAAGAGATATACTAGTTATGCATTGTTTATTTTGTTATGTAGATTTTATATACATAAATTTGAATTATTTTGATTATTGTTAATTTTCTTAACTTGATTTAATTAATTTTACCTGCCATGAACTAGAAACACCATGCGTTTTAACAGAAAAACCATGCGTTTTAACAGAAAAACCATGCGGTTTAATAGATTTTCCTCTTTTCTTGCAAAAGATCTATCTAATAATTAGTAGCAACCACTAAGACACCTCATGTCATGGTCGTGTTGAGACACCTCAACAAAAATGGTCGTGTTGAGAGAAACCATCAACACATCCTAAATGTTATGAGAGCTCTCTTATTCCAATTCAAATTACATAATGTCAGATTCCAATTCTATAATTTATGTGGATCTCTTTTTTTACCTCCCCGTTTCTTGGGAAGACGAAACGCCGAACCCTTCACGCAAAATTTGGAAGGAGGAAAGGCGTCCTTTGTGGGAAAATTAATGTTATGTTTTCCTACGAGTATACGAACTTTTTAATCTATCCTACAAGGAGGAAGGGGAAAAAGATCTCAAATAAACCCTAAGTTGGTTAGGTGTGGGGATTTCACCTAGATAGAAATTCTAGAGTCTGGGAGGTTGGTTATACATAGGGAAGGTTTTAAGCACCCTACATGACAGGAACAGGAACAAAGCTCCACAACACTGTATATAGCTGAACTATTGTGTAGTAACAAGAGATAAGATCAAAGGTTCGACGTTATTTTGGATACCCATAAGTCACCAACAGAACCATAGTCGCCATCAATACTTGTACTTGAAAGAATGCTAGTGTTCCTGTGGAAAACCCGTCCCTTGTCTATTGAGCCTTTTACCTCTTGTAACAACCCAACCCACCTAAGAAATCCAGAGCAATCCAGCCGTTATAAATTGCAACTTGTGCGGTTAAATTATGTAAATAGTTTATCAAGAAGAAATTTGATTTTTATCAATAAACTAATTGCAGAAATAACTCTTATAATCTTAAAATTATGAAAAGAGATATACTAGTTATGCATTGTTTATTTTGTTCTGTAGATTTTATATACATAAATTTGAATTATTTTATTTATTGTTAATTATCTTAAATTGATTTAATTAATTTTACCTGCCATGAACTAGAAACACCATGCGTTTTAACAGAAAAACCATACGGTTTAATAGATTTTCCTCTTTTCTTGCAAAACATTTATCTAATAATTAGTAGCAACCACTGAGACACCTCATGTCATGGTCGTGTTGAGACACCTCAACAAAAATGGTCGTGTTGAGAGAAACCATCAACACATCCTAAATGTTATGAGATCTCTCTTATTCCAATTTAAATTACATAATGTCAGATTCCAATTCTATAATTTATGTGGATCGCTTTTTTTACCTCCCCGTTTCTTGGGAAGACGGAACGCCGGACCCTTCACGTGAAATTTGGAAGGAGGAAAGGCGTCCTTGGTGGGAAAATTATTGTTATGTTTTCCTACGAGCATACGAACTTTTTAATCTATCCTACGAGGAGGAAGGGGAAAAAGATCTCAAATAAACCCTAAGATGGTTAGGTATGGGGATTTCACCTGGATAGAAATTCTGGGGTCCGGTAGGTTGGTTATACATAGGATAGGTTTTAAGCACCCTACATGACAGGAACAAGAACAAAGCTCCACAACACTGTATATAGCTGAACTGTTGCGTAGTCATAAGAGACAAGATCAAAGGTTCGACGTCATTTCGGATACCCATAAGTCACCAACAGAACCATAGTCGCCATCA
Organism: Vicia faba; assembly: GCA_948472305.1. Lineage (NCBI taxonomy): Eukaryota > Viridiplantae > Streptophyta > Magnoliopsida > Fabales > Fabaceae > Vicia > Vicia faba. The sequence continues at coordinate 1,636,567,024 of OX451738.1, forward strand.
GTACTTGTACTTGAAAGAATGCTATTGTTCTTGTGGAGAACCCGTCGCCTGTCTATTGAGCCTTTTACCTCTTGTAACAACCCAACCCACCTATGAAATCCAGAACACTCCAGCCGTTATAAATTGCAACTTATGCGGTTAAATTATGTAAATAGTTTATCAAGAAGAAATTTGATTTTTATCAATAAACTAATTGCAGAAATAACTCTTATAATCTTAAAATTATGAAAAGAGATATACTAGTTATGCATTGTTTATTTTGTTCTGTAGATTTTATATACATAAATTTGAATTATTTTATTTATTGTTAATTATCTTAAATTGATTTAATTAATTTTACCTGCCATGAACTAGAAACACCATGCGTTTTAACAGAAAAACCATGCGTTTTAACAGAAAAACCATGCGGTTTAATAGATTTTCCTCTTTTCTTGAAAAACATCTATCTAATAATTAGTAGCAACCACTGAGACACCTCATGTCATGGTCGTGTTGAGAGAAACCATCAACACATCCTAAATGTTATGAGAGCTCTCTTATTCCAATTCAAATTACATAATGTCAGATTCCAATTTTATAATTTATGTGGATCGCTTTTTTTACCTCCCCGTTTCTTGGGAGGAAGGCACGCGGGACCCTTCACGCAAAATTTGGAAGGAGGAAAGGCGTCATTGGTGGGAAAATTATTGTATGTTTTCCTACGAGCATACGAACTTTTTAATCTATCCTACGAGGAGGAAGGGGAAAAAGATCTCAAATAAACTCTAAGTTGGTTAGGTGTGGGAATTTTACCTAGATAGAAATTCTGGGGTCCGGGAGGTTGGTTATACATAGGGAATGTTTTAAGCACCCTACATGACAGGAACAGGAACAAAGCTCCACAACACTGTATATAGTTGAACTGTTGCGTAGAATCACAAGGGACAAGATCAAAGGTTCGACGTCATTTTGGATACCCGTAAGTCACCAACGGAACCATAGTCGCCATCAGTACTTGTACTTGAAAGAATGCTCCCGCCCCACCTCACAGGTGTAGTCTAGGTCAGTATAGGTCAAAGAGAAATACAACTTTGATGATTAGCCTGAAAGTAACATCGTCACACCACGTACTTGGGTGACGATAATACCCCCATTTGAACCTCGACTGCTCGTGGCACACATGGCTCAACTGGAAGGAGGAAAGGCGTCCTTGGTGGGAAAATTATTGTTATGTTTTCCTACGAGCATACGATCTTTTTAATCTATCCTACGAGGAGGAAGGGGAAAAAGATATGAAATAAACCCTAAGTTGGTTAGGTGTGGGGATTTCACCTAGATAGAAATTCTGGGGTCCGGGAGGTTGGTTTTACATAGGGAAGGTTTTAAGCACCCTACATGACTGGAACAGGAACAAAGCTCCACAACAATGTATATAGCTGAACTGTTACGTAGAATCACAAGGGACTAGATCAAAGGTTCAACGTCATTTCAGATACCCATAAGTCACCAACGGAACCATAGTCGCCATCAGTACTTGTACTTGAAAGAATGCTAGTGTTCCTGTGGAAAACCTGTCGCCTGTCTATTGAGCCTTTTACCTCTTGTAACAACCCAACCCACCTAAGAAATCTAGAATAGTCCAGCCGTTATAAATTGTAACTTATGCTGTTAAATTATGTAAATAGTTTATTAAGAAGAAATTCGATTTTTATCAATAAACTAATTGCAGAAATAACTCTTATAATCTTAAAATTATGAAAAGAGATATACTAGTTATGCATTGTTTATTTTGTTATGTAGATTTTATATACATAAATTTGAATTATTTTATTTATTGTTAATTTTCTTAAATTGATTTAATTAATTTTACCTGCCATGAACTAGAAAAACCATGCGTTTTAAAAGAAAAACCATGTGTTTTAACAGAAAAATCATGCAGTTTAACAGAAAAACCTAGCGTTTTAACAGCAAAGCCATCAATTCTTCCTCAACGCTAACTTTTCCTCTTTTCTTGCAAAACATCTATCTAATAATTAGTAGCAACCACTGAGACACCTCATGTCATGGTCGTGTTGAGACACCTCAACAAAAATGGCCGTGTTGAGAGAAACCATCAACACATCCTAAATGTTATGAGAGCTCTTGAAATGCGAGGAGATGAAATTATTGACCTAACGCACTGAGCTTTGAGCCATCCTCGAGGTAGGTGAAAGAAACATCTTCACAGAAACCGAAGACCCTAAAACCCTAGCATCTTGACCAGCACACATAGGGAAATAAACCCTAATCCAGGCTCTGATAAATTTGAGCGAGAACCAACCTTGCAACGTGATGACAAAATTCATTCCACGATCCACTAATCGAGAACCAGATGCGTTTCCCTTTTACCTGATAAGAAAACTTCAAAACAAGATTAGACATAAAGAGGGCGCAACCCTAATACCTCAAACCAAAGCGCCTGATTCCATGAGATGCGGGGTATGCAAATGACTGAGTAATAAAATGATGCAAATGGAATGAAAAGTCAAAAGCCAGACAAAAATAAAGAGATAGGGAAATTTGGGGTACGACATCTGCCCCTATTTAATCGTCTTAAACTTGAAGGCGAGATTGGCGTCAGCCTTTCGAGAGTTCAAGGTGGAAGATGATTAAATACTTAGGACCCGAAGTTTACCCTGGAGAGATGGTGCGAGTGCCATTCATAGGTGTGAATGTCTGCTGGGGGAAAACAAACTGGTCTTCTGGTGGACTGGTCATGAGGGATAAAACATGGTTGAAAAAGGGTAGCTTGTACTGGGGTAATGGTTCCAATACAAGGTTCTTTGAGGGAATGAGTGGCAGGGTGACTGGAAGGATATGGTTGACAATGTCGTGATGACTGAAAGTAGAATTACTTGACAAAATGACAACTTAAATACAATTAGTAGAACTTAATGACAACAGGGAATCTATCTAGCGGTATTTCACGACCTAAAAAGAAAGGTAAAGATAATGGGTAAAGATCGACGTATACTATGACCCAAGAGAAAGGTAAAGACAACGGGTAAAGATAGACGTATGATCTATGACCCAAGAGAAAGGTAAAGTGAGGGTAAGATCTACGAGCGACCTACGAGCGACCTACGACCCTATAATAGATAACGTGAGGGGAAGACCTACGAGCGACCTACGACCCTATGAAAGATAATGTGAGGGTAAGACCTACGAGCGACCTACGACCCTATGAAAGATTTCGTGAGGGTAAGACCTACGAGCGACCTACGACCCTAGTAAAGGTAACGCGAGGGTAAGACCTACGAGCGACCTACGACCCTAGCAAAGATAACGTGAGGGTAAGACCTACGAGCGACCTACAACCCTATGAAAGATAACGTGAGGGTAAGACCTACGAGCAACCTACGACCCTAGAAAAGATTACGTGAGGGTAAGACCTACGAGCGACCTACGACCCTAGCAAAGATAACGTGAGGGTAAGACCTACGAGCGACCTACGACCCTAGCAAATATAACGTGAGTGTAAGACCTACGAGCGACCTAAGACCCTAGCAAAGATAATGTGAGGATTGAGAGTTGGGGAGCATGACGTACTAACACTCTGGTTTATTTTATTTTGTAGTGTAATAACAGATGTTAACTGGGGCTTATGAGGATGAAATTCTTTGTGAGGATGTTTTGTTGATTTGGGATTGATCCGACTCAGGCTTCATATGCATTTGAGATGATCCATGATGTAAGGAGGCAACGAGGATGAAATCTTGGTCAAGGTGACCTTTATGACTGGCTACCTGCACAAAAGAACGAACACTTGGACGCCACATCATTCCCTTGGGATGCCTTCATATTCATGTAATGTAGTGTTTCACATCTTAGCCCGTGATTATTATTGACTTATTGTTTTTAATGCAATGCTTAACAAAGAATTTAAATCACGATTCGCATATCAAAAGTAAAGTAAAGGAACATAACAAATAATTTTTTATGGAAGGGAGAATTTTAATTAATGAGTTCGGCCCATGAATGGGCATTCATACATAGAAACAACTCATAAATGAGGAAGTTGCGAAAAAGAAAAGAAATACAACGGGTAAAATGGCAATAAGAAAATATCGAATTTCCGTTAAAACTGATATTGCTATGGTTCTCATATCCCGGTTCGTCCTAGTGCCGTGCTTCCAAAGGATAATAGTTAGATCGATCCATCCCGCATTAGGAGGGTGTACGTGAAGAGTCTTCAGACTGCAGTCTCTCGCTTTTCTGTCCCTAATTTTTTCCTGGATCGCCCTTTCGGGTTTTCAATCCACCGGGACACCCATTTTTGCCTAAGCCGCCCTTTCGGGTTTTCGACTTAGCGGGTTATTCTCTTTTTTTCTTTTTTAGCCCTAACTTTTGCCTAAGCCGCCCTTTCGGGTTTTCGACTTAGCGGGTCCTTTCATGCGTAGTATTTTTTGACTGAGTCTGAATTGACTGGAAGCGTAACGTCTTCCCCATCCATGTTTGTCAGGATTAGAGCACCCCCTGAGAAAGCTTTCTTCACGATGTACGGTCCTCATATTTGGGAGTCCACTTGCCTCTTGGATTCGTGTGGATTGGGAGAATCTTTCTTAAGACCAGGTCACCTGAGTGGAACTCTCGAGGTCGAATCTTCTGGTCAAATGCCCTCTTGAGACGTTGTTGGTATAACTGACCGTGACAAATGGCTGCCAGGCACTTTTCTTTGATGAGATTGAGTTGGTCGAGTCGCGTTTGAATCCATTCTGCTTCATCAAGTTTAGTATCCATCAGAACCCTTAAGGAAGGAATCTCCACTTCGACCGAGAGTACCGCATCCATACCATAGACTAGTGAAAACGGAGTTGCCCCAGTGGAAGTACGCACCGAAGTTCGATATCCATGCAAGGAAAAAGGAAACATCTCATGCCAATCTTTGTATGTTCTCACCATTTTCTGGACGATCTTCTTTATGTTCTTGTTAGCGGCTTCGACTGCCCCATTCATCTTCGGCCAATAGGGTGATGAATTATGGTGCTCGATCTTGAACTCTTCACACATTTCCTTCAGCATCTTGTTGTTGAGATTTAACCCGTTATCAATGATGATCTTGTTAGGAGTTCCATACCGGCATATGATTTCTCTTTTGATGAAACGAGTGACAACTTGCTTGGTCACATTCTTGTATGAAGCCGCTTTCATCCACTTGGTGAAGTAGTCAATAGCAACGAGGATAAACCTGTGTCCATTTGAAGCGCTCGGCTCGATGCATCCAATCATATTGATACCCCATATTGCAAAGGGCCATGGTGAAGTCATCACATTCAAAGGAGTGGGAGGAACATGTATCCTGTCTGCGTAAACCTGACATTTATGGCACATTTTGGCATATACACAATAGTCATTTTCCATCGTCATCCAGAAATAACCTGCTCGTAGGATTTTCTTGGCCATGGATTTCCCACTGGCATGAGTCCCAAAAGAGCCCTCATGTATTTATCGTATAATAGATTCTGCCTCGTGTCTATCCACGCATCTGAGAAGAACCGAATCATAGTTTCTCTTGTACAGAATGTCTCCTGACAATAAAACTTAAACGCCAACCATCTGAGAGTCTGCTTATCACAAATCGTAGCACCTTCGGGGTACTCTTGCTTCTCAAGATATCTTTTGATGTTGAAATACCACGGCCTTTCGTCTGATACATCTTTAGTGGTGAGACAATGAGCAGGGAAAATATGTGTTTGCTCCTTGTAACGACAGATCCTTATACTGGGTGCATGATTCGAGTAATTGACTTTGAACATCACTGCTAAAGTGGCCAGAGCGTCTGCCAGTTGATTCGCTTCTCTAGGAATGTGCTCAAATGTGACCTCATCGAAAGCGGGTAACAACTCAACTATGTAATCCCTGTATGGAACTAAATTAGGGTGTCATGTATCCCAATAACCCCGTACTTGATGTATCACTAAAGCAGAGTCCCCATAAACTTCAAGAATCTTGATCTTCAAATCAACGGATGCCTCAAGGCCCATCACACAAGCTTCGTATTCAGCGACATTATTCGTGCAATCAAAACATAATCTGGCAGTGAAAGGTATGTGAGTATCGCGTGGAGAGGTCAGAACTTCCCCAATACCATGACCCATTGCATTTGACGCACCATCGAACGTAAGAGTCCATAACTCCCCTGGTTCAGGTCCTTCATTGTCATCAAGTTTCATAATATCCTCGTCTGGAAAGTCAAACTTCATGGGCTGATATTCTTCCAATGGTTGGTGAGCGAGATGATCAGCAAGAATGCTACCTTTGATAGCATTTTGTGTGACGTACTGGATGTCATACTCAGACAAAATCATTTGCCACAGAGCCAATCTTCCTGTAAGTGCTGGTTTCTCGAAGATGTACTTTATCGGATCCATGTTAGATATCAGAAGCGTAGAATGTGTCAACATATACTTCCTCAAACGTCGGGCTGCCCATGTAAGAGCACAACAAGTCTTCTCAAGTAAGGAATACCTCGATTCACAATCAGTAAACTTCTTGCTCAAATAGTAAATGGCGTGTTCTTTTCGTCCAGTATCATCATGTTGTCCGAGCATACAACCCATAGATCCTTCAAGCACAGTCAAATACATAATGAGAGGTCTCCCGGGAACTGGTGGTATGAGTATTGGTGGTTCTTGAAGATACTGCTTAATCTTCTCGAAAGCTTCTTGACAACTCTCATCCCAACAGACATCTTGATTCTTGCGTAACAATTTAAAGATGGGTTTACATGTAGCGGTAAGATGGGAAATGAACCTGGCTATGTAATTCAACCTTCTAAGGAAACCTCGTACTTCCTTCTCATTTTTTGGCGCCGGCATATCTTGTATTGCTTTTACTTTGTCTGGATCTACTTCAATTCCTCGTTGACTCACGATAAAACCAAGTAACTTGCCTGATCGAACCCCAAAGGTGCATTTTTTGGGATTAATCCTTAACCTGAACTTTCACAAACGATCAAACAACTTCTTCAAATGAACCAAATCTTCTTCCTCCATCTATGACTTCGCAATCATGTCGTCCACATACACCTCGACTTCTTTATGAATTATGTCGTGAAAGAGAGTCACCATAGCTCGCTAATATGTCGCACCAGCATTTTTAAGACCAAAAGGCATGACTCTATAGCAAAAGGTACCCCAAGGAGTTATGAAAGCTATTTTATCCATGTCCTCTGGAGCCATCTTTATCTGATTGTAGCCAGAGAAACCATCCATAAAGGAAAACACCAAAGACTGAGCAGTGTTATCAACCAATACATCAATATGAGGCAACGGGAAATCGTCCTTCGGGCTTGCTCTATTCAAGTCTCTGTATTCAACATACATACGTACCCTACCATCCTTCTTAGGTATGGGCACAATGTTAGCAATCCAAGGCGGGTAATTTATCACAGATAGGAAACCTGCTTCGAGCTGTTTCTGAACCTCTTCTTTGATCTTCAAGGCCATGTCGGGTCTGGTCCTTCTTGGTTTTTGCTTTACAGGAGGACATTTTGGCTTGAGTGGCAATCTATGCATTACTATATTAGCGTCTAAGCCAGGCATGTCTTCATACGACCAGGCGAAGATGTAAGCATACTCTCGAAGTAACTCAATCAACCCCTTCTTTTCTTCACTTTGCAAGGCGGCCCCTAACTTGAATTCTCTCTTTACCTCTTCAGTACCGAGATTTATGACTTTTGTTTCTTCTTGATACGGCTAAATGACCTTCTCTTCCTGTCTCAAGAGCCTGGATAGTTCTTCAGGGACTTCACAATCTTCCTCACTATCTTCGTTAGCACGATCGACTGAATTCTCAAGGATATAAGGAGCCATAGCATTATCATTTCCAACGGAGTCCGAGACGGATCTGCATGATCGATGATTTTATGTTTTATTTTTAGAAAGTGCAAAAGAATATTTTAGAATATGAAAATAAAAGTATTGCCATTTTTATTTTAAAAAATTAAAAGTGAAAGAAAAGACATGGAACAAAATTGTATGCGAAAGTGCGATTTTTCATTCAATGTTAAACGAAGATTGAAACATAAGGGGCCCCTTCTACAAGCTGTCAGTATGCCTTGGGCGGGACATATGACTTAAAATGGAAACAAAAAATTACACATCAAGGAAAACAACTTCAGGGATGTCCACGGCAGTCCAATTGCTGAGCTCCTAGTCCGGCGCAACTTGATAGATAAATCTTGAAATATCTTCATCGTCACCTTCAGCATCTGTGGAGAGCACTTGTCCTTCTTTGCTTACACCAGCAATGACGAACACTTCAGAAATTGGGGGAACCTGCTGTCCTTTGAGAGGAAGCCAACCAGCTTGCACAGAGGATGATGGCTGATACCCAAGACCAAAACGATCTTTCTTCTCCGGAACTTCAATCAATTTGCCCCAACTGTCATGGTGAGGTCTAGCTTCTATGAGGGCTTTGGCATCCTTCAAAGAGGCCAGGGGTATCTTAGACTTCTTACATTCCACGACGGGGAACTTGTCAACAGTAACAATCTCTAGAGCTTGAAAGGGAAACTCTTGTACCTCGCCTTCCACTTCCACATAATGGTAGGTAGTCAGGTTATTAATCACTATGTCTTCTTCCCCGCAAACAACGGCAACTTGGTCATTCCCAATGAACTTCAGGCGTTGATGAAGGGTAGATGTCATAGCTCCTGCTACATGGATCCATGGACGACCCAAAAGGCAAGTATAGGATGGACGGATGTCCATAACATAGAATGACAAATAGAAAGTGTGGGGACCAATCTTGACAGGAAAATCCACTTCTCCATCCACCGATCTTCTCGAACCATCAAACGCTCGAACATTTAGAGTGGAGGGCCTCATCATTACTCTATCCATATTCAGCTTAAACAAGGTAACCTTAGGCATCACATTGAGTGAAGAACATGTATCCACCAAAACTCGAGATAAAATAGTGTCCAAACACTTCATAGAAACATGCAGCGCTTTATTGTGGGCTCTGCCTTCAATCGAGAGTTCATCATCACAGAAACCCAAACAATTTCCTACAACAATATTAGTGACGATCCCTTCAAACTGGGCCACAGAGATGTCTTGGGTAACATGAGCAGAACATAAAGTCTTCAACAAGGCGTTGCAGTGAGCCTCTGAACAGAAAAGGAGAGACGAGATGGAAATCTTGGGTGGTGTCTGGTTGAGCTGGTCCACTACTTTGTAATCACTCCGCTTGATAATTCTCAAAAGTTTCTCCGCTTCTTGTCCTACAAAAAGTTCGGGTTGATTATCCATAACTTTCTTTCCCTTGGCCTTAGCTAGAGCTTCACTATTAGTTTCCTTAGGAGGTGGTGGTGGAGGAGAAAAGATCCGACCACTGCGAGTCATGTTACTTGTTCCCGCAATGTTGGTAACATTCTTGTCACCAACCAGAGGGCACTCATACCTCCTTCCATGAATATAGACTACATTATACTCCCATGGAACTGCCTTCGAGTCGTTGCTTGTAGGAGGAATAGGAGCTTGAATCATTGTGGGGGTAATAGGAACCTGAATTGTTAATGGAATACTAGGGGTGGATGAAAAGCTTCTCGGATAGTAGGGGATTTCCAGGACATCAATCTCTTCTTCTCAGAATACTTTCTCTATCTGTGAGACACCTTCATCGATCAACCGTTGGATGGTCGTCTTCAACTCAGCACACTCTTCTGGTTTGGAAGAACATGTTAAGCAGAAGTCATGGAGTTCTTGTAGCACTTCATGCTTCATCAAATTTTCTCTGACAGTTTCCAAAGATATCTTAATTTCATCAACCTTTGATACCAAAACCCGTTCATTAACTTCTTCAATAGCATTGACTGTTCACCCTTGATGAGGAGGCATAGGATTATTTTGAATATTCGGACTAACAGGGTTGAAGTTGATGGCTTTTGCATCTATGAGATCTTGAACTTTGCATTTGAATGCTCTGCAATTTTCAATTGTATGGCCTGGGGCACCGAATGGAATTCGCATTGATCATTACTATCATATCCCCTTGGGAGGGGATTTGGCGGTGGACCGAGTTCGCGTAATTGAACCATTTGACTAGCAAGTAACTGTGGGAGAAGCTGAGCGTAGGACATGGGAATGAGATCAAATCTTATTTCAGGGGCTCTCTGTCTTTGAGGAGCTCTCGGGCCTTGGAGATGTTGATTCGGTTGTTGATAAGTTGTAGGAGGTGCAAATTGTTGTTGTGGAACATAATGTGGTTGCGGAGCGAAAGGTTGTTGTTGGGCCATCCAGGGTGTTGGAGTTGTAGCAGCATATACTTGAGGAACAAATTGGTTGGGAACAACAGCAGGTGTAGGAAAATAAGGGAATCAGACTTGAGGAAATGTGGGAGCTCTTCCTTGGTTGACGGTGATGGCACTGGTCTCGCCCTCTTTCTTCTTGACAAAACCATAGAATGTTTTTCTACTAATGCTTGCATTGTTGTTAACATTGTTTGGAATACCTTGAATCGTCCCAGCCTTAATGCACGTCTCAACATGTTCACCAATAATAACCACATCAGAAAAAGAAGTAGAAGTGCTACTGAGCATATGCTGGAGATAAGGGCCTCGTAGAGTACCCATAAACAGATCAATCAATTCATGATCCAAGAGAGGAGGTTGGACCCTTGCAGCCAGTTCACGCCACCTCTGAGCATATTCTTTGAAAGACTCTTCAGATTTTTGTACCATCCCTTGGAGCTGGGTACGGCTAGGAGCCATGGCAGTATTGTAATGGTAATGTTTCAAAAAAGCATCAGCAAGCTCTCCCCAAGTACTGACATGAGATCTTTCCAATTGCATATACCAATCCAACGATGCCCCGGTCAAACTGTCTTGAAAGAAATGCATGAGTAATGGTTCATTTTTAGCATAGGCCGCCATTTTACGACAATAGGAACGGATATAAGTCTCTGGGCAAGAAGTGACTTTGTATTTGTCAAACTCTGGGACTTTGAACTTGGGAGGAATAACTACCCCAGGCACGAGGCACATTGCAGCAGTATTGAATCTGGAAGCCTTGATACCCTCCATGGCTCTAAGTCGCTCTTCGAGAGCATGATACATTTTCGCAGTTTAGGCAACCCCGGCAGCAAGGTCCACTTGGGGTTCATCGAGATCAATAACATCATGATGATCGTCGACATCATTCCTAGAAGCACCAGTAGGAGTCTCAACATTTGCATTGTCATTTCTCCCATTAGCAGCAGTGGAAGGTGCAGCAGTAGTAAGCTTGGCAACACTTTGGTGTAGTTCTTCTTGACCCTTGATCACGGCATGAAGGGTTTCCATAAGTTGATCCATGCGAGTACCCATAGTGTCCATATCCCGACGGAGTGCACTCTGATTCTCTTCAAAAATATCCATTAGCCTTTGCTGGTTGCCTCTGGTACGGTAAGGATGTGGATGAGTCGTCTTTGCTGTTTACTGGATTCTGAGAAAGGGGACCCCAATGAGTTTTTGTTGTGAAAAATGAATGCATGGTAGTATGGATGAATGCTTTATCTTCATTTCTGAGGAGACCCAAAGACTCATCTATCTTTTAAAATTTCCTTTTTTGAAAAGCTATATCAACGAGACTTGTCTTTGGATTTCCCTAGATATGAGATGTATATACATGATGATATGATGTCACGGTATGCTATGGCATGAAGTCTCAGCTCCACATGTTCTGGATAACCATTACGTAGTCCGTTGCACAGGCTAAAAGTAACAGGATCAAAAGTTCGACGTCACAGGCATGGAATCAAAGTAACCACCCACAAGGTATGTACTAGGGGTTTATCACCTGCCGAACAAGGTTCTAAAGAGTTCTCGAAGTCTACGTCCTTCCTTTGGATATTACCGATGCCCTAATTACTTGGTAATCAGCAATATTCGCAGGAAAAACTGGTCCGAGCGTAATATCGCGTGACAAATACTTCTAGATTACTCCGCTATAGTCTCCGCACTGCACCTAAAAGGCCAGGATGGGTTAATGGTTCTACGGCCCTCAGCTTATCGAGTTCCCAGGTCGAAAGCAACAACGTCTTCCCGATTACTCGGTAAACATCACTACTTTCAAGGGGACCTCCACTGAGTGGGGGATTTTCATGCCTCCTTCTTCGGGATTACTCCCTCAAAGTTAACATGACTATACCGCCCGTCCTAATCCTATGTGTAACCCAAGTCCGGGTATAGGACTTATCAAAAGTAATCACCAAACCCAACATCACAATGTATCCAGAATATGTGAGTAGCAACAATATATGCAATATATATAAAAGAATAAAATAAATAAAGAAATAAAACAGTAAAGCAAGATAAAGCAAATAAATAAACACCCAAAAATACAAATAAACAAAACTAGGAGAGACTCGCTAAAGGTCCCCAGCAGAGTCGCCAGCTGAAGCTACCGGAAGAAAACACAGAGCCGCCACCGAACTTTATTTATCCCGAAGGAAGGGGAAATATTGATAAAACCACAAGGGAAT